>JAAWXA010000029.1:6550949-6808520 GCA_038090715.1 Florisuga fusca | reverse complement strand
CCGATCTCCCCCCGTGGTACCTATCTGGTACCATAATAGAATTTGAATTGAGTGCTAATTTTCTTAGTGAGAAAACCCTGGGCAAGGTGTTTTTTCTGCTGCTTTTGATAGCAATTACTTAAACTAGGAGACCAAGTAAGTTTCAGACTCTAGCAGCTGAACTATTATTCCTTTTTTTTTTTCTTACTTAGAGCTCATACTAAGTTTTCATACTCTTAGAGCACATACTAAGTTTTCAAGCAGATAGTATTAGATTCACTTTAACTGATAAACAAATTAACTCTAGTTTTCCCAGAAGCACACAGATTTGATTAACCATTAAAATTGCTTAGTGCATTCCAGCTGTTAGACATATTTTATTCTCTTTTATTGACAGAAGTTCTTTTAAGGAGGCAATTTTTACATATTTGCTGCAAAAGGACCTAAAGAAGTTTTTGTTGTTGAATAATTGACTGTGTGATGTGTTAAGGAGTAACTACGACCACCATCTTTTATTTAGGGCTCATTCAACTATAACAGGAGAGAATCAGAGACCCATCCCATTAGTTGACATCTACAGGGTTCCTTTAAGAAATGTGATCTTGCTGAATATTTGTGTTGTCTTTAAGAGGGTCTATCTTTAGTAAACTGTGTCTTTGGATTCTGCACATCAGATAATTGCCTCTCTGCACAGACCCGTGTTGTGGGGCACTGTTACAGTGAAGATGGATGTACTTACAGACCATCGTCTCATCCTCTCTGTAAGAATACTGATGAGAAAAGGGCTTGCTCCTATCAGGTTTTCTCTCAAGACACTGAATGTTTTTCCTCAGCTGTTTTCAATCTGACTGCTTTGGAAAACCAAATGGGCAAAAGAGATTAAAAAGAACCCCAAAGCTGTGGATTGAGATAAAGACCGTTCTCCCCTCAACAACAAAAAACCCCAATAAGTGACAAAAACCCCAGTCCCTTGCCATCAGCAGATCAATGCCTACCCACTCTGGAAGCAACTGCTACCTTGGAAAAACTCCTTTCCAGCTTTTACTGCTAAGCATGACATTATATGTTATGGAATAACCACATTACATGGTATGGAATATCCCTTTGGTCATTTTGGGTCAGGTGCCTTGGCTGTGTTCCCTCCCAGATTCTTTCCTACCTGCAGCCTACATATTGGGGTGAAAAACAGAGTAGACCTTAATGCTGTGCAAACACTTCAGCAACAGATAAAACACTGTTGTGTGATCAGCTCTCTAAAACAGCACCAGGCTGTTACAAAGTAAATTAACTCTATTCCAGCCAGACCCAGTACAGATGGCTGTTAAGTATTTCCCTTTATCAGAGCAGAGTGCAGAGGCTTAGTATGCGCTTCAGAAAGAATCAAAGTCTTCAAGTTGTTCATAATTTTTTCCTTTCTCCATAATTTACTCTTTCTGTAGTGATTTGTCTGCTGTGAGTGAGAGATCTTCCTTGGAATTTCTCTTGATAATTTCAGCATGTATTCTGACCTTCCCTGCTGATGGGAAGCAGGACACATTAATTAGGACTTAATTTGAGATAGCATTAGATGCTTTCAGTACTAATATCTGTTTATCTTCCCCATTTTGTATAGCTTTACCAAATTACCTAACCACTTTAGCATGAACATTTCTTCCTAAGGCTCCAGTCTAACAGTGGGTAGCCATTCCCAGATCCTTCAGTCAGGGTCTATTTTCTATATATAAATTTCTATAGTTTCTAACCTGTCCCTGCAGTTTCTTGTAGTGGCAGCAACATCAAAAAGAGATCAGCAGTCTCAGCCTTGCTGGCAGGTAGTGTAAATTTGGGACATTTTAGAAACGCCTATGCTTCTCTTTGTTGTGCCAGTTTAGGATGTCAAACAAGCTTCCAAGAGTGCATTGTAATACTCCTAAAATTTGCTCAATTACAGAACTGCTAATGAAATGTCCTATACAGAAAGTGAATTACTTTAAATCAAGAGTGGTCCTTCAAACAGACCTGGGTAAAGAAGATATTTTGATGTGGTTTATGACACTGCAAATACTGGTGAAGCAATCCTCTAGGTGATCCAAGTGGTTCATGGTAGTTTCCTGGTAATCCAAGAATTTGCTGTTCTGAGGCCAATCAGTAATATTAAGAGTATGTAAGATAACACACGATAATAAAGAACATAACAGCTGATTTTGCATACCTTCAGAGAACAGATATTATCCTTTTCCCATAGCTAGGTATTTGGTCAGTAAAAGTAATTTTTGTGATCAGGCTTCAAGCCTGGAAGAGCTTTGAGTCTTCAGCCCATAGGGACTTGTTTAGAGAAGTCACAACTCAGAATTCACTGAGGTGAGCTGGACAAAGCTTTTGCCAGTTTATCTTGCTAATAATCATTTCAACTCCTTATGGTGCTGATTCCTTCATTTGTCTTCCCTCAGCCAATTTTCTTCTGAGTGCACCTTTGCGTCAAGGTTACTCTTTATGCTTGACTACATATACATATATATCATACACAGATTCACACCTACCAAACAGGATGTTAATGTGAATCTCCATTCTGGATATTATCTAAACCTCTTTACAGTGGTTATAGAGCCTGAATAGCATTTGTAAAAGTCTTCTTTGAGGCATATATTCTACCAGGACTACAGGATTTAATATGCACTATTACCTTCCTACAGTGTCAACTGTAATGCTCGTCTGAATTGTTCAATATATCTAAAGCCTCATTTACACTTCAAAGTTTTTGAAATACAAATGGTTTGAAAAATGTGTTGGAATCCTTGCTCCTATGCCATAATGTTTTAGTGATGATTACCAGTCTCACTACTATCCAATACAAAGGAGGGGAGAGATATCTCCCCTTCTGTCAGGAGATGTTGTATCCCTGTCACACATCATCAGCTTATCTGCCTTGAAGTTTAAAAGCTTATCTTGAAAATCTGTGCATTTTCAAACAGTCCTGCCTTAATTGGGGAACGTGAACTGCTATGTCTGAGGTGAAGTTCTTCCAGAAGCCCTTATATGTCCTAAGTTGAACTCATATTGTGATGGATACTAGAGCTGCACTATGTGTGGAGGAGTCGGGATAGCAGCTTACCTGTGGTAGAACTGTTGAGGTACTACTAAATATCTCTGGCTTTGGTGCATGTCCTGTATTGAGAGATAATACATTTAATAGAACTACTTTCTTATAGAGAATACACAACTGTGAGGAATAAATTGTCCCTTCTGAACTTGCCTGTTTTCTCTCTTTGACTGCAGAGGAAGACTGGAGCAATTCACCTTCTAGCTGAGGCAAATAAAGTTGTTAGAGATGAATTTTAGCCTCTGCTGCACAGCAGCATGTTTAGACACACAGTTTGCTGGTAACTTTTTTGGTTATGCTAGCCTGTACAGGCTCAAAGTGAGAACACTTAGCAGAACTGGAATTTAAGATTTTAATTGTTTTCCTGTGCTTAGTATGCTGTGTGCTATTCCTCAACTTGAGTACTACAACAGTGAAATTCATTTTATGAAAAAGTTCCTGTCTTTTGTTATAATTTAACATTTGCTGTATTTGCTATTCTTTATTTGTTACAATTTTAAGCATTATTATTTCTAATTTGTGGTGAATGACTTTCCATGTCTCAAAAGTTACTGTAATTAGCACTTACAATATCTTGCTACTTCCTTTAGATGTGACTAGTCTGAAGTGATTTCTTTATGAAAATATCTCTGCAGTATTGGATAGATGGTATTTGTGCATTTTCAAAGGCCTTTACTATTGCTATTTTCATGTTGGGTTTCAGTCATGGTACGTAAACATATAAGTATCAGTAATTTTTACCCTTATTTCATAACTTTAAATTACAGTTGGTGAAATGTCACTTTCCTTTCAATCTATCTTATTTTTGCACCTTTGTTTTACTTTTTATATTTCATACAGTTCCTTGATTATTATTTTTAATGGCTAATTAGCTGACAGTGCATGACTTCTGATTGCCCATTTAAATTAACTAATGAGCATGAAACACTTTGTGTAGGTTTGATGTGGGAGATGTTTTCACTTGGTATGCTCTTATCAAACTTCCTCTCAGTAATGAATAAGTGACTAATTTTTTTTTTTTTATTTAAAAAAATTTGCCAGAACAGATGTTTTGGTATGTAATTTTGTAATATGATGAAATAAGCAATACAGATGACATCAGATTTTTTTTTTAATGAAAGGCTATCCACTGAACCCATTGCAGCTATTGCTGGAGAAGGACATGTAAAGAAACTTTTGGGGAAAAAAAATGGAGAACTATAGAGAAAAAGACATATGAAAAAAAATTACTTCATCTATTGTTAACTCATGGTCATTATGTCAAGTCATTAAATTATTCATTAATTTAATTTATTGGCTTAAATTTAATGTGGTATTTAGGTTAATAAATGGGGCTTCTATACACCTGTGCCTCTTTATATCTTAGTAATTTGTATAATAATTAAAATAAACAACTTTTATGATTTGATAGCATAGCATCCATATTTTTTAAAAAAATAATATAGAAAATAGCTTTAAGTATCCCCTTAGTGATACTTGATCTGTGCCTAAGTGCAAAAACCAGAAATGGAGTAGTAGGTACTGTAAAAAAAGGACTAAAAAGAGGGATTCTGTAGTATTTTACTGTAGCAAATACTACTACTAAAAAAAAATTAGTAAAGTATTAATTTTTACTGTAGTAAGATACTGTAGTATTTTATTTTATCTTTATTTATATTTGGAAGAGACTGAGATAAAACATTACTTTCATGTTTCTTTTTTTTTTTTTTCAAAAGCATCTGAATAAATATGCTAGTACCTTTCAGTTTCAGCACAGATGAGATAGAGATTGCTGAAGGGCAATGAACTGTCACCCTAGCTGAAATCTCAACTCATCTGCCATCCCAACCCATCTGTCAGGTCAAACCTGTTCTGACAGTGAAATCTTTATTTTTGTATTTTAAAGGGAATTCAAAGCTTGTGAAATGTGCCAGACTGACAGCACAAGAAAGGTGAATTCATCTGTTTGTTCATGGAAAATATACTGCTCATGAAGGAGCATCAGTACTGAAGATTTAATAAGAAACTTCACACAGGCTTTGAGAATTACAGTGCAATTGCTCCATAATTGACTGCAGGTTATAAATGTAAAAACCATATCAGATCTACAAGGTTGTTGCCAAGTGCAACTAACGACAGCACCACATTTATTACCTTATATATTTTAGTTTTCCATTCCTCCTATGAAGCTGTTTCAACCTGCTTAATTTTCCCATTTGGCTACTCATTGTGTAAGGTCAGTTGAGATTATGTGTTGCCATTTTATACACACCTAGTCTGCCACTGGTTCCTTTTGAGATGATCTTTACCATGGTGATCTATGCTGAAATAAGTGCAAGGCTAGACAGTATATTACATTTGATGGTATATTTGGAAGATTAGTGATTGAGTTACAAGAAAATAAAATGGGAACATAAAAGGAGAGGGAGAACAAGGAAAAATGAAAGTATAGCAAGTTGATCACTCAGGAAAGCACAGGATAGATACAGAGGATATAAATGGAATAGCACTGAGAGATTAAGGGAATTCAGAAATTGAAACAAAAACAATAGAAAAGAGGAAAAATGGAAACAAATAAAAAAAAAGATTGTTAAGTATGAATAAGAGGGCATGATAAAGATTTATGTAAAAACGTGTTCATCTTTGGTGTATAACTGTTAGACAAAATTATGATACTCATTTTTCTTCATTACAAGGTAAACAGCTATGGGGTTATACCAATATTTTTCTTTGCTTGGAGAACGAATATTAATAAGATGCATCTTTCGGAAGAGCTATTTACATTGCTAGAATGTTACATCTTTATTTTTAATGATACTTTCCATATATTTATTTTAGTAATTTAATTAATATAATTCCTTTACTTTTCCATAAGTTATTCTCATACAACACCTTCTAGTTAATTTTTATTTCCCTTCCTCTTATCCCTTTCTCCTAGTGTGTTCAACGAATTTTTGTGTGTAAAGCCATTTTATCAAATCCAACACATGAAAAACACATCTTTGAAAAGTAAAACTTCTGTATTTTTATAGATAAGGCTTTATTACAATATTGAAATGGAAATTAAATATTTGGACAGTGGACCAAAGACTGCTGCTTATTGTCCTCCAGTAATCAAAATGAAGTTGCAATGATGGTATTTTAAAAATACAAACAGAATGTGGCCCAGCATATTTAGTCTATATTCTAGGAGCTAGAAGGGACAATAAATTTTGCTAAAATCCTAAAAAAATTGCAGAAAACATATTGTCTGCTTTTTACTGGTGAAGTTGTCATAAATTATATGTCACAAAGGCAGTGCTTGTTTAAATTCCTGTACATTTTAAAAGGACTGAAAATCAGCATTCTAATACCTTGTGACCTTAAAATAATTATTTTCACTGTGTTCTAATTCAATTTCATACACAAACAGTAATTTTGATTTGCTTAAATTATTTATAAGGGTTGAACGTCTTTGAAGATATGAAATTGGCTTATAGTAGTAAAATAATTAATTATGTTAAAACCTCCAGCTCTTCAGCAAAAACCATGCTGAAGTATAAATTCCTGAAATAAAAGCGTTGAGACTTGCATAAAGTCTTTAGATCAGATCTTTTGTTTCTTCATATACGTGTGAAGACTTATGTATATATCTGGATTCATAAATTAAAGAATAAGCATTCAATTCCTTGTATAATATCACTGAATGTAAGTTCAAACTAAGGAAAGAAGTTAAGACTAAATTAACGATAAAAGCTAGAAGGAAACTAGAATATGTTTAAATGACTGTTTTACAGACTATAAATTGGGAAGAGGTATTTTGAGTTTTATGTACATAGCTGAGAATGTGCAAGAAGGAATTACAGCAAATACCAGCAGTAGTATGGCTGAGCTTAGATTTTCTTGTTTTGAAGTGTAAATGTATGGACATTTTAAATGTACACTAGATTTTAAATGCAGATTGTAGAGTATTTTTAATTTGATTCTGAACACAAAACCAATTAATCTAGTTTTAATCAAGGGATGAAATGGAAACTTGCATGAGCTTGTTTTTTCATTTGGTGCTAATATGGCTGAAGTTTCTATTAACCACTTACCTCATGACATCAGTATTACTAGAAGCTGGTGGGACTCCTCCAGGATTCAGTAACCAGATTTCTGTCATTGTTACTCAGGGCAACATCACTGAACCAGTTTTAACTGAAAATTTATATATATATTTTACTTGTGGACACAAACTCCCTTTCCTTTTACAACCAAAAATTAAAATGCAACAAACCCACAAAGATTTTATTGGGAATACCTATGGAAGTAATAGAAATAAGTTTATGCAAGTCTTTTTGCCTGAATATATTTATTTTCATTCTTCCTCAAGCTGATGCTTGTCTTTTACAAATCTGACTTAGATTTGACTCATTCTTTAACAGTGTTGAAAGAGATAAGGAAGCTCTTGTGTTTCATGTGATGAGCTTGCTGGCAGAAATCCTGGTTTCACAGGAATTAGTATGTGCTTTGTCATTGACTTCAGATATACAAAATATACATATGCTTTATGAGATAATGGTTAATCTTAAAAGTGTAGCTGCTGTGTCAAAATCTCTCTGGCATGGGATCACTTGTCTTTACATTACTCATTACAAAACAACTGCCTAAGCAGGTTCTTTGTATACTTAAATGAATAAATTGGAAAAAAAAAAAAAGGCAGCAGCTCATTTTAAAGACAGCATTGTCACTGATTTGGTTATGGGAGTATGAATATACCTGTAGCATATATGTACTGAGGCTGAAAACTTTTGGGAAGAGGTAGTGCCACTTGATGATGAGGCAATTTAATAGTTTACAAAATGATTTTTAAAAAATGGGGACAGGATTCAGAAAGAAAATTTATGATCTTTATTATAGCATCCACTTTTTAAGGACACTTTTGTCAAATTTGTAATCTTAACATAGTCACTTAAGTTGTAGAATGGATGTGGAATACAGGAAATCTCAGATTGTGATCCACAAATACCTGACTTCCAAGTGTGAGCCATAAACTGATGAAGACAAGACCAGTGAGGCAAGACATGACCCTTAGTTTGAATGGGTTGAAACTCAGGGGCCTCATGAGATTATCCTTGACATGGAGTTACCACTTGTTGTCATCAGCCTCTTCTATTTGCTTTAAACTGGAATTGTGTTCACATTGTGTGACTGAATAATTGCCCAAGGAAATAAAATATAATGCTTCCTCATACTGGGAGATAACTACTGAACACCATTACTCTATTTTTTTTTTGCTAACACTATTTCTACAAGCAGACTCTCTGTAGCTGTGAATGAGATTAAATTTTCCTGTGTAAGAAAAGACACTTATGTTCTCTTATTGTATTTAGAAGACAAATTCCAGCTAAACTTGACTTGAAAATTCCAGCTCTCAGACTTGAATAAAAAGAATCGGGCCCTTTGTATAAGTGTACATACACAATCACAAATGCAGATATAACCACACATATTTATAGCAAAAAAATGAGATACTGATTCAGAATATGATGACATACATTGTTACATTGCTTACAGAAAAAAACCCCAAACCTCTGTAGTTTGTGTATGATTGTAACTCTTAGAAAAAGTGTAGGAATACCATAGAAATAATTAAATACCTTTAAGAAATATAAGCACAACTTGAATTGTTGTGAACATTTTTAATTACAGAATTTTTAATTGCAGCTGTTGTATGTTGGAAAAGTAAATATTCTTAGTTTATTTTTTATTATTAATTATTTATGCATTTTCAATGTGTAAAATTCCAAATGAAAAAAATGTTGAAGATGCTGATAATGGAATAGCAGTTAAATATTTGGTGGATTTATCTACTTTACATTTTTTTTTGGCATAGGTTGAAGTGGATACTCTGCCCCTGAGGATATTCAGGAAAACGTTTACTTGGAAAACCATCTGCTTTTTTCTGAAGAGAAGATTCCTGAGCACCAGGCTAAAAGAAGTACTGTACATTTTGGGACAATATATGTATACTTATGTGTAAGCACAAGTTGAACTTGAAAATAGTAGTACAGAAGGTGTTATGACATTTATAAAGTGAGTATACCTCGTCTATTATTATAAGGACATACTTAGTATGTAATGGCTTTGGAATACACTTCATTCCTACACACTACATATAGGCTACATATAGGGGTACTGACATATCCAGATTTTGTACAGCTCCTAACCCCTGTTTAAGTATGAAAGCCTGCAAAAAAATGCCTCCAGAAAGAGTTTGAAAACTGCATATGGTGATAAATTTAATATAACAATTGTGAGCAGTAATATACAGAGAAACATGTAGGTTGAATGTAATGTTTCATGTGAAAAACTGCATTATCAGAAAATGTAACATGACTAAAAATGACAGTTTTCCAGTGGAGAGAGTGAGTTTCAATTGGCTGCTTTTATTTTTCAGTCAGTAATTGTGTCATTTTGGATTCAAAGTTTTTTATAGCTCTACGTTTTTTTCCAATAATTTTATTTTCCTTTTTCAATCTTAACATGAAGTAAAATAAAAACACTAAAATCAGGTCTGAGACAAAAATTCATTTCCTAATTAGAGATAGCAATTAGAAACTAAAATAATGGTATGTTAGGATGGATAACTGTAGTGTTTCAAAGTGAGTTTGAAAATATGGTATCTAGTTCTGTTTTTAGCATAACTGATTGAGTTCAGGGACAAATTGTCTCATTTTACCTCATTTGAGTTAGGTAATCTTGGTGGGAATAGGACTTTAATGAGAGAGTCTATTGCTGATTGGTCAAAGAGCAATAATCAGATGTGGATTGTTTTTCATAGTTGTACTATCTCTGCATTACTAATTAAAATAAAGATTTAATACTATCTCATTTTTAGCAGATAATGAGCAAACATGGCTTAGATAAAATAAAGAACAAATCTGTTGACTAAGACTACGGTAGGTCTGCTTTTCTAGTATATGTTAGATAGTCTATGTTAATTGCTTTACATTCCCTCTACATCTCTAAGCAAAACTCAGAGAAATTTACTCAGTATGGCACCTTCATTATGGAGGCTGAGAGGGTGAATGTTTCTCTGCTTTTTGGTGCTGTCATATAAATGGTTACATAGAGAAAGGAGAAATTAAACCTCTGTTAGAGAGATGTTAAGCCAATACTGCATCAGAGAGAGAAGGAACAATTAGTCTCCAAGGACTGAGATTCCATAACCTCACTGGGTAGCCAACTCCAGTATTTGAATACCCTCATAGTGAAACTGTTTTCCCTTACACCCACTTTCACACAATCATCTTCTATGGCTAATGCCTCTTGCCCTTTCACTGGGCACCTTTGAGAACAGTCTATCTCCATCTTTTTTATAGCCTCCTATAAGGTAGTTTTAGACAGCAAGAATATCCTGCTGCAGCACTCCCTTCACAAGGCTGAACAAATGTAATCCTCCTAGCCTTTTACAACCTATAATTTTGTCCAGGTTCCTAATAATTATAGTAGACTTGCTATAGTATGTCCACGTACTACTGGGGAGGGACTTTTGACAAGGGTGTGCAGTGATAGGACAGGGGGTAATGGTTTTATAACTCGAAGAGGAGAGATTTAGGTTAGACATTAGGAAGAAATTCTTCAGTGTGAGGGTTGCTGAGGCACTGGCACAGGTTGCCCAGGAAGGTTATTGGATGTCTCATCCCTGGAAATGTTCAACGCCATTTGAGCAACCTGAGCACCTGCAAAGACAGCCAACTCAATATAGCAGGAAATCAGATTGGTCAGCCATGATTTGCACTTAGTAAATCAATGGTCACCTGTTTGTCTTCATTTTCTTTCGAAACAGCTTCTAAGAGGATTTGTTGCATAACTACCCCACGGATGTAGAATGAACATCCTGTAATTCCTTGAATCCTCCTGCTTGCCCTTCTTGAAATATAGATGTATCTTGAGACTGGTTCTGGCTGTTACATATTAATGCAATTAGTCAAAGTTGCAGCACAGTAATTTTAATTATTTTCATATAAGGAAGTAACACAATAGGTGGTATAACTTGGGAACTGATTGCATGACACAGGGAAAAGAGAAGTGTTTTTAGTTCTTCTTCAGTTTATACTTCCTTTCATACAGAAATGTGCCATATGTTCAGCTTAGGTTCTGGTATAAAGTCAGTTTTTGTGATGTCTGCACTGGCTATGGAGCAGATTTTATTCAAACCTGTTAATAACAAACATGATGAAATGCATTGGGAATTTTCTATATGAGTGCTTGTATCAGATATTTTATGTACAATAACAGTAAGTGTGAACAGGGCAGCAAAGCCCTTTCACTCCCTTTATATTTGCAGATCAGGATTTATGAAAATGTACCCTATCTTAATGAGTGTTGAGGGTTTGAAAATTAACTTCTATGAGCAAGTTTGTATTGCCTATTCTAGAAAGGGTTTGATACTATATCTCTTTGACAGAATATTTGTATTAGATGCACCACTACCTGTAGTGAGGCTTACACTAGCAGAAGAGTATGGACTTTTGTAAGATGAAGTTTTTATTGATTTTACAAATGAAGTAAGTTATAGTAAATAAACTATTACTATATAACATAGAGTAATATATAAAATACTGATTTAATTTTCTTACACTAGAGCTTTTGTCGGTATAAAAATAACTAAAAATTAGACCACTATATAATTTTACAGACTGACAAAGATATCATATAGGCCACAGTGAAAAATGCAATTTATTTTGAATGCCCTTTCAGACTTAATATAGGTTACCTTCCTAATTGCTGATGATTATTTAAGTAAATCAGGGAGGTACTTGTATGCAACAGATATTGAAAAAATTACTATGTGATCAGTGAAGCTCATGAAAAGACTGATTACACTGACATTTTGATTGAGTTTTTTGTATTTTAAAAGTTTGAATTAGCTCTGATGCTATTTAAATACTGTCTGATTTGATAGCCACTTCCATGGTGCACAAGTAGCCCACTCGAAGTGAATATTTGTCCTTTTCTCCTTCATTCTTGCTACGTGCCTGAAACATACTGTGATTCTACTTTTATTGTTGATTCCCTTGAGACAGTATAAGGCAGATTAATAACAGGAATGTTCTTGCTATGATGCAGTGTACTTAGGGAGAGTGCTGGATGCAGAAGAGATGCTTTTAGTCTTTTCTCACAGGTTTTGTTGTGCAGAGAAATGAAGAGAAGTCTGAAAATTTAAAACTTCTAAATAATCCCAAATTTATCATAAAAGAATTGTGCAACTTTTTATAAGACAAATAATGAGATTTTAATCTTACTCAGAAGTTAAATTATCTATAGCAGTTGTTAAGAAGGTCAGAATCAGACCCAACGTGTGAGGTATCTTGCATTTTCATATATGTTATGCTTAGTTTCAGTAAAATTATTTCTAATTATTTGAAATGCCTGATCCAGTCTTACATTCTTTGAATTTGATTACACCATGTGTAAATACACAGATGTTGTACACAGGCATGGTGGGCAGGAAAACCTATAAAACTCTTCTGTAATATTCTATGACAAAAAAGTCTAGATTGATTTGCTGTCATATGTTTTTACACCGACACAATAGCTTTTAACACTTAGTATTATAACATTTATTTGTAAAGTCCATATCTTCAAATTAATTTAATAACTGAAATTACTATTTTACATCTTTTAGAGGATAACATGTTACTTTTTTATGACTATTCTATGATTAATTTTGACTAGACTATATAATCACTGTGAAATAAACTTGTACTGCTTTACTGCTTTACACTTTCTTGAGAATTACTAATTTTTTTTACTTTCGAGGCTTTTAAGAACTTCTTTGTCAAGCAAGGAAGACATGGGACCACATCTTTTTATGGACAAATGGAGACAACATAGGATATATATCTAAATATTTATCAACTATGCAGAAATTAATGGATGTATCTCATATAAAAAGGTCATACATATAAGAAAAATATTTATAAGATATATGTTTATTCATGTTGATAAAATGTTAGTCCATCTCCAAGAGGTGCTTTCAGGCTCATTGCATTTTATACTTCATAGAGCTCTGCTTTATTTAATTTTTGTATCTTTGCCAAAAAACCCCACATTACTACTGCTGAGCTGGAATTTCTATCATTGTTCTGTACTTCAACATAGCATTTTTAGCTACTAGACACGGTTTATTTGCACATCTAATTTATATTCAAGTATTGCAAACCTGTGATAGGGAGCTTTATTATCACCATGTTGTCTCCATTGTTGTTCTCTCCACTGGAGTCTGTATGTGCATTCAGTTGAACAGCACTTGTATGACCAGCATTGCTAATGACCATTTACAAAATTATTAACTTAAATTTCTATCATGCATTTTTTTCTGAGGATATTGCCCTGACTTCAACGTGTTGTCATGGAATCATAGAATCTGCTGAGCTGGAAGGGACCCATCAGGATCAAGTCCAATTCCTATCCCTGTGATTCCCTACCCCAGGAATCACACCATGTTCCTGACAGCGTCATCCAAATGCTTCTCGAACTCAGGCAGCCTTAGTGCTGTAACTACTTCCCGGGGAGCCTGTTCCACTGCTCAGCCACGCTCTGTGTGAAAATCCTTTTTGTTTCATCTAACCTAAACTTCCCCCAGCACAACCTACCATTCCCTTGTGTCCTATCACCAGTTGCCAGAGAGAAGAGGTCAATGTCTGCTCCTCCTCCTTCCCTAGTCAGGAGGCAGAAAGCTGTGATGAGTCTCCTCTCCTCCAGGCTGAACAGACCAAGTGCCTTTAGCTGCTCTGCATATGTCTTTCCCTCTAAACCCTTCACCACCCCTGTACCCTCCTCTGGACACTCTCTAGTAGCTCTATGGCCTTTCTGTACTGTGGCACCCAAAACTGCACACAGTCTGACTGTCTAGAGAAACCTAATCAAGGCTATGGTGAGCCTCAAAATGTCTGAAGGCGTCAATTTACCTATGTAAGAGTGAATATTGTTCTGAAAGGCAAATTGCCTTTCTGCAGCAAAGTGATGGAATGAGTTGGAGGAACAGAGCTTCAGGCCTGTATCCTGCAAACATATTTTGCATGTGTTTGATGTAACACATTGAGTAGCCTAAGAGAAATAAATAGACGTGCAATGTACCTTCAAGATCAGGATTTCCCTTCCTGAAGAATTGTTTGGGACTGTGATATTCTATGGAACTGTCACGGAGGTTTGTAAGAATAGTCATTTGTATTTTAAAATTGTCTTTTAATTTTTTTCCGTTTTAGGATTATGATGTTCCAAGCTGAGACCTAATTTGCAATAAAACAGGTATTTATACTACAGGAGGCTGTCTTCTACATCATCTATTAAAATAGTGCTTTGTGAAGAGACAAGCAATAAATTACCTATCTTGCACAATTCAAAAATTAAACCCCAAATGGGTGGTTATATGATCTTTATTCTTTATTGGCACATGCTTCCTATTAGGCTTTGGCAGATATATTTGGAAAAGAACGGATTTAATTATTTAGTGGCTGCTGAATTTTGTGAATTTCACTTTACATGTTGGAAATGATTAATTCTTTTTTTAATTTTCTGATGAATTATTTCTGTTTCTGCATAATCAGCAGGCATACTGTGAAATATAATTGCACTTGAAGGAAAATTACTGTCTCATGAGATGAGTAAGTTTGATGATTAAATTACTTAGAATAAAGCAATAACACTCACATATCCAACTAGGATGACATACTCATTCTTCCTTGTGCTTTGATGACCTTTACAAAAAAAAGACAGTCTTTTTAGAAACAATTTAGTGTATTTCAAATCAAGACTATATGAAAAGAAATTGCAGAATCCTAAATAAGATATAATCCCATGGAAAATACAAGAATTTCACCTTTTTAAATTAAAAATATAATTCTTGATCTAGGTTTGGTATAATGTAATTCACTGAGGTCAGGAAAAAGTTCTTAAAAAGCTATAAAGAGCCATATTTGCTATTAAAGTTAATTACTAAATTTGATCAGAAATAGGTTTGCAGCATGATATTTGTATCAGCGGGAGACATTTCTGTGCAAAGAACATGAAATATAATTTCATACATAAGAAAACAAATCCTTTCCTATCCATGTTTTGTGTAATGTTAAGCCCCAGTTCTTAGTGGTAGTATGCAGTATTCATGAACCCTAAGCTATTCTTTATTGACATACAAATATTTGATTTGAGACTGATTAAGAACTAGCGTGTAGGAGACTAAAGATTTGGTAGAACAGTCTGGCTGTATTACTGCAGGACTGTTTGTAACAAAGGCCCAGATTGTATATTTAACTGTATGTTTATGCACAGACCTATAGGAGGAAGTTCATCATAAGCAGGCCTGCATACTGTTTGCATATTATTTTATGTCTTGTGTTTCATATTCCAAGGAAAAAGATGAATTAATGTACTCTCAACCCTACTGTTAATGTTTGGGAGAACATATTGATCCATGTGTGAAGAGTTATGAACTTCTGGGGCTTTTGTGTCCAAAGGGCCATTCTGACTTTGGAAAGATGTTTGCAATGTTGAATTATGTTCTTTCCAGAAGAGGGGCAGCGTTTGGAAAAAAGCCTTTGTGAGGTACTGACCTTAGGGAAATGACGTGTTTTGACATTGTGCCCAGCTGATATTAGACACAGGAAATGACAGAAATGGATTCATGGATTCTCTCTCTGATTTAGATTTCTTATCAAGGTCACCTTACTCTCATACTCTGTAGAGAATTGCTGCTTATGTATATGTACAGAGGTGAAGAAAAAGCAGAAACATACTTTGTTCACTTGATTCTATTCATCCCTTTTCTATAGGAAAAGAAATTATGAAGAGTTTTTCTCTGGAAAACTCCCACAGAAGATAAGTGGAGCACATATTAACTGTTCTCCCTTTCTTAATGTCTTCCATACTGCAGTGAGAAAATACAAATCAGAAGAGGTTGACTGAAAGGACATATGAATAAACCAGAGTGACTCTAACATCTTTAAAGTAAAGAACAACTACAATGGAGCTTTGCTTTGTTTTCACATTGAAGAAAAACAGTTTCTGTTGGGATGTCATTCTCAGAAATGACAGAAATAAATAAATAAGAAAGAGAGAAAGAGAAAGAGAGAAAGAGAGAAAGAGAGAAAGAGAGAAAGAGAGAAAGAGAGAAAGAAAGAAAGAAAGAAAAGAAGAGAGAAAGAGAGAAAGAAAAAGAAAGAAAGAAAGAGAAAGAGAGAAAAAGAGAGAAAGAGAGAAAGAAAGAGAGAAAGAGAGAAAGAGAGAGAAAGAGAGAAAGAGAGAAAGAGAGAAAGAGAGAAAGAAAGAGAAAGAGAGAAAGAGAGAAAGAGAGAAAGAAAGAGAGAAAGAAAGAGAGAGAAAGAGAGAAAAAGAGAGAAAGAGAGAAAGAAAGAGAAAAAGAGAGAAAGAGAGAAAGAAAGAGAGAAAGAGAGAAAGAGAGAAAGAAAGAGAGAGAAAGAGAGAAAGAGAGAGAGAGAAAGAGAGAAAGAGAGAGAGAGAAAGAAAGAGAGAAAGAGAGAAAGAGAGAAAGAAAGAGAGAGAAAAGAAAGAAAGAAAGAAAGAAAGAAAGAAAGAAAGAAAGAGAAAGAAAGAAAGAGAAAGAAAGAAAGAAAGAAAAAGAAAGAAAGAGAAAGAAAGAAAGAAAAAGAAAGAAAGAAAGAAAAAGAAAGAAAGAGAAAGAAAGAAAGAAAAAGAAAGAAAGAAAGAGAAAGAGAGAAAAAGAGAGAAAGAGAGAAAGAAAGAGAGAAAGAGAGAAAAAGAGAGAAAGAGAGAAAGAAAGAGAGAAAGAGAGAAAGAGAGAAAGAAAGAGAGAGAAAGAGAGAAAGAGAGAGAGAGAAAGAAAGAGAGAAAGAGAGAAAGAGAAAGAGAGAAAGAAAGAAAGAGAGAGAGAAAGAGAGAAAGAGAGAAAGAAAGAGAGAGAAAGAAAGAGAGAGAAAGAAAGAGAGAGAAAGAAAGAGAGAAAGAGAGAGAGAAAGAGAGAAAGAGAGAAAGAAAGAAAGAAAGAAAGAAAGAGAAAGTAGGTAAGTGGAGGAGAATGCCAGCTCTTGAGGCATTAGGCATTCTGTGGAGACATTGATAATCACTGATGAAATGAATAATTTATGAGCTTCTTTGTAATGTTTCTTCACAGAAGCAGATGCTGCATGTGTGATCTCTGCTCCTCCTTCGGAAACACCTTGGCTAAGTGTAAAAATAAAGCTATATAACAGCATGAATTTTTGTAATTTTTTTTTTTTTAATGCCAAATAAAATTGCCTCCCAACTGACGTTTGCTTTTCTGAGAAATAAGGATACTTGTCTTTCTCCAAGGATATATTCATCATGGGGCAAGGAAACAAGACTGGACCAATGAGAAGGTTTTGCCAATCTCTTGCTGGCTGTGGATGGCATTGGATGTTTGAGATCTTGGTTCCTGCTATGGAAAGCTAGAAGGCTTCATACAACCAGAGCCTGTCACTGCAGCCTCACTGATGTTTGGGGATGGTGTCATGAATAAAACTGTGATAATATCAGCACAGTGTTTTCAGACATCATTGTTGTAGTTATGATGGTTAAGATGCTGTGCACAGGTATGTTTTTCTGATAACTTTTGAAGATTAAAACCAGAAAAAATCTTGGGAATAGTGACAGGACTCCTGTCTTCAGGATTAGTTACCCAAACAGAAAAATATGGATTTGGTCCGTATTTGGTCCAGTTCTTTAAAGACACAATTATATTTACAGTAACTTAGCTTTGCTGTTTCATTGCTGCTAACAACATTTCATTGATTGTAATTCAGTATTTATTGCATTAATTTATACTGGTTTATCCTATGCTTTTATCATAGGATAGGACCTCAGCATTTTAGTAAGAGTGTATCATAGATACCTAGTACAACACCACAAGTTAACTGGAGGAGTTGAGATCCTCCTTACCCAGACTTCACTGGTTGATTATCAGTTTAGAAAGTGTGTATAAAGGGAAGAGTGAGCTGGAATGCTGCAAGTAGCTGACAAGTGCTCTGACTGTACTTGTCATATACAAGGTGATGTTACCTGCCATGATATACTTAAGCAGTCAGTTTCCACTAACTATATGAGTTGCTTGTCTCTCCTTAGGAAAATAATTTTAGAATGGAGAAAGCATTTGTTTTGTCACTTGCTGAACAATAGATATCCTTTTACATCTTTTCAAATCTTCATGAATTTGAAATACACTAACACATACAAAGTATAATACTAAAGCATCTCATTTTTAAAACAAGGGAGACTTATAGTTGCCTCACAAGTAGCAGATATTTGAGATTAAGTATGCCCAAACAGTTCTAGGTATTTGTGAAAAGACATTGTTATTAAAAATTGTAAAATTCTGTTTTGCTGCATTTAGTGGAGCTCATTCTGAAAGGTAAACCTCAGCTTTCATGAGTGGCACCTAAAATTGATTTCTCAGCTTTTCCAATCAATCTGAGCTTTTCAGAGTGCTAATTCTGATTAACAGCTTCCATTTGACAACCTACACTGGACTAAGTGCAAAATCATGCAAATATGAGCCACAAATCACACACACAAAAGAAATTAGCCTCTGGCATGTGTTGCTGACATCTCATGAGAAATTTCTCAGAAGCTGCTTCTTTTATAGATTGTCACCAAGACTGAAGTGCATGGTAGAAAATCTCTGGTCCAAATAGTAATTTTTCTCTCAATACAGTGATTGCCAGAATCTCTATAGAAATAGTTCAAAAACCAACTTCCTTTCAAAAACAAATAATCTGTTAGAAAAACTCCCTTTAATTTTCAAAATGGCCTTTGGACTTGGAACTTGCTCTGAGTGGTGGACTTTTGCTGAGTTTCAGAAGGAGATTTTATATAGAAGATTTCCAAACAATGGTGTGGGATGAGGGAAAGATATTCCCTTGTTTTAAAGAACATTGGTCGATAACTTGACTGCCAGGACCTGTGAAATTTCACAATAATGCATGCAAGTAGTCCTTTATCCAAATTCCTTTCACCGAAATAAATAAATCAATCTAAAAACTTTTGCTATTATGTTTGGTATAAAAAGGATCCTAACACACGTCTTCAGGCATGGAGAAGTGTAAATTTTCTATTTCCATAGGCATCATTCTACAGCTAGAAATATCAGAAAGCTTCCAATAAAATGGGGAAGTTCTGTTACACTTCCCAATTTACAAGTCTCTTTAATCTTTAACTGACAGTTACATCCAATACCCACAACGATGTTAGGGTGTTTTGACTCCTTATTCTGTAACTCAAAAAAATCTTTAGAAAACTAGGGTAATGTGAATGGTAACTTTGCACAGGTTCAGCCAAAATCTGCAGCCTCATTTCTGTCTACAGGCATTAGATTTCCCACACTGCTTTAAGTGAGTATGGCAGTGTGGACAGGTGGCCTTTTAGGAGTGGGATTTACAGCATAGAATGTCAGCAGGGGCTGAATGCTGAAGGGGGAAAGGATGGCAGCACCTATAGGCTGGAGGTACAGTATAGGACATGTAATACAGGTGCTTTGATGCTAATATACATACTGCTTGGATTACTTCTCTAGAATGAAATATTTAAAACTTCTGACAAAGAGTGGAAGAACTGGAAATTGATTTTTTATGGATTGGAATGTTTCTGAGCATAGTTAAATCAAAGCTCTCTTGTCTCTGTTCGTTTAATTTTTTTTTTTTTTTTTTAAATTCCCAGTGTCTGCCCTTGATGATGCTTGTAACAAGGGCTGTCCTGCTAACTATTTCATGTTTACTGAATGAAAGATAATTCAGAGAAGAGTGTACAGCAGCATAGTGGTGCTGAGGGAAAAGGCATATTGGGCCTAAAAATATATATGTATACTGTAATGAATATGCAGCAATGCCTTTAAATGAACAGATTAGAGTAAAAAAAAAACCAACAAAAACTTTTGAAAGAAGAATAGAAAAATGAAAAACAGCAGAAATGCATAAGGCTCTATGTGGGCACATCTTGAATCTGGCTGCACCCATACCTCTCTTACTACACAAATGCCTTAACTTTGGAAGAGGTCTGTCTGTCCCTGTTCATACCCATGAATCTGAAGAGAAATTAAATCTAGTTCTAGCGTAGGCTTGAGGGCGTCCGTGTTTCTTAGCTCTCTCATGGTATTTGTGGTGATGAAACGGAACCCCATCAAGAGGAAATTCTAGTGGTAAATGAGATTCTTTTGCTGATGAGAAAGCAGAAATATCTGCAACAGAGGTTCTGATTTGATAGGTTACTGGAGAGCTGTCCTCTGGTGACAGCTGCGTTGGAATTCATCTCACCTACTCCTAAGCATTTTCATTTAAAGTAGTAGAAGTAATGTTGTAGTCTACAAGGTATGCTTCAGCTCATGGTTCTCCAAACCTGTTTTGTGTTTTGTTTTAGGATGAAGGCTTTATTTTACGGAATTAATTTTGGATGAAGTTTGACACATTCTAGAAGTATCTGTACTGTAGAATTTAGTGAAGTTCTTGTGCTGATGCAAGGAGACTGCTCAAAATAGGTAAGCCCATGTAGAATTTGCAGCTAGTGCTGCTGTACCAGGAGTAGTTAGAGGATTTTGGAGTGGAAGAATTATGTAAAACATGGCTCTTATAGCAGGTGGTCAACCTTGTTATTAAAGCCAAATTTCTTAATCTGTGAGCAGCTATCTCTTCATGGAACTAAACAAACAGATTGCTTGGAGCCAGACCAGCAAAGGGCTATCACACTATTTGCTAATTTACCTTCTTACTGGTATTTGATGAAAGTGTCTATCAAGGTGTTGCAATTAAGGTACTGTTGCCTGGGAAGAAAGTAAGATAGACTGCTGCTAAATATATTGTAAGGCAGGCTGTTATGTTCTTTATTGCAACATTTCCCTGATTTACTGGCTGTTATAATACTGTCTCAATTACTAACAATTTTCTTGTTTTCACTAGTTCTAGCAGATTCTATGGAAAGTATTATTGAGCTTTTTCTGGGTGTCAATTATTTTTCCCAGGTTTCTAGGGTCATAGGACTTTTTTCTATGTATTTTTAATTAAGAATGGCCATAGTCTGGCCCTTCATACTGTCACTGGTCACTTAAGAGAAAGATGAAAGAAGAGCATCTCTAAGAATGGAATTAGAATGTCTTGTATGTGTGCTGTCCTGAATCTTGTTAATCTTGTAAATTTCAGGATGCTTTGGATTTCTGTCTCATTAGGCTTACAAATTTGTATTTATCCACACTTAGTATAAGTGTAACTAGCATTAACTTTAAAATGATTAGGTGTCAAAGTCATTATTTCTCTGGTCTCTTCTGTAGAGATATATTTGAGACATGAAGCCTCTCCCCTATCATCAAAACTTAACTAAAAATGCAAACCACTAATATTGGGTATTTATTTAGCATTTTATTTTGCATTTAGTAAAATTGTGTAGGAAATTATTCCACGTGCATGTACTCAAGTAGAGAAAGACAGTGATCTCAACTGTAGTGAGCCTTCTGCATTCCCAGAACTACTCATGTTCTGTATTTCTGTGTTGCAGCTACCTAGCCTTTCCTTTAGAGTGAAATAAGCAAAAATCCTCTTTTTTACTTGAGAAATAGGAGGGCTTCTAAGGGTCCTTACTTCCATGCTTTCTTAATGTTTACAGTTACTACCTGAATCCCTGGACTGTAGTTAAGGCGAAGGGTTTTAATATAAACTCACCTATTCTCATTATATTATGTTAAGTTATATTACATGATATTATATTATTATATTAATTATTACATTATAGTATCATTTTATTTGAAATGCTGGCATGTCATTATTGCAGATAAGAATGGTCTAGAGCTGAACCTGAAGTTTCCTTTTGAAAGTTCAATGCATTTTAGAGACTATGGATTAAAGGAACTGGCTCAGTTGATTTGAAGCATTAATAGGAAACTATTGGTCCTCCTGGGCTGGATATATTTCTAAGTAGAAACTTGACAGAGTAGATTAGAGATAATTGTCTTCGTTATTCTCACAAAGTTAATTGAGGAAGTTTCTCATGTGATAGTTTGCCATTGTCACAAAACACACTGGACAGCAATTTCATGTTACCTTGGGGACTTATTTGCAAAAGTTAGGGACAGAAAACTGAAACTTCCTTCACAGTACATGTGATAAATGGATATATTCCTCAAAGCCATCAAGGTCAAAATCTAATAATATTAAATTAGTGAAGGGAGAAAATATGCATATATGCCACTAATCACCTAGTTAAATTAAAGAGAATCTATTGGTATATGGAAAAAATAGTGAAAGCAGAGATATTTTCATTTATTACATTGGCTTCAATAAATGGTCAGTTAATCTTAAGAATGATAAAACCAATCAAGTGGAACATACAAGAGGTTTTGCTCAGTGATGTGTACTTCATTTTGACTCAGTTCAAATGTGGGCTACTGTGTGACTGATAACCCTGTCAGTTTGTGATTAGGGACAGACATATCATTGCATACTTATAACAAGATATCTAACTCACCATAGGCAAAATAAACATTATAGATTAGGGCTGACCAAAATGCTGACGAAATAAAAACAGCAAAACCCCAACAACTGCCAAACCTGTCAGCATATTAAACAATTTTTTTGCTTTTCTGATAAGACTTAAAGCATGAGGGTAACCATTTTACTGCCAATATTCAGTTAAATCTCTGAGAAATTACTTTTCTCTTGACTTGCAATCCAATGAATTTATACAGTAGTATGAATGAGTTTGAAATCCTACTTTCTCATTCATATCTATAAAGGTAAATTCAGATTTCTGGTTCATCAATGCCAAATATTTTTCAAGTAATGTGAGTTACTAGCACTGAAAATTGTCAGAAAAAGACAGTATTGAATTATCAAAAATATTCAGCTTTCTGTCATGAAAGAGATTAATATTACTTAAGTTCTAAGGCAGATCCAGAAATTGATTGGATTGATTTCCTCCTGGCTCAAAGATTTCTCATAGTGGTTATTTTAGTTTCAAGCACCAGATGTGCAGTTCCTCTCCTAAAAAAAGTTAGCTATATGAATGACAAACTACGAGGTTATTTAAAAGCAAATTATTTTTTACTATTGTATATAAAAATACCCAGTACCTGCATAATCTACAATCATATCTTTGATTTTTTTGGGTACAATTATGAGTTTTTCCTGTGGAGTGAATTGAAAACACCACCTACTTTATAAGATATATTTTCATGTGATTTCTCATGTGAGAAACAAAGGTTGAGGTTTGCACCTGGCCTAACAGATCATCTGTCAAAGACTAATAGAAAAATGTGTACGTAGAAGAATACAAATTCTCTCAAATTACATGTGCCCAGTATGTGTTGTCAATATTTTGAAAAAAGGTAATGCTGTCTTCAGAGCAAGTGATCAGTCATAACATTAAGCAAAGAGTATTCAACAAGTAGTAAAAGTTTAGAGAGATGAAATAATCTGATAGTAAGGGCATTATCTTCAGTCTTGAAAGACTGAGGGTCGGTTACCTGCTTCACATCTGACTCTAAGCAAGGCGTTTTTGGACTGCAGTCACATAGGTTCAAAATTACAAGTTAAGCTCCTCAGCACCTCTCAGCTGCTATAGGTACCAAAGCTTTGACCCATAAAACTACTCAGGCACCTGAATATCTGCTCCAGCACAGCCATGCACACTAAATCTCATCCAGTCCCAGAGCCTACGTATTTCTCTCTTCCTTAAACCTATGAACTGATGGGCATTCAAACCTCTTGGTATGAACTATACTGTAAAACTTAAACATCTACTGGGATAGGGAATGCATAGTCCATAGAACAGTGGTTCTATGGTTCTATGAAACAAGTGTCACAGAATGTGAATGTGACAGCCCAAGAAGACCTGGCTCTTTTGGGCAGAAGCACTGGTCAGTCAGTGATGCTGTCACACAGAAGTTACAGCAAAGCACTTCTGAGAATAAGGGGCTTTTGTTAAATTAGTTTAATACCTGATCTAACACTGCTCATTTACTTTAAATAAATAAAAAAGCCCCTTTCCTTAAAGTGTTTTTTTCATCATTCTCTTAGCAAGAATGCAGGGGAGAATTTTCTGTGTTTGACTGTATTGCTTGCTGCTTTGTATGCAGGTACATTTTCACTCAACGATTTGGATAAAATTTTAGGGCAGCATTATTACTGTGAGAAGTTACATGTTTAGGCTTATGGTACACATCATTTGCTTTCAAAAGATGTGTATCATTTGAGGAAAAGCAAATTCTTTATCTTTTATCTTAATATGGTTGATATTTGCAATTTATGTTAATCTATCCTCAAAACTACAAAACCTTTTACATAATTTACGTGACTGTTTGCTTTCCTTTCAACTATGGGAATTCAATCAATAGTGAAAACTAAAATTCAGCCAGCTTAAAAAGAGCATAAGCTTTTTAATTAGGCTTCTTTTCACGTTTTATTATGTATGCTGAAATGGAGACTGTTAACTAGGCTGCCAAGATAGACACTATGTGTTTGACTGGGTTACAGAGAAATAATATCAAATTATATGTCATGTAATTTTTAATGGTTTTGCCCTGTAAATTTTACTACTCTATTAAATCTGCAGGTTAGCCGTTGTTTCATAAGATTTCCTAAGTAGATGGCTGGTAGAAGAGTTCATCACATAAAACAATACATCTTAGAAATTCATGGTTTTAATTTAATTTATAGGGGGAGGAAATCATAACACATTTTTCTTTCCAGCGGCAGCGCTGAGTGCTGCGCCCTTCGCAAACGGCGACAGACAGAGCCGGACGGGGCGTTCCCGGAGGCCGAGAAGCCCGAGGGAGAGCACCCAGACCCGACAGGAGGCGGGAATCGGCAGCTATCGCGATAGAGCCCAGACTAACGTGCCTGGGGGCGTGCCGGGGGAAACCGCGGCAAATTCGAAGGCGGCGGCAGCGGGAGCTTCCCTCAGAGCCGGCGGCGGGAGCGGCGGGAGCGGGGAGCGCGGTGCCCGTTTCGTTTCCCGAGGTTCCCTCTGCCTGGGGCAGCGGGTGGAGGCTCCGCAAAAAGCGGAGGATCCCCATCCTCTCCTGTCACCGGGCAGAAAGAGGGGACCTAAGGGACAGGGGGGAATGGAGACGTGTCCCTCCTCGGAGAGGCGAGAGAAACCTCTCCCGGCCCCCCTCACCTTCCCATTGCCCTTGTACAATAGGTGTGGGGTTTGGGGGTGGAGGGCCAGGAGACTAAGGATGGAGAGGAAGATCCTTCCAGTGAGTTGCCCAGGGCTAGTTGTTCAGCCTCGTGCCTTAGGACATCTTCAACTAAGAAGAAAAGGAGGGTAGTTGTAGTAGGTGACTCCCTTCTGAGGGGAACAGAGGACCCCATTTGTCAATCAGACCCATCCCACAGGGAAATCTGCTGCCTCACGGGGACCTGGGTGGGAGATGTTCAAAGGAAACTCTCTGGTCTGGTGCAGCCCTCTGATGATCACCCTCTGTTGGTTATCCAGGTGGGCAATGATGAGGCTTCAGAGAGAAGTCCAAAGGCAATTAGAAAGGACTTGAGGGCACTGGGGAGACTGGTTTAAGGCTCGGGTGTGCAGGTGGTGTTTTCATCAAACCCTCAAGTGGTAGGGAAAATACTGAAAGAGGGAGGAAAACACACCTGATTAACATGTGGCTCAGAGACTGGTGCCATTGTTGGAATTTTGGGTTCTTTGATCACAGGGAAGTTTATATGGCACAGGGTCTGTCTGTACATGTGTCTCAAAGGGGGAAAAGGATCCTCACATATGAGTTGCTGGAGCTCATTGAAAGGGCTTTAAACTAGGGTCAAAAGGGGAAGGGAATAAAACAAGGGCCTAAGGATGGCTGTCAGTCTGCTGTCTCAGTTGAGGTGGGAGATAGTGATATGTGTGGCAACAAAACCAGAGGGCTAACACAGACTTAGTAACACAGGTTAGTAACCGTGGAAGCGGCTGGGAATGGTCAGAAAGCAATTAGGACTTCTCTGCCTAAATTGGCAGCAGGATCATTAGCCCAGCTGAAGTGCATCCACACCAATGCATGCAGCATGGGCAATAAACAAGGAGCTGGAGGGCATGGTGTGTAGGACAGCTGTGACATAGTTGCCATCACAGAGACGTGGTGGAATGATTGACGTGACTGGAGTACTGCAATGAACAGCTATCAGCTTCTCGGAAGGGACAGGTAGGGGAGGAGAAGTGGGCATGGCACTGTACGTTAGGGAGTGTTTTGGTTGGCCCGAGTCTTCAAGTTGCCAGCCCTTGTTCTCATGGGGGAACTTCAATTTACCAGTTGCCTGCTGGAAATGCAACACAGCAGAGAAGAAACGATCTAAGATGTTCCCTGGAGTGTGTGTAAGATAATTTCCTACACAGCTGGTAAGTGAGCCTACCAGGGGTGGTGGTAGACAGTAGACCTACTGTTTACAAATGGGGAAGGGACCTCAAACATCCTCTGCTTCCTACCTCCTGCCTGGGCAGGAACACCTACCACGAGGCCAGGTTGCTCAAAACCCCAGCCAGTCTGGGCATGAGCACTTCCAGGGATTTTGACATTTCAATACTTCTGAAAGTGTATATATATATATATATATATATATATATAAACTATTAATTCAAGCAGCCATCCTCATTTCCTTTCCTGTTGTGATTTATAGTTATGTTCTATTTATGATATTTGATAGTGTTTAAATAATAAAAACTTTTTATCACCAGAAACACCAGATCCTGAGCATGATTATACATAATGTTGCATCAAATGAAATGTTGTAATCCTTTTTCAGGTAAAGAATAGAGCCCCTTTCACATGTTTATTGAAAACGTGAGAGGCATTATCATAATAATTTTAATTGTGATTTGTATTTACATTGCTGTAGTGCCTGAAGACACCATGCCATTTAGCTTTGTGAGAAGCACAATAAAGACAGAGTCTATATTCCAGAGAGCTAATTATTTGAGAAACTGCAGAATACCAGGGCATTTTTATGCATGCTTATGTCTGAGTTAATTTTATCCCTATTTAAACACTGAAATCCGTGAATTTTTTTTCTTCTACTTTGAGTTGTATCATCCATTGCTATTTCAGCAGGATGTAGAACATTGGCAGTATTGAGACAAAGAATGAAATTACTGAAATTCTTTTTCAGTAAATAATTTTATTTTGTCAAAATGTGACAAATAATGCTTTTTTTCCTTTCTTTTTTCTTTCTGATGAATGGGTGTGATGCCTATTGTTGTAGTCCATAGGTGGACAGATGAGAGGAAATTATTAAAATAATGTATTTGTGACTTAAAAACTTCAAAACAGTGGCCAAAACCCAAGTTGTTATTCCACTTCACAGGAAACACATGCATGACTCATTCTGTGATGAAAGATACTTTTATTGCTCTCACAGAAATCATAAATCATGTTGAAAATTTACTGTGGAAATACAGCCCTGCTCTGTGGAAAAAGAAAATCCTTGTTACATTTGAAAGCTGAGAAGAAATTATGTTGGAATTATACAAAGCACTTCTTGGGTGCTGGTTAAGAATATGAAAGAAGCAGGAGCACAGCCCACATTTAAGATGTTTCTGGGGTTCTTGGGTTGCCTCAGAGGCCCCTGCAGCTCATTCAGTCCCATGTGTTGTGAAGCTCCAGCTGAACACAGTGTTCTGGCAGAGTGTCTCAGGTTGTGTGTCTTCTTGTGGCTTTGCTTTCTACTGATGGGAGGTGGAGTGGGGAAAAAAGGGTATAGAAGTGCAGTGTTCTGGTTTGGGCCAAACTAATTTTCTTTATTTTAATTTTAGTTTCAGCTAAATCTCTTCAAAGTATCTGCACTTACTGAAACTGACTGCAAGTTTCTCAGTCAGTGTCTGCTGCTGGGACTGATAGTGCTCAATGTTTATAGTTACAGCTAGAGAATGGTATGCAGAACCAAGGCCACTCCTTGGTTCTGAGGAACATCTTATGCTCTGGGACGAGAAAGGGAGTAAAGGGATCACAGCTGCAATCCTCCTTTAGGGATGAAACTGTATGCATCATACTCGGTACAAATGTGAGGGATCACAAGGGTCAGTTTCTTCTTCTTCTTTGGCCAGCATCCTGGGAGGATTCCATCCATTTGTTTGCCTTTGATCCTGATCTATGCCCTTCTGAATCCATGTGTTCCTGCATCCATCTCCCATCTGCCACTGACTTCAAGAGACCAGCCTGGGACTTTCCTGGGGCTGCCCTGCAGCCTCGGTGGTGACATGAGTGTTACTGGGGGATAAAGGGAGAGGAATGTGATGCTGCTTTTGTGTATATTTGTATATATTTAACAATTTTCCTTTTCATCACTACTTTTTCATTAAAGCTGTATACTTGAGTTTCCAACCTGTAAAGTCTCTCCCTTATTCTCTCTCTCTGTCTGGGAGGAGAGGAGGGTTAATAGAGAGCATCTGTCATTCGTTTAGTTGCCAGCCCAGTGTTAAACTGTGACAGGCAGGATGGAAAGCACGAAGAACTTTGATGCTGCTGAAGGACAATTTCTTGCACGTGAGATTTGTGGTGTCTTGGTGACTTCCCTTGCAACTAGAAGTAGGTAGAGAAGAAGTTAATATTGCTGGTGCAGAAAGCTGAGGAAAAGATATATTTTAGGTGGGCTGAGTAGAAAAGGGAACCACTGTAACCACTGATCAAGTGATTTATGTCCTCTCACTGACTATATCTGTTCTGGTAACTTCAGTAGTGTAAAGGAAAGTACTTGGCAGCTGAGTTAGATCAGCTGGTAGAGTCATCACTGACATGGTTTCAGACTGTGCCAGCCAGTTCACATTCTTGCATGTAGTTTGGAAATTACCATTCCCATTTGGCAGTTTGCATTGAAAGGGAAATTCAAATTGTAACTTCTCATCAGTGGTAATTTGTGACCAAGAAGTGATCTGCCTATCTGCAGAAGGGGTTAAACTGGCTTGAAGCAAGAATGCCAAAGGCAGAGAAACTTTTCTGTGAGGGACTGAAGTTTCTCCTTGTCATAAGAAATTGAAGGAGCATTGTGTTGTGGCAATCTTGGAATGGGAGCTTTCCTTTGGGCAGCAGACCTGGCACTGGGGGATGAAATGAAGGCCTGCTGAGGATCCTGGTGCTGATGCTCACAGGATTAATTCTGGTGTAAGTGTATATAAGGAACTGGCTCAGAACACATCTTTGCAGGCTCCTTATAGAACTTATGGTGGTAGAACTCTGTCCTATGCCTTGTTCATTTTAACCTCATATCACCACAAGGGGTACAATAAATTCCCCAACAGTATGAGCCACCCTATGAACACAGTGAAGCTAACTGGGTCAGACCATGCACTATTACATACCAAGGGATGAACCCAGATGTGCTCAATTTTCACGTGTAGATAGAACTTGTGTGTCAAGCTTTGTAGCTTTAGTTTTTACCTCTTTACTTCCAAGTGGAGCACTTTGTACTTACAGTTCTGGGGGCTCATCATTTAGACCTTTGGGTTAACGAAGACTGCCTGTTCCATACGCACAAGATTCTTCTACTGAAACTTCTACCAGGAAGTATTTCTTTTGGAGCCTCCACTTTAAAATCCCAAATAATTCTGTGACTGTCATGTATGCTAATGAATAAAGATCATGTCTCTCTTTTTTTCTTCTTCATTGACCAGAGAGGGCCACAGTGTCCCTGTGCATATACAAATGCATGTTTAAGGCTTAGTTTTCTATGTTTTATCTTTGATATTCATACCAATACTTCTACAGCCAATATATTTTCCTAAAGTGAACCTTAGTTCTTGACAGAACCAAGCAAAATAAAACTAGGAAAAAGAAAATAAATGTGTGTGAATGAAGATTAAACAAAAGAAATGGTATAATTTAGTAAATCTGTGCTGTGTTGTCTCAGGGAAAAGATTTAGGTTCAGCTCTTGTTTCTTCAGCCCTTCTCTTGTGACATTTAGTTTCATGGACTTATTAATTAGTTTGTATAGCTACATGTGAGTTATTACATGGCCCATCTGGTGCTCTGACTTTCCAAAGTTATGGATTATTAGGATAATTCTGCCCTTAGCTAGGCACTCCTGATCCTTTTAAAGCATAATAATGGTGAAAGTAGTCACTCATATCTGTGTCTTTAACATAAGAATAGCTGACAATTCAAGCTACAAGTTTGGTGCTTTCCTACCTCATTCAGGGTATTCATGGTGCAGGTGATTCCAGTCTGTACTGAGATGGTTTCTGTTGATGCTGCTCACTCTTGCTGCTGCTCTTGGCTGTCAAGAGCTGACTGTCCCAAGTGGTTTTCCCCATCTTTTAGTAAGGGTTGCTGTTGTGGCAGTGGTTGAGGAATAAGCTCTGTAGTGGTCTCAGCACTGCAGCCCACAGACACCATCTTTCCATTTGTGCTCTGAACTGGCAGTTACAAACTTTGATTCACAATCTGTTTTATTTAGCTGTACAGTTGGATAGTAGCCAAAAAGATGAGTTAGGGGTGAGATAGTAGCTGAAATGTAGGCTTTTGACTGAAGGTAAACTTGCCAAGGTTCATAGGTTGGCATTCTCAGGTTATCGTGTGGCCTCTGCCTGGTGGGAGGCAGTATGTGTCTGTCCTTCAGGAGAGACCCCAAAACTATATTTAGTTCTTAGTGTCATAGAAATTTATAGGAAACCTGCATCAAAAAATGTTAATTTATAGGGAAGGAAACCTGGAGTAAAGCTTTTACAAACTTTCGGCTTTGAACTGACATTTAAAAATGAGATTTCCACGTACATCCTGTCTCAAAAGAACTCATTCTTTTCCAGGTCTTTGGTTTAAAGAACATGGTTGATGAATTACTTTAAAAATATTTAATTTCTAATCCAAGCCAGTATTTAATTTCTCATGGCAGAAAGCTCTACTTCCTCCCAAGCAGTAATTACTTCCAGATAATCTTGCTGTGATCTGAATGACCACTGATGAATTTATCTGCTCTAAATGGGGAATTTCCACATTTGTATCATACAAAAATAAAGTCTGATTTGAACTGATTATTCAGTTATTTTAAGGCATATTTTAGCATTTGCACAAAATGAAATTTTATTTCAGACTGCCACGACCATGACCTCTTATACTTTTTTCAATTAGCAGTTTTCCTTTTTAATCACAAATATCTAAAGTTTTTCACTGAGAAGCCTTCATAATAAGCAATCTATTTGCTACACAGCAATAAATAGAATATTTGTTATAAGGGATGTTATCCTTCCCTCTGTGTATGAAACAATATTTCTCAGTCATGGTGTTAAGAGTGTAAATCAAAACACAGTCAGCCTAAAAAGGTGTTTTTCATCCTCAAATACATAAAATATGTATATTAAATTAAAAAGCTTTGGAATTCATCAATTATTGTAGCATGGGGTTAGTAATAATTTATATCTTTATGAAACTACTCTGGTGGTTATTAATGGCAATACTCAACTCTAAAGCCTACATACTACAGTATCACTACAATACAGAGGCTACATCACAGATTACTTAAAAAGGAAAAATAATACTTTTACCTGATATAAATTAATCCATCTCTCTTGATTCTTTTCCAAAAAACCAATCCATGGTTTTCAGTCAGGTTCTCTGATGTAGTTGGAATACAATATCTAATTGCAAAACCTATGTGTGTAGGGGAAGCTTGGGGTGTCTCTTTGATTCTTTACCTATGTAAGGATTCAAATCAGTCAAGAAAGTGTCCCTTTGGGTGGTTTGGCTTTGACCTTGACCCACCACTCCCTTTTTGACAATGCACTGTCAAGGAATGATGGAATTTTAAAAGTTCATTTCCTACTCTTGTGCAGCGGGAATAAAGTACAATGGGTTGATTGATTTTACAAAATTTTTCTGTGTTTTCCCATGCCTTTTTGGGGGACAGCTGTAAAAGTGCTTCTTGGAGTGGGGGTTGGACCAGAGGGCCTTCAGAGCTCCCTTACAACCTGAAGAGTTTGCAGTTTGAGACCTGTTTCAAGAAAGGATGTGTGAGATTCCACAAGTGGACGACACCATGAGTCTCAAGTATCTGTGAGTGTGGTCAGTGCTTGTGGCCATGTTAGTGTGCTGACTTCTTCTCTGTTCTTAATTAACACACATGGCTGATCCAGTCCCTCCAAACAGTGTAAACTGGGATGATTTACACCAGCTCTAAATGGTTGAATTGGTAGTGTTAATAAGCAGTTAGGAATTTGCCAGTCACAGAACTTGTACAAAAGCAGATGGCAAGGCAGAATTACTGTACTCCTGCTATTTGGTAACTATTGCAAAGTTTACTATAGATGCAGAATGATTCAGTGGTCTAGAACACGAGATAAAATATAAATAATATCCCAAGTTAGCCTGGTTTTGAACAGACACTTGGAGTCTGGTTTATCAAATTGCTTCAAAACAATTCTTAAAATTGCAGTACAATATCATTGTTTCTTTAATATTTTAGGATATTTAGAGCTTTTATTCAGGATTATTTTAAAGATTGATAGAAATTAACAGTAACAAGTAATTTAAGGAGGAAGGAGGAGATGGGCCAGGTTGCCAGATTAGAATTTTTTTTTATGGTTAATTTAATTATTAGTGACAGTATGGAGGAAGTTAATGTATTAATGACCAACTAAAGGTTTATTGTAGTCCAGATTATTTTAGAAATTCTCTTGTGGCTGTAACAAGTGTCTATAAACTTTCTATTGAGCTCAAAATAAAGTCAATAATGAGTAATCTTTTAATTTCTCAAGAAGCATTCAGGGGCAGGAAAGGTATGAACCAGACGTTTTGTGCATTTTTCACTAAGATTTAACCTGGCCTAACAGCACGAGTCTCTAAAGAGCAACATTCTCTCTGCTAGTCTCTAAACTAAGGTAAATAATGTATAAATGACATGCCATTTCATCTTTTCTATGCTCTGTGACTATGCATTACAACTAACAAATTTCATGTACTACCGTAGGTCCAGAGCTGCATTTTGTGTAAGTTTTGATAGATAGCACCCTTCCACAGAGTGTGCTGAATGTTCTTCCCCATTTGTGTTTCACCACAGAATTCTTTCTCTGTTGCACATGCAACTCTTCCTGTTTAACCAGGGAACTGACTAATGGTGTCTAGAATTAACTGCATTGCTGCTCTCATTAATCCACGATGTATACCTTAGGAAGTATCCTGTCTGTTAAGAAACAGAAGTCAACCAAAAGCCTAAGCAGAACATATTTTTATGCAAATCCATTTAATGAGAAAACACCAGGCCTTGCTAGAGCTATGGCTTAAATTATGCATTGGAAAGACAGATTAAGCCATTCTTCAGGTTTTTTGAGCATAGCCACATAGTTGGAAGAATAAAAAGAAAAAGATTATTGGACAATATCCATCATAATCAGAGTTTCAAACCTGCATTTTTCATGAAGATTATGTGCAAGATTCTAAAGGGTCCCACTGTGTAGATTTATTCATGGCTCACTGCTCTTTATTACACTAGGGCTTGGAAATGCATAGCCTCCTACCTCTCCTTTTGCTGAGAAAGGAAACCAGGAAAGGATTAGATAAAGGAATGTAGGCAAAATCCTTCCGATGATTTTCCTCTAAGGCCTCAGTTTTCACTCCCAGAAAATCTGGCCTGTAGCTTTCACAGTTATGAAGCAAGTCTTTTAAAGTCATAGTTGAGAATGAACTGGGGCATCACATATTTCTGTTTCTGGAAACAGGCCAATAGCACAGCTTCATTTTGCAAATTATTGTAATTATTTACATGCATCTTCCCTGTTTCTAGGAATGTGTATGTTATGTCACCTCATTGTAGGTGCTTAACCAAGGTGCTTTAAATACATAGTGGGATTGCAATCTCTGGTAAAAGCAGCCATGCCTGTCCAAGGAGGGATGTCAGGTGGCCCTTGAGTGGCCTCTATGATTAATTTACAATATACTATAAGCCTAGTCAAATTGCAGTTTATGTTGAAGGAAGAGAGGAAGATTCATAATTTTTAAAATTTTATTTTAATTTTTGCAAGGCTGTCAGCAAGCTTTGTATATACCTCTAGAAAAACCTGTAAGTACTATTCTGGAAAATAAAGATGGTGGTAAATCAGTCTAGATTACCTGGGAAAACCTGACACAAGTCGTTTAGCCCTTGAGGAGAGAGGTATTGTTCAGAAGCATGGGAAATCTACGCTTTCCATCAGTGTGAAGAAAAATCTCTTTTCTATGAGAACTGGGTACGTGTTGTGCTAGATATTGTAAAGCATGTATGGGAATGAGTTCCTGATTTAGTTATTAATGACCAGTGGCTAACCAAAGGGGATTCTGCAGCATCTTTTCCATGGATATCCACAAATCATGTCTGCCTATATATCCATATATATAGCTACAGCAGATAATAGATAAACAATCTGTCATAGCATGCTTTGTGAATTATTTTGAAAATTTCTTTTTCTTCCATGATTGCACATTCAAACCTATCTGTTTTGCCACCATAATCCATTATGACACCTTACAGAAAGAGATTTAAATGTATATAGAGGTGGGTAATTTTTATTTGGATGATCTCTCAGAAATAGACCACTTAATGTAATTTTCAGTGGGAGGTCTTGTAAGCTATCTCTTAGTCACTTGCTAATTTTCTTACAATGTTATAATAATAAAAATAATAATTATTTAGTATACAGCACATTTCATTTTCAAAGTGCTTTTGCAGTACTAATTAATCCTCACTGTGAGGTTTAATGGTGCATACCAGAGAATTATATCCTGGCTTAATGCCAATTGCCAATCAACTGACAAGATTCTAATTTCAGAAGTTTTCCTAAGAGGAAAAATGCATAATTTAAATTAGCCTGGACAGTAGCAGCAGTTTATATAGAGAGAATTCATAGGTCTTTAGAGTGCTCTGAGTGTCTAGATGCTTGGTTTAAGGGAGAAATGAAATTCCATAGAGGTAGCAACTTCAATTTGAAAAACAATTATGCTAAGAATAGCTGAAGCTACTTAAAAAAAAATAATCTTCTTAAAATATATGCTCAACAGAGCTACCTGATTATTTAGGGATCATTAATACCCGCTTCCACCATTAGCTGAAAAGAGATAAAGATGATTAGCTGTACTTCACGTGTAGGAAAACATAGCTACAAGGAATAAGTTACATGGTCCAAACTACTGCAGTTTACTCCACATTGTATTTTCTCCTCTGGCAAAGCTAGCACTAGGATTTTCTACCCTCTGCTAGTACCTGCATTACACACTGGCTCATTTTAATAATTTAGGTCTGTAAAAAACACCACCATAAAATATCCTTCCTTCTTCTCCACCTCCAACATCCAAAACTCTGAAATAAATTAAAAACTGTTAGTTTTGTCTGCTTTCCCGTTAAATCAGCAAAAGTGGAGAGTGATTCATGAGGATGATGAGGATATCCTAAATAGCTCTGCTGCTTGAGAAAGAACATGAACATATAAACTGAATGGTTATGAACTGATGATGCAATAATTTCTGACTTCTGGGTTTGTATTGAATGCTCTGTTATTTTCAAGACAGATGCTGTATTGGGTTGGCTCAGATAGTCCTTGTTCATAAAATCTGTGTCATATACTGGCAAAGGAGGATTTTGGTGTACTGTGTCTGGCACTTGGAGGAGGTGGAAGACTCTTGTAGGGAGACTGTGCTGAGCAGATTTGCCCTGTAAGTGATTTTTTTCTACGGTATTTAATTTTATTCAGCTTGTTCCAGTGCAGGAAGAAATCAGATTTTGCAAGTTGTGAGACGTGATTTTCCTGCCAACCCTAATACTTTATGTTGAGAAATACCTTCAGGAATCTTCCTCAAGAGGCTGACAAAACCTGTTTAATTTCCAGTGACACTTTTATAAGAGTTTACATAATGTACAGTAGTTTCATTTGTTAAAAGCAGCCAAAAAGCTGGAGAGGTAATTTTTCTACTGTGATGTAATCAGGAGTGCCACTGCTTTTTCCCTGGGGAAGCAGAAATCCTACCAAATGTATGTACCATATTAAAGGCTTCAGAAACATGAATTACTTGATAGATTGTTGCTTTCAAGCCTCTAGATGCATTGAAAGTATTTTTTAAAGACATATTAGCTACCTGAGAGAAAGTAGTAACTGCAAAGTGGTTTTACTTCAGTGTATCATGTATAGATACAGTTAGGGTCCTTAAAATACAGCGGAGAATAATATATCCTTTAGCCAAAGGGAAAGCAGCAGCTACTCCAGAGCTCTTGCAGTTTAGTTTGTTCATCCTTGCAAATCAACATTTTGCTTCTTTAGAACTGCAACCAGGAATGTGTCAAGAGCAGTGTTTTCACTGTAAAAGTTTAAAGCATGGCCCTGGTAGCAGAGGTAGGATTCATTTGAGTAAATGGTGTAATATGTAACTCAGTTGTTTACATCAGAGCTTGGTGTCCAGATTCCCCTTATAATCTACTGAAGGAAAGGAAATCTAGGATGTAATTCTTCTAGTCCTCTGTCTGTGATAGATCAGATGTACCAGATCACTTGACTTTGAGGATTAAGAGAGTATTCAAGGCAACATAGAATCATAGAATGGTTTGGGTTAGAATGAACCTTAAAGATCATCTAGTTTCAGCCTCCCCATGACATGGGCAAGGACATCTCCCACTAGATCAGGTTGCTCAAGCCCCATCCAAGCTGGCCTGGATCATTTCCAGGGAGGGGCATCCACAGCTTTCCTGGGCAACCTGTGCCAGTGTCTCACCACCCTCACACTAAATAATTTCTTCCTAATGTCTAATCTAAACCTACCACCTTCCAGTTTAAAGCCATCCCCCCTTGTTCTATTACTACATGTCCTTGTAAAAAGTCCGTCTCCAGCTTCCTGCAGGCCCCTCAGGTACTGGAAAGCCACTACAAGGTGTCCTCAGAGCCTTCTCTTCTCCAGGCTGAACAACCCCTATGTTCTCATCCTGTCCTCATAGGAAAGGGGTTCCAGCCCTCTGATCATCTTTGTGGCCCTTCTCTGGACTCCCTTCAAGAGGTCCACATCCTTCCTGTATTGGAGGGTTCAAAACTTGACACAATACTCCAGGTGTGGTCTCATGAGAAAGGAGAAGAGAGGGAGAATCATTTCACTTGACCAGCTGCTGGCCATGCTTCTTTTGATGCAGCCCAAGATATGGTTGTCTTTTTGGGCTGCTAACACACACAGCTGGCTCATGCTGAGCTTCTCATCAACCAATACCCTTAAGTCCTTCTCGTCAGGACTGTTCTCAATACATCCTCCATCCAGCATGCTTTGGGGTTTGCCCTGACCCATGTGCAGGACCTTGCACTTGGCCTTGTGGAACTTCATGCATTTTGCAGATGCTTCCCTCCCAAGCCTATCAAGGTCCCTCTGAATGGCATCCCTTCCTTCCAGCGTGTCATCCACACAACTCCTCTTGCTGTCACTGGCAAACCTGCTGAGGATGCACCCAATTCCACAGTCCGTGTCTCAAACCAAGATGTTAAACAGCACTGACCCTTGAGAAATGCCACTCACCACTGGTCTCCATTTGCACATCAAGCCATTGGCTACAACTCTGAGTTTGAGCATGCAGCCAATTCCTTATCCTCCGAGTGGTCCATCTGTCAAGTCCATGTCTCTTCAGTTTAGAGACCAGGATGTCAGGCAGGATACATCTGTTGCTCTTCCCTCATCTACCAATGCTGTAGCCCTCTCGTAGAAGGACACCAAATTTATCAGTCACAATTTGCCTTCAGTGAAGCCATGTTGGCTGTCACCAACCACTTCCTTATTTTCCATGTGCCTTAGAACAGTTTTCATGAGGATCTGGGCATGATCTGGATCTTGCATGATCCATGGGCTCGATCGATGAACTCGCTGGGCACAGAAGTGAGACTGACTGGCTGGTACTTCCTCAGGTCTTCTTTTTTTCCTTTTTTTAAACATGGGAGTTATGTTTCTTATATTTAGCATAAGGTCTTTGTTCATGCAAACGCTCTCTACTATCAAATGTGTCTTTTTATGTTTTCCCATTTATGATTTTACTCTTCAAGCATATAATTAGATGTGATTATTCCTGGTATTTATCATACTCTTTAATTGAAATATCTTTCTATAACTTATTTTCCAGTATGTGACTTTCCACAATGTGTAGTCTGCTGCACTTCTAATATGAACTTTTAATATTAATATTTTTATTATACTTATCAATCTTTTTAATATTAGACAATTTTCTTAAGGAAAGTTGGGTTAAATATTATTTATTCTATTTATCTCCTGTTTTACATATTCCAGAACAGAAAAAAATGGTCAAAGTAAGTAAAAATAATTGTTGCATGTGGAAAAAATTTTAAAATTTGAGTCCAAAACCACATGATAATTTTGTTTAAGCTCTAGATTAACAGAAGAAACCAGATCATTCCTGATAGATTTGACTGCATGCAGCAGCCATTGTATCTTTCCCAAGAAATCTATTATAGCAGTTCTAGCTGCCACTAGAACCGTCAGTAAATGAAAATTCCATCTCCAGGAGCTAAAAAGCAAACCAAGACTTGGTCATGAGGCAACCCTGGCTTTCCATGTCAATTCCAGGCCTGTCCTACAGCAGAAGAGTGGGACTCTAGGAAGCCTCTCTGAGGTTTAATCTCAAACCTAGTGCCCAGGCTTCTCTTTACTTTCAGAAACCAAGATATATGGTACTTTAATCCCTTCAACAAAATAAGGATGCAGGTCAATACAGCTCATTGACCCATGTACAAGGGCTTTCTTCTCTAGAGCTAACATGAAAAAAGAAGACAGTACACCAAAAGTTGGAAAGATCAAACATTCAGTTGCTGCCTCTTGGAAAAAATGCCTTTGAAGTCACGGGTGAAACTTCTCAAGTAACTCTACAAAAATTTAAAGGACTTGTAATCACCTGCATTTTCTTTTCTTGAATTAATTTCTGACTTCATGCTATGAGATAAAATTTCCTTGGTTATGGGAGTCAATAACACCCAGAACATACAGTTTTACCTACAGTTTACATTTTATCTACAACAATTTTTATTCTACTTGATGAAATTCCATCAAATCCAGTACCAGGTTGCAAAGGAAATATGTAAATAAAAGTAGTTCTCTCTCTGGAACTTGAAATAAGGTTCTTCATGGATGTGCAGTTGATTCTGTGAGCTGTGACTAGCATTTACCTTATGAAAAATTGTGTGCTATCATCCAAGTGCCACAGTCTCATTTGAGAGCCTGTTACAGAGGTTTGGCAGACTGTACTACACTTTGACTTGCATCTGTTCCAGATAGGATTAACTCAAAATCTCAATGCAATAGTGAAGATGTCTTGCTTCTTACAGCTTAAAGCTGGAAATCTGCTGATGGAATCTACAGTTAGAAGTTTACAAATCATCAGAGGTGGTTTAACTGAAAATTTTAGACTAATTAGTGATGGAATGGAACTCACACATTTATCAGGAAGTAATTTTAGACTCCTAATTAGACTTTCAAACTTGATGCAGTAGTATCTTTAATTATAACCCTCTTTATAATGGCTTGTTATTAATTTATGTACATAGAATTGCTTCCTTATTGCCTGATTGAGAAACTTCAGTTGGTAATTATTCTCAATTATTTGATATGTGACTTAAGCCTTGAATCAATTGACCAAATGTGAGTAGTAACATTTAAGATACCTGGCCCCAAGCTTCTAAAGTGTTATCCTATCTGGCTTCCAATTGTTGTCCCAGAAAACCATATGTCATATCTGCTAGATCCATGTGGAGATCTTAAAAATCATGAGCCATTTCAAATGCACTAGTTGCCTATTTTTGGCACTGAAATTGAGTCTTTATAGCATACAAGCATGCTTTTAGATAAATGCAATTACACCTACCAACATTTTAATTGAAGGGTATTTTTCTGCAAAAGCTTGCACAATGAATTTTATAATGAAAGAGACATACCTACAAAGTAAAGGATCAATGATGTAACTGACATTATTTTTCTGATCATTATTTTCTTAATATTCTTTCTCTTCATTATTTCAAAATAAACTATTCCAACATATCTCTCTCTTCTCCACACCTACTTGATATTTCCTCTGTATTTTCTACACTGTAATAGTCTATTGATTTTTTACTAACACTCACTAAGTTATGGCAAGATAATGCTGTTTATTTACAAGTGTTAGTCTGAGATGCCTCATTTGTTAATAGCCTGTCAGCTGATTAAATTCAATTATACTTGAAAAGAGGGAAAAATATTTCTATTCAGAAATAGTAAGGAGTAACAGTGCCCACTACCTTGCAGTTAGCAAGAGCTGATTTTAAATACTCTGAGAATTCAGACCATGCTTCTAGAAGTCAGAACCTGCTTCAATCAGAATGCTCAGTTCCTCAGCACTCTGATTTGTTAAGGTCAATGCACAAAGCACTTTGAAGGACTGCAACTTGCTGATAGAAGGCAGGCAGTTCTCTGCTAAATTCTTTGAGAGCAGACACCTGAATGCTTTTGATTAAATATGGAAAAGCTACATATAAGCTTGGAATTGAAATTTAAAAGGATTTTAGAAGACATTTTCATGCTGTTTTCTTTTCCTTCCAGTGCTTTAATGTTTCAGAGTTTAAAGCTGGCTCTCTACCCTGGAAAAAAAGAATGTTGTCCAGGGAACATAAAAAATGTACCTGCAACAGTTGATTAAGGAGAAAATGGAAACATTGCAACTCTGCTCTGCTTGTTATGAGGACATGCAAAATAGTTTGTATTAAAAAGTCACATGACATCTGTAATGAAGCCATTGTAAATAATTATCTACAAGAAACTTTTGCAGTGTTTATGGTAATTGCTAGGAGAAATTATTTCAATATGCATGTTATTGATTTTTTAATTAAAGGATTTCTGTTTTCATTAGGTATAATTTCCAGTCTTGTATTTCTATAGACCCAGACAACAATTTATTTATTTAATTATTCTCCCTCTCTCTGTCTTTGCCATCTATGTTTTATGGATCATCTTGTAGGTTCACTTGTGTTTAAGTGAATGTATTCTCATAAAAGCTGCATTTTTTAAAAATGAAAAAAAAGAGAAAGAATGCTTAAATTTTGCCCTCACAGGTATTTGTATGAACTTGTCTAAATTGTTCAGAAAGAATAATAGGAGTCAAAGGTGGGTCTGCCATTTTTCGTAGAATCACAGAAGCATAGAATGGTTGGGGTTGGAAGTGACTTTAAGATTCCCAAGATCCAGCCCCTCAGCATGGGCAGGGACACCTCACACTGGAAAGGGTTGCACAAGGCTTCTGTGTGGCTGCTAAGTGTGATTGCTAAGCATGGGCAGCATTATAGAAGATTTTTTATAGGAATCCATGTATTTTCTATGTGATTTTTCCATATTATCATTCAGCATACATCAGAAGCTAAAAAAGGAGTGGGATCGTATCTGTTTAGTTTCCAGTCTGAGGTGGAATTAAAATTTTCAAGACTGTTCTCATGTAAGATTGCTTGCACTGTTGTAGTTTTGTGAGAATTTATACAGTGTAACACTATGAATCAATACGATGTTATTTCATGAGACAATTTAGGTATCACTTCCAAGTGCTTTGAAGCAGCCCTCATCTCAGTTACCTCAGTCTGACAGCCTGGCAAGCTTGGTTCTCTCATGAAATCCAAGTGTTCAAAGGGGAATTCAGCTTCCATGGGCAAATTCTGAGACCTTGCTGAACAAGGAAGTGGGACAACAGAACTGAGCAGGGCAAAAGTAGTGGTTTTCCTAATAAGACATAGAAATAAGTATAGAATACTTAACCTTAGCCCATTAACCCTGGGTGCTGTGTACACTGCCAGGGTGTGTAATCAAGCCCTACGAAAACACATATTAGTAATGAATGAGCAAATAGTCCTATTGCAAGCTCTTTTCTGTGTGTGCAAAGAATTAATTTCCTGTGCCCTCTGACAGAAACAGGCCTAAATTTCCAGGGTTTCTCCAACTTTTAGTGTGCTACTCTATAGCAGAAACCAAATTCCCATCCTAAGTTTTGAGACTAATGCGAAGCCGTCTCAGAGGTCAGAATGGAAAATCCAGTTGAGGTGTCTCTGAAAACTGGTGTTTGGCAGGTAAAGACTTTAGCAGTTTATATTTTTCTCTTTGATTATCTGGGAACTGTTAAATTATGTCAATAGGCAATTTCGGGTCATCCCTGGAGGATGTGCAGTGTGCCCTGTCCAGGAGCACCCTGAGCACTCAGCCTGTCTGGCAGCTAGGTGCCACTGTTTCTCCACAGAGAGGAAGCTGACAGAACTGCAGCTCAGTCGAGGTATGGCTGGCTCCTATCAAGCAAGGCCTTTTATCAATCAGCTAATGGGAAAAGAAGACTGAATATGCTATCTAACTACCTTCAGAAACAGTCACAATTTTAATTTTTTTTTTAATTTTTTTTTTTCAATTTAAAAATTAACACAGAGGAGATGGTTTAGATTTCTGGCTGGACAGCACCACCAGAATTTAAACCTGAAACAGGAGTAATGGGGTTTTTTTTTTGTTTTTTTGTTTGTTTTTTCCTCAAACTTCTAAAAGCACCTCAAAATGGATGGACATTATTTATGTTTTATTTGCTATAATACAGTCAGATTTGTTACCCTTTTTACAAATGTTTGTCTAATTTAAATATTTTTAATGCAGAACATAAGAGAGATAGGATGCTGTTTGTAGCAAATCTGTACCTGTAAAAGATCTTGATCTAAATAACTGCATCAAATTTTAGGTGTCAGTCAAAAGCAAGCTTACATTGCTTGTAATAACCTGTGCAGCACCGGTTATAAACTCGCTGAAGAAATTTACTCTGACAAGACAAACATCTTAAAATCTTCTCCCAGCTGGTTCTAAAGATTCTGCGGTAAATGAGAAAAACATTATTACAATGCAAAGTTCAAGATGAGAAAAAGTGCTCCTTGCATGATTTCCCAGCAGGTTAAAGTTACTGCCTCCCAGTGTTTGATTAATGCTGGAAATGTGCGTCACCTGGCAAAACAAACACACCAAGCTTAATAGGAGTCACTCCACAGTTCGCTGTATATATTTTATGTTGTCATCATAGGATTGTGACATGTGCAGCTGCCTGCAAAGTCACCCTGGTCACTGTGCTGCAGAAGAGGAGGGGAGGGCAAAGGCGGTGGAGCTTTGCCAAAGAGAGGGCAGAGGTCCATCTGCACCAGCCAGGTAACCTCTGTGTTCTGAACTGAGGAGGCAGCAGGGCTGGGGTTCAGGGCATGTACCTGCACAAATGGAAGGATTAGGGGAGCCAAGGTTAAATAATTTTGCAAATGATTTGTGCAGGTTCCTGTTAGGGTGTTGTAGCTGCTGTCAACAATCTGGCATTGTTTGTACTGGTCGGTCCAGTCCAGCAAATGATCACTGGAAAATACTATTCACAAATGAGCATAATGGAGCCTAGAAACACCAATAATTTAGCAGGGATGGCACAAGCAAACATGGACATTATTATGAAAATGAAGAACACATTTCAAATGAGGTGGCACACAGAATGGCTCTCAGATACCCAAGTCAGGAAAAGGCAGTGAAATGTGACTCTGAAGTACCAAGCTTTTGCGTTAGAGTCAAGCTTTTATATTAATTACATGTTCCTAGAATGCTCGACAGAGTGAATTACTGATCAGCTTGTAAATACTTTAAAATAAATATTTGGAGACTAACGCTACAAATTTTATAAACAAGTGCCAAAACCTCACAGAAACATTGTACCCAACATAAATCATAGAAAGAAGCAAATGCTTTAAAACAAAGGGTTCTAAATCTCCTCATAAGTTTATTAAATATATCAGAAAGGATTTATCCCTTCAGTTCATTTATGGCTGCAGAAGGGCTAGATCTCACTGTCCTTCACTGTATCTCCTTATTTTCATATTGTTGATTTTTCTGCCAGACATTTTAGAAATAACATTTTACTTTGGCTTGTTTTCTTACTATTTTATATTTAAGGGGCAGCTGTTTTCTATGTACATTTTTTCCCCATTTTAAAAATCAGTAGTACACTGGGTTTTTTTGTTTTGCTTTTTTTTTTTTTAGTATTCTTCAAGTAGTTCTGGTCACTTGCATATTGTTTTTTAATTCAGAAATGCCACTGCATATGTTTGACAGTTCTTTGGTCATTTTCAGACTTCGTATTGAATAAAGCTCACTCAATTATATATTTTTAGACTAATATGTTATGGAATTTCGTACCCTTAATTTTGTAAGCTCATTTATCGTTGCATTTTCTTCTAAAATTCTTTTCTCTCCAAATACTTTCTCCATTACACATATGTAAGTTCCTGCCTTTTGTTATATCACTACTTAACATACAAATCACAAAGCCACAAACACATGGGATGGTTGAGACAAGAAGAGATCTCTGGACTTCAGCTCATCCAATATCCTCTCCTCAAGTGGGGCCACTCAGGGCTGGTTGTCCAGAACAACCTTATGTGTCCAGATGGCTTTTGAATATCCGTAAGGTGGAAGACTCTACAACCTCTCTGGGCAACCTGTGTTGGTGCTCAGTCACCCTCATAGTAACAAAGTGTTTCCTGGTGTTCAGATGGCACATCCTACATTTCAGTTCATGGCCACTGCCTCTGGTCCTGTCACTGGGCAGGGCTGCAAAGAACCTGGCTCTGTCCCCTTTGCACCATCCCTTTAGGTGTGTGTATGTATGTATATATGTATAAATATAGATATAAAAACACAGATTATGTATTATATACATTAATAAGATGTCCCCTGAGCCTTATCTTCTCTAGTCTAATCTGTTCCCTCAGCCACATAGGAGAAATGCTTTGTGTCCCTTCTCTGGACTCTCTTCAGTATGCCCATATCTCCCAGAACTGGACACAGCACTCGAAGTGTGGCTTTATCAATGCTGAATAGAGGGGAAGTATCACCTCTGCAGTACTCTTTGTCTAATGCATCCTTGGAAACCATTAACCTTCTTTGCCACAGCATGACTCTTGTTCAGCTTGGTGTCCACTAGGACACACAGGTCCTTGTTTGTAAAGCCTTTCTTTTCATCTACTTGTCACCATGTGTTTTTCCCTTCCCAGCTGTGGGAGTATGCATTTCATAGAATCATAGAATCATAGAATCATCTGGGTTGGAAGGGACCTCAGAGATCATCAAGTCCAACCCTTGATCCACTACCGCTGCGGTTACCAGACCATGTCCAGGGACGGAGAATCCACTACTTCCCTGGGCAGCCCATTCCAATGCCTGTTTGATTTCCTCTCGTTGAACTGAATTAGGTCCCTGTCATCCCATTACTCCAGCTTGTTGAAGGCCTTCTAGATGGCAGCATGTTCTCCTGGTGTATCACCACTCCTCCTAATTTTGCATTCTCTAGAAACTATCTGAGGATACACTCTGCCCCATCATCCAGATCATTAATGAAGAATTTAAATAGGACTGGACCAAGGATAGATAATTCCTTGGGAACCACAGGTGTCACTACCCATCATTTTCAAGAAGTTGTTAACAGCATGAATACTAATACTACACGGATATTAACCAACATAATGGGTCTTATTCACCACTAGGATAGACCCATTATGTAGACTTCCTCTTCTTATTTTCTGCATTTCATTCTATTCTGTGACATAGGTTGGTCAGTAATGTTGAGAATAACAAAGTCTTTAAGGATGGAATTTTTGCTTTTAAATAACTTGCTGAATCATTTTTGTGGGTTTTTTTGTGGGTTTTTTGTGTGGGTTTTTTTTCCTTCAGCCACAGTTTAATAACAGTAACACATTAAAGAGTTGTCCTAAAAGATCTGGTGATAAGATACGAAGAAACAGCAACATGTAAGGGATTATTAGGGTCCTGCCCAGTGTGAGGTCCTGCATGCAGTGATAAACTTGTTGAAAGGGGTTGATATATGTAGGTGTGGAATTCTTCTTTGCTAGCTAGGTGATTAAAAGACTGACAAGGCTACTACCCCTAGGTTAATTTGCTTTATAAGGGATTTGAGTGACTTTGTTGTTGGTAAGATCTATGTTAGTTAAAATATTGAAAGTCAAATTTATTCTCAAGTTATTGGAAGGAGGAGGGAATTTCTAACTAAGGGGCTGTTGTGTGACTTACAGGGAGAAGTGCACTTCCCGGTCTTTCAGTCTAAGAACCATCCTTTGTTCCATGGTCACAGATGTAGAGGGCCAATTTCAGAGGTGAAATAGATGATGGTGTAAGATATATACAGATGAATCTTTGTGAGACAGCGCGTACCAGATTGATGTCTTTTTTTGCTGGTCTGCTTTTCACTCATTGCTTTGTGTGGTATAACCTCTGCTTTGGTTTGGAAATTGTGCTAACCTGTACCTCCTTCAGGCTGTAAACATTTTATCTGGTGCACACAGATATTGATGGAACGTTGCTGGGGTTTGGATTGGTTGATTGGCTGATTGGTGAATTGGCTGATTTTAAACCCTGAAAATTCTATGGTCATTTGTCTCATCCTTGTACACTCACTTGCCATTCTTCTTTTCTCTCTGCTTTTCCATAGATCTAAGCACAGTTCATACAGGTAGAAGGCTCACTGTTGCAATGAACCCACTGGGAATACGTGTGTACCCTTTTTATTTCAGTGGAATGTATAATCATATATCATATTTTCCATGTGCTGTACTGAGTGTTTACTCTAGAGTATTTGCATGTCTATTTGGTAAGCCAATATTTGCATAGGAAACGTAATCTGCCTTCAAGTTATCAAAATACATATTCATTTTATGTCCAATTCCTCAGGTCCTAGCTGCAATTTTCTTTTTGAAGAGAAGCTGCCATTCCTTCAGTGCTCTCTTATACGGTAGTGAATTATTTAGTTGCATCTCAACAACTTCTTTGGAAAGATTGATTAATAAAGGAATCAAGTTTTTTCCCTCTTGGTGAAAAAAAACCTGTATAAATCAACTTGGGCTTAAAAGCTGTGCCTTAAATCTAAGATGTATTTTAAAGGTAGAGCTATGTGAAAAAATTCCCAAAGTATCCGTGCATTTTACTGGATGTAACAACAATTGGAAAGGGCTGAAGGCTGCATAAGTGACTGCTCTGCTTGGGAACCCAGCATGTTCTGTGCCTTCAGGACCTCTCTTTTTAAGTCCAGCAGCAACCATAGGAGAAAGTATGGGGAATAATTTGAGGAAAGCAACTGCTGCTTCATTAGGTTCCCTGTTGCTGGTGCTGTATAGCAGCCTACACGATCAGGAGTGCAAAACAGCCAACCCTGTCACCAGCTGAATCAGTTAGGGAGGTGTCAGTAGTGTGTAAAGTCTGAGTTTGTCATCTGCCCAGGGTTAGGGGCACTGGCCTGACTGCTGCTGCAGGAATTCCAAAACTTGTGATGCCTTTCAAATGCTTGCTTAGCTTGCCAGATTCAGGGGACTACTTATTCCCTACTGCATTTTGCCCACATATGAGGAAAAGATGTATAAAATCCTGCAAGGTGTGCTACCCCTTGTGTGCTACTTGAGGCAGTATTGATTTTATGGTCTCTCATATAATCAAATAACAGTGCAAGTAAAAAAAGAAAAATGTGTACTTTGAGATAAAGCTTAATAAGTTCTCAGTTTGTTTTTCATAGGCCAATTCTTCAGAAATCAGTGGACTGCATTGTGAAAGGGCATTGGCATTTGGGGTTACCATTGGGAATGGATATTTCATATTAAATGTGATCCTGGAAGGAGCTCACATCATAAATTGTCACTGACATTAATACAAATGTCAACGTGAGCTATGGGTTTCCCTGTAAAACTCATCCTTTCTCTGGATCAGCCCCAGGAACAGTTTTTCCCAATCAATTTTTGAACAAAGCTGAATTACAAATTCTGAATCAAAAGCTCTTGAGCATACCTGCTTCCCTTTACAACTGTGATTCAAACTTACAGAGTACTCAGTGCTTTCAGGATACATGATGACTAACTCAATGCAGTCAGTACTCTCCAGGACATCTTCATTTGTGTGCATTTTTTCTTTTTCAAATTTAAAAAAAAGCACAAATAAAGCACAAGAGTATCAAATCTGGTATAATCACCATAATAGCTGAGAATTTTTCTGTAATCATATCCTTAATTACTGGAATACTACATACAGGGTCTTGATATTTCTTGGAAGAGCAAAGTAATAGAAATATTAGAGCTTAGGAACTGATAGCAATGAGCTGTTTTCAATGACTTCTGATTTCTGTGCTGTAACAAAATTCTGATTAATTAATTACTAGTATTAAAAGTAAGCTTCAAGTAGCAACATTTTTCCATTATTTCAAACCTGATTGTCAGCACAAAATATTTTCTATTATTCAGTCTGCCAAAACTATTCTTGTTGGAAGATCACTGGTAGAAGACTCGGAAATGTAAATCTGGAAAACATGCCAAGAAATACAAAACTATCAAGGGTAAGAAGATTTTGGTTTACTGTTTTTATTTTTTACCTTTCTGATTTATCTGATAGAAGTGCAAGATGTTGAAGTAATTAATTTCTCTGTGATATGTGGCACTCCTATTTGTTCTTCATGGAAATAAAAGCTTCTCTCTTACAACCAACACAATGGTCTTGATTTGTTTGATCCTTGTTTACTCAAGCATGTGAGAAAATTATTATGTACTAATCAGAGGTGGCAAATGCAGGGCTCAACTCTAAACTCATTTACATGTGTCTCTGTAGGAGTCCAAACTCTTGTATCCTGTTTCCTCTTTTAATATATTTAGAGTTTCTGTTTCAGTTGCACTTTTTATTAAATCATTGGAGCCGATGTCATTAGAAGTTATGATGTTTCTCTTTAATGCATCCAGATAGTCAGCTGGATCAACATGATGAACATCTGAAGCTATAACTATTAGAAACCGAGTGTTTTCATAGCAGATAAAAAAAAGGGCAAGGAGCTAAGGCTAGGTTTGGGTATAAAGCTTCAACTTCCCATTAATAATATGGTGCACTGTCATGGTGGGGTAGGGTATTCTTAAATGTGGGCTGTTGAATGCCAGGAACTGTTCTTCATGACTTTGTCTGCCTTGTGGAAGCCCAGTCTAAAGAAGGTCTTTACTGGAATGGCTGTAGTAGACTTTGGTGAAGGCTGCGTACAGAGAAAAGTGTCATTGGATAAAAAACTGTGAAAGTAGCTCCTTGTCATGTAGTGTAGCAGGCTAACTGAGGCAAAAGCTGAAAAAAGCAGCTGGACTCAAGGTCCACTCATTGCAGCAACTTTTTGTACCTGTTGAGGTGTGCCCCAGCATTGCAGATGGAGGAGTGGGTTAAAGAGAGATTTTCTGTCATAAATACAGAGAAAATAAGTGATGTCTCCTTCAATACCAGCATTGTGTAGTTTTACTGAAGCTGAATTGCTGATGTTTTCTCCCGTAGGAAAAAAGAATAACCTGGACACAGATAAGACCTTTGACAGCAATCACAGTAAGTACTTGTGGTTTCTGCCCCAGGGCTATCACCAGCTGCATCTGCTACTTGAGGATGACACTGCAAGAGTACATATGGAGTGCCCTGCATGTAATGCTCAATCTAATGACCACTCACATAAGGGAACATTACAAGCTCCCCCTATGCCTCTACATTTAAAAACATGGACAGAAAACATTCATTTTATGTTTGCTATTATGTTTAATGATTTGTGAAATCAACAGCCACAAAAATCACCTCCTTTTGCCAGGGATCAAGTTGAGATTATTTCTTTTTTATATCCATTGCTTGCCCTTTTATCTGCTCCATTTGAGACTTTTCAGAAATGCACTTGGGTCTAATACCCTAAAACTCTTAAAGAAAATTGCTTTATCCAGTGCTTAAGGCGGAGCTGGAGAGCTGTTTTTGATCTACAAATACTATAAAGTGACTGAATGTAGACATAGCAGGGAATGGGAGGAAGCTTTACGGAGCTCATGTTGACAGCCATTTAGCTCTAGGTTAATACATATTTGAGGAGTGGCTGCAATCTCATACTATTGGTCAGCCAAGTCCTATTTTTAAAATTAATAGGGCCTGGCAAAGCTCAGCTCTGGTGAAACTGCTTCAAATTCTTCGTCAACATTTTGGAGTATTGAGAGCTGTGGTGTTGATTTATTCTAGAGTAAACATAATCTCCAGTCACAGAATCTCATTACATGAGTATAAATGACAATATCCTGACCTTGCCTAAAGTTAATATGTAAAAGGGTTTTTGTGTGTTTTATTCTTTTTAGTAATATTTAGGTATTATATATATTTTTATGCATAACTTTCAGGTAGGTAGGAACTGAAATCCCATTTGAACAATGGATCAATGAAGGAAGATTAAATGTTTTGTCCAGGGTTAAGCTGTCAGTGGTCAAACTAGAACTAACATTTAGATCTCATGATACAGAGCCCTATTCACTCCATAGGAAACTTCCATTCCTACTGTTTAGCCAGGGTATTGAGATTGTCCTGTGGGCCATTTTGTGAGCTCTGTTAAACTACTACTGGCTCAAAGGTGCTATTGTGTCAGGAGAGTTGTGCCAGGAATTTTGTGTGTAAATCCAGAGTAAATTCTGTGTCTGACTAGTCTGTAAATGACTCATTAGAGTGTGTTTTTACAGTCTGAATGAACCAACAGCTCTCCATTGCTTGTATCTCTCAAGTTGCTGGTGTTTTAACACCAGTTACTATGCAAAGTTAACTGAATATAACTGTTATCCCCTTCTTCCACTAACTTAACTTCCTCACCAGAACACAGGATAAATAAAATTCTGCCTTTTCATAAAACATTACACAGAATTAAACATCAGCATATACGAAGGAAAAACCAGCTAAGTGATTCCTGTGAGACGTGCCTCACATTCTTAGCAAATTTCTTAGTAGCAGCTAGTAAAGCCTAAGCTTTCTAGTAAAAAAAATACACAGTTTTTCTTTGCTCCCCAGGGGAGGTTTAGATTGGTTATTCACTGAAAGGATTATCAAATACTGGAAAAGGTTGCCCAGGGAAGCAGCTGGGTCACCATACCTGAAGGTACTTAAAAGACAAGTAGATGAGGTGCTTGGGGACTTGGTTTAGCACTGGACTTGGTCAGGTTAGGTTAAAGGTTGGACCTGATCTTAAAGGTCTTTTCCAACAAAACGATTCTGTGATTCTGTTTATTTTCATGTCATTACTCCTCTGGAAGCTTTGTCCTCATATCTCAAAAGCAAATCAGAAAAGTCTCATACCTATTTTTAATGGATTTCAATAGAAGGGCACTGATGTACTTCTCTTGGCTTATTGCTCTGAAAATAACTCGTATGCTTACATGCAGGCTTGTAAATAAAATGGTCCAGAAGCAACAGTTTGTCCCTGAAGGTAACTAGATGGCACAGCTTGTATACAATGTTTATGTATACAGCTCCTATACATAAACTTTCTTCCCACCCAAAGCAAGATGACTATGTGAAGCTGTCTTTGGCACATGTTGTTCCTGAATCCAAACCGAGCTGTTGTCAGGGAGCATGATAGCTGACACGTGCTCCCCTAAGTGTCAACAAGCTGCAGATGAACCTGTGCTCTGGTCCTATTAAGTGAACTGTTATAGCTAAAGCATGAATATGTACTTAAACACAACAGATGTTCAGTTTCCACTTTTCCAGCCTGCTGGAAGACTGGTTGTGCTCTGTTCAACTGGAGAAGTGATGAGTATTACACTGCTTTTCCAGCTGAAGAGAATTATTATCTCTAATGGATAGAAAATACTTTTTGGAACACCTGGGTCTTTCTATTGCTAATTCAGGAATGTTTTACAAAGTGAGGTATTAGGTGTGTTTTGGTTAGTGTGTTTGGTTTAGTTTCAGATGAGTGATGATTCAACTTTGTTGATTCCTTCTGACATTTAATTAGACTCAATATTTTGCATTTGATTTGAATGCCAAACATTTTTTTTCTTTTCTCTATCTTCCTTTAGTCCTCACCATAATTTCCTTGCCCTGCCTTCACAAATTTGACTAATTTCTGCTGTTTATCCTTCAAATGCTTGGATGTAATTACATTTCATGTAGAAATAAATCTATTTTTAACTCTGGTATTAACTGGTAAAATAAAAGCTTCATTGAAAATATCTGTCAAAAGTTTTTACTTCCGAAAACCATCATCTATGATATAGTAGCTGTTTTTCCTTTATTATTTTGCCTGACCATATGCTTTCTATTCATTATTAGTATCACAAATATAATATTAGTTATTAACACTACTAAAAATGTGTTCATGCTTTCTGCAAAGTTCTTTGTTCATTTGAGTACACACATTATTAGTATGTAAGTTTAAAATAGCTCTTGGGTGCAGAACAGAGTTCAGCAATATTTATTTCAGAAGGAATACAATAGTCTCTCTTCACAGTATGTAACTTGACCTTGTTCAAATTAATTTCTTAAAGGTTTAAAGTAAACAGGGATTTCTTTTGATTTTTTGCCTTATTTTTGCGAAAGTCATCTAATCAGTCCAGAAAAATGAAAAATATCTTTCAGACAGTGATAAAATATTTTTTTTTCCAATAAAGAAAAATAAAAACTTGTTTTCCCACTCTGAAAAACAAAATCTTTAATTTTGAGGAAGGGTTACAATCCAGGATTAAAGGAAAACATTGTGTCCAAACTCCCAGCCATCAGCTGTAATAGGTTTAGGTCATAAGTGGGACAGCTGATGTTGAAGATCTGTCTTTTTAGAAGTTCATTGTCTTTCCTACTGCAGTAACTGGGAGATGGAAATGGCCACTGATGATGATCAGCCTTAAAAATTCCCCAAATGAAACCAGACATTATATATATTATCCAATACACTAATATGGTTTCAGCAGAAATTTTGCTGGTGTGGACGGACTTGCTGTCATTTCAACTACAAATCATTTTGGTATAGTAAATGTTTGTATGAAATGCATAAATTCTGAATAGAAAAAGGTAGTGAATTGTTTGGTTAAAAGCCATAAAATTCCAGAAAAAGTTACTGCCTAAGGAGATGTAAATGGAGATGTGATAGGACACATGGAAAGACACAGAAAAGGGGGCACATGAATAAAAATATAAATAGACCCACTTGGAGGAACAGGAGTAGTGGGGGAACTGAGGGAAAGTTGACATTGCCGGGGCCATGGCCGGAGATACACATCCCCCACACTGGGACAGGGACTCCTCTGAAGGGACAGAAGGCCATGGAGAATCCCACACCAGGGCACAGCAGCAGTGAGAAGCAAGGACCAGTGGAGGAAAACCAGTAAGATGCAAGAGGCAGCATAACTAAACTTCTGTGCACACATCCCCAATTTCCTGCACCACTCAACACTGCACTGAAGGGTTTGGCATAACAAGGGAAGGTGAGAATAATGTGGAGGGGAGAGAGATATTGGACTTATGTTGAGCCTGGGGAAAGGGGAGGCAAGGTGTTTCCCTAAGTATTTGCTTAGTTTCTTTTCTTCTTTTTACTCAATACCTGAGTCAATAATTAAGACTTTAGGTTTAAAATTGGCAGTAAATGTGATTAAGCCTAATTCCCTGACTAGAGGCTCTTCTGACTGCAGCACGCAGTTAAATGTTCTATATTACACTATGTTGTAACTGGTTATGCTATGCAATAGGAGATATATATATTTATATTGAGGAAGTGGAGAGAAACAGGGCACTTTTATCATGTGAGAGAGAGTGCGATAATATGAGTGAGTACACATTGCCACAACAGATGGAAAAAAATGGCTGGAAGCAGTGATTCCAAGAGCTGACAGTAATTCTTTAAGTCCAGAGGGTTGGCACCAGTTGCTGATTTTGTTTTTGTATTATGTTCAACTTCTAGCCAATATCAACCCTTCTTATTTTTTGTCACCTGCTGTTGTATTTTATTCTAGAGCTGTCTGTCTCTTGAACATCAGACCACTTGTCTGTGGAAGGACCATATTGCTGGGCTGCAGCGTGGACCACAGCTTATTGGAAATATCAGCTGTGTATATACTACAGAGGCTGTCAGAAAGGGGTTTGTACCTCAGAGGTGATGGCCCTCCTGGGCAGTACAGTGTCCAGATGAATAGAATCATAGAATCATGGAATAGAATCATAGAATCGGCTGGGCTGGAAGGGACCTCAGAGATCATCAAGTCCAACCCTTGATCCACTACCACTGTAGTTACTAGACCATGGCACTGAGTGCCACATCCAGTCTCTTCTTAAATATCTCCAGGGATGGAGAATCCACTACTTCCCTGGGCAGCCCATTCCAATGCCTGATCACCCTCTCAGTAAAGAAATTCTTTCTAATATCCAACCTAAACCTCCCCTGGCACAACTTAAGACNCTTCCTAACTTCCAATCTAAATCTACCCTCTAGTTTGAACCCATTCCCCCTAGTCCTGACATCCTAAAATGTCCCTCACCAGCTTTCTTGTAGGGCCCCTTCAGATACTGGAAGGCTACAATAAGGTCTCCCCAGAGCCTTCTCTTCTCCAGGCTGAATAACCCAAACTCTCTCAATCTGTCTTCATAGGAGAGGTGCTCCAGCCCTCTGATCATCCTTGTGGCCCTTCTCTACACACTCTCCAACATGTGCATATCATTCCTGTGTTGGAGACTCCAGAACTGGACACAGCACTCCAGGTAGAGTCTCATAAGAGCAGAGTAGAGGAATAGAATCACCTCCCTTGAGCTGTTGGCCACCTTTCTTTTTGTGCAGCCAAGGATCCAGTTTAGTTTTCTGGGCTGCAAGTATACACTGATGGCTCATGTTGAACTTGTCATCCACCAGCACTCCCAAGTCCTTTTCCTCAGGGCTCTCAAGCTAATCACTGCCCAGACTGTATCAGTGCTTGGCATTGCCTTCACCCAGATGTAGGACCCTGCGCTTGGTCTTTTGAACTTCATGAGGTTGCCATGGGCCCACCTCTCCAGCCTGTCAAGGTCCCTCTGGATCCCTTCCCTAGAGCATGTCAGCTTACCAGGCACAGAGGTGAGACTGACTGGCCTATAGTTCCCTACACCTTCCCTTCCCTACACCTTCCCTTCCCTTCCCTCCCTTCCCTTCCTTCCCTTTCCTACACCTTCCCTTCCCTTCCCTACACCTTCCCTTCCCTCCTTCCTTTCCCTCCTCCCTGGGTTATGTTTCACTGGACTGCCATGACTTGTGGAATATAATAGCGGTTTAGCAGCCTCATCTGCCAGTTCCCTCAGTACTCATGGGTGTATCCCATCAGGTCCGTCTTCAGATGGTCACAAACCTGATCTTCACTTACAATGGGCAGTTCTTCCTTCCAACCCTTGCCACTGTCTTCTGTGACTTCAGGAATGTGGCTGAAGCCTTTGCCAGTGAAGACTGAGGTAAGGAAGTCACTGAAAATCTCAGCCTTCTCCATGTCACTTGTCACAAGTTCACCTCAGAAAAGTCTCTTTTCTGAGGGGGCCCACACCTTCCCCAGTCTTCCTTTTGCTGTTAATATACTTACAGAATAATTCAATACTCCCTTTCATTATTTCTAAATCTAGCCAGGGACTGAAAAAAAAGCTCAGCCAACTGAGCTTTGGCTTTTCTAACTACCGTCTCTTGCTACTTAGACAGCTCCCTTATATGTCCCCCATTCTAGCTGTCCTTTCTTGCATTCCTTGTAAAGTTTCATTTGTGCAATAGTGTGTCCAGGAGCTCCTTGTTCATCCAGACAGGTCTCCCGGTATTCTTTCCTGCCTTCCTCTTTGCCAGTATACTTTGCTCCTGGACGTGGAGAAGGTGATCCTTGAATACTAATCAGCTGTCCTGGGACCCTCCCTCTAGGGCTTTGTCCCACAGTACAAAGATCCCCTCTGCACACCTGAAGTCCAGGGTTGTAGTTGCCCTGAGGATCTTAAATTCAAGTGCTTCGTGATCACTGTAGGCAAGGTTGTTCCTGAGCCTCATGTTGGTGAGAACAAGGTCCAGCATAGCCCCTTTCCTTGTTGGTTCCTCTGCCATTTGAATGCATAGTTATCACCTATGCATTCCAGGATCATTCAATTTCTTAGCTACTTTCTAGATTCAAACACACAAATAGCTAAAAATAAGTTATAAAAAGCCTGAGGGGTGTGCAACATACTTCAGAAGCATCACACAAGTATTCGCTTCAGCAGTGTTTTGTCTCCTCTTTGGACTACTGTCTCATGAAATGCATAAAATTCTAGTGAAGGAAAACAGTGGAATTCTATCAATGTACACCAGCTGAAACTTAATCCCTTTATCAAAAGGATATTAAGATTTTTTTTTTTTTCACAAATAACAGTGATGAAATGCTTGCAATCATCAGCAATAGGAAAACATACACTGTTAACATGTCATATCTGCAATTAAATCATTATATCCAAACAGCAAGCAATAACTGCTAATCAGGGAAAGTAATACTGGAATCATATACAGAAATAAATCTTAATTTTCTCTAGAGCAAATTACTCTGAATAGGCCACATAATTATAGTATTTTACTTTGTCTTTCTTACTTTGTAATTCATAATACCCCCATACATTCTAACAATAATCAGATCAGCAGAAATGACATTTTGGGCATCATATGGGTCAATGGGATTTTGAGCATTTATTTCAGTGGAAGAAGAATTAGGGCAATATCCAGAGTATCTTATCAGTGGTATTGAAAGTATAACATTCCTTTTGAGGATGCAGACAGGACCTGTGTCCTATACCAAACAGTATGAGAAAAGAGGAGGCAAGAGCCACTGTTTAGTCACAGGGATTGCTTTCTTTTCTCTACCTGTTTCATGGTCATAATAATAATATATTGCAATATATGGTCCTGTCATTTTCATTCCAACATGACCAAAAGATCAAACCTCAAACCCCTGCAAGAAATGCAATTTTAAAATTAATACAGGTTGCAACTTATTGAATCCATCGTGAATGGGTCAACTAAAACAGATTCAAATTTTGTACTCAGAAAATCTCCAGATACTTTAAAATATATCCTGCTTTACTGGGATTATTTTTTAGAAGGTTAGAATTATTAAATAGAGAGGCTTATTTCCCCTGTAAAAATCAGGTTCACCTATTAGCAAGTAACATGAAGAGGAATGAGGTTATGTTTTCAAACACAGCAACAGTAATTGGAGTGTGGTGGCAAAACAGTTTGAGAGCAAATCATAAAGGGAACAGTTGGAAGGACTGCAAAGTTGTTTTCTAGTAGAGCCTGATGGTATCTGTTGTGCAGTAAGATACCTGCAAGTATATTAAGCCTTGCACCAAAGAAAAATGTATTTTATGTATTATTTGGAAGGAAGAGGAAGACGACAAGAGGGAGGAGAAGAAGGAGAAGGAGGAGAAGGAGAGGAAGGAGGAGGAGGAAGAGGAGTAGTTTTGGTGATTACCTGTTTTATGCAGTAGGGATTCAGCTTTTTGCTACATGTCCTCAACTGTACTGAATAGAAGTCGATTTATTTCCATCCCAATGTGTACTTAGTGGTAAATAGGAGTTCAGCCCTTCAGTCTTTGTACTGGAAATATCCCCACTGACTTCTAAAGAGCCAGTGGAAATTTTGATTGCATTAGGACAGCAGAATCATGCACAAAACATGCACTTCCAGTGTCCTGTACAGTCCATTGTGCTGCCTCATAGCAACAGAGGCGAGGTTGCCACTGAGCACCTATCAGGAAAACAGTGTAATTTTATTCCAAAAGAAAACAGCCACTCAGGCTGCTGAGATCATCAAGTCCAACCCTTGATCCTCTACTGCTGTCGTTACCAGACCATGGCACTGAGTGCCACATCAGTCTCTTCTTAAATATCTCCACGAATGGAGAATCCACCACCTCCCGGGGCAGCCCATTCCAATGCCTGATTGCCCTCTCTGTAAAGAAATTTTTCTTCATATTTAACCTAAACCTCCCCTGGCAGAGCTTAAGTCCATGCCCTCTTGTCCTACTGACAGCTGCCTGGGAGAAGAGACCGACCCCCCCCTGGCTACACCCTCCTTTCAGGGAGTTGTAGAGAGTGATGAGGTCTCCCCTGAGCTGCCTCTTCTCCAGACTGAACACCCCCAGCTTCCCCAGCCCTTCCTCACAGGACTTGTGCTCGAGTCCCTTCACCAGCCTGGTTGCCCTCCTTTGGACCTGCTCCAGCACCTCAATCTCCTTCCTGAACTGAGGGGCCCAGAACTGGACACAGTACTCGAGCTGTGGCCTCACCAGCACTGAGTACAGGGGCAGAATCACCTCCCTGGACCTGCTGGCGACGCTGTTCCTGATACAGGCCAGGATGCCATTGGCCTTCTTGGCCACCTGGGCACACTGCTGGCTCATGTTCAGCTTCCTGTCAATCCAAACTCCCAGGTCCCTCTCTGTCTTGCTGCTCTCCAACCACTCTGTGCCCAGCCTGGAGCTCCCCATGGGGTTGTTGTTGCCATTTCAATTACTTCTTTGAGTTCTAGTTTATTGTGTTATTATATGTACACTTACTTGGTTTCTGACTCTTTAAAACTACTAATATATTTTATACAAGATCTAAATATACAGTAAATGATCTATGTGACTTTACGTATACTTACTTACAGATCCTCCTTGTCTGAGTGTTCTACAGGTCTGAGATGGGCATGGCTCATTGACTCTTAGTTTACCTAGGTTTCAGAAGACAGACGTTGAAATTTGTCTACAAGTTATAGCAGTGCCTGCTCAGCCTTCCAAAGAGATAGATGCTTACCTAATTCTGCTTTAAATCAGTGGGAATCAGCCACCACTGCACTTAAGAATCTGTCCATTAACCTCTGGGGACAGATACACTGTCTGTGGGAGCTAAAACCTGATTCTCTTCTTTACCTTTTTCTGTGGGATGCTTGTAGCTTAATCTGATTACTTAAGAAAGCCACCACAAATCAACTTTTCTATAAACTCTCATGCCCTTTAGACATGTGTTATCATGACCCTTAAAAAATGATCTGAGGATGACACGGTATTGCTGCTAAGGAAGGTGGAACACATGGTAGTGGCAAGGCCTAGAAGACTGTTTGCTACTGGACCACATTAGAATGAGACAGAAGTCTCGACACCTCTGCTCAGCGTACACTCTAGATGTATTTGGTTTTGCATCTGTATAATAGAAATACTGTGTCTTCCTTAGGGCACTAAGGAAGAATGCATTAAGGAAGATGGGGAGAAATGCATTAAAAATGCATTAAATCATTCTGAGCTCCTCAGATAGGTCAGTAGTAGGGCTATAAAAGAAGGAGAAATGTCATTCTGGTACTATACAATTATTCTATGCTGTTCAGGGCAAGGGTTGTCTCCAAAAAACACTTAGCATATTCTAAGCAGTGTAAATAGTAAGTAATAAAAATAATTAAAGCTGCAAGATATGTAAGATGGGGGTGGAGCAGAACAAAGAAATGGTGGAGAGTGAAGGAAGTATGCTTACTGTCAACTTTAATATATTGCACTTTAAAGATGATACATTTCCCTGGGCTTTCCTTTACTTTAAAATACAGCTTTCTCTTCAACTGTTTTATGCAGGAACTGAAAATCTACTCAGCAAAGGACTGCCTCCCCCTACTCTTCCAAGCCATGAAGAAAAGGTTCTAACACCTGTAAAGTTACACAGACAAATGAAAATGTCAGTGCTGAACTCACAAGAGTGCGATGAAGATAAATTCATCTATTAATTTGAGAAAGTATCACAGAAAAAATATAAATAAATGCTGCAAGTCTGAGGTTTTCTGTTTGTTACAGTTTCTGATACAGTTCATAAAGGGTAGCATCTTAAAAGTCTATGAACTGTGAACATAAAAATCAAACATCTCTGTAAAAAATCTTCCTAGAGAACACAGGTGTACTATATCTGAAGAGCAAATTGACATTTACTGTCTTAGTCAGGTTAACACACAAGTGGTAAAGCAAACAGCAATATAAAAATGTAATACTGATTGTTCAGGTCTTCAGTGCAGGAAATATGCTGCTGTGTTAATGGCTTTGGAGTGCCAGCAGACTTTCACAGGGAAACAAAAAGGGAAAACTCTACTACCTGTCAATTTTGTTGCAAGGGAGAAACAATATCTCTCTGCAATAAAAAAATCAGAATCCAAATTTGCAATTAATGTTACAGTTACACAAAAAACCTGCCTGCTTTTAGTAGCCTCAGCAGGATTTGCTTTTCTGCATATTGAATTAAATCCAGGTTTCACAAAAAAATAGTGTTCACAGAAACACTTAAATTTTTTCTGCTATTTTTTTCTTGTTATAACTTGCATGTATAATACCTGTGCAACACATACATAAAGCATGTATTTCAGTTTATATACACATAAATAAAAGTTTTTGCTGTTGTGGATCAGGGACAGACAGTGTGAGTTTTAGTGTGCACATAAGGACTAAGTGAACATGTTTTTGGGTATTTCTGAGACATGTTGAATCGTATCCTCTCCTGTTACTGACAGTGTGGACCAGGAGATGTCCTGAAGTATGAGTTCTAGCCTGCTTAGGGAACAAAACAGGGAGCAATAAATAAAAGCAACATCCATTTAATGCGGTAGTAATGTAATAGTTAACATACATTGTGTCCTCACAGTACATTTTTTTTTCCACTGCCTATGAAAAAATCCTGTTTAATGCTACTTGGAAAAACTTTTACATATCACCTATAAAATATTGATATTATATAATTTATATAAACTTATCTTTGATCAAGCTTACTTACTTGATTTTTGTCTTTGCTATTTCTTTTTATACAACAGATGTTTGGAGATGGAAATATCTCATTGGGACATACTGAAGTATGTTCTTAACAGAACATAATTCCAAAACGAATACTCTTCCCTGGGGCTACTTCCTGATCAAATAGCTCAAAAATGACCTAATGTTCTCTATATTGAATACTTACTAATTGATAAGATTGGAAGAAAATCATGGAACTGGCAGTATTTTAGTGAAGAAGTTTTTATTCTGAAAATAGCAGGAAAGTTTGTCATCATCACCATCAATCAAACAAATATTAATGTGCTTCCTTTTGAAAATAAATGTCACATACAGCCTTACCATTTAGAATATTCACCTTTAGAAAGCACACACTTATCAGTTTCCTCAGAAACTTTGCAGCTTTCCAAGAACGACTCTGGATATTTCAAAATTCCCGACTGATGCCACGTTATCTTCCACCAGGCTGCTGCATCTTATCGCTAAAGCTTTCCTGGTTTTCCATAATTTCTTCCTTCTTATGATGGTAGCCTAAGAAATAAGTTGTTATCCAAAGCTGTCAGCCTGCTCTGTAATGCGTGGATCTCCCTGGTTACTGCTTAAGTGCTAGTCTGATGAGTGCTAATAGATATATTTAATTGTTTCAGTTGTGAATGCCAGCAAAGGGAGCAATTGACTGGATCAGACTGGTGGTGGTATGTAGCTATACATCTTAGATCTGCTATGCCAGTGCCTACGAAGTGTTGCCATTGCCCTTTCATATATTTTAAGAGGTGACAAAGGGGTTAGAACAATAAACTCTTACCACAAGAGGCAAGATGAAGTAGTTGCTCAAATCACAATCTCTCTCTTTCTCCCCCTCCCATCTCTTCATTCCCCATGGCCATGTCATACCAGCATAACAATTAGCAAGCTATCTTCAGAGTGAAAAGAAATAAGAGAAGCAAGAAGGGAATGGACAGGTGGTGTGTGAAAGCATGTGTGTTCAAGCTATTAATTTTCAGGAGTGCAATAATAATTTGTAAATGTTAAATAAAATCCCAGTCCTACAGTATTTCCATTGGCTTCTGTTACTGTCTATTGCTGATTAACATTTAAAAGAACTCCCTGCCATCAGAGGCTCCAAATGTTGCACACCTTTCTTTAGCCCTTACAGCCTCTTTACCTTACCCTGCTGTCTCACAAACAACTTGAAACCACAGTCTTACTCCTATATTTTCAGCCTCCCTCTTTTGGCTCTACTTTCATCCAGCTGCTGGAGATGGAAACTTTCTTTTGAGAAGTTTCATTGTGACTGGATCAGCTTCTCCAACCAGCTGACTTGGTCAATTTTGATGAGATGAAGCCTTTGGTAAGGTGTGCCTGCTGTCTGCACAGCACTGCAGCATTCTTGATTTAGTGTGGTTCAAGCTGGACTGTATCTATGAATGTACAACCCCAGAGTGGAAGGCATGCACTTATGGTTTACTTGTGGCTATAGCTAGTGTCTGGATCATCTGGTAATGGTAGAGATATACACAGCTTAGAATGTAAAACAATGGTATAAAAACTCTGCACCAAGAAAGGCTGGTGTTCAAGAGGCCCATTTTGTTTGTGTTTCACTATGGCTCCTTAAAAACCAGCAAGAATATACATTTTCATCTTTTATATCGTTTCCTGAATGTTTCCTGAATTCTTCAGACCAGCATTTTAGGTCTTGTCTAAAAGCTCAGGTGGCACACTTATGTGGTAACTCCACCTCAGCAGTCTGAGAAGAGATCTTTAGCTCTGCTGTCAGGCTTGCCTTCAGAGGTGCTCAGCAGGAAGGCCTGTGAACCAGGACCTGCTAGCTTTTGACAGATGGCTCAGCTCAGGGGTGCAAACTGAGAGAGAGCAGCCTCAAGAACTCAGCCTCTGTGAACTCACAGTATAAACATGAGACCAGCTAAACCCTCCAGCATTATCTTATCTTATTGAGAGCAGTTTGATTGCTTTCCAGGGCACAGTCCATGTGGTCCCAATCATCCGTACAAAAGTTAATATGGTGAAAGATGTACTCCTTTCGACCACAATATTCAGTATTGGTTTTGTTGTAAACCACATACAGGGTAAAAAACAATGCAGTTAACTCTTACATAACCTGCCACCTTTCATGAACAGTGTTTTACTACTGATATATTTTTTAGAATTTCACAAAGCTCATAGCAGGTAAAACACCATACAATAGGAATGCTGCAATAAAGATCCATGGTGGATTTTAGAAGATTGCACTGCAGGATTTATGAGCAGGGGATATATATGACTTTATCACTTTTGAGATAGTAATTATGGTTGCCAATAAATTTCTCAGTCAAGGACCGTTTTTCACTTTAATTTTCATTTTATAACAAGTATTATCATAAATGGCAAAAAAATAAAAAGAGGCTTATCAGGATCATCTAATCTAACATAAAATGCAAAACTCCTCTATGAGATTTCTGATCAGATGACACATGAAGTCACTTTATCATTTGACAAGGTGACAGATATAAAAAGTTAGTCTTTAAATGTCAAGAGCCCAAATGTCTTTGTTATTGCTAATGTTTCTAGGATTTGCAAGGGAATTATTAACACAAGATAAATATTTCTTCTTCATGCCCTTCTTTTATAAGGATTTGTCAGACAGGAAATGGAAAAAAATGAAGAAAAGAAAATTTGACAGCCCTAGATTTCTTGTCAGGATCCTATTAATATAGCTATCTTGCCAGAACAATCTCAATCATGAAAACTGTTTAGATCTACATTGAAAGGGTCAGGGGGAGGATTTCATTTATTTGTGTCTGATAGTGAGATGTGAAGCTATACAAAAAATGGAGAAGGAGCATCAGACAAGTTAAGTTTGAACTAGTAGGAAAAGCCAGGACACTTTTAAACCTGTGGTGCTCACTTGTTATAGAACTATCTCTGGATTTCAGACAGACCTCCAGGTGTTACACTGGAAGGTGCTGAAGCTGAATTGTTCAAAAAGGATGAATGCCTAAAGTATAGTTGGCTATTATCTGAGAACTCTGTAAGATAAAATATTACTTAATATTTTGCTTTGAAACAGAATTACCTTTCCAAGGAAAGGTACATTGTGGAGTATTTGTAAAAACTGCATGTGAAGGTGTTTCTCTCAGAATAAAATTTCAAAGCCTACAAACCTGGAGCTTCAAGGCATCTGGTCAGATGGAATTTCACTTCCATGTAGGTGCTGCATATATAGGTATGTTATGGAAAGATTTCTCGCCTCAGGAACAACTGCAACTGACAGATGAGCCAAGGTCCAAATTACCAACCTAATTACCTGTGCACCATCTCCTCCACAGAGACCACCCAGCTGGGAGGGAGTGAGATGCATATCTGTAACTCTGGGAGCTCTGCTCCCAGTTTGGTACAACTCCTCCATGTCTTGGGGCTGGAGGTCAAGAGCTTAGGACTGCAAGCATGCCCCAAGCCATCTACTTCCTTTTATACTTTTATCCCTTCCTGCACACCCACTTAAAGCTGCTTGGGATTCTTCCTTGTATGCCTTATGGAGAAATAATTTTTACCTTTCTATTACTTCAAACATTCTTCAGATATTATACTTCAGATACTGATGGTAGAAATTATAAGCTTTAAAGTTATAAGCTTTTAGTTGGTTCTAACATTAACATTTTGGCCATGAAAACTTGATCAAACTTTTATTTATGTGTTCCTTGTTCTAGTGAAATTAATGGGTAAGGGGAAGATACTTGAAAGTTAAATTTCCCAGAACAGAAAATAAAAATGTTTCAGTACAGCTACATTAAAATGAAAAGTATTTTAAATAAACATGAATTATCATATTAAGCTGATAGGTGAAAATAATTTTTTGTTTTTGAATTTTCAAGGTGGAAGCATTGACAAAATAAGTGTTTGAGGAGTTCAAATTTAACTACTCAAAATCTTTAGTTAACACTTTTTTTCTGAAGAAAAGCAAAATTCTTATCACTGTTGCTCATTTAACTTATGAAATTATTGCTGCTCTACTTGCCAGCTCTGTAAGGAGCTCAAATTCAGTCTGGGATGCTTGCTGTTACCAGCAGCAATGAAGTCACCACAGCTGCAGTGGAATCCATTCCATCCTTCTCTGTGGGCTTTACATGCTTACAGGGATTAAATCTTGTTTTAATTAGTAAATAACTTTTACGTGAGGCAGGCCTGTTTCTACTCCAGCATCTTCTGGGATACACCATTGAGAATTCAGTAGAATGTCTTTCTGGGGATCTATGGGATCTCTTGGGAGAGGAGAACCCAGATAGGTATTTTAGGAAGTTCCTGAGGACATGATGCTTTTCTGCTTGTATGTTTTGGAAGGAGTTGGTACTAGGTTTCAGAGCAAGGCTGTCATTACTTACTGTGTTTATTACTTTGGTAGTTCATTGGGTCCACGTTTTACAGCCATACAAAAATCTAAAGTTGTGTTAAGCAATATGTAGCCTTAAATATGTTTTCGTACATCAGTTAAACTTGCAGTTTTGCTCCACATTACAAAAAAGACCCATGGAAATTGGAGTCTTATGTTCTAAATATATAGCAGAATAAAATTAGCCTCTATTATCCTAGTATATATCTTTTTTCTTACAGTTTCCTACCCTTTTGAATTGTGCTGAAAGTAATTTTTCCTGCTGTAAATGGGCAATGCTTCACTGCAGGGAATTAACAATGAGAAGAAAAATTCTTATCTTTGAGGAATGACTTCATAATTTGGTCTGCTTTTTAAAAACTGAAACAGAACCCAAATAAAATTTCTTCTATTTCAACACTATATTTTTTCCCGTAACGCTTTAGTATATTTACATCTAATGTCATTACACACTGTAATTATTATAATTGCATATCTTAATTATACATCCTTGTTATTTCATCATGCATGCTGCAACAATTAAGTAATTAAATCTAATTGTATAAATTAGATAATTGTATAAATACATGACAATGGCATAAAAATGGCCTGAAAATAATGGGAAAGACTTTAATTAAAATGCAAGGAATGCTTTATGTGTGACAAACCTGTGCAGTCACCTGCAGCATCGCACTGATGTTGTACAGTGATAATTAGGACTGTCTGAGGACTCTTACTTTATTGTTAAAGTGCTGAGTGCTCACAGCAGTTCTCGGTAATCATCTTCATACATGAAATTCTGAATTTGTTTGCAACTTTGGACCTGATATTGAAATATCGATATTGGCCCTATACATTTATTTATTTCATCTATGCCTCTCTTTTATCAGACTTCAGTCAAATTCCTTTAGACTTCAGCCATTCGTACCTCAGACCACCAAACTCAGGAGTACACAGTCTCGAGCACAGGCTGCAGAACTGGTATCTAGCCTGCTCCCTGGCACATGTGTAGCCAAATTTCATATTCCAAATATGAAATTTCAATTTTGGAAATTTCATATTCCAAATTTCCATACCAAATTGCATACTCCCAAATAATGCTTGGGTACTTATCAGGGGACAGAGCAGGGCAGGGGCTATTGTCCAAAGACAATAGGAATGAAGCTACTCTGTTCTGGGTGCATAATCAGAAGATTTTGTTATATGAATGGGGCTTTAAGCAACCTGGTCTAGTGGAATATGTCTGAGCTCATGGTAGGGGCATTGGAATTAGAAGATCTTTAAGGTGCCATGCAACTCAAATCATTCTTGGATTCTGTGACACAGACTGCTCGATTCTACTCACCAAAAACAAACAGAAATAGTCCCAGCATGTCTTGCTTATTTTTTTAGTCTAGCTATTGTCACAGACTCCATCTCATGAGCTAGTTCCAGTCTTATAGCTTAAAACAGGCTTTAAGATCCACTACTCAGGAGCTGGGTCCCATTTTGTGATGCGACTGTTTATTACACATATTGCCTGTGGGACCTCAATACTCTGGACAGACTGCTGTTTTTTTGCCACACAGAGCCTAGTAAGTGCAAATATAATCTGAAAATTACAAATTATTGTATGTTTTCTTTCTTTTATTGATCATTCTTGAAAATGAGTAAAGGCTTCTTAGCTACAACGACAACACAGATCTCAGGATAGAGAATGCCCTTCCTTACAAACATCTCTGGTTCCCCTAGAGCAGAGGCTGTACCCTGACTGTGGGCTTGATCAAGAGAGGGCAGTGCATATGGGCAAGCAACAGATGTGCAAGCAACAAGACATCATAGTAAGACCAAGCTGTTTCAAATCTTTGATTAATCTTTTCTTGTTTTCAGAAGACTGATGGACTAAATCAACCTGATTTTTCCTCAAAAAATATAAAGCGACTTTTGCAGAAAATATTATCTGGTTGAAAAGCCCAAACAATTTGAACGGAAAATATTTGTCCTTCTCTATTCAAATCACTTTATTTCACAAAGGCAATTAAAAAACATATTAATTGATGTATTATGACCACACTGAGAACTCCCTTGCAATGGCTTCTTGACCTTCAAGGCTTTCTTTCAGCAGCCAGACAACTAAAGGAGCTACAACAATGGCTTTAGGAAAAAAAAACAACCAACCAACCTTATTTTAGTTGCATCTTCCATTGGAGATTCACAACAATGATCTGTTTAATTTCTCTAGGGAATATATACCTGCTCTTTGTAGCACAATGGGGAATATGCCCAATCTGACAGAGCTTAAATTTATTTTGCTTCCTTCTGTGCAACAGAAATTTTGCACTGGCTAAGAAATTGCATAATTTTTTTTTTCCTATAGTAAATGCTTTCATTTTTCCTCATAGCATTTCCTTAGGAAATCTACAGATATCCTAGTCTTTCACCTTTTTACCTAACTATGTATCTTACATAGCTAAGAGAGAGAACAAAGAGCAAATACACTTAATTTTGCTCTGTCAGTGTTGTAATCATACCTGTTATAACATTTGCTCCCATTCTTCTTTTTGTGCACTTGCAAGAATGAAAATAACTAGTTCTTACTTCACTCCCCATTCCTGTCTGGAATGAAAAGTATGCCAAATATATCTCTAAGTACACTGGAGATGGAGTTGCAAAGGCTTTTAATGCTACTCATTGTGTGTAACCTGTAACCTCATTTTCAGCAGGATGGAAGTAGAGGTTCACTATGCCTTTATTTAGAGCTGCAGCTTTCATTATATTTAATTACTTCTCCCTGTGGCTGTAAATAGAAAGTGTCTCTTATTAAATTTAATTCCCTTTTCTGGCAGCTTGTGTGATAAAGGTGTGGCTGCTAAATAAGGGTGTCTCCTAAATGGAAGGAGATTGAATCAAGGATATATAGTAGAATATTTCAGTTTTATGTTGAAACTGATAAATCTTAGTGGAATAAAAATCACAACTGTTATAAAATATACCAAAAATTCCTTGATTAAAAAAGGATTTATCTTCTAGAACTAAGCTGCAAATGCAGGAAAGCCAAGAATAAGAAAATAAACTAGAGCTGCACAGTGAATACAACTAATTGTGATTAAGAACATAAAAGGCCTGGTTTGGGTGCCTGGTTTTCTCATACATGCAAAAGGTAAGGAAATGATTGAAAACAATACATATGTTTTCTCCTATGAACTGTCTTGACTCTATAATTTAAGGATAAATCTTTAAGTGCCCAAGGGCTTTTTCCCTTGAGCTACTGCCATTGTATTTTCTACTGTGAAGAATGGAGTAAGTTTTCTATATTGATAGTGGTCTTCTTTGTTTTTAATTTTCCTTCTTATTGCTTCTGCTATAGTATTTGTCATCACCCTTGCATTTGAAATTGACCCCTTTTGTTGTTGACATAACTTACTTGAGATAGTGTGAAGGTCTCAGTAAAATTTTCTGTAGTCTCTCTGAGAAAAAGAAAAACCTTAGAGCTGTACTGTACTTACCTTTGTCACTCATAATCCTCCCATTCATCCACTGCACATTTTTGCCACTTTATTTTCTGCACAGCTACAAATATGCTTATTTATAAAGAACTTGTCACCATGGTATCCAAGTGCACTTCAGTTTATTAAAAGGATTAAATGATCTGACTTCCTGTAAGAGCAGGCAATTGGACATGATGGCATAGGTTCCTTCTAATCTCGTATTTCTATACATTAAACTAATACTGTAAAACATTTGCCTAAAAATAGGTGCTGTTTGGAAGTTCACTATATAAAATTTAAAACAGCACCAGTTTTGTTGCAAAACAAATTATGAACTGTTCAAGGATTCAGCCTTCTTGCTTCCAGGTGGGGTCTTCTTAGCTGTGGTTAGGAAAGCTCAATCTGTAGCAACAAAGCAAACCAAAGAAAGGCTGAGTTTAATCCTCTGCATGCCTGCTTGACATTCTGAATCCCAGCTTTCTTGTCCTTATTCAGGTAGTTGCAGAGTAGGGGAAAATTAAGTGCTAAGGTATTTTTTCTGGACTATTTTGCCTGTCACGTTGGAAGTCTAAAGCTCGTGCCTCTCCGAGGAGCAGCCATCCCTGTGCCTTGAAGCATCACTCAGGGGAAAGTCTTGTCAAAGCAGGGTGATGATTAGTGAAAGTAATTTAAGTGACAGGTTTTTATTCAATATTATTTGGAATACTTCTTCAGGGCACTGACAGAAAGAAGGGTGAGGGCAGAGCAGGGGCTCCACGAAACAGTGTGCATGGCAGGAGAGTGGAAGTTCATTCTCTGAGGGGGGCAGAAGGTATTTTTTTCAGTTCCTGTTGGTTATTAGTCCCATTAATGCAGCCTTGGGGCTTTCTGAGTCCTGCTGGCATGTACTATGCTGTGCTAATGTGGTCTGTAGGAACACATCTGCCCAGCCCAGAGCAATGGCAGAAGAGTCTTCATCTCAACTTCTTTCTGTAGGTAGAAGACAGGGATGGTGACAGTAGCCAAGATTAGATGTCCAAAACGAGGACAGTAGAAAGTCATGTGACATTCCATTGTAACATGACCACAAAGTAATTGGTTGCACTTCTCTGAGTAGAACATTGTATGTTTAAATGCTGAAATCTTGTTGCAGATGGACTTGCTGCATAGGACTCACTTTCGGTGTAGTGTGCACTGTTCTACATCTGCCTTACATTGAAAGCCTCTGAAATGACTCTAAAGGGAGGTTCATAGGCTACAGATATCAATGAAGTAATCTTTCTGCTGGTGGTTTTTTGCTTGTTTGTTTGTGGTTTTTTGTTGGCTTCTTTTTTTACTTTTTTTCAGTGTTTGAGACAAAAAGTGCTCATGTGTTTTCATAGGTCAAAGATTCTGTTGTTAGCAAGTCATCCTGGATCAGTATAGTAGCATTACCTTTTTTGGTTTTCCAGCATGTTCATTCACATTCATGGGCCAGGCACCTAAGCAGTTTTAATGTGTAAGGGGCTGATACAAAAAACTGCTATTGCACCAAACTTAGAATATTAAATCATTTAAAATATTTAAATCATTAAAATAATTTAAAAACTCATTAAATAAAAAAAGTCCTCCTAGGAAGAGGACTCTCAGTGACTTGTGTTATAAGGCTTATAATATATTCTTTAAGTGTTTTTAAAAAGCATTGATAAAAGCAGAGGCAAAAATGTATCAAGTCATTTTAATGATCCCTGTTGTTAGCACTGTCTGTTAAAAGCTGCTGCCTTATTTCCAGCTTTGTAAAATCTTATATTCATAACAGGAAGCACTAGGAACAAATTCTTATCCTGACATTTCAGATGAACAGCTGTACATGTGTTGAATGCATCTCCTCATATAGGCATCAGTGTAAGGACTGTGCTGCATTAAGTATAGCAAATGAAAATCCCTTGTTTTCTGAGACTTTAGCTTTTCATTTTTCAAATACAGCTCTGGACGAACCAGCAGGAGATGATAAAATCTAAGAAAATTCAAGTACCCCCTGTCTCTGACCATAATTCTTTAGTGGTGTAGAATTTTTGAAGTGACACGAAAAACAAAGGCTTGAATGGCTTCTGTGTATTAAGATGATTTCAGTTTAGATACTATGCATAGTTTAACTCCAGACCTAGCTGGCCTAGATATGGCGACTAATGAAGCTGCCTTGCTGTGTGTGTGTCCTAAGCAGGCAATGTTCAGCCTGCTGAAGTGGGTTGTAATCTTTCCTAATCCAACTTCTTAGTCAGGAACACCATTTATAACCCAGTTCACTTTTATGGAAGCCTTCCACAGGCTCATCCACAGACTTTAAAGACTTTGATCAGGATCCAGATCAAGGTTCTCCTATCAAGGCAAAAGAGAAATGGCTTGCTGTCATCTCACTTGAACCTGTGAGTTTTATCTGTCTGAACTTTTTTTACTTATGTATTTCTGTAAGATTTTGGAAGTTTAAAGATCTTTTATAGTAGGAAAACATACACTAAAAGTGGTCTTGCTATAAATAAAAACACAACCCTAAATATTTACTTAGTCATAGGTGTGGACGGTAATTTTTTTGGCAGTTAATTTCTTAGACCACTGTGGATATGGTATGATCACTAGTTTACTAACAGATGGACATCCCTTTAAAGCCAAGCTGTTACATATATTTACCATTTTAGTTTGAATGGAAACCAGCTTTTTACCTTATGTTGTACTTTTTACTTCTTATGTCAGAGGACAAAGTCACTTCCAAAATCTTTCTTTAAAAATAAGGAACATTTCTGTAGTCCATGTGCACTTCTTCACCAGAACAATACTTGTCCTGGATATTCTCCTACTAGAAGAATACCTATATCTGACCTCAGGGCTTCATTTCTTGCTCCATCCTATTCCTAAATCAGTGGAATGCTGTTCAGTTGATTGAAGTCCAGGTACAACAGACTTAGGAGATGTTGTGGCAGATGCCAGACCTAGGGTTATTTTGGTTATTTAGGTTATTCTCTTCCTTCAAGTATTCCATCATTTGTTGGTTTTGCCATCTGTCATGTTTTGCATGTCATCTCCCTTTGTTCTTGCTGACTGTGTGGTGGGTCCTGCTGCCTATATTTGATTCATGGCTCCAGGACCAAAATCTGAGCCAACATCCCAAACCTTTGTTACTCACTACTGTAAATATTAACTTAAATTTACAGTAATATATCATGTACTCTAGGCATTGATAGAATTATGCATCTTTATGGATGTTTTGCCTGATTTCTTAGTCAAAGAACTGCACTTCTGAATGCTCTACAACATGCTACCCAGCTTATTTTAAAACAAATTGTGGAGTTAGAGTAAGCTTCTTTATTGATTTCAAGGGCTGAAGATAAAGAGTCCCTACTGCATAGTCTTTCTCTGAAAATTTCAAACAGAAAAATACCAACAGAGGCAGAAGTATTTAACAAGGAATGAGTGTAGTCTGTATGTTAATTTTCCTTAGTCTGAAACCCAAAATCTACTGTTTTTACACAAAAAGAAATTGGTTCAAAGAAGAAAGCAGTCTGGATAAAGAAATCTAAGGTATGTTTAATTTTGTAATCCTTACAAAAGGAAACCAGGAAAACAAGCAAACCAACAAATTAACTTCAGAGACTTGGAGGAAAATTTTATATAAAAATGTGAGAAAAAAGACTCAGAAGTATGGTACCAGCAGAAAAGAAAGTGAAAAGGGTAGAAAGAGACTGACTTGGCAAAGTTGTGAACTCATTGCCTACATGGGAGTTTATAATTTTCACATTTTTTTTTAATCCTAAGACAAATTATTAAAGAAGCATATAAGGAAAATGCAAAATAATGTAAAAACTTTGGACATATGTAAAAACATAGAGGACAGCTATGGAAGACACCAAGAATAAAGGAAATAGTTATTTAACCATACTATTAGCAAAATGAATTTTGATGCAAATCTGTTCCTTTTCACATATGCTGAAAAACAGAAGTGTTTAGTAGCTGAATTTGTATCTGTTTTCAAAAAAATAAATGAAAAAATAATTTTTGAGGAGTCGCTTGGTACAATTATTACCACTCGGGCAAGAACACATGGACAGATGAAGTATGTATTTTCTTATCAGCTCCTTGACAGACTACATCATAGGCTAATTACAAAAAGAATAATGTTTTTTTCTGGTTATTTTGTGAAGAACATCTCACAGGAAACTGAACAGATGTAACATGTTATCTTTTGAAAGGAAAAAAGAGAGTCAAGGAATCATGGATCAGCCAGATAACTTCAGCTTCTAGAAAAAGACTTGGAACAAATAACGAAGCAAGCTTTTGTAAGCATTAGGAAAATAAGAACATTAATAGCAATCAAACCTTTTAAAAATTAATCAAATCAACCTAGCTTTAGTTTCCTTCTGTAGCAGAATAACAGACCTTTTGGACTGTTACTAATTAGATTGTTACCTGGGATTAAATGAGACAACTTTCCAACAAGAAAAATTGAAAAGCTGGGCTAGTCATACTTGTCATGACTGTCAACCCATTAGACTTCCCACATTTTGAAAATTCCCGTTTTCCTTACGATGCCACTTTTCATAGTGTCTCAGACACTTGAGTTCCCTTCCAAGCTTACAGAATATGGAGCTGCAAAACCAAATTTATATTTTAACAAACATTTTAGCCAACTATCAGATGAGTCCTGTAAATTTAAGAACTTTTCAAAAACTTTTTAAGATGATTGCAAGAGAACATAAGCAAATTTAAATCATTTTCCCCTTTACAAAGCACAATGGAAACATTCTGTCATATCTTTAAGATGCTTGCTAATATGTGTAATTTAAATGTAGAACAATGGGTACAAAGAAACTGAAATTATTATTCCTCCGAGCCACCAGAAGTGGTAGAGCACTTCAAAACGGAGAGCATAAACTAGTTACTTAGTCTTTCTTTTTTACTAAAGTGTATCCGTTTAGTCAGTTGTAACAAGTACTTGAACTGCTGTGGGAATCTCCACTGCTGGATGATGTTAGGAAAGAACCCTGAAGGCATCTTGCTGCTGAGCAGAACAAATGGTGTATTTTGCCTACAGATCCTTGAAAACCTTTCCCTCATTGTTGCCAATGAATTTTTGTTTCTCACAGAAGTAATTTCATAAGTACTACATAGCATTTAGCTCTTAGTAGTCCTCTTGCCAACAAATGGAGTTTGGAAGTCACTCATTTTCTAGACTAATGATTGTAGTCTCCCAAGGAAGTGACACTATACAGAGACATTTTAGGAAGCTGTTCTGTTTTTATGTGCCACAACTTAGCCTCACAGCTATATTAACAGATTTGTCAAATTTCACCACTAAATAGACTTAAAAGCCTTCACTGACCATCACTGGCCACATAGCCTCACAAGCAGATTGAGTTCTGCTATCACAGTCTCTCCAAAAATGCATTATTTCAATTACTTCTTTGAGTTCTAGTTTATTGTGTTATTATATGTACACTTACTTGGTTTCTGCCTCTTTAAAACTACTAATATATTTTATACAAGATCTATATATACAGTAAATGATCTATGTGACTTTATGTATACTTACTTACAGATTTGTTATAAACTTTTTAGTGAACATGCTTCTGCAATTTATAGTCTAAAATTCACATTCAGAATCACCTTAACTTAACTATATGTATTTGAGGAACAAAGCTGCTTAATCAGAACAAGTGCCAAGTACTATTTGTAGGAAATGTTTATCAGATGGGCAAATACAATCTAGGAAAAGAGGTAAAGATTAGGAGGAAATTTAGTCATTCACAAAATTGAACTCATCTAGATTCTTCCCTGCCTCAATACTAGATATATTAGGTATAAAGAGACCTGAACACTCCTGCAGAGTAAAATCAAATGTGCTTGTAATGTTATCCTTGGTCTGACCTTACAATTAAGAAGACATCTTGAACATGCTTTTTCACAGTCTCTACAGATATTTAAATCCATCTGTGGTTCATAAATACATTTTCGAGCATGAAATAGGAAGAAACACATGAAGAACAGAATTGGCTTCTGATAATATTTTTATTATCTTGAAGAAAAAAATACAGGAATTGATATTGCTTTAGAAATAAAGCAATGAACTTCCTTGATCTAGTTCATCCCTTCATGGGAAGTCTGTCTGTTGGAATATCAGTGTGTTGCCTCCACTTCACCAGGTTCTTAGTAGAGGCAGCTTGCTTGCCCTATGGTTTTAGTGACTAAAACCAAGTGAAAGACAACAGCTAATTCTGCCCTTGTGTTGTTCTCCAAACTTTTAATCAGTTATTTATCAGTTATTACTTGGATCAGTTTCCTTAAGGTCACCATGAACACAGCCAGGGTGCTGACCACATCCATCAGAGATCTGATTTTTGGTGGCTTGTTGCCTATGCTAAATATTTTTCAGTGGTAGAGTGCCTAAGTAAACAACCCTCTTCTATTAGTTCTTATCTACTTCTTTTGAATAGTGTGCATCATGGGAAAAAAAAACCAAAACAAAACAGGCAAAGGAAAGTCATCTAATAAAACCTTTGGCATTTTAACATGGGTATATTCAGAGATCATAATCTTACAGAGAATTCATGAACTGTACAGACAGGTTCTTTAAATAATCAGTTATATGTTAATTAGGAAGAATTAGAGTCTTTGAACTGTGGACAGATGCATGCAATTAGAAACAAGACAGCATTATTTTCAATAAAGGAATGCAAATCAACAGCAAGAGAACAGGTGCACAAATGTCACGGACCATTAAAACTTATCACAGGTGCCTTATGAAGCATGTGGAGAAGCAGGTCAGGTTCATTCACAGAAGACTGCAATCAGTTTGTTATTATATTATATGGAATTTAGTAATACTTTTGCAAAATAGCTTTGCCTAAAGTAATACTTTTACTGCTGGATGTGCATGAGCTTTTCTTCTTAAAGCCAATAATATTTCAAGTTGCTGAGGAATTTTCTGAGATTTTCAGAATTAACATACACTATCTATAAATCCTGTACTATGATATCAGTTAATATCTAACCAACAGGTCTTACTTATCTTTAGAGATGTATCTCTGAGCCTAGCTATAGCTTCCTGTATAGTAACTGACTGTTTGACTCAATTCTTCCAGCTCTTTTGAATGCTAGTTCATGGCCTCTGAACAGCTCAGTTTGGTTCACAGAGTAGTACTGGAAATGTCAGCCCCTTGTTCAGCAGTGACTGAAAAGAAAGAGCAAAAGATGAATGTCTGCTACGTCTGCTAGATGAGAACCAGCAGATACAGCAGAAGTTTTATTAAGGTATAACAGCAAACATTGGTGTTCTTGCTGCTCTCTGAGCATCCATACAGAAACAAGGTGTTACAATATAAGCACTTGGAAAAATGCTATTTATAATTGCATTTAAACGTGACTCTATGAATATTAGACATTAATATTTCAAGTGCTTATTCTACAAAAAAACTTGGTCTGATTCCTTCTTGATTCAATTTCACATAATTTTGTAGGTAATAAAGAGCTAGATTAACATTAGCAACAATGAAGATCAGCTGCAGACTTGCAGGAGTACAACACAACATAAATCTGGAGAGGCAATCCCTGGTGTTACTATCCTTAATAGAATTAGACAGTCTACATTATTATTTAACTGTTGCTGGCTCACAAAAGGTTCATTTTTGTATTCATAGTTACTTCATATTAACTATCATTACCATATTTTCTTAAAATAAAGGAGATATGGATGATTGATACAAGTAGCCAACGATTATGAACGTGCTCTGGGATATCTGCATCTATTCTAGATTCTATTCTTTGTTTAAAGACACAAAAAGAGGAAAGTGCTACCAATTAAAAAAAAAAAAAAAAAAAAAGAAACCAATGATGAAAAAAATCAAACTGAAAGATAGCAAGTTTTGTGGATCTTTAAATATGCAATTTTGAGATGCAGTCTTGCTTGAGGAGTTACTGGAAGTTCTCTCTATATTATTGACACATGATATTAACAATATTATATATTAACATATATTATTAACATAATGTTAACAATATCTTTGTTCATTTTTTTACATGGTGTATAGTCAGAGTGATTGCACTAAAGTCACAGAGTAAATATGCAAATATATTCTGTCCCACTCAAAAGGAAAATATATTTTTATTCTGACAGAAAATGTCAGATGAATGACAAAGCAAAGCTAAATCATTTTCAGTCAGAAATGTTCAGTTGAAAACTTTCAATAAGAAGCATTTGTGCTGTCAAATGTGCTAGCTCCCTACTTGTCTCTTGACCCAGGTTCCTTCCTTGAGATAGCCTGCACTGTGGCTATGGTGGTTCACTCCTGAGATCTCCTGGTCTAAATCAACCAATTTTTCTCAGAGAATCTCAAGTGTTCTCCTGGGAATTGTCCATTCCAGCATGGAAAAGCCTGAACTGGGCTTGGGTCCCAACATAGCCCCATGGCCTGACCTCCATGAGCTTTGTGCTCTGAAACATCCACATGTACATTCATCAACAGACTTAGATCAGGCAGCTTGTGCCTTCAGCATAGCATTACAAAATCCTTTCTCTGGTAGGTGATGGCACAGATTTAGGAATTTCAGGATGTTGAGCAAGTACCTGGGACGTGGCAGAGCAAGAGCTTTGGGGAAGCATTACAACTGGGCAGTTGGAAAATATTACACCCCAATTAAAGCCTACTGGATATTTTGGCTGTAGTTTTAAAATACTTACTGAGGTTTTCTGATGGAAGCAGACAATTCTCATGACATTTTGTAGAATACTGAATTTTACCCATGTTTGTAGCTGTTTAATTGATAATTTGGGAAAATTACATTTTCTGAGTGAGTTTTTATGTTAACAGTAATGTTAACATGGTGGCTCCGTGAACATGTTCCATATTCCTGAATGCTTTCTTTTTCTAACAGATTTTAATTGACTGGTCTTTTCCAATTAAATTTAACTTTCAGAGATCACGATCACTGGGTGTGGTTGCCATTATTGCATTAACAGCATTCAGGACTACTCAAGATCACAGGTGTACTGATGGTTTTAGAGAACATTGCAAACATCAGATCTCTGAATCTGGCTCCTCCAAAACATGAGTAGAATAGAGCCCAACACTACAATGATGCAAAGCTGTTGCCTTTGTTGAGCAGATGAACTGTTGTTGTGGCCTGCTGGCAACATTTTATTTTATATGTGTGTCTACCTATAGTATTTCTCTATTTAAAGGGCAGAAACTTTGGACTTTAAATGTCGAGAGTTTTTGATCTAGAGCCTTGGTCATAAGCGTATGCAGCATGTCGGTAATATTTATTTCCAACAAAAAGGAATAGTAAAGAATTTTTTTTGTGAATAGCTATTCAGAAACCTAGGGCTGTGAGCTGTGACACAAAGGCTGCAGTCTGTCTTAATGATGGGAGAATGGACACCCTCACTATAGTGGTGTGAAATTCCTTGAAGTGCTGCTCTCTCATCAGCAGCATCACTTCAGACTTTGCAAGAGAAGTCTGCCTCAGCCAGCTACTCCTCATCCATATTCAGGCATTGAAAGCCCTGTATTGTCCTGTGCTGAAAAATCAATACTGTGAATACTGTGTGTGCTGAGCCTATTTGATCTTTATGGTTGTCATGGCTACACTTCAAGGTATTGATTCATCCACAGGGATCTCAGGGCTGGATGGTCCCTGTATTGAGGCAAAAATCTTTTGTCCTGTGAAATCTAAGCACATTCTACAATGCACCCAGCTTCACATATACTTAAAAAAACCCCTCTTTGGTGGTCTTTTAAAATCTTCTGGGGCTGAGGCTGGAAGGAGTGATTCCTTTAATACCTCCTGCAAATGCCAGTAGATTCTATTTCCAAAGATATTACAGATATGATAAAACATATAAGGAAAATTATATGAGTGAAATGAAAGACACTCAAAATATTGCTGTTTTGCTTCAGTGAACACAGTGAATCAGGCTGACTGGGTGTATCCTCAGTAGCTGTTTCTTGGATCCTTTTGTTCATGTATTTGGTCTATTATGTTCAATTGAACAAAGGAAATCAATTGGAAAAGATTGTGATCGAAAAAGAATTGTAATTTAAATTATAGCTGCATACAGGAAACTGCTTTTGCATACTGTTTAATTTATACAGTTTGCTTTTTTGTAGATGCAAACATATAAAAGAATTTTTAATGAGAAAAGTGGTCCCAAACTGTCTATGCTATATGTATATCCTAATTTTACCCACTAGTTATGTCTCTCCATTTAGATATATTTTCACTTGTACTCACCACAATAACCGATCCATCTATGATTGCTCCTAGCTTTGATCCTCTGGAACATGTGTAACAATTTAGGTAGCAATGTCTTGTAGACATTTTTACTGATGGGGAACTCCATAAAGTAATTGGTAATGTTACACAATAAGACTGTGATTTGGTTAACACCAAGAAGCAAGTCTTTAAGGTCTAAAGCTCTATCCAATAATAAAATCTCCTCTTGTTCTAGGTAAATTTTATTTTGTATGTTAGCATTTCCAAAAAGAAATTTTTGTAGGAAAAGGGCAAATCTTTAGTGGAAATTACTAAAAATGTGAAAGGAAGAAAACCAAACTGCATCTTAAATTTATAATCTACTGTTAGTTTTATGATAGCCAGTGTTGCCCTGTTTGACAGTGAGCTCTCTGTAAAAAGACAGGGAGAGACATAATCGGAAACAGTGTCAAACAGCTTAAAATATAAGAGGTGTGTTCTTCCTACTGGGTAGTGAATAGAGAACAGTGGGCTTCCCTCTCCCAGCAAGGATGCAGATACACATTTTGACAGTGTTGGCTTGGGTTTAGGTGAAAGGATGTTCAGTGAAAGGGTATTTTGTTTGAATTTGCACCATAAAATTCATGTGAAGCCTGGGTCTTTTGCAGAAATAGCTTTCTCAGTTCATTTCTCCCTTCATTCTACCCACTGACTGGGAAAAACTCAGTAAAAATCCTTAGGAATTCAGTGATAGGAAGACTAACAGTTGCCTCAGCCTGCTGCTCCCTTGCTGATCCTAGGTGAACTTCTCTGATGGATTGCTGCTATCATGTTGGACCCTTTTCTCTCTGTCTTTCCCTGGTTCCCTCTCAAAAGTGTACCTTTCCCTTACTAAGCTTGTTATGCAGAAATCAATGGATTTTTTTTGTCTTCAGAGTAACTGAAGGCCCCATTGTAATTCCTGTCCATAGGGATATCTATTATTAATAGACCTAAACTTATCCAGTTGCTGGTGTCTCAGCTGAGTAGCAAGAAAAAATGCCATTGTAGGAAACCTACCAGGTTTCCAAAACTTTAAGCAGTTCCAAATAATTTTTGATTGCATTTACATGAGCCTACATTCCCTCCTCTTGCCTGTTATATATGCTATTTTTCCACCTATGTTTTTGTTCTTTCTTTGAAATTCTTGGTGGTGTATACCTATTAGAGATAATTCTGTACATGGAGGAAGTACTCAAAAAGATCCCTTTCTTCGGGTTTCCTCTGGATATACTCATTGAGTTAATGAGTACAGAGCTTTGTTTGTTGCATCTTAAGATGTGCTGGAGAGGAAAATTCTGCAAAGAGCTTTTGTGTTTCTGCATTCCAGCACAGTCTGTACATGGTCTTATTTAGGCCTTGGGATCTGAGTATTATTTTTGTGTCTATAATGAAATATGTAATTCTAGATGTCCCCAGATAAATGCAGGCTCCAGGTTCCTGGTCAGCCACAGCCCAAGCCTGAGAGCTCCTGTTAGAAGTGAACCAGAGGTATTTTTGATATATTTGATGTGCCTTCTGGTATCAAGGTCAAGTTAATATCTATATAAAATGGGATTTCTCCTTCTCTCCCTGGAGTTTTTTGTACTTCTAGTGTTATTTACTAATACACTGGATATTATTTAATGTCTTTAGTTTTGAGCTCCCTTCTTATCTGGGATTCTCCAATTTCAGCCATTTTTCATGATGTATATCCACTGATAGTATGAAAACCCCATACTTGTTATTGCCAGAGCTTTGTTTGTGATGGAAGACTGACAACATCCTGCAATTAACCTCATGCTGAATTATGCTGCACTCTAAAACTACTTCTTTAGCACAATGGGTATTTTAAGCTGAGGTCCAGAGCCCAGTCTCACACTAAGCATATTGTTACCACTCTGGAAAATATGGTATTCGTATGTACCTGAGTATCACTTTTTAAAGAAACCATTGTGGAATCAGAATCTGGAGAGATGGAGAGCCCTGAATTTACTAACACAACATCTCTGGACTTTTGTGGCATCTTGCCCAACCTATGACCAGAGCCATAGAAGGCCAGAACCATCTTAAGATTCTGTCTGAACAGATTTGCTATGTTTCTTATTAGCCTGTGCTGGTTTGAATTCAATGCTGTAGCCAAAGGACTACAGACCTGGCTCATATTGAACAAACACAACATCTCTGGACTTTTGTGGCACATGGGGTAACCATTTCAGTGAAATCTGACTCTTGGATGTTGATTGATATCTGTGGAATCAAAAATTCATCCTAATTGTGTAAAGCATCAGCATCAAGTAACAAAATACTGTTTTAGTAATAATGTACTACTCTCCACATTATCCTTTATCTATAGGCTCTTATTTCCATCCATTGTTTGAAGGAACAATAAAATGCAAAAATGAGCAAACCCCTTTAAAAAAAGAAGAAAAAAAAAATATTTGACTGGTACTTCTGCAGTATGTTCCAGTAAATAGCTTCTAAATATTGTTTCTTTTCCTTTTATTTATTAAGAAAAAGTGGAAAATAGCACCAGAAAATGTTTTTACATGTGATATGCAGATCAGTTGCCATCAGTCTGTTTACGTATAATCAGTTTAAGAGAAAAAGACATGTTTTCCACTTCAGTGTACCTGAAATGATAGAATTCCATCAGTAAAGATCTTATATATGATAAAAAACACCCCTGGAAAAGGAAACCTGAAGATAAACATGTAGAAAAATACACTCCAGCTATTAAATAAACCACCCTGCTTTATTTAATTTGACTTCATTGTTTGTAAGAGAGAAACTTGGTCATGACTTACTGTCTTGCAACAGTGACCAACTGAAATAATTTTTTGACTGATGTGAGGTTAAAGGTCATATTGATTGTTTTAAAATAATAATTTTTAGGCTTTCTATTGACATTCAACAAGAATAAATGTGGAGTCCTACACCTGGGGAGAAATAACACCATGCACTAGTACAGATTTCAGGCTGACATGCTGGAAAGCAGCTCCATGGAGAAGACCTTGATGTTCTGGTGGACAACAAGTTATCCATGGGACAGCAATGTGCCTTTGTGACAAGGAAGGCCCATGGTATCCTGGGGTGCATTGAGAAGAGTGTGTCCAGCAGATCAAGGGAAGTTCTCCTTCCCCTCTCCCCCTAGAGAGATCCCACATGGAGTATTGTGTCTAGTTCTGAGCTCTCCAGTTCAAGAGAAACAGGGATAGACTCAACAGAGTCCAACGGAGGGCTATGAGATTGATCAGGGTACTGGAACCTCTGTCATATGAGGAAAGGCTGAGAGACCTGGAACTGTTTAGTCTGGAGAAGACTGAGAGGGGATCTTATTTATACGTGTAAATGTCTGAAGAGTGGGTGGCAAGAAGAAGGGCCTAGTCTCTTCTCAGTGGTGATAGGAAGAGGGGCAATGGATATAAACAGGAAGACAGGAAGTTCCATCTCAATACAAGAAAAACCTTAATGTATGTGTGACTGAGCACAGGAACAGGTTGTCCAGAAGGTCTAGGCTTTCAAGACCTCTCTGGAGATTTTCTTATGTGACCTGCTCTAGGTGATCCTGCTTTGGCAGGAGGTTGGACTTGATGGTCTCCAGAGATTCCTTCCGACCCCTAACATTCTATGATTCTATGATGTGCTCAGAATCAGTCCTAAAATGTCCCTTTTCAAAGTGGAACAGTGATTATTGAGATCTACTTAAAATCTTGATGGAATTTCTGTGTCTGCTTTTCAAGAAAAAAAATTGAGAGGAAAAAAACATTCTAGCATAATTTTATTTAATTTTTTTAAAACTGAAAAATACACTATCAAGAGAAAGGAAAAATAGTTATGCTTCAGAGACTCATAATGCTCCATCTCTGACTACTGCAGATAGTCTTCTAGAAAGCTTTCTAGGGGTTAAGAATAAGCTGTACTTCATCTCTTTCTAGGAGTCTAGGATTAATAATTCATTTATGAACTACTCAAGGTCAGACTTTCAGAAGTAATCGCTTAGTAGATTTTCCTGTAGCTGATGCATTTTTAAACTCTGTGAAAAGAAGCTGTTGCATCCAGGTAGTGGCCATTTCCACACAACTGCTACAGACTGCAATCTATCTGGAGAATATATGTTCTTTCTTGGCTTGTATTTATTTCTGAGGGATTGATACCTCTAAACATGTGTGGGTGCACACATATCCACACTCCTTGTAATCCACAGTGGTTTTTAAAGTCAGGAGGAGATATTTACTACAGATGTGAGGTAATTAGATCTCTGTGAGATTAGCAGAACGGTCAGCTCCACTGAGAGGAAAATCAGCCTAAAATCTGTTATTGGGAGATTAGATAAGTTTCTTCTTAGCCTTTTATTTCTCAAGGATTCATGATACACTGAAAACTCATGGTGCATTGCACAGTTTAGGGGGAGTTTAATCAAATGAATACCTTTGGCAAATGTCATACTTTTTTGTAAAAACTGTAAAGAACAAAGACTTCACATGAGTTCATAGCTAGGGTATAAGATGTGTATTTTTTTATTTTCTAAAATTTATGAATTTTATTAATTTAATTCATTAACTTTTCTCAGAGAAGTTGTGGCTGCCCCCGCCCTGGAAGTGTTCAAGGCTTTGTGCAACCTGATCTAGTGAGAGGTGTCCCTGGAACTACAGGTTGGAACTACACAGATTTTAAGGTCACTTCCAGCACAAACCATTCTATAACACTATAATTTTAACTCCTTTGTGCTGTATTAGAAGTTAGATTCTAAAGTAATGAAATATGGAACAATTTAAGCCAGACCTGTATGGTTTGGTTTGATATATAATGAAAAAATACTCTGACTCCTCATGAGACTCACCAATACTTGCATTTCATTATAATCTACAGTTGAAATTTTTGCTAACAACAACAGGCTCTGAGGAAGAGAGAAATGGCTGTGAGGAGTCACTGCAGCATAGTTCTTCAGTTTTCTTAACTGCAAAGAGACATCTTTGTTCAAATAATTTACCAACGAGATACTTTTTTTGCAATAAACATTTTATTATGGAGAATGAAATAAGAGAGCATCTGTTGAATTGTTTTCAGTAACTATATCACTTAATCAAAACATGCTCTCAAGTTGAGTGGTTAAACTTTAATTTTGGTGAGTTTCAAAATTTGCATCTGCTAAATGATTTATTTCCCTGACATTGGCTGAATATTATGGGGAAAAAACACAGTTCAACCTCAGGCAGGCTGGCATGAGACGTGAGACTGTTTCAGGTTGAATTTTCCTTTTTAAATTTTTCATGAAGTTCTCTCAGCAGGGCCACTGTTCTTCCCTTAAAAGATTTTGAACCTAATAACTGTAACTGCTTCAGTCCAAGCATCAGGATAAAAAAAAACACAGGAAAAAAAACCCCAAAAAGCCTACACTGAAAAAAATGAATTTCATCAAAGCTCTGTTCCTGCTTTTATTGCACCAGAATAACACTGAATATGTTTAGGGGCCATCAATTGTAAAATTATCATTTTTCACCAAAGCAACATTTTATTAAATGCTTAATTATTCATTACTAATGCTTGTCATGGTGAAAGATTGTCCCCAGCAATTTTTAAAGCAGTATGCCTGGCTTTTCTTCCTTGAAGGTTAATGGCTGAGCCCTTGGTTTCATTAGCTTCCCTAAACATAGCACACCTCATATGTCACAGCTTAGCTTTTTGCTTTCTCTCATCTCTCCCTTGGTGTCTAAATAGTCGCAATACTCAATATTTGGTAGTGTCTGTTGCCTGGCTTTATTTTGGTGTTTGCCTTGGGATAAATGGTTCACCCTGATAGTAATGATGGGTGGAAGCAAGAGTGAGGTTGGGGGCTTTGTAAAATATAATCATTCTTGCCTAGACTGAATCATTCCTGATGGAGCATTTTTAAAATGGCGGCACTTAGCTTTAAATGGAACAGGACGCAGAGATTATGAGCAAATTATGCAACTTGCAAAAAGCTATTTACTCATTTGAAATTGCATGCATGAAATATTGATGTTGCATTAGTTACATGATGGCAATAAAAGTGGACTGTATTCTGTCTTGCTAGGTACAAGGCCACAGGATTACAGCCTTAAGCTTTCTTTCTGTAAACCTCTGAATGTTTATGGTTTATATTTTTCAAGCCAATTTCAATATAACCTGTAAGTATAGGGTGAAGGTTGTTTGGAGTTTTTCAGACCCTTAATGACATCAAACCCCCCATGTAACAGAGAGATCATTCATTTCAATGGCATGGAGAAGGGTTATATTTGTACTGTGGCTAGAAGAAATTACTTTACATGTTTTCATTCTGCTGTCCTTATTGCACCTTTAGAAGTAAGGAATTTTTAGTACAGGTTTGGGCTTGCTGTATTTTATGCACTTTTTCTGTTTGAGCACTTCTCCACTTCTTTTAAAAGAACAAGGTAAGCCTAAGCAACACCAGGGAGAACACTTCAGATTAAGTAACCAAAATAGACACTAAAAATCCAGATGACAAAGCAGACTTAATGACATTATTTCCATGAAATTTGTCATCTCTGCTTGAGGCATTTCTTTGCTAACTGGTAGTCTAGAGGGCAGTTTTGATTTCTGAACCTACCAGAGCTTTCTCTTTAGCATTTTTCTTCCCTGTGACCACTCCATCAAAGTGAATGGATGACATCTTGTACATGATACTAATTACTCAAATTCATTCCTATAAATAAAGACAGCACTGCATAAATAATGAATTCTGAACCTATCTATACATGTGCTAGTGTTCTATAAATATAAACATGGTAATTTTCAGCATAGCTATTCAGTGCACTTTAAAGAAGATAAATAATTAATGTGAATTCCATTTAGTTATTAAAGAGGCACTGTCAAGATAAAAATGATTGGAGTTTTTAACAAAATTCCCTGATTGCTAGTAGTCAGATTGATAAATGAAAACAGAATTATTTGAAATATCTAGTTCAGAGTTCACCTTTGCTACTTCTATTAATAGGCACCTGTTATATACATCTGATCAGAGAAGAAATGAGGTCCCAGGACTTCCTTTTTTTTTTAATTTTTTTTTTTTTTTCCCTAGTTTCTAAGTTCCATTGGTGATTAGGGGGGCAGGGTTATCTTTCCCTTGCTTCCTCAGTTTTCTTATCCTAAAAAAAGATATTCTAAAATCTTAAAATACCTTAAAGGAATGGAACTACACTTTTAATTAAGTACATAAACATGTCACAGTTATGGGATTAGGGAACAAAATACTGTGGCATTCCCTTCTCAGGAGTGTATTTTTCTGCAGCTTACTGAAAAAGGTGAACAGACTGGTGAGGTCTCATTGTGCAGCTAATAGGCAGTTTCATGGAGCTGCAGATGAAGTAACAGAAATGTAGATTTTTTTAATGACTGAAACTGGGAGCAGGCAGGCCATTCAGAAAGACTTCTTATGTTTTCCACTGATTAGCAAGCTCCACTCCTGCAATCAAATTCCTGGTGGCTTTCAGGCAAGTGTATAAAAATCATAGTGATATAGTAGACTTGAATCAGGCAGAGTCATCTGCACCAGGACAGTGCAGCTTCTGGAGCTGGGACATTCAGATTAGGGGTTCAATGACAGTTCTAAAGGTTTTGCTGGGAGCTTGGAAAAGGGCCAGCCTGTTGCACTATGTGCATTATCACGGGTTCAGATTCTCTGGGCCTGGACATTTCTGGCCCAGAGTGTTGCTGTTTTATGGCATTTAACATGACACCACTGCTGGGCTTCTCTTTCCTCAAGCCACTTCTCCCTTAACTCTAACTAAAAGGCAAACCCTTTTTTCTAGGTTTTATATGAAGATGACCAGACAATGTCTGGACTTGTAAGACTCTTGCTTAATTGGGGCACAATGTGGGCTTGTTATTTTATTTACAAAAAAATGTCCTATTTTCTTCTAATATTCAGTTCTACATTAGCAGAGCATGAAGGTTTTTTTCAGCAGTAACATTTAAGGTTATAAAGCATTAATATTTCTACTTTTTCAACAGAATATGAACCTGCTTTTTCTCAGCTAGCCTGGGAAAGAAAGAGTGTAAGGCAATGCTCTTCTGAGAAATTTGCAGAAGACAGAAACCATATTTAAGAAGCCAACTGTTAAATTCACAATTTATAAAAAATATTTTGAAGATTAATTAAGAAAAGGAGAGGGGAGAATATAATTATCACTGCATACCACAGATAGTGCTATTTATTTAAACACTATTAATGATAAAACAATTATTTATAATTTTGACCTTAACTCCTTTACTGCTTATTCTACAAAGAAATGGTAGAAGAGGCAGAGAACACATGATGATTAACAGCATCCTTCAGCTACAAAAGAATTCAGAGTGTGTTTTTGGCCCTGCTATGTTTTCCTTTTGCTTATTCTACTTTGGGAACACTTAAACTCACATTTTTGTTATTCACATTGTGACAGCTAAGCAGAATTGAAATACAGAGGAAAACAGTCACTTGCACATGTACGGGCAAAACCCCTAAGCCTTCTTCCACATAGTATATAAATATATTTCCTTCTTAGCAAATAAGGAAATTGAACAAAATAGTTAGGCTCTTTTATGAGCATTTAAATTGAGCGTAAACTAAGCATAAACTATGTCTTTTCAGTGTGGCATGTTTTCTCCATGTGTGAAGTTTAGCTCACATCACATAGGAGTCAATCTTTCAGCTGCATTGTCTACTGGCTTTGTTAGTTACTTAGCTCAAAATTTCATGAAGTACCACTGGATCCCAAGGTTAGTCTGCACCTCTGAGAGCACTGTGAAGGGCTTAGCAGCTACCTAAGAATAATACCTTCAGGATTGTAGGAAGTACAAGGTAAGGACAACATACTAGGACCAATACCCAGCTTGTGGTCAGATATGCTTCTGATGCTACCAATAATTTAACCATTGTAAAGGCTGATACGTTGTCCCCAGTGTACTCTCAGGAGAAATCTGAGTGCAGGTTGAAAGAGCAGCTTTCAATCTCAGAAGAATATTATCAGAGCTGCTCAGCTCAGCTGGACTAATGTCACTGTGCAACTACTCTGCTCTCGGTGCACTGCAGCTGGCTGGCATGTCCCTGTTTTCCACTGCATTATCTAGTGTAAGTGTGCCCTAAAGCAGATAAGGGAGCTCTTTTCTACATTCAGGAAAGGTGGGCTAGATTCAAATATTACATCATGGCTGTGAAGATTAGGGGTTCAGAATGTCAGGTGAATATTCATCTGCTACATTACCATCTATGATAAGTATCTGGAACACATGAGAAAATATATGAATATCATGAATCTCTGGAGCTATTCCAGACATAATAATTTTGTTAGTAAATTCCTTCCCCAGCAGCTTTTTACCTCATGGATGATCTATATTTTCTTTTTCCTCCCCTGATATTTCCTAATCTGTCCTTTTAGACAAAACTGAGTATCATATTTTATACTAATATCCTGTCTTGTTAAATATCATGCTCTGAACGTTTAATTATTTTGCATGTAGAACATAATTAGCCATTTTTTTCCTAAACAGTTTTCATTAATGTTTCCAAATGAATAAGTAGATGGCATTAACACCATCCTGACACGAATATTGTCTCACGAGTATAGTAGCATGTAAACTAGTTTCTCATTGGCACTGAAAAAGCCCATCCTCATTCCACTGTGCTGAATTCAGGTTTCTTTGTAAGGGTGTATCTGCAGGTAGTCAGCACAAATTCAGTGAGTTGATAAACTTTGGGGGGAATTTTTGAGATAATGTTTTTTGAGAGAAAATTCTGATTTGTAGAACCGAATTTTTAACTTTTTTTCAATGGAGTCCTACTTTTGAGAATATTATTTGGGAAATGTCTTTGAGATCATGTTTGCAACTTTACATGAAAGCAAAATAGATCAAATCCCCTTTATGGCCAAATTGGGAAGGTAATGTACAGAAAAGGTAATGTTAAGGTAATGTAAAGAAAAAGTTACCTGCAGGATGCCTATTGTGCGTGAGCTTTCACCTTTGAGAAGAAGGGAAGCACATGCAAATAATTATGCTAGAAATGCACAAATACACACAGATATCATTCCACTGGCATTTGGGAAGAAAGATAATACCAAAATGTTCAGGAAATAAGCATGAATCCTGGATAAAGATCTGCTTCATTTATGCTCTCAGAAAGAAATGAAAACTGAGCAAAGCAACACCTTCCCTTTTGAGTTTCTGATGAATCTGGAAATTTCTTTCTAAAATATGGAATATTTCTGTTGGAACACACTTCACAGTCATCTCAGGCTTATTTCATACTCACTGAACATAATGGAGGTCAAGTGGCTTTTGATTTCTGAGCTTTTTGGATCTGAACTCTTAGGGATAGATATTTGAAGAGAGGTTGCAAATTCGTAGTGTAGTACACAAAACACTTGGAGTTTTTGCAAGAAGGTTTTCTCTAGTGTCAGAAGTGAGTTTGCTTTTTTTGTATTGTGCAGATACTTATGAAACAACTCAGATGAAATACCTAGAAATGGATGTTGAGTGCCTTCTCTTTTTCAACTGTCTCTTTTAAAGGCTGTTGAATCACTGTAGCGGGAAACTAAGACTCTTGTCTCAGCAAGTTGGCAACAATATCTTATTCCATCTGTTCTTCAGGAATTCTAATGATGATATCTGATGATCAATGTTATGGCTTTTCATACTGAAATGCAATGAGTTCAGAGCAGTAGACTGGTCTAAACCACGCAAATGGCTAGCCAGTGTATTCTTATTTCATTCCACTTTTTATTAATGAAACTCTTCAAAAAACCCCAGACTTTTTACATTCACTTCTTTTGGTGTTTCAGAGTGCTTTTATGCTTTCTTACAGGATACATGGCAAAAGTACAAGATGTTACACAGTACTGTCAGACATCTTGGGAATGAAATGTGCAAGTGTTTGTCAGTTTGCCTGTATTGATCCACTTTAGCCTATCTGACACAATCGTTTTTGCTACAGGCAAACCAAGATAGTATAGAAGAGTCAAAAGAGGCTGTAAGTGGACGTGGGATTTCCTGTACTTTTGGTTTTCCATGATGTACAGTAAAAATTTAAGCAATTCCGAAAAAAATAAAGCAGGCTAAATCACCCCAAGTTGCCATATCAGCCAATGCAAATCAGTTTAACTTTCTGGCAATTTTTTTCCTCAGGACTTAATTCAGTATGTATGAAAAAATAGGATATATAAGATGTATGTTTGCACGTGAAAGCTGTGTTGTAATCCAAGATAACAGAAAAAGCTTTGACCTGTGTTTTGTACAGAAAAAAAAAAAAAAAGCCAACCCACTAAGGGATATAAATTGTATTTGAGAAAATCTTTCATAGGTTTTTAAAATTAAATGTTCTCTTAGAATTATTTTCCAAATCACAAGGAATTATAATTCTTATGGTTTTATTCCTTTTGAAACAAGGAATAAACAAAATTCTATGCCAAAAATAAACAAATTCTAATGCCAAATGAAGCAAATAATGTCTTTATAATACATATGGTAATATATAAGGAATTGTTTGCATGTTCTGGTACCTGTAACTAAACACTTTAAGGTTTAAAGAGCACTTTAGAATTTAAAGTGCCCTTTTGTTCTCAGGCTACCTGTGCTGATTACTATTGTTGTTCAAGGAATTCTCTCAAATCAGGAGATAGAGACACTGACATCAAGCCATGTGTTCTGTAGATTTGATTACCAGAACAAGTCCCTCTTCCATCTTTTAACAAAGTCCAGAACACCTGTGTCTGCAGTTGTACCTGTACCTCTTCTGGCTCAATTCTGTGAACATGCAGATGAGATCTGCCATCTGGGCAGGAGTCTTGGCTGAAGGGCTGATTCATTCACTAATTCCTCTTCCCATCTGGAGAATCCTTGATGGCTTTTTTTAGCACTCCTGGTGCAAACCTAAGATGCTCTGTGTACTTTAGGGTGTCCTCTTATGTCCCATAGGCATTTTTGATCTATTCAAGAAGGGTCATTTAACCCGTTTGTTCCTGCAGAATGATCACAGACCATGATCTGAAGCCAAGGAAGGTNTAGTTACATGATGGCAATAAAAGTGGACTGTATTCTGTCTTGCTAGGTACAAGGCCACAGGATTACAGCCTTAAGCTTTCTTTCTGTAAACCTCTGAATGTTTATGGTTTATATTTTTCAAGCCAATTTCAATATAACCTGTAAGTATAGGGTGAAGGTTGTTTGGAGTTTTTCAGACCCTTAATGACATCAAACCCCCCATGTAACAGAGAGATCATTCATTTCAATGGCATGGAGAAGGGTTATATTTGTACTGTGGCTAGAAGAAATTACTTTACATGTTTTCATTCTGCTGTCCTTATTGCACCTTTAGAAGTAAGGAATTTTTAGTACAGGTTTGGGCTTGCTGTATTTTATGCACTTTTTCTGTTTGAGCACTTCTCCACTTCTTTTAAAAGAACAAGGTAAGCCTAAGCAACACCAGGGAGAACACTTCAGATTAAGTAACCAAAATAGACACTAAAAATCCAGATGACAAAGCAGACTTAATGACATTATTTCCATGAAATTTGTCATCTCTGCTTGAGGCATTTCTTTGCTAACTGGTAGTCTAGAGGGCAGTTTTGATTTCTGAACCTACCAGAGCTTTCTCTTTAGCATTTTTCTTCCCTGTGACCACTCCATCAAAGTGAATGGATGACATCTTGTACATGATACTAATTACTCAAATTCATTCCTATAAATAAAGACAGCACTGCATAAATAATGAATTCTGAACCTATCTATACATGTGCTAGTGTTCTATAAATATAAACATGGTAATTTTCAGCATAGCTATTCAGTGCACTTTAAAGAAGATAAATAATTAATGTGAATTCCATTTAGTTATTAAAGAGGCACTGTCAAGATAAAAATGATTGGAGTTTTTAACAAAATTCCCTGATTGCTAGTAGTCAGATTGATAAATGAAAACAGAATTATTTGAAATATCTAGTTCAGAGTTCACCTTTGCTACTTCTATTAATAGGCACCTGTTATATACATCTGATCAGAGAAGAAATGAGGTCCCAGGACTTCCTTTTTTTTTTAATTTTTTTTTTTTTTTCCCTAGTTTCTAAGTTCCATTGGTGATTAGGGGGGCAGGGTTATCTTTCCCTTGCTTCCTCAGTTTTCTTATCCTAAAAAAAGATATTCTAAAATCTTAAAATACCTTAAAGGAATGGAATTACACTTTTAATTAAGTACATAAACATGTCACAGTTATGGGATTAGGGAACAAAATACTGTGGCATTCCCTTCTCAGGAGTGTATTTTTCTGCAGCTTACTGAAAAAGGTGAACAGACTGGTGAGGTCTCATTGTGCAGCTAATAGGCAGTTTCATGGAGCTGCAGATGAAGTAACAGAAATGTAGATTTTTTTAATGACTGAAACTGGGAGCAGGCAGGCCATTCAGAAAGACTTCTTATGTTTTCCACTGATTAGCAAGCTCCACTCCTGCAATCAAATTCCTGGTGGCTTTTGGGCAAGTGTATAAAAATCATAGTGATATAGTAGACTTGAATCAGGCAGAGTCATCTGCACCAGGACAGTGCAGCTTCTGGAGCTGGGACATTCAGATTAGGGGTTCAATGACAGTTCTTAAGGTTGTGCTGGGACCTTGTTTTCTCAGGAAAAGGGCCAGCCTGCTGCACTATGTGCAATATCACGGGTTCAGATTCTCTGGGCCTGGACATTTCTGGACCAGAGTGTTGCTGTTTTATGGCATTTAACATGACACCACTGCTGGGCTTCTCTTTCCTCAAGCCACTTCTCCCTTAACTCTAACTAAAATGCAAACCTTTTTTTCTAGGTTTTATATGAAGATGACCAGACTTGTAACACTCTTGCTTAATTTGGGCACAACGTGGGCTTGTTATTTTATTTACCAAAAAATGTCTTATTTTTTACTAATATTCAGTTCTACATTAGCAGAGCATGAAGGTTTTTTTCAGCAGTAACATTTAGGGTTATAAAGCATTAATATTTTTACTTTTTCAACAGAATACGAAACATCCCTGCTTTTTTTCAGCTAGCCTGGGAAAGAAAGAGTGTAAGACAATGCTCTTCTGAGAAATTTACAGAAGAAGACAGAAACCATATTTAAGAAGCCGACTGTTAAATTCACAATTTATAAAAAATATTTGGAAGATTAATTAAGAAAAGGAGAGGGGAGAATATAATTATCACTGCATACCACAGATAGTGCTATTTATTTAAACACTATTAGTGATAAAACAATTATTTATAATTTTGACCTTAACTCCTTTACTGCTTATTCTACAAAGAAATGGTAGAAGAGGCAGAGAACACATGATGATTAACAGCATCCTTCAGCTACAAAAGAATTCAGAGTGTGTTTTTGGCCCTGCTATGTTTTCCTTTTGCTTATTCTACTTTGGGAACATTTAAACTCACATTTTTGTTATTCACATTGTGACAGCTAAGCAGAATTGAAATGCAGAGGAAAACAGTCACTTGCACATGTGCGGGCAAAACCCCTAAGCCTTCTTCCACATAGTATATAAATATATTTCCTTCTTAGCAAATAAGGAAATTGAAAAAAATAGTTAGGCTCTTTTATGAGCATTTAAATTGAGCGTAAACTAAGCATAAACTATGTCTTTTCAGTGTGGCGTGTTTTCTCCATGTGTGAAGTTTAGCTCACATCACATAGGAGTCAATCTTTCAGCTGCATTGTCTACTGGCTTTGTTAGTTACTTAGCTCAAAATTTCATGAAGTACCACTGGATCCCAAGGTTAGTCTGCACCTCTGAGAGCACTGTGAAGGGCTTAGCAGCTACCTAAGAATAATACCTTCAGGATTGTAGGAAGTACAAGGTAAGGACAACATACTAGGACCAATACCCAGCTTGTGGTCAGATATGCTTCTGATGCTACCAATAATTTAACCATTGTAAAGGCTGATACGTTGTCCCCAGTGTACTCTCAGGAGAAATCTGAGTGCAGGTTGAAAGAGCAGCTTTCAATCTCAGAAGAATATTATCAGAGCTGCTCAGCTCAGCTGGACTAATGTCACTGTGCAACTACTCTGCTCTCGGTGCACTGCAGCTGGCTGGCATGTCCCTGTTTTGCACTGCATTATCTAGTGTAAGTGTGCCCTAAAGCAGATAAGGGAGCTCTTTTCTACATTCAGGAAAGGTGGGCTAGATTCAAATATTACATCATGGCTGTGAAGATTAGGGGTTCAGAATATCAGGTGAATATTCATCTGCTACATTACCATCTATGATAAGTATCTGGAACACATGAGAAAATATATGAATATCATGAATCTCTGGAGCTATTCCAGACATAATAATTTTGTTAGTAAATTCCTTCCCCAGCAGCTTTTTACCTCATGGATGATCTATATTTTCTTTTTCCTCCCCTGATATTTCCTAATCTGTCCTTTTAGACAAAACTGAGTATCATATTTTATACTAATATCCTGTCTTGTTAAATATCATGCTCTGAACGTTTAATTATTTTGCATGTAGAACATAATTAGCCATTTTTTTCCTAAACAGTTTTCATTAATGTTTCCAAATGAATAAGTAGATGGCATTAACACCATCCTGACACGAATATTGTCTCACGAGTATAGTAGCATGTAAACTAGTTTCTCATTGGCACTGAAAAAGCCCATCCTCATTCCACTGTGCTGAATTCAGGTTTCTTTGTAAGGGTGTATCTGCAGGTAGTCAGCACAAATTCAGTGAGTTGATAAACTTTGGGGGGAATTTTTGAGATAATGTTTTTTGAGAGAAAATTCTGATTTGTAGAACCGAATTTTTAACTTTTTTTCAATGGAGTCCTACTTTTGAGAATATTATTTGGGAAATGTCTTTGAGATCATGTTTGCAACTTTACATGAAAGCAAAATAGATCAAATCCCCTTTATGGCCAAATTGGGAAGGTAATGTACAGAAAAGGTAATGTTAAGGTAATGTAAAGAAAAAGTTACCTGCAGGATGCCTATTGTGCGTGAGCTTTCACCTTTGAGAAGAAGGGAAGCACATGCAAATAATTATGCTAGAAATGCACAAATACACACAGATATCATTCCACTGGCATTTGGGAAGAAAGATAATACCAAAATGTTCAGGAAATAAGCATGAATCCTGGATAAAGATCTGCTTCATTTATGCTCTCAGAAAGAAATGAAAACTGAGCAAAGCAACACCTTCCCTTTTGAGTTTCTGATGAATCTGGAAATTTTTTTCTAAAATATGGAATATTTCTGTTGGAACACACTTCACAGTCATCTCAGGCTTATTTCATACTCACTGAACATAATGGAGGTCAAGTGGCTTTTGATTTCTGAGCTTTTTGGATCTGAACTCTTAGGGATAGATATTTGAAGAGAGGTTGCAAATTCGTAGTGTAGTACACAAAACACTTGGAGTTTTTGCAAGAAGGTTTTCTCTAGTGTCAGAAGTGAGTTTGCTTTTTTTGTATTGTACAGATACTTATGAAACAACTCAGATGAAATACCTAGAAATGGATGTTGAGTGCCTTCTCTTTTTCAACTGTCTCTTTTAAAGGCTGTTGAATCACTGTAGCGGGAAACTAAGACTCTTGTCTCAGCAAGTTGGCAACAATATCTTATTCCATCTGTTCTTCAGGAATTCTAATGATGATATCTGATGATCAATGTTATGGCTTTTCATACTGAAATGCAATGAGTTCAGAGCAGTAGACTGGTCTAAACCACGCAAATGGCTAGCCAGTGTATTCTTATTTCATTCCACTTTTTATTAATGAAACTCTTCAAAAAACCCCAGACTTTTTACATTCACTTCTTTTGGTGTTTCAGAGTGCTTTTATGCTTTCTTACAGGATACATGGCAAAAGTACAAGATGTTACACAGTACTGTCAGACATCTTGGGAATGAAATGTGCAAGTGTTTGTCAGTTTGCCTGTATTGATCCACTTTAGCCTATCTGACACAATCGTTTTTGCTACAGGCAAACCAAGATAGTATAGAAGAGTCAAAAGAGGCTGTAAGTGGACGTGGGATTTCCTGTACTTTTGGTTTTCCATGATGTACAGTAAAAATTTAAGCAATTCAGAAAAAAAGAAAGCAGGCTAAATCACTCCAAGTTGCCATATCAGCCAAGGTAAATCAGTTTAACTTTCTGGCAATTTTTTTCCTCAGGACTTAACTCATATATATGAAAAAATAGGATATATAAGATGTATGTTTGTATGTGAAAGCTGTGTTGTAATCCAAGATAACAGAAAAAGGTTTGAGCTGTGTTTTGTACAGAAAAAAATTAAATGTTCTCTTAGAATTATTTTCCAAATCACAAGGAATTATAATTCTTATGGCTTTATTCCTTTTGAAACAAGGAATAAACAAAATTCTATGCCAAAAATAAACAAATTCTAATGCCAGATGAAGCAAATAATTTATTTATAATACATATGGTAGTATATAAGGAATTGTTTGCATAATATAAATTTATAACAGGTAAACAATCTGCCACAAAGGAGCATATTCATAGTTCTGGTACCTGTAACTAAACACTTTAAAGTTTAAAGAGCACTTTAGAATTTAAAGTGCCCTTTTGTTCTTAGGCTACCTGTGCTGATTACTGTTGTTGTTCAAGGAATTCTCTCAAATCAGGAGATAGAGACACTGACATCAAGCCATGTGTTCTGTAGATTTGATTACCAGAACAAGTCCCTCTTCCATCTTTTAACAAAGTCCAGAACACCTGTGTCTGCAGTTGTACCTGTACCTCTTCTGGCTCAATTCTGTGAACATGCAGATGAGATCTGCCATCTGGGCAGGAGTCTTGGCTGAAGGGCTGATTCATTCACTAATTCCTCTTCCCATCTGGAGAATCCTTGATGGCTTTTTTTAGCACTCCTGGTGCAAACCTAAGATGCTCTGTGTACTTTAGGGTGTCCTCTTATGTCCCATAGGCATTTTTGATCTATTCAAGAAGGGTCATTTAACCCGTTTGTTCCTGCAGAATGATCACAGACCATGATCTGAAGCCAAGGAAGGTAATTTTTTTTTTGTTAATCACAAGAGAAAGGATTGTTAGTGGTTCTGGACTCAGGATAAATATGGATTACCTGCTAGGGAAAAGTGCTCATGAGGTGCTTGAGTCTTCATGTTTCTCATGGCACTTCATTCCCAAGTGCACAGTGAAAGCAGTCTGCAGTTTGAGCATGGGAAAGACTCAAAGGCAGCAACCATACCAAAATAAGTAGTTGTGCAGGTCATCTATTGTCTACGTTCTGATAAAGCCTATCTACTACAATGGGAGACTATAAAAAACATTATTTGTGTTCTGTTCAGATGATCCACCAATACAAATTAATCTGGAAATATTTATGTCGAGATATGCTGCCAGTTGTTTTTAAGAGCTGTGGCAGCTTTGAATCACTTAAATAACACAAGCTTCTGTAATTAAGAAGTTGCAGAGAGGTCCTAGCCTGAGGCTATGCAAATTTGAATAAAATAAGAACAGGTATGGAAGATAGTTTGAAAGAATAGGTCTTTAGTTAATTCTTAGAATTATTAATGTAAATTTGGAAAATTTTAAGGTTTGTGTTAGAAGTTCAGTTAGTGTATAAAGAATGCCAAAGATCCTATTTTTTAAAAAAGTGAGCAGAATTAATTCCCTCTGTTGTAGAAAAAGCTAAAAAAATCAAGAATGTGCTATCAGATTAACAAAAATACTGATATATGGTCATTTTTATTGCTGGTAAATGTCAGAACTTTTTCATATTGACTTTCAAGTCCATGCTGTTGTCTTCTTGGATTCATCATCTGCAAAAGTTCATGAATAGCAATTCCGAGCTCAGTAGTGATTATGTAATCAGGCTGCTCTTTGAGGTTCTGGCTGGATACAATAAACCCTAAGCTTTCTGGTTGCTGGTTCTGATTTTTCATGTCCCACCTTACTACCCACACACTGGTGACCTTATGTCAATCATTCATGCTCTCCTGTTGTTTTCCTTGTCCTGTGTTCATTAGTCCCTCGTCTCTGTTTCCTTTCCTTTCCTGTTTACCCTCTACTTAGCAAACACATATCTAATAACATTTGAAAAAGGCCAAGTCCCTCTGGTAACCCCTTTTTCTGCAAAGATAAAAATCTCAGGATGTATTGCAAGATGCTGATGCAAGACAGGTTTTTGTTCATGCTATTGAAGCTCTATTCTTTGTCTTGTCTATTTAAACTCTAAGGCCTGAATTCATCTCAGCAAATGCAGATCTCTCCAGTGTAAATATTCAGCTCCGAGCTAGTCACTGTAGTTCTTTTTCAGAGAGAATGCAGAAATAGGCATTTGTAGACTGTGATTCAGATAATTTTAAAGTAAACACCCAAAAGAGGCTAGATAAAACATACGTTAGAGGTTGCTGTTTGTTTCAAATTACCGTAAAGGGAGACAAGGAGGCAAGGGAGACAAGCTTGTCTCCAAATGAGCCCCAGGAATGTGGTAGAAGTAGCTTGCCTTGACCAGGAACTCTGGTGGATGCCGGTGACTAAGCATGAGGCATTTATTTCACTTTTCTACCAACATGTTTTGCCTTGGTATAGCCTTGGAAATGAACCAAGTCACCTTGGTGAGTTTTTCTGATGAAGTATTTTGAAATAAATATCTCTAACAAGCTTATGGCTTTCATCTGTACTAAATATATCTCTGAAAAAGACACGGCCACGTGGAAATGTTGCTTGAGAGTTAGAATGCTTACCAGTGTAATGCCTGATAGTTGGTTGAAACTCATGGCACTGTTAGACATATCAATTCCTTGTGGGGGGTGGGAAGCATTCACAGCATGCATCTCCTGGACAGCAGGATGTTTTAGGCAGCTGGGAGAGCATGCAAGAGAGAGGAGTCTGTCTGAAACTGAGGTTACAGTTCAGGGCTGCTGAGCATCTTTGCCAAACAGGATTCAGAGTCTGTAAATTAGTCACCGAAGTCATGTGTTTAGATGTACAAAGACAGATCAGCTTTTGTTTAAAATAGAAGAGGTTGTGGAAACTATACATGCAAAGGAGATGATCTTTTTTCTAGATAAAAGACCAAGGTCTTTCTGCACATCTTATGTGCCAGGTAACATGTTTGTACATAACAACAGATAACACTGAAAATATTTATGACAAATCTAAAGGTATAAGGTTATACATTCACAATTCAGGAAATGCAGATCTCAGATTAAGAGAGAGAATTAGAAGAGAGAATAGATTTCAGGGAATGATAGAAACATAGAGTCCGAAAGAAACTGACCGTTATTAAAACAGAATAGAATACAGCTGAAAGACTTAACGGTGTGTGGAGATTCTCCAAGGCAAGAGATTTTTGAAATAAGATTGTGAATTTTCCTATGAGATAAGATCTTTTAACCCTGACCACTTCATTCATAGCATCAACACAGAACATCATGTATTGGAGAGGTGCTGGACCTTAGTGACTTAAAGAAAGTTAGAAATTCTGCGAGACACCTAGGACAGAGAAACTAGGATGAAGGCTGAGGAAAAGAAAGAGAGAGAGAAAGAGAGAAAAAAGAAAGAAGGAAAGAGAGAAAGGGAGAAGAAAGAAAGAAAGAGAGAAAGAAAGAGAGAACAAAAGAGAGGAAGAAAGAGAAAGAGAGAGAGAAAGAAAGAAAGAAAGAAAGAAAGAAAGAGAAAGAAAGAGAAAGAAAGAAAGAAAGAAAGAAAGAGAAGAGAAAGAGAAAGAAAGAGAGAAAAAGAAAAAAGGAAGAAAGGAAGAAAGAAAAAGAAAGAAAGAACAAATGAATTTAGGTTCAGATATCAGTATGCAGTAATAAAAGGAAAGGGAAGTGTGAACATGGAAGACAGAACAAAACTGGCACAGAAATCAGTGCAGTGAGAGTAAATGTCACTGCCTACTTATAATGTGGAGCATAAGACATTTTCCTGTTTGGTTTGTTTTCTGAAGGAGTTTCTAGGATTCGGGGCCCACTATAAGAAGACAGTGTCCCACAGGCCATGCCACTACCATTGTAGGTTTCTCTGCTGTGTTTCAAGAAAAGTGAATATAAAGCATAGCTATATGCTTGATTAATCAATTGCTATTTCTTACCACTAGAGAAAAAAAATAACATAAATCCTATAGTAGCACCTAGAGGCTCTGAATACAAGAGGCTACACTGTGCTTGATATTGCACAGGCAATGAGAAGTAGCCCTTGCCCAAATGACATTATTGTTCTGAATGCACACTCTGTGATTTCACTGAGGACTACCAATTATACTGATCCACAGAGGAAATTATATCTGTAAAGCCTAATGGTGTCATTCCTATTGAAGTGGTTGTCTGAGGTGTGTGTGCAGTATTGACACTCGGGCCTAACAAAGGAAAAATTTTAAATTGAAGTTCCATCTTCACAGAATGCAAGATTAATAAATAAAATGGTGAAGCAATAAAACCAGAAAAGATTAAACTCTATATCTTGAAGCTGATTTATACACAATGTGTTAAAAACCTGACAGAAAAACAAAATCACTAGCATGCATTTTTCATGCATGTATGCTGTATGCTTAACAGCCTCTCAGAATATCCAGAATTTCTGGACAAGCAGAAATGAAGTGCTTCATTCATTTTGTTACTGATACTTGAGAGAGGAGTGAAGAATTTTAAACAATTTCCTGAATATTTTTCTCACTGATGTCTGGGCAATTGCTTTATTCTGAGGCATTGAATTTCACTGTGTTTATCAAGATTGCTTTTGTTTGAGTTGGCTTCCCCATTCCCTGCATTTATTAAACTAAGTTAAGAACTCAAAAGAAAAATGCAGAATCTCTAATTTTTACAAAATCAAATTTTTGATAATTTTGGCTGGTATAAAAACTTTGAATAACAGTATTTTTTTGAGCCAATACACTGTGACCTGATCTTATTTCTCTTACTGCTTGTTGCTGGCACACAATATTAAACAGTATAAGAATTTATAAAAAAATAAAGAGAAGGAAGTTTTAACTGTCTCATAACTTTGAGATTATTTTCTGTTCCTTGTAACCATCATAATGCTTGGTAAATCTTTCTTAGATCAGTTTGTGGAGGAACAATCATAAACTTGTCTGCTGGGTTCTGCATTTCAGTCACAGCAACCCCAGGGAACACTACAGGCTTGGAGAAGAGTGGCTGGAAAGCTGCCCAGGAGAAAAGGACCTGAGGGTGCTGGTGGAGAGCTGGCTCAACATGAGCGGGCCAGCAGTGTGCCCAGATGGCCAAAAAGGCCAACACATCCTGGCTTGTATCAAAATAGTGTGGCCAGCAGGTTAAAGTGATTGTGCCCCTGTACTCAGCACTGGTGAGGTTGCATCTCGAGTAATGTGTTCAGTTCTGGACCCCTCACTACAAGACATTGAGGTACTAGAATGTGTCCAGAGGAGAGCTACCAGGCTGCTGAGGGACCTAGAGAACAAGTCATACCAGGAATGTCTGAGAGAACTGGGCATGCTTAGTGTGGAGAAGAGGAGGCTGAGGGGAGACCTCATGGCTCTCTACAACTGCCTAAGAGGAGGTTGTAGGGAGGTGGGTGTTGGGCTCTTCTCCCAAGTGAATAATGACAGGATCAGAGGAAATGGTCTGAAGTTTCAGCAGAGGAGGTTTAGGTTAGATACTAGGAAGAATTTCTTTACTGAAGGAGTGGTCAGGTACTGGAACATCCTGCCCAGAGAGCTGGTTGAGTCACCATGCCTGGAGGTATTTAAGAAATGTGTACATGTGGCACTTCAGGGCATGCTCTAGTGACTGAGATTGTAGGTTTGCTTTTTTTTTTGGGGGGGTGTTACTTGGTATAGTGCGTGTGGTGTTTGTGTTTGGTCAGGGTTGTTTTCTGGTATGGTTTTTTGTGTATGGCTGGACTTGGTGATCTTAAAGGTCCATTCCAACCATGACTGTTCTGTGATTCTGTGATATTAGAGCTTTCAGAAATACTTGCTCCTCTGATATTTGTAACCAGTTTCTTCGCTTTCCCATGAGACCTGCCAGCTTGTCTAATAAATAATATTTTAAGCCTGAGTTAAGATGTGTTTACCATGGGTATTTCACATGTAATAAATGCCACATATTTGGTAGGTGTAGATTTCTACAGACTTAAATATGTGCAAGTCTAAGGTATTTAGATAATTTCTGAGGATTTACTTTTAGTAACCCTCAGTGACAGAATAGCTAAAAGATATTGTTAATCAGAAGTGGAAAAAATGAGGAGGAGAAAGCTTAAACCAAAGCAAGGAAGACAGATTAGACATCATGAATAATCTTTTAACAGCAGGGCTAGGTAAAGCAATACATTGTTTGAAAGAAACTATGAAGACCTTTGGAGGTCTTTAAGAAAAAAAGCCATGCAAAGGTCTCCAAGGTATGAGATGGGTGTAGTTGATTTGGCCTTGGAAGAGGTCATTAAATGACCTGTTAAGGTCTTTTTTTAGATGTTATTTCTGATGTTTTAATTTCTAAATTTTTGCTTTTTTTTTTTTTTTTTTTTTTGTCCTGCTTATTGTTCCTGGTTACAGTATTTATATGCAACCAAACATATATTGCATCCATCAGTCAGAGCTGACGGTGACAACCTCTATATATTATGTGAACCAGAATCTGTAATTGCACAAAAACTTCCTGTGATCACCAAACCAGTGTAGCTGTCTGCCTAAATCAGCAAAATTCTGCCATTCATTACATCTGTGTGACTCCATCTAAAGGCAGTGGGGATACATGGCCATAACTGATGGCTGAGATTTGCTCTATTTGTCTTTGAAATCTAGTTTCTATTGGTGGATGGCACAGAGGGAAAAAATTTAGTAGTCTTATAATGCTGTATCTCATATGACAAAACTGATTTATTGAAAACTAGATGCTCTGCATGGTGTGCTTCTGAAAACACATTGTTTTCATGTGCTGAGTTTTAGACCTTTGAAACTGGAATATATTGTCCCAAAGAGTCAGGAAAATTGAAATCTATTTATGTCAGCATTTCAAAGATATAAATTTTGTGGATTTGCAGCCTGGATAGAATGCCCCCAACTGTGCACAGAAAAGTATTGTTTTTAGCATCAATCTACTGGAACTGAGGTTCTTAAGTCTTTCCAAAATCAATTTGTAATGTAATTGTTTCTTTTGCCATATAGGCGCATATTTTGATTAGACAATTTCCCCCAAGAAACATTTAGCTGGGAAATAGTGGTGTGTTTAGATAATGCCAGTTCCTAGGTTTAGACAGTTTACTTCAGAGCAAGCACAGGAAAGTCATGGTGAGAGTGTAATGTGTGTAATGTGGCTGTAAAAGGTCAAATTAAAATACATATCCAAATCCACAATCTTGTAGCAGTCAGCAGAGTAAAGGAGCTTAGGACATTGCTATCTAAAGTCACTTTGAATTTCTCACAGGCATTGATCACATATTTGATACCATTGGCATGAAAAAAAAAAAAAAAAAAAAAAAAAAGTCTGTGTATGCTGATGAATTTGTTTAGCTGTTTAGCTGTATATTAAAATATTAATATCCGATCAACTGCTCATCAACTGAAAGTTCAGATAGCATAGAATCTACTTTATACAATGCTGATTGTATAGATATTTGTAATAGCTATACGATAGTGAAATGCTGACATAAATAGCTTTCAATTTACCTGACTCTCCTTGTCAGCCTGTGAAGGTGAATGATCTTTTACCCAAACTAGTTCTGATCAAAACCAGTCTGAGGTCAACTGTGGGACAGGAGACTGAACGGGTTATCACTAATGTCGATTGAGAGTGATTTGGTTCAGCTACATTTCAAAGGAGCAGCTGGTGATTCTGCAACATCAAAAGAAAGAATTTTTAAATAAAGCTATTGCTTTTATAACCTTGCCAATGTAAGAATATTCCATGTTTTGTAAACAAAGTTTGTGTATGTGCTAAAATGTCATGTAATAATGGTATTTTTATTAAATGTCCCTTTTCGCATGACATGGCTTGGTGCCACAAGTGCTTGCCCAAGGAACTGTTGAATATTGACAATGATGTTAGTATGTGACCTCTGATACTGCTGGTGCCATGATTAATATTTACATAATGTACAAACCCACAGTCACCATTTCACTGTGCAATAGATGGCTCTATCATGCATCTTGAAGTGTATAGAAAAAATATATTTAAGTTTGTAGTTAGGTATAGGAACCACATAAAATATTGAGCTTAGTATAACATGAAATACTGAGAAATACATTATTTTCACTTTATATTCTTATCTCACTGTATAGATATAGTAGTCAGTGACTTATAGGCTTGAAATGTCTGTATTCAGAGGAGTTTTAGTATACTGTAGAAAATGATATGTTGGAAAAAAGAGTTATCTGGAAATGAGCATTCCCAATAAAGCAATGAGAGAATACATTGGGTTTTTTTGGTACTAGTGACATTTTGATTGGTTGCAATAGAATCTTACAGGTGCCTACACACACACACAAAAAAATGTATATAGTGCCAAGGAATTTCGATATTGATATACATATTTTCCGTTTCGCTTTAATTTCTTTATCTCAAATATTATATTGAAATAAGATAGAGACGGGCATAACTGATATACAGTCTGTGTCTTTGAACTTGTGGGTAGTGTTTTGGATCTTAAGCTTTTTCTTCTCTTTATCTCCCGATCATCATCCATTCTACTACTACAAGTTAATGCTGTGCTTTGTATTATTATCTGAAATAAATTAGGCTTAAAGTTCGATCAGTACTTAGTTGTCTCATTTGTCAAAACTTTAATCATCAGAGTCATCAGTCTATGCTGAAAGCCCAGTGAAAAGCTATGTTAAGGTTGTAGTCTTTGCCTTTTGTTTCACTAACATTTTTCATCCTTCCTTCTACTGCTTTTCCCAGAACAGTCTTCCTGAAACTGACAGTGTCCTCTAAATTAACAAAATCCCATATAGTCTAGTTAAGCTTTTCCTTATCTAAGCCAAGTTGTAATGCCTGGCTTCATTGTCCACATGAAACACATGGAAGTAACTATGACTCAAATGAAGAGCACTCTGGTGCTCAACTCATTATTTAGTTCTTTCTGCAGATTTAGATATTGGTAGCAGTACATTGAGTCTGTCAGATCCTATTGGTTCTGACACCATCTATTAAAAAAAGAGAATAAACAAGTCTCTCTGTAGTTTCTGCTGGGGGAAGTACAGCTCTTCCCATAGCACTCTAAGGCTCACGTCTAAGAGCCTTAATGGACTTGGAGTAAAGGAAATTCATCACACCACCTTGTGTAGCTTCTCATTTGATAGATAGAGGAGGAATAGTCTGAATCCCTTGTTCTGAACTCCACAATGCATCCTCAAAATTATAACTATATTGCTGTTTTGCTTTTTTTCTCAAAAGCGAACCCACAAATTCTAGACAATTGAATTCTGAGACTCCTTGCAGTTTCTCTTCAATATGCTGTGACAAAGATGTCCCAGAGTGGCATAAAGTATGTAACCCTCATATCACCCTTTAAAACATTTTCTTATGCTTTTTGATATGGCTTTTTATTCTTTAAACTATTTCTCAAGATTCTCACTCTCCATAGCAGTTCTTATATTAAATCACCTTATCTAGTTTCTTATGTTGTCTCTGTCTTTTAGAAACAATGGAATTGAGTTCCTTCACAAGCTCTTTTGAAGCTCCTGAGCATGTATAAATGTAATTTAAAGGTTCATGTATTTCCTAGCAGAAGTCTGATAATGTTTATTGATGCATAATATTTTGTCCCGCAGCTTTGTCTACTTTAAGTACTTCTAATACTTCTATAGCCAATTCTTTTCTATACATACTTCTGCTCCAGTGACCCGAGGGATATTGATTCCTGATTTGGTTCATCACTAACCTCTTTTTCTGTAAAGACATGGACAAAGTGGCTGTATAACCATACTGTGTAATTCAGCACTGATATAAACTCTACATTTTCTCTTATGGCACAAAACATTTTTGGTTGGTTTTGCATGGATACATCTCTCTAAACAAGGTAAAATGAAAAAACAGTAGCCTGAAAGCAGCTGCCTCTTAAAACCTATTTTTGTATCCATTTATCTTACACTATTTGGTTGTCCTGAAAGCTGACAGTCCTCTCCTGAAGGCTGCAGGGAATACAAGGCATACTTGCAATGACAGCTGACTGTGTCTGAGCTGCAGATCATGAGCAGCTATCTATGGTCTGACCTTCCACTTCTATTTAATGTTTCCCACCATCTAAGGAAAATCTTTCCTTATTATTTTTTCAAGCTTTTAATGGAATTTTTAATCACTTTTACTTATATTATGAGGTAGATAACATACAGAAGCATTGACTAAAACCAGTTAGTCTTCCAAGCATGACTGGTAAATATTTTAGGAACTATTGCTATTTGAAAACTGCATGAGATTTTTCATTATGGAAGTCGTTTAAAAAATTGAAAAGAGACAAAAATAGTTGTAGTGTCAGGAACATATTCTTTCAATTGGAAAGATACTGTGGTGTCAGAGGCAGACATTGGGCTTTCATTGATGAGCACCTTCTGCAAGATATTGGGATGACATATTGCTACCAGAGAGTACACTTCCACTGATGGATATTTTTTCTCTCTGCTTCAGTTTCAAAGCTACAAGAAGAATATGGATTTTAGGTTTCTGGCATTAGTTGGGTCAGGTCTGCTCATTTCTTTAATTTAACAATATGGTGATCTGTTCTGCCTCATTTGTTTAACCATTTAACTATGGGCAAAATATTTAGCTAGCATAAATCAATGAAGCTCTGCGGACTACAGCAGCAGAAATCTTATTTACAAGACTTTGGGGTCTGCCCTACTGCTTTTGTCTTTGAGACAAACTTTGGAGATAGCAACATTATTTTAGTGGAGACTTATAAATGTCTCAACATAATTGTTCACTCTTGTGCTGCTTGTTATATGAATTGAATTTATCTTTGTTCCAGAGATGTTTCTGGAAAGTGTGCTATAGGTATAACTATATGTGAGTGCGTAATGATGACATATCCCAGGGCAGGAAAAATTAATTTTTAAATGCAGAAATTCTATTGAACTGGATACCTCTAGGCATGATAATGCCTAGGGAAACAAGATTTCCCCAACATTTGTGTTTGTGTTGGAATCCATCAAAGCAAACTTCCTAGAGACAGCACAACCCTAAGTGTTTGTATTGCTCTGTGGACAATGTAAGAGGGCAGAAACAGGAAGACTTCTCAGATAATTAGGAGTAAAGCCAGAGGGACAAAAAGGACATCCTTTCATATCAAGGAAGGGCTGGTGTTTCAGAAGTTCAAGAAGTATAATGGCTATTGGGAAGAGGGAGAGAAATGCAAAGATTCAGAGCAGAAACTATGCTGCAGTATATTCAGAGGATTCTGAACTTTGTTTTAGTGTGCTCATAAGAAAGAGGAAAGGAGGAGAAGGTAATGCATATGGGGTTTTTAATTTTTTTAAATATGTAAATAAAATTAAATTATAAACAAATTTAGTTTCTGATGAGGCAATTATATTTGAGTTTAGGAACACACATGAGGATTTCACATGTCGCTGAAGTAAATATTCCACAATGTTGAGCATGCTGAGGAAGTAGTCTTGAGCTATTAGTGACTTTGAGTGAATGTATAAGGATTGATCAGAACTACAGCACCTGCACTGCTTCCAGAAGATATGACTTAGAAATCTTCCAACAAGACGAAAGAACAAGAGCATTTAAATCATGGGTATCTGCATTTTAAGCAGCACAGTGGCTTTCTCAACTGGTACAGTAGTGGCAATGAACAAAGGATGGGAAAGATGATGTGTTCTGTAAAATACCCAGAGAACTAAATTCATTACTGAGAGACTATTCTAAAAAATGTATTTACCTGTCAAATTCATATACCTTACAGCAGTGAAATAAAAGATACTGCTTCTCTTGCCAGATATACACAGACATTACTTTTAATACAAAATGTACACACAGTGAAGAATAGGTTTTGCCTGGCCAGAAATCAATAAGGGCACCCACTTTATTTGTTTTCTTCACTAGGATTCTTTGGAAATGGTAAATGAGGTGATAAAGCTTGTTGTCATTTTGCAACCCTACTTTTTAAAAAACTATTTTAATTCCTGTATATCCACACATCATGGAAGATGTGTGGAAGATCCACTTTCCTGTAACAGAGTAGGGAGTTTGTTTGTCTATATATACTTTGTTTTAAATTTTTAGAGAGCTAAAAAGTTAAGTATCAAGGAAGCTTGTTGATCGTACAATACTTATAGCAAATATTCCCTAAAGACTGTAATTGAAATGGGCATTTTAAGTGAGGGATTCTTTTGCATTCCATCATGATTCAGTTTTAGAAAATATGCAATCTTATGTAAGTCTACTAATGTTGCAAAACCATCGGTAAGATAATGAACCGTAATGTGAAAAATCACATTACCTAGAATGAAAATAATTTCTAATAATTAAATCCATAAAGATTACTTTTGGTTCCTGGGTAAGTCATTAATGGAGAAAGTGCCAAATCCAACCAGTAATTTGTTGGCAACAAATAAGTTCAGTAGTTATAGTTACAATTTACATAATATATTGAAAGGTAGTGCTTAATCAGGGACATCTGGGAAAACATAATCTGTATGTGCTGCAAATGGCCCAGTTCAGCCTGAGAAGAAAATGTGGGAAATGGGGGAAGTTTGTAAAGAAAAGATTTCTGCAGTTTATTAGTTATTTTACCAAATTTTTCATGCTTTCACAGGACTTGTTTTTCATCTATTTCAACATGAAGGCAGCTGAATGAAGCTAGTGATATGCAGGGTTGAAAACAACCTCTTGTGTTAACCTTAGTGTGATAGAGGTGAAGCACTTGAATACATTGCTGCACAGGAGTACAAGATTATGCCCAGGGAATCATTGTACAGAATTGTGACTTTAATATAAGTAATCAATAGATGTGCTTTATGTGGATATAGTTTGATGACTGTGTAGTAAAGTGGAACTTGTGGCATGGTGCAGATGTGCATTTCCATCTTTGTATGCAACATGCTAAAGACCAATGAAAAAAGAATGGTGTGTATGTAGGGAATAAATCAATGAACTGTCTTTAAATTCTACTTACATGATTGGGGTTTTTTGGTGTTGTTTGTCTTTTTTTTGTTGTTGTTGTTGTTGTTGTTGTTTGTTTGTTTTTCGTTTCTGGAGATTGCACATAGAAGAACCCAAAATTTTTGCCGTTTTTTTCCTTCAATGAGCTTGGTATTAAGGAAGCATTTTTTTTCATTATATATGTTTCAAGATACCACTACTGTACAAAACCAGAGCTCATGTTGTTACATTTGCTTTATTTTGCAATTTGAGTTTTTATTTTAAAAAAATGTCTACTACATCTCTATATTTCTTGTGATGGTTGGATTGTTAAGGTAATCACCTTCTTCAGAAATGAACAGTAGACTAATGACTAGAGATGTGTTCGGTAACCCAAGAATAATTCCTGTACCTGCTCATTACTAAAAAAGAAGAGGGCAGCTTTTTCTCTGTGTGACCCAGCAATAATTAAGACCCCAAATTCATGTAAATAACAGCACAAAAGTTAATGCTGTCCTTAAACAGAGACAAGCTCAGTACCAGGCTTTTTGAAAAGAGGGAATATGCTTTTACTACTGTACCCCAGTCATTTGAATATAAAGAAAGGGAAATGGCTGTGAAATAGACACTTTGGGCCATGGAATGGGTTCTCTTTCTCTACTTGTTGAAAACTGTTATACACTGTTAAACAGCTAGTTTGAATGTTAGAGACTGCAGACAGAAGTGAGCGAACTACTCCAGGCTGTTAGGATGCAAGGCACATGGAAATGATATGAGGGGTGAAGTGCAGTTCTGAGCTCTGCTGAGGCACAGGGTATGATGGAGAGAACCGAGAGCTGTGGGAAAGTGACTGTCCTGCTATTAAGTCCCACCTGGATTATCTTCCACTGGCTCAAAAGGCAGGCCAGCTGCTATGGCTTGGCTGCCATGTGTAGTATTCTGCAGGCCCTGTAGAGAAGAGGGATCATGGGAGTCTTTTGGGTCCCTCATTATTAAAAAAGATGGTAGGTTTGCCAGCCAACTTAAAATCTCCCTAAGTACATATATTTTGGCTGCAACCATATTCAGATGAACCCTAAGTGGGTGAGTGAGGCAAGGCACCTCTTTGCCCAGGTGTCCCTAGTAATTTGATCCAGTAACAAGTTAGCTGAGCTTGTCTAACAACATCTGTCTGACAGATTTGAAAGGTAGCTAGAGGAACATGTGGTGTCTACCATTTACATAATTATCAAGTAATAACAGCATTTACTCTGGGAAAAGGAAACATTTCCTCTAAGCCTACTTCAGTCTGAAGAGGTTTGAGCCCTGTCATCTTTTTCCTTGTTAGTATGCTTTAACCACCATCTCCAGGGCACTCCAGTTCTCCTATTGGCTAACAGAATTGGGGGCTAGACTTGGCTCCTGGCTGGATCAAGTATTAAAGTACTTCTGATATTAGGGGCCAGAACTCAGTTTCCTCTCTGGCATGCTAGACTGATATCATCTACTCGTGTCCTCTTTATCTGTATGATATTTCTTCTCAACTGACTTTGTTTCCATATGGGATGGAAAGTGCATTCTCATCAAGGATAATTTAGAGCATAGAATTAGAATCACAGAATGGTTTGAGTTAGAAGGGACTTTAAAGATCGTCTAGTTCCAACCTTCCAGGTTGCTCAAGACCCCATCCAACCTGGCCTTGAACAGTCCCAGGGAGGCAACAGCCACAACTTCCTTGGGAACCTGTGCCAGTGTTTCACCACCCTCAAATTTCTTCATTTCAAATTCAAATTAAAGAATTTCTTCATAGTGTCTAACCTAAATCTCCCCTCTTCAAGTTTTAAACTATTTCCCCTTGTTCTCTCATTACACACCTGTACAAAAATCCCTACCCCAGCTTTCTTGTAGTCCCCCTTCAGATATTAGAAGGTTGCTATAAGGTCACCTCAGAGCCTCCTTTTCCCCAGGCTGAACAACCACAACTTCTTTAGCCTGTGTTCATAGGGGAGGTGTGCTCCAGCCCTCTGATCATTTTAGTGGCTCTTCTCTGGACATGTTTCACGGGCTCTATGTTCTTCTTATGCTGGAGACTCCAGAACTAGACAGAGTACTCCAGGTGTCTATGCTTCTTTTGATGCAGCCCAGGACCTGGTTGGTTTTCTGAGCTGATTATGGGAGTGTGGGATGAATTTCAGTACTTAAGTAGTGGTGTAGAAGCAGCTGGGCAGGTCTCAAGCTCCATCTCATCTTTGCAAAGTGGTAGTAAGATGCAATAGTGTCTTCACACTGGAAGTACCAGCATGCAGCTGAAAGGGACAGGGTGCCAGTCCTGTTTTTGTTGGTCACAAGCAGTACAGGTTTCTTCTTTGCATCTTAACTGTGTTGGCACTTTCTATCACTTCTATCACTCTGAATATGTCTTAACGGGAAATTAAAATCATTGAATACAGCAGAAAGCAATAATTCTGACCACCAGCATTTTAGCTGATAAATTCAAGAAAAAAACCGTTTTTCTGCTAAGTTTTTAGTTAAAATTATAAATTTGGCAAAAAGCTACATGTTGAATTAAATTTACAGCAGGTGCACATCTGGCAATACTCATCATGTACCTGATGGTAACAAGTCCTTTTGTGCTCTTATGTATTTCTTGTGTTGGCAGGTGGCCAGCTCCATATTGGTGGGAGTGTGTGTGCATGATCAGAAGTCAAAGTAAACATGCAACCAATGTGACTATAGAAGAGGCAGATATTTATTTATTTAACTCATATTGCATGACCTTTACTGGTCATTTATTCTGATGTATCACTGACACTCAAAAGATAGTAAATTCAGACAGTAAACTACAGAAATAAATATTGTTGCCCTCATCAGCCCAGCTGGTAAGGACCTGGCATTTCTGTTTGGAGAGAAATTCTGACATTCTAAAAATCAATTGCATTATGAATCAAAGGGAGGCAGGAATCTCCACTCCTCTCACAGTCTGGTGATCTCACAGAGTGTTCTTTGATCGTGTTACTTTTTTAAAGTAGTTAAAAGATGTTACAAATATATAATTTTGACTGCTTTTTACTTTTACAGTAATGACTATACAGTATATATAAAGTTAATATAAAGATTAAAAAGAACCTCTTAGCCTCAAAAAGGAAGGACAATCACATTTTGTTTCAAAATATTACTTTGAAAATTTGTGTCAAGGCAGTGTATTCTTCCAAACAGTAAAATTAAATTAAAAGTTAATGTGCTTAAGTTTTTTAGGACTTTAGAGCACTGGAACAAGCTGCCCAGGTAGGTTGTGGAGTTTCCTTCTCTAGAGACATCCAAAACCCTCCTGGATGCCTTCCTATGTGACCCTGCTCTGGCAAGGGGCAGTTGGACTTGATCTTTCAAGGGCCCTTCCAATCCCATACTTTCTGTGATTCTGTAAAATTATACTGCTGAAGGATTTTCAGTCAGCAACAATCATCTGTCTGAGTAATCTTTCTTTATATGGACTCGATTTTTTATAAAAGAAAAAAGGCATAAAAAATATTGCAAACCATTTAAAAATGAATTCAAAATATAGTGCATAATGAAGAAAATCTTTTCTAACAAATAAACATCCGCTATTAGAACACGTACAAGTTATTATTAAACAGGTTCTTTGTATTGAATTGGACTGAAATTTCCTATGAACTTGCTTGAATCTTACACTTTGTGCCCTTGAAGAGAAAAAAACTAACCCTGTGTTCTTTAGAAAGTCACCCAGAACTGAGCCTAAAAAAATATGAATTGCAAGCCTGCTTCCTCCACGCTTCAGATTGCACTGTTTAACATAAAGGACAGGGGATAGGAAGAAAGAGGGAGATGAACTCTCTCCCTACTGAGTTGTGCAGTGAAGTGAGTCAGTAAAAACGGTCTAGATACCCGATTCTGCTGAACTGTTATTGCCACACGTAGCAGCCTTCATTGCCACATGCAGCATAATTGGGAAGGAGAAGTGAATGTCACCTTATTTTGGGTCAGTGCGCTGCAGGTTAGGGCAATGAGCATAAGTTGGTCTAAGAAGTTCCAGACTGGACATCAGGGAAAAAAAAATCACCAGTAAGGAAATGTAAATCTGTCTCAGAGAACTCAGCCACAGCTGGAATTGATCTTATCTAAAGTTGGCATTAGTCCCATTTCAGGCAAAAGGTTGGACTACATGACTTCCAACCATGATTTCTGTGATTCTAGAATGTCCTTGGTGTAGATGTGGAATCATAAATGTGGGAAAAGTCACAAATCTGCCATCCACCTGCCTTAGCCTTCTTCCAGTTCAGGTATTTATTTTGGCACCCTTTCAATGCTCAGTGATATCATGAGGACTCTTTAACTATCATTTGATCAGGCCTTATGATATCAGTGATTTTTTTTCATTAATCAGAAAAGATAGTTTCTGCTTCTAGCACCTTAATCTGTGAACCATATGAATTATTTAGACTTCTTAGGGAACTACCTTAAGCAAGTTAGAAATGAGAAGAAAGGAGAATCACTTGCTGAGCTGTCCCATGTGATGTGTTTTCTGGATTCCTCTTTCTGGGAGGATCAAGGACATAAAGCAGGTCCTCTCTGAGTAGTTGAAGATGCATGTAGTTTGGTTTATGATTTTTAAGGGAGCCTGATAGTACTTGATCCAAAGTACCCCGAGATCAGTGTGAGTTTTGGATTTGGTGCATCATGTGTAGAGAGCCACTTGAATTCTCACTGATTAAATGGTATTTTCACTCTAAACTTTTGGTCCCCTTTTTTTCAGCATCTGCTAATAAAATATAGACTCACTCAGACTCTTGATTTTGCTAGTCTGTTTTTGTAATGGCTTGGCTTTGGGTTGATATTCTGATCAGAGTTTGAAGATTTCCCTTGGCATTTTTAAATACTGGTGTGAAATCTGTCAACCTATCTTTTTTTTTTTTTTTTTTTTTTTTTTTTTTTTTTTTCTGATTACTGGGCTTTAGACAAGCTCTGATTTTGATATGAGACTGAACTACATCACTTGAAATATCTCTTTTGTGTTTTAGTCAGCATCACCATGTATGTATCTTCTCTAGGTCACTATCATAAAACTGTGGTGCACTGTCTTGTCCAAATAGAATTTTTCTTTCAAACAGGCTACTTTTATTTAGTTCAATGTTGTTTGCTTTTCTTTACTTATTCCAGATTAGAATTCCACATTAGCTTCATTAATACTGGTATCTACTAGGCAAAGTAATGGACTATAAATTTGATGTTTCTGTTAAGAAGAAACACAAAAAATTTCTCCAGTAATTTGCATTAACTTTATATTTTCATTTACAATATTTGAAAAATACATTGAACAGCCCCATACCTTTTACAGGGTTGATTTTAAAATCCATTTTGGAGTTAACTTAATCCTGTGTGGCATCTGAATGTTAAACCTAATGATGTAATCAGACATCTGCATTATTAACTGATCTGTGGTGACATAATAAATGCATCCTTTGAATTCTATTGTCTTTGCTCTTTTGATCTACAAGTTATTTGGTGTACAGTTGATATAAGAACATACATTTTAACAGCTTTATTATACCAAATTTACTAAGTTGAGATAAAAATGAATGATTTGACGTGTGGTTATTAAACAGCTATAAGTTATCTATAGATGATTTGTAGCATAATTCAGTATGAAAATTTCTTACATATCACTGAAATGCAATAAATTGCATTTTGTGTGAAAGTATTACATGTAAAAATGTCTTCCAAAATTATATTGTTATAGACTGAGAAAAAGCACGATACTGGTAGGGATGCTGAAAATACAAGTGAGGCTGAAAATATATTTAATTGATGCTTAAGAATCAGAAGAGAGTTGATGAAATGCTTGAGATACTAGTCAGCTATTTCTTAGATGAAAGCAGCAATGATAGTGCATTATGACAGAGAAAGAAGATCCTTTGAGAAAAGTGGAATCAATGTGGAGAGGAGTGAAAAGAAATTAGATCCATGAGGTGAAGTATAGGGGATTTGTTTTAATAGCTTTGTAATAGTACTTAGTAAAATTCGAGGCTTGAAGGTTGTGATCAAAAATTGCCTCTCCTTGATTTTTTTTTTCAGATGTCAGCATTTAAGTGTGCCAAACTAATTCAGTTGAAACAAAAATAAGAGATGAAATTTAGTTTCTAAGCCTACATGAATTTCCAGCATCTTCAGTATTTAGAGCACTAATAAGGAATGCATCTTTCTATATGCAGTGAGGTATATTTCTTTGTTCATACATTAGTGCTTAAAATGTATGAAGGTACATGATGCAGAAAACCATGATTAGGACACCACACGACTGTGATGGACTTTATCTACCTGGAAGATGATATCTTCATGAACAAAGAGTGAAGATAAGTGTCTCTTCTGTGCTGGAGTCTTTTTTTCCCTAATAAGTCTTTTCTGTGTACAGGAACAATTGGACAATCAAGTTTTTCCAGGGTAAATGATGTCGGAACAACAAGGTCCCTCATGTGCGATTCATGGAGTTTATTTGTCACAGAGATCTATACTTCAAGACTTTTCTTAAGGCTGGATTTAACATACCTTGCACCCTTTCTATATCTCTTTTTATCTGTCTTGGTTACATAGATTCATTTGATATCACAATATCCCTGTAAATGAATTAGGGGGTTTTGTTAGTTGATAAGACACAGTCAGCCACCTGACCTTCAGGTAATCAGCCTGGATTCATTTTCTAGATTTACATTTCATCATAGCAAAATTGCATAACTTCATGCACCCTGAGAAATGTTTTTGTGTTGTGATTTGGTTTGGGTTTTTAAATTTTAAATATAGAAAAAGATAAATAAGCAAAAATAAATTATTTCCCCTCACTTTTAGTATTTTAACCATTAATATTATGATTAGTTTAGTTTTAGAGATTATCTATCTACATTTCTGTCCTTTACCTGGAAGAATGAAAATTGTATCCATTTTAGAGAAGCATAAGCTAAGTACAGAAAGACTCTTTTTTATAGATTTAGTTTGTGGCAGCAACAGAACAGAAACGGGCCTTTTCTAGTTCTTTTGCACATTTTTTTAATGGTTGTGCTACATGTTCTCCAAGGAAAAGTTGAAACTCTAGTAGATATGTGCTGCCTCAGGCACGTCCTTGTAAAGGTGTCACAAAATGTAATGAAAGAGAACAAACTCTTGAAATGTTTCATGTTCACATACACAAGTTCAGTGAATGAATAGTAAAGCTATTTTGAATGCTTAATTTTACCTTCACTAATTTGGATATCCTTCTTCTAAATTCCATACCTCTTGTTCCATTTAGGTTTTGTTTCTGCCCCAGAAAAGCATGATGTTAAAAGAATTTTGAGGCAGAAACTAAAATAGTAGCCATTTCATGCATTATCCTCTTTTCGGTTCAGTCAGAGCAGATGTGTCATTGCATACCAACCGCATGCTGGAAATCTGGCAAAACAACACCATAAATCTTAAGTCATCCTACTCAGAGACAAAAATCTTTCCCTGTGCCTGTGTGTACTCTGGGTCTTTTGCTTCTTGAGACCAGTGGTGGTTTCTGAAAGCTGCTCAGCTGTGCAAAAACTTCAAGCTACAAAATAAGCCTCAAAGTTGGCTCACCTCCAACACCATCTGTGCTTTTAGATCTTAAACATGTATCTATTCAGATATGTTAACACGTGCAAATCCATTGTTTTATTTGAAGTAGCAAAAGAAAAAGAAAAAGAAAAGGGGTGAAAACCCACCCGCAGTGTGGAAACCCTTCACGTTGTTTTTCATTGAGGAGGTTGTGGGGACAGAATACCACTTGTACTCCTGTCTGCAAGTTGCTGTCTGCTGTATTTTCTGGGTGAATGGTGTGAAGACTATTACTATGTGATGTCTAGCAACTCAAAGTGGAGTTTTGCATGTGAATGTTGTTATTCTGAAGTAATAAAATACTTGTCATAAAGAAATGCAGTTGATTTTAGGCTAATGCCTGCAATTTGACTAGTCATCATTATGGAAAATTAATTTTTATACTCCTTCTCTTGGTAGATTCTGAGGCCTCTTTTTTCTGTTCACGGAAGAAATTCTAGCTGGTGCAGAGTAATTCTACTACTGGAGTACTACTTAAATGATTTCTTGAAAAATTTTCATCTGTAAGAGAATATGGATATAAGATCTGCATCTATGTGAAACATTGTGTATATGTAATGGATAAAAATCCATCTGGAATGCAAGAAAAGTATGACATTCCCTTTAGGGAACTTCAGATAAGTCTCTATATTTTATATAGAGGCCCAGTGGCACATACCATGAGCACTTAAGCATTTCACATTTTTTCATAACTCATATAGTATGCCTTAGAAATACATGTAAGAAGGCAGCAGCTAAACTATCCATGTTTCATGGAAGTCTTGGCACTGTGGCTACTATAGGCTTTGGTAATGATTGTATATTATGGTATGTTACTTTCCAAACACCAACTGCATGTCAAGTGTGAAATAAGATATAATAGTTCCATATATATTAATTCTGCAAGTTGTCTTTAGGTGGAATGATTTATCTGGTGTGAGGTGATTGGAAGAATCCATTTAGGCCTCAGTGTCTCTAGTCTAGGGTATGTAAGTACAGCCCATTTTGGAAGGTACTAAAACTGCTGACCATGACTCAGATTCCATTCTCTGCACCTCTTGGAAAATGTTACTGGACATAGTCTTTCCATAGTGGAGCCTTCCTATTTTTTTAAGTAGTGATAAATCCTCCCTCGATGCCTTCTATAATACTATAGTAATACTACTAATGTTATAGTAATACTATTATAATAACCCCACAACAATTACTCTGGAAACATTTGTCAATCCCATGTCCATTTCTCTGAGAGTAATAGATTGTTGAACTATATATATGCCAATGTCAGAAAAGTTGCCAGTGATTTCTCTCTCATTATCTCAGTTGCTATTCCTCACTTGGACACTCTACAAGAAGGAAAATACAAATACTTCTCAATATTTTCCTACTTTCCTGTACTTGCAATCTTTTATTTCTTATTGGTGATATGATGGCTACTTCCCACTCCTCCACGCTGGTGGATTGGAGTGCATCATGCATGCCACTGGTCTGTTGGCAATTACCAAATTTTTACCAAAGTACCAAATTACCAGCAGCATTAGGTGCTGCTGAACCCTTCCTATGTTAAATAGAGACAACAGAGATGATAGGTTTAAATCAGCAGCTTCCTTGTCTGGCAGTGCAAGGAATCTGAGACCATATAAATGCCAGCAGCATTTATATGCTGCTCCCCTGATGGGACTGTCTGCTTTCTTGGCTCGGTGAAACAAATATTTCCTTCTGGCTGTCCAAACTTTGTTTGGAATGACATCAAGTTAAAGAGTTTTTACCAGGTTGTGAACCATTTCTTTCCCTGCAGCTCAACTGTTCCCAGGGCACCTGCAAGGCAATGAGATGTTCTGCCATATTGAGGTGGAAATTGGAATTAAAAGGTGTCTTAGTGTGTAAACATGAGTATGAGGAAGTCTTCAGCAGCATCATTAAACTACTATTTTTTAGAGTTAGTCACAATTATTACAGAATCGTTGTGGTTGGAAATGACCTGTGAGATCACAGAGTCCAACCATATACATACAACATGCAAAAAAATAAAACCCCTACAATCTTGGCCACTAGAGCATGCCCCATCTACACGTTTCTTAAATATGTCCAGAGATGGTGACTCAACCACCTCCCTGGGCAGGCTGTTCTTTCACAAGAACTATCACAAGTTCTTTTCTATCCACCTTATAATCCTTTTCGTTGTCTGCTTTGCAAAAGCTTATTTTTGACACAACAAGCAATTAGTATTATTTCAGCTTCATGAATTCTGTTTAACCTGGTAAGTAAAATACCACGTATTCGGTCTTTGTTGATGGATTATGTGCCTTAAATAGCAAAATTTGAGGGTGATTTAATAAGTCAGGGACCTTAACCTAGAAGCATTGCACTGTGACCACAAAAAGCTTTCCATATTTTGACATTTAGATCTATGATTGCTGCTTGCATGTTCTACTTATTTATGAAAAAGATTAATTTCTTCATTTGTACTTAGTATCCATTAGACAAGGATGAAATACTTCAAGCAGTGATGAATTGTCAATTAACTAGGCCAAAGGCTTTTCCTGGACAAGAAGTCTACTTTAGCAAATAACACAGCCCACCAAGGAAGCAGAGAACTTGGTGATGTTTGAATGCTTTGTTTTTATGATATATGTGTATTAAATGGCTCAGATGAAAAAAGACAAAAAAATCTGAATCTGTGTTTCTGCAAAATGCTTTTAGTATTTCTGTACTTGGTTGTTCCCAAATAGGATACACTGGATTCATTACCAAGTAAAGCATTAAAACAATGTAATAGTACTAGAGCTACCTTTTCCAGTAACTGGTGTTATAATTTTAAAATTTCTGCTTTATTTTAGCTAAATATACATTTAGTGTTCTCAGCTACTGAGTTACCTAGTTACCTCTGATTTCAGTAGGAGTTAGTTACACTGGGACTCAGAATGTCTCAGGGAAAATTCTGTGCCACAGCATAGGATTCATGTCCCGCTTCATGTCCTGTCCACCAAGAGCTGTGCACGTACCCTAGGGTAGCTGCCTCATGTAGCCAGTGGACCCAGATCCTGTTTGTTTAATGGAATTAGATATCTGTCTTAGCTAGATGGGTTGAATTGGACTGTAGATTTTCCTGTCTCTCCCTTTTGTCTACAGAAGGACCCAGGAAACCAGAACAGATTCATTTCTTAGGAGGTTCTCCACTTCTTGGTGAGATGAATCCCACTATGTGTGTGTAAGCCCTTTTCAGGCTTCTAAAAGCTTTCAGCTTGACTAAGTAGTATCGATGAACACCGTGACTGTAAAGGATCAGAGAGCAGTGTATATGAAGCTGTATCACTGCAGGCCATGAGATGTAGGACTGTTTTGAGCCTATCTTTTCTACTTTCTCAGCCCAATATCTTTTGCTATCCTGATGTTCCACAGGGACTTCCTTAGCTGCCCTTCTATGGCCTCTTTCTGAAATGTATAATCAGAAATAATTTTTCTGTGCCTCAGCTCGTGTTTTCTCAGTCTTCTAATGCCAAACCAATGATAGCAAACATGGACTGGAGGTAATCTTCTATAGCAACCTCTACAACAAGAACCTGCCTACAATTTTTTACTAGTTTACTCCTAATTGATAAAGCTGCCACCATTTCAGTAGGGGAACTGGCAAATGCATTTAATGTACAAAAAGGCTATATAAATCCAACAGAGAACTGTAAGGAGATAAACTACTGTTTACAAGTTGTGCAACCTGCATATTTATCTGCTGATGAAGAGAGTGTTGGTCAGCAGTGCATTTTGAAAAAATAGTTTTTGCTGTAGTAGGTGGGATGGGCTATAGGAAAGGTGTCATTGAGACTTAATGAGATGTGTGAGGACCGAGTGAAAGATAAATATAGAGCAGTCATGGCACTGAGAACACTGTAGAGAACACTGCCAGTTTTATTCCTGGTCACAGGCTCATTGTCATACATATGTTACAGATTTGAATAATTAATTTTTGCTTATAATGATGCCTTTCTGTGTTTAACATATAGCCCCAAGATAGAAAAATGGTACAGTTTTGTTGGTAGGGATGCACATCACTTAAATCATAGGCTGGACTGCTGGTATTTAAAAAAGAAGAGAAAGACATATATTCTAATATGTGTTACTGAATTGGATGCAAGTTCTACTGGTATCCTCAGGATACCAGGACATCAGTTTGGCTTCAGAAATATTGCAACAGGGAAGTGCTCTCAATTTTAGAGATGGAGGGTTTTGGAGGTATGTTAAACTGAGGAGTCTGGCAGCTGGGTAAGATTCATATGTTTTGAATTCCTTTCTCTTTCTTGCTCATTTTTTTCTGTGGTGCATCAGGATCCTAAAACAATTTCTTTATTATTAAATTAGGTTTGAGTTTCCAAAGTGATAGATACTTAGATCCTGATTTGCAGAGTAGCCATAGCTGAAAGATACTATTGGATCCCCTGAGCTGCCTATATGTACTAATGCGGATTATTTCTAGAATTTTTTGTATCAGATAGTAAACTATGTGATATACAGATTCATGTAAAAATCACAGAAAACACAGGCCATGGAATGATTCTCTATGTACTTACAGTAACAAAATTTCACTTGGAAGCATTGGAGGAAAATGTAATTTTATCTACCTATATGAATCACTTCAAAACTGTGTATTTACAGTATTAAAAACATAACATTTAAAATATATATTAGCTTGAGTTTTTTCATATTTGTTTGACCTTCTAGTCCTTGCTATTTTATTTGAAATCAAATGTCCAAACAGCATGCATGGCTTTGAAAATTATGGCATTGAACACTGAAATCATGAAAATATTTTACAAGTTCTTGGAATTTTCAGGTTTTACACGGAAGGCTGAATTTAAAGAAAGCAGTTTTTACTAGATCTGACAATAAAAGCATCCCTGCATTTGTGTCTCACACCAGCATGACATGACATTCTCCTGAGGGAATACGTCAGCTTGCAGAGACCTTTGCCCACATATAGGTCAGTTCTCTTTTGAATAGATGTGAGATAATTGCAAAAGGTGTGAGAGCCTACATAGCCAGGGTCACTGGGTGAATTCTGCTCTCATACCAATGAAAACTCTCACCCAAAGTAATATTTACATATGTGGGAAAAGAGAATTTGGCCTGGTGCTTCCATAGGTGAAAAAAAGACCTGGATTTGGCCTGGTGTCTTTGCTCCTCAACTGTATATGAGCTCAATATTACTATAATTAAACTCACCTCGTATTGACAGATTGCATTTCAGGCTGACTTCCATACTGTGACAGGGAAAGAGAACTTGCTTCAGGTGCTCTTGCATTTTCCTAGTGGCCTGAATTGATGGAAACGGGAGGGGGAGCTGTGGCAGCAGGAAAAAGAAAGGGAATTTTATTACTTTGCTTTTCATAAAAGACAGAAAGGCAAGATTCCAATTTTTTTTAACCCTACTTTTTCTCACCTAAAGAGTACTTTGCTTAGCCTAGCAGAATGAGGGCTAAGAAGGCATAGGATTGCCAAGTACAAATATGCTGGGCAGTGAACACTGGAAAGGGAAAAGGAGTGCTTAAGGTGAAAGACACTGTTGGCATGTGAATAGCTGAGTGTAAAGAATAGACAGAAATAAACACAGGCTGGAAATCTGATGGAAACTAACCCCTTAAAGTGACAAGGTTCTGCCACCTAGTAGGATAAAGTAAAAGTTTAAAATCCTGACATAAATCGACGGGGTATTAACGCAGTACTTATGGATCTGTGACTTTTGCTTTAAATTTGTTTTCTTCAACTGGCTTCAGCTACCTAAGGAAGCACACCCATCTTGGCTGGGATGATCATTAACACCTGTAAAGCCCTGGGGAAGGGGATTTACTGGGCCCAGTGGCTTCTATCCAAAAGATGGAGACAGAGGTGCATTTCAGTGCTGACTTCACTTCCACACTGCATAAAAACAGCATTAAGATGCGATACTCCCAAGAAAATCTGCTTCAGTAATGCAATGGGTAAAAAAGAAAAAAAACAAGAACAAAAACAAAGAAGTACTTTCACTCCTGGTGAGAGACAGACAGAAAATGTTATTTTCTTCTAAAATGACTAAGGCATTCATATCATTGAATTATCGAGTAGTCTGTGTTCTGAGGGGCCTTTAAAGGTCACCTAATCTAGCCCTGCTGCAGGAAGTAGGGACATCAGCTAGATCAGGCTGCTCAGAGCTCCTATGGTGCTAACAGTTATATTACACCTTTCCCCTTATAAAATATATGGAAAGTGAGTGTGGTGTTCTTTAGATTCACTTAGTATGAACAAGTGAAGTTAAACAAATAGAAGTTGCACAGCAGATGTATGAGTTGTTCTGGTTTTGTGACATACTTCTTTCCTTATGGTTCTTAATTACATCTTCAATCACAGTTATTTTGCTGTTATTCAGTGAACATTTATCCTTTTCTTAACTGACCATATTTCTTACTAAGCAAATTTAGTCAAGGCTTTGATGAAATCTTATAGTAAATGTGTGAAACAATATAAAATGGCACATATCATTATATTATAAATATAATATTAAAAGTAGTATAAAAATACATTAAGTAATCACTTTTGAACATATTTTTTTTATGATATTAGAGCTGTTAAAATGCCAAGTAAAAAATTTACAGTCAAAATGAAGTTACTTTGTTCCTTTTTATGTAGGTAGATTTGAAAATGCTGTTATTGTGTGTGATGATATTTTATTCTAGACATTTTAGACAAAAACAGTGTACCAGTGAAAGATGGGACTGCATGGAATAGTAGTGCAGAAGTAATAGAAAATGTCATTTCTGGCTGCCTGTTGCAATGTGATCTGCTTTTGCTTGATTCACATGATAGCTAAACAGTTTCCTTCTACTAATGAAAACATTATGAAGTATTCTTACTCTAGTTGCTCTGTGTCATTTGTCAGTAATAGTATGGTGTATTCTAGATTTTCATCTAAAACCCCCTGCTGTCACTAATAAATGGAGTCATTTTAATCATTGTGAGTGAATGAATAATTTTAGTGCTTAAACAGGAGCTGTAAAGTAGCTGCACAGTTAACCTGGGCTGTATCTAAATTAGAAGCAAAAAGAGTAATAACTGAAAACCAAACCAAAACCTGTCTCTGCTGCTTTCTGAACTAAGACCAGAAGCCTTTGTGTTGATCTGCTTGAAGATAGGCTCTACAAAGGACCTGGGGCAGCTAGTTGACACCTGGATGGACATGAGCCAGCAGTGTGCCCAGGTGGTCAAGAAGGCCAACAGCATCCTGGCTTGTATCAAAATAGTGTGGCCAGCAGGACTAGGGAAATGATTATCCCCCTGCACTCAGCACTGGTGAGGTTGCATCTCAAATATTGTGTCCAGTGTTGCAAGAAGGACACCGAGGTGCTGGAGCGAATCTAGAGAAGCTGACAAAGCTGATGAAGGGTGTAGAGTGCTGGCCTTGCAAGGAGCTGCTGAGGGACTGGGGGTTTGTCAGAAAATATGGCACCTGGACAGGGGAAGTTTATGAAAGGGCTGGCACCTTCTCTCTTGGCTGAGTGAGATACTTTATGTTACTAAAACTGGGGTGGGACTGGGTGAGGTGATTATCTGACATTGTTTCTGCAAGAGGCTGGAGGACACTGCTGGAGAGGCCCTGATGCTATTGCACATCCCTGTAGTTTAAACAGAATCTTCTACAATAGACTTGCAAATATTTCCTCGTCACGAAAATATAACATTTGGGATTTATAAAGAGGGGTGGATCAATTTGTTATTAAAACATCTTCATTTAATGATGAAGGTATTCTACTAGAACAAAGTAACTAAGGATTGGAAGTTGCTGAACTAATAAGATGCTATCTGCTATTTCTAAAGAGAAATATAAATATAACATATATTTATAAATAAATATAAATATATATAAATATAAATAAGAAATAAGTAAAAAAAATTCTCACAGAAAAGGGCAAAATTTATCCTGGAATAAAGAACTATGAGGAACTTTTGCTATATTTTGCTTATATAATGCCTAGGCCTTATGAATTTTTTTTTTTTTAGGCCATATTTAATGCTATAGCTAAGTTGTAGCTATAAGAAATAATTGGACAATGAAGTCAGAGATCTTGTATTAACACTTTTAAATCAGCAATGACAAGGAGTGTCTCTAGTAGACTATCTGAAGGTGGGATAACCCTGCCCAGAAAAGTAAAAAACATATAATGAAAGTCTTCAAAAGTATTAAAAGGTTTTTGGGTTTTTTTGTTTTGTTTTGTTTTTTTAGAATTACATTATACAATTTAATACTTGAAAAAATAGCAGCACTGTTCCTTTTTACTGAATTCCCTGATAATGAATCAGATTTCACGGAAGTGATTTCTGACTGTAATTCATTAAGAATTGTTTAGGGAGTTTCTTATCACATGATTTTCCTTGTGACCAAACTTTCCATGAGATAAACTTATAAATGAGCCCATCCAGCAAGAGTAAAAGATTGCTCAAGACTCTAATAGGCCACAAATTGGATTGCTCAACAATCCTCTAATCTGTTGTCTCTGTTCTTCTTCTCTCTAACTAAGACTAAGGAAAAAAACCTATGAGCTGCTGTCAGTTGTAATTATGACCAACTCAGATAAAATGTCCTGACCTGTGAGAGGTAGGTCAAATGTCAAAGAAGGCTTATGGGAAACAGTGTAAGGTTGAAGGCTTCTAAATAAGCTTTGCAAGCATTTGCCTCTTCTGTGGAAAATAGCTGTGAATTTCCAAACCAGAGAAATTATACAAAATGTCAAAGCATGTCTACAGTGACCATTTTCTATACTAATCTCTTGTCAGGCATATTGATGAGTTAAGTGGCTTAATAATTATTTCTCCATCAGAGATGACACATATTGATGTCTCTTCAGCAGACAGAATTTTTTTATTTTATGTCTGGATTAGGTCAGCTTAACTCATGATGTAGAATGTTGTCTGTATGTATGCAATAATGATAAAAGTTCAACCAACACATTTTAATTAGATTGAACTTGCTAATCCATTCAGTTCTTCTCAGTAATCCACTGTATAGGCAACAAGTTCATAGAATCATAGAACTTAGTAGAACTCTGAAGTTTAAAAGAAAATTATTATCAATCTGAAGTACAAAAATGTACTACTCAGGCCTATGTTAGTGCTATGTTTATAGATTCTCATGGTCATTATAATTTTTAATATATAATTTGTTTTTTTATTAGGTGGAGAGGGACTCTAACTAAGCATTTTCTCATAAAAAGAGATGCTCAGCCAAAACCATGACCACCATTAACCATCAAACACCAATTTTGAGAATACAACCTGAATTTTTTGTTCAAATTGAAGTAGTCACCTTCATATATGATAGCACCATTTTTCACCATAAAAATCTGCATTTAGTAAGTGAATACAGCTGAAACAATGTGCCTAGATTGAAATGAAGCAGGTTAAATGTGGTGATTAGGGAGCATGATCAGCACTTAAAACCACTCCAGAGTGAGGTAATTTTCTTTTATGAATTGACAAACGGGATGCAAAGTCAGGGATATGTGTCAAGTAGTAAGAACCAAGATATTCAGTCCAATCTATAGTACCCTTTAACTTGTACATTAAAAATGTTACTGCTCTTCTTTATAAATCATTGAATATATATTGAATGGCTTTACAGGCAAATAGATTGCTGATTTGTAAACACAGAAGAATCTTTTTGACTAACAGGATGAATTATTACTCTTCCATTTCTTATACCACTTCTAAAGCCAACACAAAATCATAGAATTATGGAATTCTCAGGATTGGAAGGGACCTTCAAGCTCTTCTAGTTCCAGCCCCCCCTGCCATGGGCAGGGACACCTTCCACGAGGTCAAGTTGCTCAGAGCCTCATCCAGCCTAAAAAATTCCATGGATGGGGCTTCAACCACCTCCCTGGTCAACCTGTTCCAATGTCTCACCACTCTCATGGTGAAGAACTTTTTCCTAAAGTCTAATCTGAATCTACCTAACCCATGTTTTAATGCATTCACCCTAGTCCTGCTACTACCCGAGATCCTAAATATCCTTTCCTTGGGATTGTTATTGGTAAGGACAACTTGGATGAATACTCCTACCATTTCTCCACTCCTCTTTCTCTGTACTGAAGGACTGCACTTATGGTGTGCTTCCAGTCTGACAGAAGTGGCCATTATCTGGGGGTTATTACTTGCTCAATTCATTTTAGTCATATATATGATATACTGAGGTCCTGAGGAGAACAGGAAATATATTGTTAATAACAAATCATCTGCTAAATACTTTTTCAGGAATAAAAATACATAAACCTGTTATCTGTCGAGTCAGAACAAGCTGGTTTGAATTTGCTGCTGCTGAAAATACATTTTGAATGGCCTCACAGTTCTTCTTATAATGCATAATAAATGCCATTGCTTCTATTCACTTAAAAAAGCATGTAAAAATATACAGTTTTATTCAAACTAAATCCATGTAGACATTAATTTATGTAAGTGGTAATAGTTCTTACAATATATTCCCCTAGCTCTAGCCAACCAGGACACCTCTTTGTCAGGTACTTCTCCACCATTATTTCTTCACTGGCCTTTTATCTTTTTTATCTTTACTGTTGTAGGTGGTATGTTTTAGATTAAAACATCATATTAATGCTTAAAATGCAAAAGTCAGGTTGATGTAGAAATATTTTAAACATTTTTATTTTTCTGTAAAGATGTTATTTGGAACCATGTAATTTTCATGCCATGGTTAGATGTCTGTTCAAAAGAGAAAAATATGCTAATGAGTTCCAGTATAGTTAGAAGGCTTTTTGTACTGCAATTTTGCTTTATGGCTAGGATTATACCAATTCTAGGGGATGAACAGGTGAGCACTGTCTTCATCTCAGTTGTACTGAGAAGTTTCTGTAAGGACTCTTGGTCATCTCAATGAGACAGCATTCCCAAGTGAGATAACAGGATCTGAATAATGCTGTCTGCACAAAATCCTGAAGTTTCAGTTTAGAAATAGTGTTTTGATAGCTGTTCACCCTTTGACAGCCTTGATTATTAACACATCCCCCAGTGGTGCATTCCCTTGTTTGCTGAGAATTCATTCCAATATTTTCCTGGTATAGTTATTCCAGTCACAGAAAGAAGCTTTTGATCAATAAAAAGAAGCTTTCATTTCAGACATCACTCCTTTACTCATAAATATGCAGATTTTTTGCCTTTCAGATAATACTGTATACCACAAAAAAGTGTAATGGCAATGTCTTTTTAGACATTCTCGAAGTACTGCAATGGTGGCAAGAAAGTCAGGGTCTATGTCCTGCTGAAGTGTGGAGCCATTAACACACTTATCCCTGCCCTTGATCAGAATACCTGTGTACAAACTATGACTACCTATGAGAAATAACTAATTTGTAAAAGTGATGGCTTGTCATATTGAAGCGGATAACAGATAATGCCATTTTTGCATATTGTCAACTGACATAAGTTTATGCAGGAGTTACAAATCCACAATCTGATAAAATAAACTGCTGTCCTTGGATGCCTTTCAGTTGCTCAGATTGGACATTTCACACTTGAAGAGACCAGTTAGGGAAATAAATTTATAAATCTTTAACAACTGAAGCTCTTGGTATATAGGGAAAAGGCAGACACTTAGGTAACTGAAATTTGATTATGAAAATTGCGAATCTTTAATACAGAGATGAAATTGGGTATTTTCCTTGCTTAGCACATAGGAGTCAGAGTATAAGAAAATGTAAGATTCTGGTACACCTTCTGCATTTGCATCAGCAGTTAGTGGTTTGCTCTGAATATCTGTATTATACTGATTTCAAATAACCATATGAAAATGTTTAATTACTGGTTTGCATGTGCCCTCATTATAAGAGATGTGGTGTGACTTGGTTTAATGTAATGGTTCCTTGAGAGAGTAAATACAGAGACTTAATCTCCTCTACCAGTTTTATCTGTATCTCAAGGCTTGTTTCTCCCTCTGAAAAAGATAATTTGTGTGTGCTTAAAATTAAATTTTAAAGTTATATAAAGTACACGTATATAAAAAGAAACATGACTACTCTTTCATTGTGTTAATTATGATATGGTAAAATATTGCCAACAAAATCCATTCAAATGAAACAAATTATTGAAATGAATTTTTTTAATAGATATTTTGCAAAGAGATTGATGATGGTAAATCTGTGAAACATTTAAATGATCAGTGTAACAACTTTTGGTTTTGTAGCATAAATAATGACTTCTGAAATACAGTTCTTGCTGATTTGAATCCGAAACCACTAAAATCAGAGAAGTTTGAGACTAAAGTCTTATAGTAGAAACGTTTTCTATCAAAAGTATATGACAGTAAGCAAAATAAACTTAAAGCCTTGTCTAGGCTTGGAAATGTTAAGTAATCTGAGACAGACATTGAAGCATGAGTTCCATTTATTGTTGTATTTTCACTATAATTTTTTTTTATCAAATAGAGCACTCAAATGTCTTCTCACTGAGGAAAACCCAAACAAAACAAAACAAAAACACAGCCCAAAAGACATTGCGGAGTATTTAGAGGTTTAAGTAGCTACAGTGGATTTTAGGAACTATTAAATTTTTTTCCAAATATTATTTCCTTGTAATTTCAAAATCACTTTTACTCTTGTCTACTGTTTTTGTTATTTCTGAATTTTCATTTTTCTTGGTAATATGTAAAGTTTGTAATAACTTGGCTTTCATGGCCAGGGGAAGCTTAGATTGGACTTCAGGAAAATTTCTTCAGTGAAAGTATTGTCAGGCACTGGAACAGGCTGACCAGGAAAGAGGCTGAATCTGAGGTGTAGACGTGGTGCTTAGGGACATCATTCTTAGGGATGTGGTGGACTTGACAGTGATAGGTTAACAGACCTGATGATTTTAGATGTCTTTTCCAACCAAAATGATTCTATGTTTCTATAAAAGCTCTGCAGATACACGAGATCCTGTTATTGATACAGAATATCTTTCTTCTGCTACTGAACTAATCCGAGGTCTTTTTGCTACAGTTTGATGTTTTCTAATTTAGCAAATCCATAGCACCTTCTCAGAATTAAAAGAAGTATTTCAAACTATATATGGGAAAAAATGCCATAATATACATATATACCAACATTTCTATGTACTAGGCACATGCAATAGACACAATAAATAATACATGGTTCTGCAAAAACTACTTCATATTATTAGGTCAGCAATTAGAAAACCACTATTCCTTCTGTGTGTGGTTATGAGCATTTGATAGAATCAAATATCTATTAGGAAAGACCAAGATACGTGATGTCATTGTCTAGTTAGTGATAGTATTCTGTTTCCATCTAATTTCTTAAAGACCCATGATAAGCTTACAATTTAACTGTAACATCAAATAAAAAAAAAAATATATATATATAGTGAGACTTTCTTCATATCAATATTTCAAAAATTGGTCTTCAGTTTTTAAGAAGGACTTGCTGCTAGGGTGTCCCCATGAATACAATTCTTGTTCCATGTCTGCTACTTCTCTCCATCCTGTTCTTGCTCTCTATGGTAAAAATCTGCAAGTGTGCAAATTGAGTAACACCTTACCTAGTGAATATCTGTTGGCTGTTAGACTGGTCAGAGCTGGACTGCCGAGAGAACTGAGTAATATCTGGCAACATTAAGGGCAACTCTGTGCAGGACTAGTGCAGTGCATATGTTCTTGCCAACCACATGATGGCCAGGCTAAATAAATAACAGAGGACAAAAACTCCCACACCCACACCTCCCCCACTTCAAGAAACCAGAAGAAAATTGCATTAATCCGTTCCCACCCATCCTTCAAAATGCATCCCAGATCCAGTTCGTATTTTGTTCACAGGGTCATTACTAGTATGACAAAATCCTCTCTTTGTTTTTAGAATCTGTCATCCCCTGACTGAAGGGCTTGACTCCAAGGGTGAGTACTGATAAGGACCTGGAAGCTGCTGGGAAATTCCATGCAGAATGAAGGGATCTGTTTTAAGCTTGAAGCAGCTGCACAGTCTCAGTTACACCTGTCTGCAAAAAGAGGATTTGGTGAGGTACCTCACCACGAAGGCTTCCTTACTCATGTTTTCATGTAGGTTGGCAGTTCTGATAGAAGACTCAAGATATCATATACTCCACACCAAAAACTAAACAGGGTATGGCCTGACCTTTCTTTAGTATACAGAAGGAGCTATTTGAAAAATGAGGAATGATACTTTTACATGAGATAGCCCAAAATAACACCAAACCAACCCTGCCCACAGTTTTTTTGCCTGATTTCCTGCACTTCTGATTTATTTTTCTGTCACTAAGAAAAAAAACCCCACAAATCAGAAATATGACAAACAGAGGTGACATTATTGACTGTTTTCTGCATTGTAGTGGGGCATTGTTCTGATTCTTTTGGCTAACGCTGTCTTACTGAGTTGCATAATGACCCCCTTATTTTATATCCTTGTTTTTTTTTTAAATTTTCAGTTCAGATTTTCTGCTTGTTTTAATCCAGAATTTTGAAACCAAATGAGAAGACAGAGAGGGGACTGTTTCCTTTGTTGGCTTTAGGAAATATTAGGGAAACATTTTTAACAAGCGGGGTTTTTTCCTGAAAATCATGTATTTTAGTAGCTTTAATATTAAAATAGCTTATGGTTGTAAGCTAACATCTGAACAAGAAAAATTCCATGGCGTGATATCCTTTTGTTTTCTCCCACTGCAGTTTATTTGATTAGACATATGCATATATATAACTCTCAAAGTATACAACACACTTTGTGTTCATTTGATTGCAATTCTGTGTAATTTGTGTGTTCTAGTTATAACAGCTACATGCTCAATTCCTTAGTCTCACAAATAGTTCCAGTATGACACAACTCAGTTATGATTTCTAAGCAGGAAAGGAATATACAAGGAAAGGGGTCTTTTCCAGTTGTTAATACTCTGTGACAGAGGCAGGCAATTCTTAGAAGACCAGGAGCTAAAAACTCCCTATTTTTTTTGCATACATTATTATTTGTTTCTACTTTAAAATCTTAAGGAGTAAAACTTCATAGCTTGATCCTGAAAATGAAGCTGAAATATATCCATTATAGTGAGATGATCAAACTATCATCTTTATCAGAGTGGGAGAGACTAATTCTGTGTTTCATGGAACTATTATGGTTAATTACGTTAATTCAATGTGGTGGCTAGAAATTCCTGAGTATGGGACACTCCAGTATTAGTCTGGTTGGGAAATTGTTAGAAACCACCTGCAGGACCGACCACTTGAGGGAAGAAAATATTATGTGTTGTTGGTTTTTTTTAAATAATTAATTTGGAAATAATTTTCCTTTGTTTTGTTTTGGGTTTTCCCCCACAGGAATCCAGACTAGGAATCTATGATAGCAAGGTTCTGCTTTTTAGCAGATACTGTTCACTAACACTGAGATTCCCTTCTCTGATAAAGTTTATGTATGTTTGAGGGCTTCATTCACTCTTTTCAAATTTTGCTTCCAGGGCTGTTTCCCAAAATTTCAAGCAATCAGATTTTACGAAACAACCTGCTGCAAAAATCTGACTGTTTTCATTACTTATTCCTTACCACTTCCTCAAAAAGCTGTTACTTTCTAGTCAGGAATTAGCTAAGTATGTCAGTCTCTGTTATTTACTTTGACAAAAACCTTAAGACATGAGTTTAAAACTATCTTTGAATTTTCTTTTTTGATAGACTGCTCTTCCAATCAGAACATAAGTGAACTTCTCTGCTACAAAGTTCTAAATCTCTTTGGAGAAACAGACCAACATCCCAGTAACAAATCTCTCTGGATTATAGAACTTTTCTTTCTTCCAAAATTTCCTTGTATTTTATTTAATAACTATGTAAATGTGATTGATTTGCTTTGGAAAGACTTGGCATTAGTGATAATACTCATTACATCTAATCACAGACTACTCTTATACTTTATATTAACATGTGAAATAATATATTTTCTAAATATGTTGATAACAAACTATAGCATTCATTTACTGAATATACTGTTACACATATGCTTAATTTAATTTACAATTCAGATGATCATAGTAGAAAAACCTGCAATAATGAAGAAATTCTCTGTAGAATCATGATCTGGTTAACTCCTCGTTTTTTTTTAAAGACTTTTTCTCAAACGATGGTTTATTGTGAAAGTAATCTTTAAATAATTTTTTTATTTTAAAAAATATTATTTACAAGTAAATAATTTTTTTATTAAATCATGCTTTATTGACAGTGAGATTAGATGTTAAAAGGATATTACTTTATCATGAGATCGCTGATACTTTCCAGTCACTAGACTATTTAAAAGATTGCAAAAACAGTCATATACAGTTTCTCTCTTTTTAAAAATCAGATACTTTAAAAATTTTGATCTTTCTGCTTCCATAAGTTGAAGCAAGATGGCTGCTATATGACACATGAATCATGTCTGAAATTATTGCACATAATTACAGCTATAGCTTTGTTCACTGCAAGCTGCTGAAAATATTTTCTTCACACAGGGGAACCCAGTTTTGCCAAATGCAATCCATGAAGTGTAGTTGCATCGACTTTCATTCACGGGCTTATTTTTAGGCAATATGAACTATCATTTGGGGTTAAAATGGATAAACATGTTTCCCCACCAAAAGAACTATAAGAAAATACATATCAGTAGTTACTTGGGCAATTCAGGTCTGGGTTTACAGTGATGTAAACAACACAGGCATGAAGTCGTCTTCTTCATACATACACAACTACTGGCTGATTTTTCAAATAATAATTGCTGTGAGATGCTCTCTAATCCTCTCTTTCATGAAGTCTTGTAAATAATTACTTTCTTTTTGAGAAAAGTTCAAACAACTTTTTAAAACATGATGTCAAAAGAAAGCTTGCTTTTTGAGATAATCCTCACTGGAATGACTTTCAGCTGAATAATGTGTTGTGTTTTTATTGACAGGTCTTAGCTTCTTTATGTCTTTCTGTTTGCTCGCATCAACCTTGTTATTTTTTTACTTTACAAGAAAGCAAACAGCCGGCAAATCTTTTCTGCAGACAAGTCAATACATTTTTATATTTTCAGTGTTTTATTTTCGGGGAAGTTGACATGGAAAGGTTAGGCATGAAGCCAGATGTCCTGGTGGTAATTCCTGGAGCTGCAGCAGGCTGTGCACTTACTAACAACTGCTTTGAACAAATGCTTCCAAATGGCAAGATCACTGATGCTTGTCTGTTCAGCTGGGTTCAGGGGAGAGATGGCTCATGATCTGTTGTTGCCTTTGCCTTTGCCATTGTTTTGTGCTCTTATTTGAGAAGGGAAGAAAAATTAAGGAAAGTGAGTGTAGGGGAAAATACTGCTAATTTGGAAATCTGAGAGTAGATGACATTCAGCAGGGATGAGCTGTTTGAGTTATATACTGTAAGGCAAATTTGAAAGAAGGAACAGTGATTCATTTCCAATATCTAAAATATTTAACTTCCCGATTCAAATATTTGTGTACCAATATGAACTATCTTTGAATCGTGCTGCTTTGATGAGGTGAACAAAGGCTTGATTCTGAAAATACATACGTGTATTGTGCCATACTATGCCATACTATTCCATATTATGGAATGAGCCAGTATTATGAGAAATTATGAGATTTCAGCCTGTAAGAGAAACTGCAGAAACAGCCAGAGAAGGAAGTGTTGTGCTAGAGGAACTGGGAATAAAATTGCCCCCATATTTGGAATATGTGTTCTAAGTCATCTTCTGCATCCAGAGCTTTGCACAAATTCATCCTCATAAGGGTACTAGTTTCTCTCTTGCAACATTCTCTTACAGAAACATGGCATTTGGAACATTACAGAAGCAGCCACACATAGACTGGATGTGGGATGCTGCAATAATTTTCTAGTTTTCATGATTTAATGGATGATTAAAACTATATCTCTTTTCCTCACTGATGATAATAAAAGAATCAATTTGGTGGGAAAAGACTATTAATCTAGCACTGCCAAACCCACCACTAAACCATATCCCTAAGCACCACACCTACATGTCCCTTAAATACCTTCAGGGGTGGTGACCCAACAGCTTCCCTGGGCAACTTATTCCAGTGTATTGACAGCTCTTTCACTAAATAAATTCTTCCTAATGTGTAATATAAAACTCCCTGGCCACAACCTGTGGCCATTTCCCCTTGGTCTATAGTTTGCTGCCTGGGACAACCCAGGTCAACAGCTTGGAAGTCAGCTATGCTCACCAGGGTGTGTCACAACCACTCCTTTCTGCTTATACACCATCAAAGAAAAACTGCTCTGTCCTTAAAGTTCGCTATTTTCATTCATTATATTGTTTCACAGATGTTTGAAAGCTGGTTTGATTCAATTTTTTATTTTTAGGCCATTTTATATATTTACATATTATATATTTTATAATAGTCTGCATCCTCTTTGAATCTTTTATTTTTTAAAGCTTACTTCAGTAGACATACAATTGTGTCCTCTGCAAGATCCTCAGTAAAACTACAGAGGATTGAGATATTTGGTGACTTCCTTAAGAAACATAAAGTGAGTTTTCTCATCCCCTTTAGATTTTAATATCTCTCTCACACTTAAACAACTTGTTCTTTCATTATTTTGGCCTCTACTGCATTCTTAATTTTATTTTTTTTTTTTCTTAAGTATGTAATGGCAATTACGTTTTTTGTTGTTTTTTTAATCTCTATGGTGTTTCAACTGAAGCATTAAAATAGAAGATATTTTTAAGGTCCAGGTTGGAACTTAGAAACCACAGCAGCAGTTATTTTGATAAACTTGCTCAGTGCCACCAGAAGAAATTCCTAACTCTTGGGAGAAGAGTTTGTCCTGGTTTGAGAGAACCAGGATAAAAACCCTGTCTCAGACACCACCAGAAAGTGCCAACCTGTTGGTGGGGAGCTGTGCCTACAGGGAGGACGGGATGGGTCAGGTGACCCAAATGGACAAATCACAGTGTTCCTTCCCATGATGCTCAGTATAAAATGACTCCCTTTTTTAGCTTCTATGGCTGGTGAGGTAGCTCTGTTGGGATGTGTTAGTTACTGCATGTGATGCTTGCTTCTTTCCTCCCTGGAGGAGAACATCATCTATTGAGATGGGTTGATTTCTGCCTTCCCAAGTAGGACCGACTTGGTTGGTTTAAGGCTGTTGTGGATTGTCACTGGGACCCTTGATTTGGGCATCCCCATCTGCTGCTGAGTCCAGTGTGAGATTTCTCTGGTTGGGAAGAAATTACCAGCTAAGGAGTGTGAGTTCCATATTTACATATTTTATATATGTATTGTAATTCACCATCTTTATTAACGCTTCATTGAAACTATCCTAGTTTCTTCTTCCAACTTTAAAGTCTCTCTCCCTTATTCCCTTCATCTTCCCCTGGGAGGGGAGTGGAGGAATAACAGGGAGCATCTGTCACCTATTTACTGGCTAAAACTGTGACAGTATCACTTCTGACTTAAAAAAAGAAGGATCTGGGGAACTTCAGGCTTCTCAGCCTTACCTTAATCCTTGCACGACCAGAACAACTTGGCAAAGTGATGGAGCCCATAATAATATATAATAATAATAACTACTTTGGAAATTTAAGACTTTAGGATCCTTTCAATCATAAGAAAGAAAACTGTAGTCATTGTTTTACCACATTGCCTGAAGTTTTTATTTTAATCATTGTTCCAGATCTAGTATAAGACCTATTAATAAGTAAGTTTCTAGCACTAAAACAAGTAGCCGATAGGTAATAGTTCTGGATTATTTGGTTATTTGTGTATTTTGTTGTAAAGATGCCTTATTGTTTTGTTATCCTAATACCCTGATGCCCTAATACTCTGATATCCTAGCATTCAGATATTTTAATTTGTGCCTTTTAGTTCAGTTTTCAGATCTTTTCACTGTTCACAATAAATCTTGGTTTTGTGTATATAACTCCTCATCTGCTATCTTCTCCCATGTGGGACAGAACTTTAACATAGTGATTTCTCAAAATAATTTTATTGATTTTTCAGCAAATGCAAAAGAATTCAAACTCCTTTCCCTCGTGAATTTTTTCAGGGATATCTGGTTTTATAGAAGGCCATAAATCACATAGCAACTGTTGTTCTGTATTTTCATTTTTAGTGGATAGTAGCATTTAAACAATGTTAATTCTGTGAAATCATAGAACACACACACACAAAAAAAGTAGTAATATTATTAAAAAATGAGTTTTCCTAAAAGTTTCAGTGATGAACAAAGTGTACTTTCTTTCCTCTCCTGAGTTCCACCTGTGCAGTCATATCTGGAATATTGTGTCCAATTCTGGGTTCCCCAGTTCATGAGAGCTACTGGAGAGGTCCAGAACAGGGAAATGAAGATGTCTGGGGGACTGGAGCATCTCTTGTACAAGGAAAGGTTGAGAGAGCTGGGACTGCTTAGCCTGGTGAGAAGACTGAGAGGAGCATTTTCAATATTTATAAATCTCTAAAGAGAAAGTGTAAGTAGGATGAAGATTCTTTTCAGTAGTGTCCAGAGACAGGATGAGGGACAATGGACACAAGCTGGAACATAGGAAGTTCCATCTAAATATGAAGAAAAACTTCTTTACAGTGAGGATGACAAAGCACTAGAACGGGCTGCCCAGGGAGGTTGTGGAGTCCCCTTTTCTGGAGACTTTCAAAACCTGACTATATACAATCCCCTGTAACGTGCTCTCAATCTTGCTTTAGCAGGAGTTCGGTCTAGATGATCTCTAGAGTCCCTTACAACTCTGATTCTGTGAAATGCAAATGTCTTGCTGAATCCAAAAGTGTTAAAAAATGTTTTCACTAGGGTTTCTCATAAGACTACATTATATGACTATATTAGTGTTTGGTTTGGTGTGGCTGTGGATTTTCATATATAAAATATATAAATTTATATATGTAAAATATAATGTAATATTTAAAAATAACTTATGCAAGTATGAAGATATACTGTGTATATATATAAGATAAAATTTTATTTCTAAAACATCCTTCAGAATGAAGGATGAAGTGAAATAGGTTGCAATGTGATAATTCCTAATAAGAATTTATTATTTTGCAAGTAATGTAAATATAAATTTTGATTTAATCTCTCTTTTGTTATACATATATGCACATTGAGATACACCTGAGTAATAACATTTTTGGTACTTTTGCTTTTTCCACACTCTCTGATGTGATGATAAAGTAGCAATGTCAGACCAGGAACTGCTTCGTTATACCATGATCAAAGCAAAGTGCAGAACACCAAGGCATTAGTGCTCAAGAATGTCATGATATATAAATAGCTCAGAGGAAGTGATAGCACAACTTTAGAACTTCTGCCAGCAATTTCATTCAGTTATTAATTTGCTTCAAAGAAGTCTGGTGCTAGGAAAAGAATTAGCTGGGATCTCTGCTGCTCCATGTGTTGTAGGAGACACCACAATGTGCAGCCCTGGGCTGGCACTCGAAGGGTTAAGAGACTTGTTCAGTATTGCCGCAAGCCTGCCTTGCATGGACAGGGGTCAGAGTCTGAAATGTCTGCCTATTTTCATGGGCAGCTACTGCTTGGGTTGCTGCTAGAACAACATAAAGGTCTAAACCCATGGTTTTGGGCATACAACATAGGTTTTGGACTGTGGAGCATATCTGCAGCCTGAACAATGCATGCATTTGTCTCCTGAATTAAACAATGTTTTATGGTGATAGAGACCAATATACAGACTGCAAACCTCTGCATATTGGCTATTGTTAGAAAATCCCAGTGTGACTTTGAAAGAATTATAGGCTATAGTTATAGAGTATGTTTATGGTACTTATATTGTAAAGCTAATTATACATCCATTTGCTTTTATAGCATATAATGATACAGTCTGCACTATCAATTTAGCAAGCTACACAGCTTGGAATTGTCTGTGTTGCTTAAAACATGATGGGTGGTTTGGTTCCTTATCTTACCTTAAAATTCTCCTGAACAATGAGAGTGCAACACTAGGGCAATGGTAAGAATGGTCCCAATCTTGGTGCTCCTGCCTGCTTAGACCCTTTTGAGCTTACAGAGTACCACACTGACATCCACTGTTTGCCAAGATCTCTGGAGATCTATCTTTGGAGATCTTGCGCATCTTCTCCATTTGTATCCTACATCCATGTGTGCTCCTCAAATGTTATTCTGTTGTATGTTTAATGTAAGGGAGAACAGACATGATACCATTAAAAATTCTGGAAAAAGGCTTTCTCCAACTGAAGATGATGAGATACCTGTCTGATGCAAAAAACATCATTCATTCTCAGTATACTAAAATATCTGAGATGTCTTATGTGCTTTTCTAAAATAAAGAGGTTGGGCAAGAAATTGGCTCTCAACTTTATTTTTCTGGTGATGTGTGAAAGCCTCAAGATCCTCCTGTTTTTAATGGAAACTTAAAATATTCTGAAATACTCAGTCATTGTAGAGAATGGCCCAGCATAGCTAGTCCAAAGCCAACAAACAGTCTGGGGAAAGACAGGATTCTTTGTCATATCTCAGTCGTATTCTGGGAAGAGGTCTTGACCTCTGAGTAGTTTCAGCTCTATCAGAGTCTGGGATGGTATGGTGTCTTCCAGAGCATTGTGTCCCTTCTTGGCATGGTTGGACTATTCAGGTAAATGCTGTGTCTGCTAAGCCTACACCCAAGGATGACTGAAGCTCTTTTCCAGCAGAACCCTGCTTCTCAGAAGCACTAGGGAAGCTACTGGAGATGGTGTACACCTGTATCTTGGCTTGTAGCATCGGTTATGTAGCACAGTACCAGACGTCCTAATGTGAGACCAGTCCTAAGCTTTCAGTAGCTGATTTGGTGAAGTCTCCTGGTCAGTTTTCTGTCCTGAACCCCTGAGGTCATCCTCTTGCATAGCAAATTTTTTTCCTCCTTACCTCACTTTTCACTGGCAATGGACTGTATATTGACTATGGCTTGAGATGACAAGCATTTGGTGAGCGTTGAAGAATGGTGCTGAACAGGGGGACAGACAGGGGAGAAAATGGATGGGGAGGTAGTATTTTGTATTTGAGCAGTACTACTCCTATTGGTGTTCAGTCCCTACTTTAAAAACTGGTGACGGCTTTCATATGTAGTAGAGAACTGAGTTGTGACACTGATGGATCTAAGTACAGTTGGTGGGAGAGGGCAAAGAGGACTGAGCAGGCAGGGAACCCATTAATGTATGGGAGCAGTTTACAGCTAAGGTGATGGGAATGTAGTTGTGTCACTGGGAGACCACCCTGATTTTGGCTTACTATCATTAGTGGCAGTTGGGACTCTTTCTGGGAGTGCAAGCTGTCTCTCCAAGCCAAGGGGTGGGTTGGAGGTGGATGCTCTATTTGTTGGTAGTTGTTCTAGGCAGCTATTGCACAAGCATGATGGTCCTTCACTGACTTTTCCATGAAAGCCCAGGTCTTCTAAAGTAGGAGTCAGGCAGGATTCTTCTGGTGTGGCGGCATGAACATGCAGGGAATGGAACCTTATGTGATTACTGTGGTTGCTATAGGAGGAAGACTCCTGGCCTTTTCACTATGTAGTCTCATTAAAACAAAAAAAAACCCAAACCAAAAAAAACCAAACCAAAAAAAGAAATTTCAGTAGCATGTGGATCTAAATATGAAATAGGAGTTTGAATTCAGGGTGCAATTGGGCCTAAAATTCAGCTCTGGTACAAAACTTGGTGCCTGCTCTTGTGTGATTGATACGTTAACGGTAAAGTTCACATGGTGTCACTTCCATCTTGTGAGAATGAAACAAGTGTGAATTCACTGTTTGAACTTGTGTATGTCCTGTGACAAAGATATGGCTGGAAAGGTTTTTTTGGAGATAGAGTCTAATGGAAAAGAACTTCCTTACCATGCTCTCAGCATCATACAACTCTTCTTCCTATCTTCAAATTTTGTCATATTTAAGCAATACCACTGATAGAGCATTGGGAATTTGTTATTTTTTAACAGAAAAAATTAAATTATGTAAATGTTATCACAACAAATTGTGGCTAATGAAACTGTTAGGTTGGGTTTTTTTGGGGGGGGTTTCTTGTTTGGTTTTTTTCTTGCTATATCTTCCAATGAAATGTGCGAGAAAAAATAAGTTTTACAAAGACTGTAAATCCCTCTGTGAGTTCATTAGTCAGATCAGAAAGAAGTTATACTTTTTAATAGGAAATCTTATATACCATTATAAGCCTGAAGCTGTAAACTTTAAATCCTTAATTTAAATATAAGGCTGTTGTAGCCATTAGCTTGGTGTATAATCTCAGATAAATACTACGGTAATTTGTTTGCCTCCCAGCATTTCTGAAGTGATGAGTGCATTGTAGTAGTACAGCAAAAGTGAGCAGTATGATGTAAAGAAGACACAGTTATTACTGCTTTAAAATGATTTTTCAGTTTATTTTCTTACAAGGATAAAATGGTTTATCTGAAAAAGAGAAAGTTAATTTATCATATGTATGAAAATCTTTTAATGTGCAGATAAAACGACAATATGGATGAATGTGAAAGTCATGATTTTCTTATACATTCTGCATGTATGATGAGTATACCAAGGTTCTGCAGCCTGTATTATTACATAAAAAGCAGGTACTTAGAAATGTTCCTTCTGGCCTTATAGTGAGGAAGGGTATTTGTGCATGTGTGTTTAGTGGCAATAAATTAAGATGAGTGTAATAGATACTATTTATTTACTTCTCCACTCCCTCGCATTTCTAATAGCTATAAAATGAATATCCTTTCAGGCTCAAAACACATTTACAGTTAACACATTTCCATTGCTCTGCTCCTATACTGTAAGTGGAAGAATTTGTCTCTCTTCAGTCAGATTTTGTATCACACCATTTTCCTGTTTTCCTGTTTTGCAAAGTTATATTTCATTACATCTTGACATTTTAATGTTAGTTGCCAAAGTCTTACAATGACAGCAATTTCACTTCCTTTGCTTTCTGTGTGTATTTTCCTTTTAGTAATATTGTCTTCCATCACTTTCTGATATGAAGTCTTGTATATTTGTGACAGCTAAATTGAATACAATTTCCTTGCAAAATGTCAATGATGTTTGGGAGATGCTGATGATCAGTTTATATTAAAATGAAAGTGAATACTTGTGAATTTTTTAGTTGTTCCCTGAAATAACAGGTGCATGCATTCGAGGCAATTAAAAATCTTGCATTTTGCTTGAATGACACTAGATGGCCTTCCAAATAGTTTGTTTGGCTTTTTTTTTGGCTTGTCTTTTGTATTATAATAAATGGAGTAGTATGGTAAACATAAGCTTCAGACTAAGGGTATTACCTGGTGATGTTCATTCCCCTCCTTAGTAGTTATTCTTGGGTGCATAAGAGTTCTTAACTACTTTTTCAGAGTACCATACAACTACACTACATGATCTTTTGGGCTGTGCTCTGTGGTAGTCATTTATTGGTGTAGATGGGAGGATATTTTTCTTTTCATCTTAGGACAGTTCAGGTGAACAAGTATTAGTGATTAATTTGCTGTGGTTAGAGCTGGCTGATTTTCTCGTAAAGCAAAAGTCAAATTTTGATATTGTAAATAAATGTAAATATCGAAAAATGAAATTAAAAAATCTTAACAAAAAGGAGACTTTGCCAGCATTTTTCTGAGCATGAATTATTTCTTGTCAAAGTAACATTTGGGAGTAGAAGTTACATGAAAATCAGTCTTTGACTTTCAGACACAAATGTTATTATTCATTGTTTTAACGATGAAAAGACCCTGTTGTTCCAATTAACTCAATCCAAAGTGCACTGCCTACCCCCTTCTAGTTGGACAAGCTCAGTTTCACTATTAAGACCACTATGTGAATAAACATCCCACTGAAATCACCTGTTTAATAAGGTGAAGATGCTATTAAACTGGAACAGGCATGTTTCATCCAAACTGAAGGATTAAATTTGCCAACAGAGTAATTAATTTTTCAGTACAACAAGTGATGTGCTTTACTTTGTAAATTTAAATCCCCACCTCTCTGAATTACCAAATGTGGCTTGCAGGTTACAATTTGCTCATTTCTCATTATGATTATCTTGTCAGCATGTTTGCAGGACATCTTATTCTCATTGTTTCCTTGTGGACACTAATCCTTTAATATTATTCTTATGGAGAACAACTGCTGCTCAGCATAGTATGGTTTTATTGAGAATGTGGGCCAACTGCCACTGAAGAAAGTGGAAAGTCTACCACTTACTTGAGCTGAAATTGGATCAAACACATATGAAGCTAATCAGCATGGGAAACATGCACATGTTTATCCTATTACTGTTTATTTGTGTCTAAGTAAATGGAGTACCAGCAAACTTGCAAACTAAGCTGCCTCCAAGAGTTTTCTTACCTCTCATACATTGTCAGCACAGACTGACAGAACATACAGGTAAATCATTGGTGATAGTAGACTTGTGCAGTCAGTGTATGAAACTCCACACTTAATTTGGTCCCATGCTGTTGCCCTTTTCATGTGAACTTACATGACTGATGGCCCCATGGGTAGCAATTTGTGCCAGGGTATGAAGCCTGGGTTCTAGCTGAAATAAGGAGTTGAAACATTCAACTTGTGCAAGAGCAGCAAGAAGATGAATAAGATGGGGAAGCAAATACAATTTTTCGTGTATTCTTTCTGGTTTTACAATTCATTTTGAGAGGTAAAGTGAACCTACGAAAAGTAGTGAATTGAATTCCCATCTTAGATGGTGTGAAGACATGAGTGGGAGATGATGCAATATTTTGCCAACTGACTGGTTTCTTGAAGCTTCCAGTGGCAGCTGTCAAATTCTAAGTGGAGGTCTGGTGAAATTCCAATTGGCTGTCATGCTGAAGAGACACTATCATGTCAGAAACTAGCTGTAGTCCTTTTATTACCACTTCATAGCTCTATAGTTTTCTCATTTTTCTGTCTCTGCTCCGGTGTATTTGTTTTTAAGGTGGTGGGTTTTTCTTTGGTTTTTTGTTGTTGTTGTTTTTGTTTTTTGGTTTTTTTTTAAGTTGTTGTTGTTGTTGTTGTTGTTTTGTTTGTTTGTTTTAGGTTAGTGAAATGTTGTTAGAGTGGAAAAATACTATTCAAAACAAGGTATTCTAGAGAGAGCATTGATATTCCTGTCTTCTCTGGAAATTCTGCAGTATCAGCTATGTCCCTGCACTTGGAAATCAGACTCAGAATAAAACATCTGTGAAGTGTGAAGAGGAAAGAGTGGGACAGAACAACCATGCTTGCAAGTTTTGCAAGTCAGAAAATGGAATGCTTACTGCCAGAGCACACCTGTAAGCAGGGTATACTGCAGATAGATTCCTGATGACAGGCACTGCCTTTCAGGATAATTACAGTATGTATGTAAAGCCAGAACAGCCCCTTACTTATGTCTAATGATGCAGTCTCAGTAATGGTTTCTCCAGCTAAAGTCAGGTTTTTTTACTGACATATAACAATGTTATGAATTTTTAATCAGAATTGTTATATTCTGAAATTCTCTTTTTAATAAGTCCTTGAGATACTTACCTTGTAGCTTCATTCTTTTCAGTGACTCCAAGTTCACATGTCCTAGGGAAAACAGTGGCAACACTTTAAACTCCTCTTGTTTACTTCTAAGTGCATCTGTTTCAGGGCAGGTTTTGCTGTTTTCTCTGCCCTTTGAGCCTAAGCACATGGCCTGGTCACTACTGAGGTACATCAATGCACTATTCTGCTGGCAGATACCAGCTTGCTTTGCCCATTCTTCACACCACCAGCCCTCAACTTGGGTTTGTGCTAAGAATCCTGAGAAAACAACTGGAGCTCAGGCCAGCATGTGGGAGGCTCAGGGCACGGACAGCAAGAAAGTATCTGCTCAGCATACACACACAGTGTCACCACATTTGCCTACAAGGTGTGCGCCTCTTGCAAGTCCTTTTCTTCTAGCACACCACACTTCGACAAAAGTGATTGTTTTTAAAGTGGTTGGGGGTTTGTTTTTGTTTTGTTTTTTTCTCAGTCCTTTTGTTACTGGACTCAGGGATGAGAATGATCTACTTTGTTGGGGAGTGAAGCAGCAGCATCCACTTTGCTTACACTGTTAACAACCTTCTTTTTTTAAACCACTTGTAGCACAGTTAGCTACAGTGGAAGTTACTGAATTCCAGCTGAAGAACAGCTGCAGAGGACAGAGAGTGACACAGTATCACTTCCATAAATACACATACATTACCTAGATCTAGAAAACATGGTAAGCTTTAAATTTAATGTTGGTGTTGAATAGCCCTGTTCACTCAGCCACATCAGAACTCATACCTGGCCTGGTGCTTTCTTCTGCAATGGGAGAAGAAGAAACCTATTGGTCAGTTCTCTCCCTCCCCTTCTCTCTGTTTCAGCAGAGGTTTTCATAAGAAAGGTATCTTGGCATGTGTGTTTTCCTGCCCTGATCAGCAGCCTTGGATGGTCCACTCTTTATATTATTCTTGGTTTAGCTTAATACTTTTACATAGAGGGATGCATCAGCAACCAGTGCCAGCATTATTTTGGGTACTTGTGATGATGAATGATGATTGTGGTAATGCAGCATCTGACCAGATCATCCTGTGTAGCACTATGCTAAGATAGTGATCTGAAGCAATGGAAGCACCTGTTCTCTCCTCTTTTATTACATCTCTATACAGATTTATAGCTGTTGGCCATCTGGTTGCTTTCCTGCATGTGTTGCCAGCACATCCTTGTGAGGAGTGGTTGTGCTGGGACTGGCAGCTAGAGACCTTGGCACCAGGAAGGAGAGCAGCTAACTGCCTAATGGAGCTGAATGCATCAGTCATAGACGAAACATGCAGAAAACCTTTCATTTTTGCAGTGAGGCTGCTTTCTTCTGTTGAACTGCTACAGCTACAAGCACTAGGTCTACACACAAACTCTAGTGGATAGAGTGTGGCAGGGACTGTTCTCTGCCCCCAAGACTGAACCTTGTGGTCAGGATTACACCTATGTAGTTCAAATATTTTCCTCCCCCAGAACAGAGTGAATCAATCTATTCTTCTTCTTCTGAACTGTCCCCTGAGGAGCCCTTTGGCCTTGCTATTTCACATACTATTCCTGAGTGCCTTGCATGGCATGTGCTAAATCTATGTGATGGAGCCTGCCAACAGTTAAACAGTATGGATGATTGCAAAATAGTGCTCAGATTTACAACTTAGCATTGTTCACTAAACTATAGATGACCTAGAGGCCTTCAATGCCAAGCTCTCTTGAACTGGGCAGATGAAGCTGCTGATAGAGCCCAGCCAGGAAAAGCCCCTGCTCTACTGCCTGATACCCCCCATGCTGTGCTTTGTCCCAGCAGTTCTACCCAAGAAGAGGTTCCCAACTCAGCAGGGCATCTGCCACAGCAATGTAGTTTGCAGGGGTAAAAATACGGGGAAATTGCCATGTTCTGCTGGCTGTGTGACTGAACTGGCTTTATAACTTTGAAGCAGAGTCTTAGCAACAATGTATTGCCTTCTCAATCCTAAAAACTAAGCTCCACTTTTGGAAAGTCTCTATAATTGAATAAAAACTGTGGGGAATGATCGAATAAACAACAATTGAAAAGGAATTAAGATATTGCCACTTGTACAGTGAAGCTTTCATAAGGAGAATATTTTTGTATATGATTAAAATTATTACTTTAACTCCTAATTATAACATCTGAACATATTTTAAGAGCATCTACCTTGAACAGTGTATTATTTAAATAACTAAAAGAGCAGTTTTGTAGTGAAGAAAATCAACAGATTTGCTATGCTAAAGCATAGCATCAAAATGATCAGTAAATCTGTTGCTGCTTTCATTACATCCCTTTGAGTGTCCAGTATGTTGATACAGGTATTAAATACCTCAGGTATTTAACATCCCCCTTAGCATAGTAAAGGCAAATTAATAGTCTGAAAATCTTTAACCAATATGCAGTTTTGCATAAATGTTCATGCCTCCTACATATCTTAGTTCTTGCATCTTCATCAGTATATCTTGCAGTAGTACAGAAAATTAACTTACATTTATTAGATTAATGTATATTTACATGTAGAGATTTATTGTTGAGTTTGTCTTCTGTGTTCTCTTATTTTGCTATTTTCTTTACAGAACACCTATTTTTCTGAATCTCAGATGTTAATTGTAATCTTCTTTGTGTCTTAAAGGTGTTTATATATGAGACTAGCTCAATCCTATTTATTATTTTTTATCAGAATATTAAATAGAAGCAATTAAGCAAAGTCTTCAGTTTTCTGCAGTGAAATGAAGGCTTAACACTAAGGAAAAGACACTGGAACAAATTCCTGTGGAAAAATCAGTGCCCATACTGAATTTCTGTCTGTCCAAAGCAGAATGTCTGCCTCCAGACTATCTTTTGAGAATGGTTCATGGCTGGGAATAGTCTCTGGCCCACACTCTCAAACCACGTCCAAGGATTGTTTGGCTGAGGTTATGTCAGAATGGGCAAAAAGTCTGGTAGCAGCAGTTTAACAGTGAAGAAAAACAAATTACAGTGGTTGGAATGGTTAGAATCACAGAAGCATTAGGGTTGGAAAAGACCTCTAAGATCATTGAGTCCAACCATCAATCCAACACCACCAGCCAACTAAACCATGTCCTCAAGTGCTATGGCCACATGTTTTGTGAACACCTCCAGGATGGTGACTCCACCACCACACTGGGCAGGCTGTTAAAATGCCTGACCACTCTTTCCATAAAGAAATATTTCCTAATATCCAATCTGAACTTCTTCTAATGCAACTGGAGTCCATTTCCTCCCATCCTATTACCATTTACGTGGGAGAAGAGGCCAACCCCCACCTCACTCAGGTACCACCGTTCAGGTAGTTGTGGAGAGCAATAATGTCTCCCCCCAGCCTCCTCTTCTCTAGGTTAAACATTCCCAATTCCCTCAGCTGCTCCTCATAAGACCTGTGCTTCAGACCCTTCACCAGCTCCATTGTTCTTCTCTGTACACCTTCCAGCACCTCAATGTCCTTCTTACATTGAGGGGCTCAGAACCAAACAAAGAACTTGAGGTGTAGCCTCACCAATGCTGAGTACAAAGGAGCAAGCAGCTCCTTAGTCCTGATGGCCAGAGTATTTCTGATACAGTCTAGGATGCTGTTGGTCTTCTTGGCTACCTGGGCATAGTGCTGGCTCATGTTCAGCTGGCTCTTTGTTTTCCAGCACTGTTTACTTGCTTGGTATAGAATTTTTCAATCCTTTCCACACAGGCATGCAACCACCATAATTAGGGTGTTGTTAGTTTTATCATTTCAAATAGTAGTTAGTTATGATATAATCCTTCGTGTCCTTATGTAGCAGAAAAGGTATGAAATCTTGTGTTCACATGGGTAGTCTTGTGTAGATGGGGTTATTTTTTCATCATGTCTCTGTGCTCTGGAATACCTCTTTCATGTTGACAACACAGTGCTCTAAAATACCAGCCTTCTTGACAGACATTGCTGACACAGTGTGATTTTTAAAGATTTTTGAAAAACTATTTTCTGATACATGAAGGACCAATATTTCACAGAGATCTGAGAATTTATTTCCTTCATGCTCTCTGATGCTTTATTTCATGAACATTTAATTTTTTATAATGCTGTTTCTGAAAATACCTCTGATTCTTTTGTTTCTGAAATATTCAGCTGAGATAGCATTTGTTTGTTTTGCTTTCTTCCATCAAGTGCTTGCAATTTCTTATCTTTCAGATTTTTGTATATTTAATAGGTGTGTAACTATATACTTAATTAAAGGCCAGGGCTTTGCCAAGAGTTTTCAGAATTTTATCTAGAAGAGTTTAGAGAGAAATGCTACTGTGCTACTTAGACTAAAATTTCTTCTACCTTGATTTTCTTGACCAATGTTCTTTAGTATGGTCTGCAGCATTTTGCATCTTGGGATGTCAGGTAGTGATAGGACTAGGGGGGATGGATTCAAGCTAGAGGAAAGTAAGTTTAGGTTGGAAGTTAGGCAGAAGTTCGTCACCATTAGGGTGGTGAGACACTGGAGCAGATTGCCCAGAGATGTGGTGGAAGCCCCATCCCTGGACTTAAGTCCAGGCTCTGAGCAACCTGATCTGATGGGAGGTGTTCCTGCCCAGGGAAGGGGGGCTGGAACAAGATGATCTTAAAGGTTCCTTCCAACTCTGAAAATTCTATGATTCTGGGATTTTTAGGTAGGTACAGCTCTCCTTGCTGTCTCCCCAAATGTGACAAAACTTACCAGCTCTGGCATGTTAACATGCTCAGAGAGTCTAAAGGTCAGATTTTTAGAAGATCTCACCTATTTTACACACTAGATTCATAGTTATAGTTCTGTGTCTAGGACAGGGTGGTCTCTAGGTTGGATCACTGAAGAATTTTGTATGTAAAATTTCTCATTTGCTGTCAAGAATATTTATTGTAGAACCTGAAGATCTGGAAATGGTCAGTATGACTGGAGAGTAATTAATGTGGTGTGTATATGTGTGTACATTTAGGAAAAGAATAAAACAGATTTTCCAGCTACGGACTTGTTAATATAACCTTAATAATACACACCATATTAGAACGTATTAGAACAGTTACAGAAGTGAAGAAGAGCTTGAGATGTGGAAGTAAATAAAAATGAGGTAAGATGGTTTTACCAAATACAGAATGTGTAAGGCTAACATGATACTTCCCTAAGAGAAGATAACTGATTTTCCAGACAAGTGAACTGAAGCAGATCTCATCTGTCTAGAATACAATGCACCCTTTGAATATAGTATCTCATGAGAGATTATTGGTTCAACAGCAGAAGCTGAGGATTAATACATGTACTATTACGCATGTAAAGAACTGGATAAAAAAAAGGTGACGTTGGGTGAAGCTGAAAGGGTAACTGTTGGTTTTATAAGGAAGTCATTGCACAGAAATTTCTCAAAGATCCATCTTCAGACCATTTTGTTTAATATTGTCATAAAAAAAATTTTCAGATGTAGATGTTAGTAAAAATTACTAAGGTCATAAACCAATGTTAAAAGAAAGGACAAGCAGATCTGGTGGGGAAACTGAACACCAGTTCAGTATTAACTGAACACCAGAAGGAGTATTAATAGCATGGGGAATGTAGTCACGAACCACAACTGAAGATTGCTAAGGAAATGGCTCTTTATACAACACAGAGAATAAAATATGTCCACATAGGTGATAATGAAAAGTGCAAATGCTACCTGAGTATATCTTGAGCAAAGTATTTCTAGTTTGAGTAGAGAGGTACTCGTCTCAGAAGGCCTCCGAGCCTTGGTGCTCAGGACTGAAAAAGATACATTTATAAAATGAGAACAGGTGGAAAAAAAGATTTGTCCTTTTTTCCAAATTGATATCTGACATGACAGTCAAATGTCTGGAAACTGTTCTTTGAGGAGAGGCTGTAAAAGGAGGCTCAATAGCAAAATGGAGATTAAAAAAGGTACAACTAAGCACTTGGGGGGATGAAGGTAGAAGATGTATTTGAGTAAAATCAGTGTTGACACAAGCAAATAAATTAATTTAAATGGAATATTAGAGGAATCTTGGTATTTTCACAAACTGTGAAATACCCCTGAAATTCATCTTGTCTCCTAACTGAGAACAAATTTACCTCATTTCATAAAATCATAGAATGGTTTGAATTGGAAGGCAGCTGAAAGATTGTCTGGTTCCAACCTTCTTGCATGGGCAGAGACACTTCCCACTAGGCCAAATGCTCAAAACTCCATCCAATCTGACCTTGAACTCTTCCAGGGATGAGGCATCCACAACAGGCTTCCTTGGGCAGCCTGTGCCAGTGTCTTACCACTTTCATAATGAAGAATTCCTTCCTAGTATCTGACCTAAATCTACCTTCTTTCATAGGATTTAATTATCCTGTCTCCCTTACTGGATAGTAAGTCTTCTCATTTTACCTCCATTTAAACATTTTTTTTTAGAAAGAAATTCCAGCTTGCAACACACTAGCTATGAACACCCAAGTTTTAGTGTAAAGAAATTCTTAATTAGTGTAGCTTTATTCTTGATGGTAGCAACTTTGACAATTTTCTTTTAAAAGCCATTCTCCATAACTAATTTGTTCACTAAGACCTACCAGTGCTTTAAAATATATTGGCTCCAAAATACCCGCAAGAAAAAAAAAAAAGCAGGGAAATACAAACTCAATGTATTTCTGAAAATCTACAGTAGTTAACAGTACTTAGAAGGCTTAGAGTTAAATCTGACATTGCAGATAAGCTGATAAGTGATGACAGATTTAATGTACTCATAAAGAGCATTAGCAACATTATTTCTATCCTTATAAATATTTCACAATTTTTGTGTGTAAGTAAGCATTTCTAAGCAATTACTTGTAGAATTTTTGTTAATTTGGGGCACCTTATTGTAAGCAAAGATGTTTTAAAAAGCTTATTGGATATTTATAACCATATTATAGGACAAGGGAGATGATTTTAAAATGGAAGAGGGGAGATTTAGGCTAGACATTAGGAATAAATTCTTCACTGGGGGGGTGATGAGCTGCTGGAAGACATTGCCCACAGAAGTTGTGGTTGCCCCATCCCTGGAAGAGTTGAAGGCCAGGCTGGATGGAGCTTGGAGCAACCTGGTCTAGCGGGAGGATGGAATGAGATGATCTATAAGATCCCTTTCAACCCAAACCATCCTGGGATTCTGTGAGATCAGTCATCAGTAGTCAGTCAGCTGTGTAGGCTACCGGAAGAAATCTTCCATTAGAATTAAAATAATTACTTGTATCTTATTACCACATTAACAGTTTTCCAATGTCCCTTGGAGAAGAGACTTGAGAAACAGAGGAAGAAGTTCTTCTTTCAGGATATTTTATAGTGGTGGCAGCATGTCTTAGGTTTAGACTTTCTGAAATAATTAAATATGTGCCCATGGGCTCTGGTAGTACAATTCTTTCTGATGGAATAATACTACTACAAATCCTAACCTGGAACACTGAAATGAAAACATATGCTCTTGTTAGTTTTCCTATACATGGCTAGATGCAAAATGTGCAAAGTTAGAACTTGTTTACAAATCCTTACTGAATGCACAGCTGATTGACACCCAAGTCTTCAAACCCTGGCTGCTCAAAACATCAGACATGGCCAACTTGTACTACATTGAAATAACTTTCTTTTTTGTCCAAAAGAGAATAATGTCAAATCAAATACTTGAGTAAATCACATACATAATGTGAATTGTGTCAGAATAACGTGAAGAATATGCTGATAATCTATGGTTATGGTGTTGACATGCTGACCGTATGATGTTTCAATATTTAATATATTTTTGTGGGGTTTTGGGTTTTTGGTTTGGGTTTTTTTTTTTCATTTACTATTACTAATTTTTTTTCATTCATTTGCCTCAGGTCACCCAAACTGCCCAATTTTGACTTGAACATGTTAGTGAAGATTTTTACTATTTCTATCTAGCACTATTTTTCCCAAATCTACTACTGAAATCACTACTGAAGAAAAATTTTCAAATTTAATCAAGATCGCCTTGAAAAGCTTCAGATCTGTGAGGAAGACAAACCTGAGTCCTTTTTAGTATGTGGATAACAACTTAAATCCAGACACTTTTAAAATACAAGTTATTTTAGACATGGTGTTAAGAAATAGATCAAGGGGAGCTATCGGAACAAGAAACATAATCAAAGAGGTGAATTTATTTCTTAAATTGTTGTGGTTAAATAGGATGTTGGTATTTTCTATGGCAGTCTATGTAGTGATAATGCCATAGGTGCAGTGAATTTGCAGATGTATATCCTAAAGCTCTATGGGCCTATTTTCTTTGTCGAGATCTACTTTTGATGTAGCACTTTTCTGCCTCTTCATGCTGTGTCACATTTTGTTCAATGAACTGGGACCCAAAGTCATCTGAGTTTAATATCAGCAGCTAGACTATGCCTGCAAATTAGGATCTCGGATAGCTGAAGCAATGACCACTGGAATAAACAAATATCCTCCACTTTCCTAGTCTTTCCTCTTTTATCATCTATTAACAGCAGGTTGTAGGCTTCTTCTGAATGAGCCATAAAATGTTGTCAGGCATGGTGCAAGAAACGCTTCCCCAGAGCTCCAATTATATGCCAAGACACAGAGCAGTTGTTTGAGGAGCTCTCAGGGTACCAGAAGAACAGTATCTTGCACCTGACATCATTTTGAAGCCAAATTAAAAATGGTTTTGGCCAATATTATTCAGCAATATGGTGGAATCTCATGGAGTATCCAGGACTGCTGTGAGCTTAGCTGGAGGGTATGTGGAAAAGATGTTACCTCTGCCTGGCAGGAGCTGCTGCTGCTTTCATCTGAATTACCATTTCAGCACACTTGTGCTGTAAGTGCTTAACTGGTAACTGCTTCAAATGCAGTAATTTAACTTTTAAAAAATGATCCCTGAATAGTAGCCTTATTTAATTGTAAATAATATTAACTCCTTAGAGTAAATGTAGATCTTAATTTAGGTCATGGATTGTACAATGTCATCAGTAGGTTACTATTAAAAAGGGTGGGTAACTGTAATCCAAACTATGGTAAAAACATCTTTAAATTTAATTAACACCATTGATTAAAAACAAACAAAAAAAATAGGCAGCCCCAGGGTGTATCAAAAGGCTTCATTTCCCCAAGGAGATACATCTTGGATACCCTCACGAATCCTCTCCCCACTATTCCAACATCCCCTGTTCATCCCTGGGCTGAGCTCAGCTGTGAGAAGCCTTGTGCACAGCTCCTTGTGCCCATCCTGGCCCTGATCAGGTCCTGCTTGGGGCCAGCACTACATGGTCTGTGGTCACCCACTGCTCCTGCCTCTTTTTTTTTTGCTTGGGAGCATCTCCACTATGCTGATCCCTCATGGAGAGGTTAATATCTAGGGTATCTTTTTCTTTCAAAACTAATCCATTTATACATGCTGAAATAGTCAGAAGAGATTTCTACTCCTATAAAGCTCAGATAGGCCCTGTCTGTTTTTCTGATGAATGTTGCAGGCTTTAAAATTATGGTACCAAATCTGAAGAAGGAAAACTGTAACCTGATAGTAGCCTGATGCTACTGGTGTCACCATTCCCAGAGTATTTTCTGGAGTCATTGGCATTTTTCAGACCATCCCAGTTTTTGTCCCACAATTATAATATTGCACCCTGGCAGAGGCATATTTGAAAAACGCTTCCTGCATGATTTGTGTGCAAGCGTGCACAAGTAGTTAAAAAGTAATATTGTTTAAGTCTGAATCTTTTAATTTCATCTGCTAAACAAACATTTGCATTGGTAAGTGTCCTGTCCCATGCTCTACCTGACCTAAAAAATTTAATTTGAACACTGATCTCATATATGCACATTTGCCAGCCTCCCACTGCTTAATCACATACAATTTCAGTACCCTTTTATAGCTGTACATATACTGCAGTATAGCCTCCTCCAACATTTACTCTGTCCCCTTTTTATGTCTCTCAGGTCTTCATCTCTACAAACTGAAAAAAAAATAGCTTTCTGCTCATAATGTGGAGGAAAGCACATTATGCTGTGGACTTGGTATTCTCAGGAAATGCTTTCTCATCTGTTCCAACTCTGAAACATGGCTTGGGCACTTAACATCAGTTGTGTAACAAAGTACCCATGCCTGTAATGGATCATCTTTTTCATTACAGGACAAGATGAGAATCCTTCAGATAAGAAGTGGTCAAATTATAGGGCTCCTTGAAGACAAAGCCTGTTATTATGAACTATTCTCAGCTATGCATAGATAGTCACTTCAGTGAACAGGTCACAGGAGTCACCCTGAAATGTAGTATTTAAGATATTTCTAATAGGCATGTAAACATGGGAGGTAACCTTATATGGGACAATATTTTATGCTCATTCTTCCCAACCTGATCTTCTAAGAGCACTTAGAGTGCATCTAAAAATTAATGCAGTAATATTTAAAACTAGAGTTTTAAATTCAGGAATAAACCACAAAATTCTATTTGAATATGATATCTGTACACATGTGCTTGAATGGGAAAAATTATATTTCCTGTATGCCTTACTAAGTCTAAATTTAATTCAGTAGCAATAAGTTTTGACAAAAAAAGAACTACCCACCCAGACACATGCTATTTTTATAGAGTGATTTGGGTTGGGAGGGGTCCTAAGGATCATGTAATTCCAACCCTCCTTGCCATAGGCAGAGACACAATCTTTTAATCCCAGGGCATCTTCTTTCCAAGGTTACTCTTTGAAAATCAGAACACTTGCACATTTAATGCAATTGTGATTTCAGGAAAAACATGGAGGAGACAGGCAGTTTCACTGTGACTCATCCTGTAACTGTTTGAGCAATCAATGGCAAAAATCAAAGATTTCTTCAGTTGCCTTTAAAGTCAATGAAGATGCTATAAAACTATCCAGAGCTGAGAAGTCGAATATTTATTAACACTGAAGGAAAGACTGAGATGATTACAGGGATTCCAATAGGATTTTAGGTTCCTCTTTCAAATAAAATGCAATCAATAATAATCCATCAGAGCAGTCCCCAGTTTATTAGATTCTTCTACTTAGGAGGTCTTTGCAGTGTTCAATTTGTCTTATTGGTTTCTGTTGAGATATTAAGGTCAGAATTTTCTGGCTATATATATATATATATATAGCTATATATAAAGAGTGATTACTGTTCTTCCTCAAAAGAGTAAACCCTAGTAAAAGAAATAAATGGTATTAAGTTATTTTTATCTGAAATTTCCACACTTCAGACCTGATCTTCTAGAAAGGGTATCACTCATATTTACAACACTGAAATTAATGCATACTTGGTGCTACAACACTGAGAAGCAGGACTAAAACAGAAAACGTTAAACTCTGTTTATAGTGGGGTTTTTATGTCTTCTTTTTCCATAGAGTTCAATCGGAACTTTTAGGATGACATTAAGCATAATTCCATTAACACTGTAACTACACTTTCTAATAAACACTGCAATTATGTCAGTATATGTGCTCTAATTACGTGATTAGGCCAGCAGTAATGATGTATCTGCATAGCCAGTTATGAGTTAAAATTACATTAGAAACAATCTCACTCGATGCAAGGAACAAAAAAAAGTAGAGGTGTGGAAATGAAAAATGGGGAAATACGTGTCAAAAATTATCATAAGCTGTTCACTCGCATAAACCAGCATTGCTTCACCTCATCTCTATCTTTGTTCTTTTTCCCAGCTGTCACAGTACCTCCAGGACTACTCTTGTACTCTTCTTTTACCTGTTCAAAAATGTTGTCAGTGAAGTGATGCAAGGTGAAACAATTTCGCTGTGTGACTCCTGAGAATTCTCTTAGTTACAGAATACTCCTTAAAGAAAACCAAAACCCCTGAAGGCTTGTTTTGCAATGTGATGGGCTAGAAGTACTCTCAAGGCTAAAGCTATCTTATGTCCTGAGAGCTGCAAGACTTGGGTCTTGCTGGCTAGCAGTGAATGTGGAAAATTATAGTGACTGTCCAGTTGCCATCAACACTGAATTTGCCTTAAAGAAATTGCTTCACCTGCTCAAAAACTTATTTTGCCGCTTATTGACAAATTTCTATGATAGCAAATATTTTCCAAGCAGAATACATAGTAGAGTGACTTTTATGTCTTTCTCAAGATATGCTTGAACTTACGAACTCTGATCATATAAGACTATATGCACCTTGCCAGATTGCCTCCTGAAAGCATGAGATGACTCTTGATTTATATAGATACTCACTTTATTTAAGTAAAGGAGAGAGTGTTATTTATTTTTGATCTATAACCACACAAAAATCTTTGAAATAATATATCCTGCTTTCTGAGGAGTCATGACATATAGACAGAGGTAGCTTAAGCAGTTCATTCAGGCATAGAAGCAGTAATTTATCAAGTGCAATGTACACAGAGAAATTAGCTTGATGCAGCTTGATTCAGGCTACTTTTAACTAAGGGCATATATGGCACTAACTCTTAGCTACAGATATACAGTATTTGGGAGCATTAGCAATTTTTGCATCTGTACTTTGTCACTTTTAGGTGAAAAGAGGAACTACCACATCTCCGGAGGCTTTTCCTATTTAAGACACTGCAGTAGCCACAACAGATGGAAAAAGTTTATTTTTTCCGTAAACATGATCCTACTTTACAGAGCTGTAATGTCATGTTGTGGGTGAAGCAATGCTAGCCATCTATAAAACCCTTTTCCACAGTTTATTAAGCCTAATAATAATGTATTATTTTTATTTTTTTTGCAAGTAATCTATAGCATTTTTTCCTAAGGCAAGTCATTATGTTTTCTTCTGCATAACTTTTCTCTAACTAATTTGGTCATAGAAAAAGAATATTTCAGTGTGCAAATCATGCATAAATAACAAAATTTATTGGTTTAGATCTTTCATGATGGGTGCAATAATGATTCAAAAGGCTCTAAAAGAGAGTAAGCATAAATTTGGTAGAACAATTACTATTCTAGGCAATAAGAGATACTCCACAGATACAGCACGTTAGTATTCCCTGTTGGTTGCCTGTGGTGCTGAAGGAAGTAATACAGTGTAGAAAGAAGTTTGGTGTTACCCAAAGTTTAAATAGACAGCCTTTTTAGTAGATAAAAATTTATTTAAAACTTTTAAGTTATTCGTGGTAGTGTGAAGAAGTCCATTTTTGGTTATGCAGGGAAAAAATGAGTTCAGAGGCACTGGAATGGTGCAAAGGGAATGAACATGTTCCAGATGGAAACTGAAAAGACCAACTAAGGGCAAAGTAACAGATATTTTAAAATGTAGTGTTAGGAAGAGTGAAGTAAAAATGTCTATTCAGAAACACTGAAAGGGCTAGAAGTCTATGAGAAGCTACAATGTACACTAAAAAGAAAGCCATTTTTAGCTCCAGTACTTCATCAATGAAGCAGTATGAGATATTCAATTTAATTCAGGTGCCTGCATTTACATTTTAGGTTCTCAGTGAAACTGTTCGAGTAAAATTGCCTAAGATTCCAGCTCTGTGTGTTGCTATTAGTTTCACAAATAATGAATGGCATAGCTCATTAATCCTGAAGAAAATCTTGCAGAATATCTAACAAGTTTGCCATTCTAAATCTGTTTTTTTGCAATAATGGTGCAACTCTCTATGCCCATGGACTTATTCATTATAAGAATATTAAAGCTGAATTAAAAATAATTCTGTTAAATTCATATAATTTCATATTTGCCATAGTGTAAGAATGGTTATGATGTCTGTTTATATAAAAGGAGTGCCTAGATATATTTTATGAATTCATATGAACTAGAATTTTGATATATGGAAGCTACAGCTTCTATTAGAAAAAAGCATCTTATTTGTATTATGCTTGAGGGGTCAGAAACACGAGGCTACATTTCATGTGTCTTTTAACTAGGCTGCTTACCAGATGACATTATTGTTTGATAAATTACCTGTATCCATCATTATCAAGCTCTGCCTTAAATTTGGAGGTCAGTGGCCCTTTGCATCATGATTCACAAGACCTGACATCCCCTCATTGCTTGTGGAAATTTCCCTTTTGTTATGCTGCTGACCCAATCCATGCTCCCATTTTTGCTTGCAGTTCTGTCTTGCACTATTGTTTTTGCTGATCGATCTCCACGTCTCCTTGGTGTGTCCCTGAAATATTTCAGCTTTCTCTCCTTGATGTTCTGGGAGCAGTAAATGGTTCTTTCTGCACTGCTGCAATATACACTCATTTGTCTTTTTTTCTGCTCTGAGGTCTTCAATGTATATCAGCCACACAGAATCTCAAAGGACTCTGATGACTTCACGTTTGCTGCCTTGAGGATCCAGTTTTCACAGTTATACCTAGTAATAGATCAAATAGTCAGCAATTACACCAGCTTGACCTTTACGAGCAGGTCTCCAATCTGCCCTTTTCTCACAGAATACCTTTTAATTTAACATCTGCTGAGTATGACATAGCCAACCTTATCCAGATGTCACCTTGTTCAGATGTTGCAATCTTTACGCATAATGAAGAATAGGTAGTTCCTCTGCTTTCCCCCTTCTCACATAATTCTTTTAATCTAAATAAAATGATCCAAGGTCTTCCTTTCTGATCCTTTATTGCTGACTTTGTCTTCCAGTGAAAGACCCACATTTATTAATCAGTTTACTTATGTGGTGATATTCTAGAATTATTGCAAATTTAACTCGAATTATAGTAAAATTTTGGACCAAGACTGAAAGCTCTTTACTGCCAGACTTTTTTTCAGGAAAAAGTATACTTCTGAAGTCTATGGCTTAGTGGCAGATTAGGAAATTAAATCCTTAATATAAATCTTCCTTATTTGGAAGTTTTCAGTTTTTTAGTAACTTATATTTAGGAAACAGGTATTTTTCCCAGAAAACTACATTAAAGCATTTAAAAAAATGTCAGTAAATTCAGCAATCCACTAGAATTAGTAAGAAGACTGGTAAAAAAAGTGAAGTCCACAGTAGTTTGTGTTGGGACTTGTCTTATTAAATAACTTTATCCATGAACTGGAGGAGCTGATGGAGTTGGAGAGAACACCTCAAAGTTGAAGAGGACACCAAATAGCACGTGGCTTGCTGGTGCACTGAAGGGTGAGGCTGCCAATCAAAGGGAGGTAGAGAGGCTGGAGGAGTGGGCTGACAGGAACCTCACAAAATCCAACACAGACAAAAGCAAAGTTGTGCATGTTGGAGGGAAGAGTCCCTGGCAATGATAGAGATGGGAGCCTACCTGCCCAGGGAAAAGCTCTGCTGAAGAGACCCTGGCTGGCAGTGAACTAAACTGAAGCCAGCACGGCTACATGGCAGCAGAGAAGCCAAAAGTGTCCTGGGCTATGTCAGCCAGGACCACAGCCAGATCAGGAGCAAATGATTATCACTCTCTGCTCAGAACTTCTTAAATTGTATCTGGAAAGCTAGATCCAATTCTGGGCTCCAATTCAAGTCAGTTCATGATAACTGGGGTGAGTTCAGTGAAGGGCAGGGAAGATGGTCAGGGGGCTGGAGCACTTACCCTGTGAGGAGATGCTGTGGAAGCTAGGATTATGGAGCCTGGAGCAGAGGTGGTTTGGGGGGAGCCCAGCAACAGCCTCAGCACCTACAGGAAGATGAAGCAGTGCCCCAGTGCCTGCGGGGAGGTGACTGAACAGATGGAGGCAAGATTTTCACAGAGTGCATGGCATAAGACAAGAGGCATCAAGCATAAGTTAAAACAGGAGACACTCAGACTGGAAAGAAGAAACTTGTTCATGAGAACAGCCAAGCAGTGGGCAGGTTGCCTAAAGAGATTTTTTGAAGATGAACTTGGATAAAGCTCTGAGCAACCAAGCCTGATTGCAGAGCTAACTTTGCTTTGAGCATGAGGCTGGACTAGAGACCTTCTTAGGTGCCTTCCAAATGGAATTCTGCAGTTCAGTGTTTTGCCTAATATGAAGCAACTGTCATAGATTCACTTTCTGATACTCAAGTAGAGTATTGAAAGAAAACAGTTGAAAAGACTTACTAAAAACTAAGGGAACAGAGATCTGATGCATCCTTAAGATGCCTGGAAATTTTAACACTGTATATCAGTGCATCCAGCTGTAATTTGTAGATCACTGCCGAAAGTATTTAAGGAATTACTCTTTGCAATCTGTCTCTCTTCACTTTTGGCATATGTCCCCTAAGGGATACTGTACCTCTGAGACCACTTTTTCTATTAACAGTCACTTTTGATAACCCTTTACTTTATCTGAAGTGCAAGATTTAAAGACAGCAATAACACACCCATGGAATATAAGTTTAATTATTAGAAAAGGATCAGTTTGGAGGGTTTGGGGGCTGTTCTGTGTTTTCAAAGAAATATTTTCAAATATCTATTAATTGTTAAAAAAGTTAATGCTTTAAAAGTAGGTGATCTTTTTTTGTATTTTTTGTATAATCTTGTACTCCTTATTTCTTTAAACTTACTGTCTCATCTGATACGCTTTTCCATGCTTTTCCTTTGTTAACCTTCATTGCACACCCTGACTGCTTGAAGAATATAGTCACAGCTCCTTTATCTGTTTAGACTCAAGAAGCCAAGCCCTTTAAGTCCTTCTTGTATGACAGGCATTCCATTCTGTTTTATCTCCATAGCACTTTTAAAATCACATTTATTTATACAACAACACTTCTTATATTATTGTTACCCATCCCCTGTAAAATAGTTCTGTTACTTTTGTGGTACAACTGGAAATACTTTGCCTAAAGCATCAAAGAAAAAACTATCTGTTTTTCATAGGTACTTTCTGCAATTAATTCATGCACGCAGGTCTCCTTTCCCTTCTGCCTTTACACTGACTGAATTCCCTACTTAACACAGAAGTTTTATCTCTAGTCCCTAATGCACACCAGCATGTTTCTCACATTTTTATTACATTAGTCCTCAAGTTCAGGCTTCTCTCTGGATGATGCTTAAGAGTCTTCTCTAATTACATTGTAGATTATCAATGTATTTTGTAAGTACGCTTCCCTTTTTCTGCAAAGATAAATACTGAAAAAAATTAAGTTTGTTAAATCCTAAAAATGCTTCTTTAAGACTTCGAGGGATACTTGTTCTATCTCAGTTCTTATGGTGTCCCTGCATCCTACCCTTCACTCACTTTACATTTCTTTCAGAGAAGCCCCTTTTTTGCTTCTCTTCACTCATTTTGTGTTGTTTTAATTCTTTATATTTAACTAATGATTGTAAGGTCCCATACTGTGTATTTTATGAACATACAAAGAGGTGAGATCTACATTTTTATCATCCAAAGATGATAAAGATCTCAAAGGAAGATATACATCTGCTCAAAGATAAAATTCTTATTTTGCTGATTTTTTTGGAAGTCAGCTCTTTTAGAATTGCTTGTCTTGATTACCCTCATGGATGAATTATAGAATAACTATCTTTAGTAACTGAATTAGACAGTGTTTAAGTATGCTAGAGCATGTGCAATAACACTGGACAGTCATCATATAAAAATTTTCACTATACTATGGGTTTCTGTCTTGACTAGATTAACATCTGGTTTACCTTGGCTGTAGCAGACTTAGAAAATGTGGGTTAGCAAGTACTAGCTTCAGCTTTTATTAGCTTAATTTTATGATCCAGAAAAGCCTCAAGGGCTAGGTAATTCTTGGCCCTTTATAGCTAAGTACATTGGAATAAAGTAAAAAAGCAGTGCAACATCAGGAACATTTACAGTCCTTGTAATTTTTGCATTAAAATGTTCTCTTCTGTATTTCTTCTAGTCATAAAGGTAGCAGGCAAGAAGGTGGTGTGGATGGAAGTTGTGAGGTACTCCTTTTTTCCAGGACCCAGAATGTTCCTAAGCACTCCTGGAGGCACAATTCTTGTCATCCCCATGCTGGCCTGTGGACAGGATTCGGAGCCTAGATTGATTTTGGTCAAAGCAACTTTATCTTCTGGCAGTGAATATAACTTCTCAAATGCAAAAATACTTGCTATTTTGGATGGACACTAAGCTTTTTCTAGATCCTTCAAAATGTATTAGACTTTTAAAGAATTTCACAAAATGTCCTTGAATCAGGTAATAGAAGACCTGCAAGATTAAAAAGATCTGCAGAAAACCAGGTCTAACACAGAAGAAATCAAGGAGTTAACAGATGCCACATTCCTTCTGGGAGTAACTGTGTGCTATTTACTGTTTCCACCCAGTGTCTGCTTAACACTTAACTCATCATTCATCTCCCTGACTCACTTTTTCAGCTATTTACTTTGATACAGCAATAATGGAGCCCTTTGTTGTATTGATGTGCACTCACCCATACATAGCAAATTAACAGAGGATCTTTCTTCTTCAGAGTTAGGTTCAGTTAGTCCACTTGGAGTCTTGGAATGAGTGTCCTTCCTGACCTTCAGGCCAGGTTGTTTCTAAAAAACGATTTAACTAGATTGGACAGTAGACAGAGATAACAGAGGCTTGTTTACTGTCCAGTTGATAGACCAAGCCTATGATAATTAAAAAAAAAAAAGAAAAAAGCAGTGCTAATTAGTGACTCAGAACCCATTGCACCAGCAATTATATACTACATCTTGAAACCCTTTTTTTTTTTTAAAAAAAAAAAAGGCATCTTAGCCCCAGTTTTGTCTAACACTATCAAAACAATGCAGTTCAATAAACATGTATTTACTGACAGAATATTTTGGTGTGAAAAATCAGTTGTTTCTCTATGCTATTTTTCTTTACTCGTCTTTATTAACTTTTTAGAATAAAGAAAAAAAACAGAAAGAAAAACTAATAGTAGTATTCTGACTTTTCAAATTAAGATAACAAGCGAAATTCCTCCTAATGTTTTTAATTCTAAACTAACATTTTTTAAAAAATGTTTTTTAATGACTGTGTAAATTGCTATTTATGAAACTTATCTACAATATTTAATGTGATTTTAATCCATTTATCTACAGGTTTTTAAAAAGTGTCTTAGGAGTAAATACAATAGGATATACTTTGCTGAACTGCAGATACTCTACACAGAATGAGACAATTAGCTAGGCTTTTCTATGTGTTTCCATATGTAACTGATAATATATCTTGAAAGTTAACAAAGGAAAAGATATTTTCTTTAGCCTAGTTATTTTTAGAAAGATTAACTAGAACTCATTCAGTCAGTTGAAAAGGAAGTTAGCATAGAAAAATACTTTTTTCAGATTTCTGTATAAATCTTCTGTTCTAGCATATCACTACAGAAAACAGTATTAAAGTCAGTGTTTGTATAGCAACTTTTCTGACTCAACATCTATTCATACTCAGAGGTTACACCAATGTGTTTGGCATGCAGTCCATAATACAATAATTGTATGAAACTACGGAAGTCACAAACACAAACAAGACAAGATAGTACACAGATCTGCGTGTTTAATTTCATCCACAGTTGTCAGTCATTTTATGACAGGCTGGCATTCACTATCAAAACATAAATATCTGCTAAATCTGATTATCATCTGTAAACTTGATGTATACACTTGAATCATCTCAGTCAAAAATTCTCTCCTAACATTTACTGTTCCACTTGAAGGACGCGTTGTTGGTAACATTCATCTGACTGTTCCTAGACATTCAGTATGGATGCCAAAGAGACAGCCCTCTTGGCTGATGATTAGTTAAGCCAAATGGATTTCCTAGTTTAATTTCCTCACGTTAGGTCAGGTGAAATTCACCTTTCAAAGTGGTGCCTGCCATTTTATTATTCTCTGGGTGTAAAACTGTGGTCTTCCAAGTTGACATAAATTATTTCAGACTTAAAAAAATGAAAATGACACTTAAATATTTTGTGTTTGAACACTGAGATGGATGTGAAACAGTTTAGACAGCAGAACATAAGAACAACTTACAGTTAATGATATGAATACGCATGAAATTATGGAACATAAATAACTGAAGTAGATTAATTAATTCAAGAACAAACCCAACAGGAGTAGTTTGTTAATGCATATCAGCCTAACCCTACCAAGATCCAGAACCTTGCCTTTCTACTGCCTGTATCTCCAAGAGGTTAATTTAAGAGCTTGTTTTGGGAACTAAACTGCTCAAACAGAACTGTCCATGCTAGTGCTGCTGTCCTCTCAGAGGGAAGTGTAGGAAGGAACCTCATCTAATTATTTCCTTTGCTGAGAGAATTGCTGCCTAGTTAAAACTATCAGTTGCAGGAACTGGAGATATAGTGTTGTCTGTTTATGCCTGCTTGGATATGCACAGGAAGAAAATTCTAATTTCTTCCATATGCTGTGTGGTTCCCCAGAGAAGAAGCAGTGAGCAGAGCTTGCTGTAGGCAGTGTTTAACAGCAGTGCAGAAGCTGTAATTTCAAGTTTTGTTGTGCTAGGCTGTTCTGCTTTACAGAACAGCTTTGCCTTTGCCCCAAGGGAAGATCAGCTCTCTCTCTATACACTCTGCTGTTACTGGGTGAGACAATATACACAGGCAAGCTATTCCAGAACTTCACCAACCTTACTTGCAGAATTATTCTTACAGCAGAGTTCACCTTGAGTTTCAGATATACATTTAGATTTATACGAAGGAGAAATCTGCATGTGAGCTGAGCATCTGAGCTGCTGTTCTACATAGTCAAAATCTAATCAACTGTCAGTGGAGTCCAGGGACTTATTCAGCTGACCAATTTTAGCTGTCAAGTTTTGGATAAGATGAACATCTCTCTAAGCACCAATGAATAAATAACAAGCTCATGTGTGGATGCTCATGTTTCCATAACCTTAGTGTGTGTGAAGCTGATTCATATCCCTTCACATCTCACAGAAGTCCACATTTCTGAACCATGTCTTCTACCCAAAGTAACTATCTCAAAGCATGGGAAATAATTTACTTTTTGTATTTTTTTCTGGCCTAAACAATGTCAGTTTTTTCAACATCTCCCCATAGGACACATTTTCTAAAAATCTGATTGTTCCTTCTGGACTCTCTCCAACATCTTTGCACCTTTCTTGAAGTGTGTCGACTAAACCAGATAAAGTGTTTCAGCTGAAGCTTGACTGTGGAAGGAATCTTAAGTGTATGTTTGTCCTTTTTATTCAACTTAGTATAGCAAATCAAAAGCTTTGAAGTGAGTTTCAGGAATAATTATTTATTCCCCATGAAGTAAAATGACTTCAGTATCTTATCCACTGATGCACATACTCATTATATCTTACAATCTCATTTCATTATTGTTCTTCAAGATTGGTAATTCAAGTTGCAAATCCTCGAGTATGACGACAAATTTGAACTAGATCTCCAAAATATTGTAACGCTGGATCTGAAGAGAACAAGCCTGTTCTTTGGCCATGTTGAGAAAGAAAGGATAGGCTCTTCCTCCAATTGCTCAAGCTGGGTATCTTGAACAGGGGGAGAAATTGTCATTTGTCTTCATGAAACACTTAATCTTGAGAGGCACGGGAAACAGAGAAAATTGAGAAACGTGAAACACTTCAGTGTTTCCTATCATTCTAAGCAGCTCCCTGTAGTATAGGTGATGCGAACTATATTGGTACCTAATCTGAAAGGAACATAGTGACAAATATCATAACACCTGAATCTAAATTGGGTCTCTAGGCCTTGTATCTCTTCCCTTTTAATAATACAGTTCTTAGGTATTTTGGTAACCAAAGAGAAAATCAACTAAGAAAGTGTTGGCCTGCTGGCATGCTGGCAAAGTTTTCTCTCTGAGATTAAGACTGCTTCAAAATCTGGTTTCAGCAGCTGATAAACCAGGCCTTGGATATGTTGACCATATCAGTGTATTTCCAGCCAAATCCTTAAGGCCATAGCACTGACATCTGTCTAACCATGAAATTGCCATGTGGTGTCCCAGCTTGGTTCTGCTTGGTGTCTCATGATGCCTTTGTAAGAACTGAGGAAGACATAAAGATGCAGAGGCTAATCTTTAAGTTAATATTAAAATGAGTAATACATGGTAGATACATCAGCCTTATGATATATATAGTAAATGTTTTTTTCTCAGCTAACATTTTATGTCCCATGAAACACACAGATGTAAGACTTTGAAATGTGAATACCTTTATCATAGAGAAAGTTTCATAATACCTTTGAAAGTCTTTCATGGTTATAATGGAATTGAGGATGTATTTAAACTAACCAATGACAAGAAATTTAGCAATTAAAATGCAGCTTCAACAAATAGAATGATACAATACTAACAAGATTAGAAAGCCTGAGCCTTTTTTCATATGCAGAAACATGTGGAAAATAATGTCTAATCCACAAAATGCTTGAAGGTTGTATTTATAGAAAAATTGGTAATGAAGCGTGAGTATTTGCAAATATAAATCTAATCTCTTACAGCCCAGATTTTTCAGTCTTTCTAGCACCCTTTTTGATCCTGAATATGAAGAGACTTTCTTCATATTAATTATTGGAAATATATTTGCATATACATAATGGCATACATATATAAAAGATGTAAAGCAAAACTTCTACATCCCATTTCAATACCGTGGTCAATATTAATTTGTTTTCTATGTTTTGGGTTTTCAATCTTGGTGGTTTAAATGCCATATTCTTTAACAAGCAAATAATGAATACAAATTTTCTGTTTTTCTGTAGAGTTGCCTAAAGAGGCAGAAATTTAAATGTGAAAAATGGTTTTACTGAATTCTAGGAAAATTATGTCAGAAGTGAATCTTGAAAGGTTGTATTTAGAAAGTGGATACTATTGACCCATTGCACAAATGTCAGGATTAACAGAGCTCACAACGGGGGAAGCTGTCCATGTTGTTTCTGTGGAAACTGCAGTAGGAAGAAAGCAAGCAAGTGAAACCTAAAAGGAAGAAAATAAGGAGGAGGGATGGAATTTTTAAAGGTCCATCTGGTACTATTGTTTGTGATATTTAAGCTATTGAAAGGCAATCATTTTATAATCTTGTTGGGCCATGCCTACAGGGCTTCCCCAGCAGGGAAAGCATAGTAAGAAAAATGAATAACATGTGTTGATGGTAGCTTGTTGACATAATAACAAATCCTGTTGGACGCTTCTGCTACATGTACATTAGCATTAGCTTCCCCTCAACATAAAATAAAAACCATTCCCTTCTGTTTTAGTAGATTAGACTGCTGAAGTTTACTTATGCATAGAACATATTTCTTGTCTGTAAACTCTTGTGAATAGTCCTTTCCTGTGGTCTGCTTTAGCTATTTCAAAGCATTAAAGGCTGTGCTTGCTGATTTCAAGTTTCCCATGGAAAAAATTCTGTTGCAGCCTTATGCATTAAATTTTAGTATTTTTGCTGAAATTTGCAATTCAGATTTGAGTAAGTGAAAAATTCTTAGTTATAAAGAATGATATTTGATCATATTGGACAATATCTTTATCTTCCCACAGCCCTATGCCCTGCTGTCAGAGTGAAAGGAAGACCTGTACAAGTTAAAGGCCACAGGATTGTCATATCAATAAGGATAGGTAGTTTACAAAAGATTTATATCTCATCTTCCTTATTTTAAGAACCAGCACAAGAACTCCCAGTCTGCTAGCACAAGTTTTTTCTATCTCTTTTTTTTTTTTTTTTTTTTTTTTTTTTTTTTTTTTTTTTTCTTTTTTTAATTTATTTTTTTAATTCTTTGTATTGTTTTTGGTTTGTTTGTTTGTTTGTTTGTAGGTGTCTCTGGATACACCTAAACTCACTTGGGTCTCAAGAAATGGTTTTCCAGATCAGAAATGGGCAAAACAAACAACTTGGAAAGAAAAAAAACAACAACTTAATCTACCAGGAGAAAGAGAACACAAGAACAAGTCTTATTACTGCCCACTTCTCCCTTCTTCCCAGGCTAGATTGCTACACTTCTGCATCTCCCTCAGTGGCTCAGGGGACGGGCAGTGGGGGTTTGGGGTCAGTTCCCCCCATAGTGTTTCTGCTGCTCCTTCCTCCTCAGATGGAGGACTCCTCACAGCCCTCCCCCACTCCAACACAGGGTCCCTCTCATGGGAGAATCCTTCATGAACCCCTCCAACATGAGTCTCTCCCACCAGGTGCAGTCCCTCAGGAACTGCTCCAGCCTGGGCTGCCCACAGAGTCACAGCTGCTTTGGTGACCCTCACTTCACTTTTGCAGTTTCATTTTCCCTTCCTTGAATATGTCACTCACAGAGGCACATCCAGCTGCCTGTCTCTACTGTGTCTTGGGCACAGGCAGGGCCAGAATTGCAACTGGGGGAGCTTCCAGCATCTTCTCACAGTAGCCACCCCTGTGGCCCCCACCCCAGCAGACACAGAGTCATGAAGGGTGTGTGAGTCCTGCTGACTATTTTAGATTTTGTGCTATTGCAGTTGAGGATGAAGTAAAAATGAACACTGACATTCAAGAGCAGAGCCCCAGTATTTTACTAGTTTTAATGTAGTTTTTCTTACATGTGCAGATCCTGTGACTGCTGACTCTTGGTTTTATGATTAAAAAACTTCACTTTTCTCACCGGTATTTGACTAGCATTAAAATTGCCACACACGCATCTGTAGATGTTTAATTATTTGTACAAGGCAAAAGGTTCTCAGCCCTTATAACTGAAGACCTTTTCTTAGTTATGAAACAGCATCTGTTTTGGCAGTTTTACTGTAATTTCAACATAAATTTATATTCTTCACTATCATTGGGTGACATTGTACAAATCTATTTTTGTTTATTTATTGAAAAAAAAAAACCCTAAGCATGCTTTAAAAAGATCATAAAATGAACTAGGAACAAGATTTTATAGTACTGAAATGGAGTGCATTGGATGACTTAGAAAATTACAAGAAGCTTATGCTCCAAAAGCCACTAGAAGTATAATATGGCTCTAATCCAATAAATATTTGTGCACACATGTAACGTTTCTCATGTGAATAAGATTAATAATATATCTAATTAGGATTTGTAATTAGGGAATCTCTGAGAAAGAACTCTTAAGAGACAAGAAAGACATGGATGACAGTAATGTTTTCTGGGACATCATGACCTTTTTGTGCTTTGTATTTGTGCTCACCTAACTGGATTCTCTGAGGAGATTATATTTTGCTTAACACTTTCCTGAAAAACTATCTTGGCTCAATAATACATCTTTCTTCTTTATCCATTCTGTTTTCAGATATGACTTTTCTGTTCTGCCACAGAGTACATTAGTTCTAAGATCTGTGCAAAAAACTTCCATAACTTAAATCTGTATATTTTTCACTTCATCTCATAATTCCACCAAATACAAACATTTTATTTAATGTATTACAGAAGAAAGCATATTAGAAAGTATGACGTCACAGTTCAGAGCTTATATTTCTGTTTCGTATTTTTTAAATCTGACCAAACCAGAATGCCCTGCTGGAAGATATGGTAGTACCGGGAAACAATTGCTGCCAAGGAGTCATGAAACAGAAATGACTGATGCTGATGACTTCACTTTTGCAGAGGGGAGATAGTTTACAAGTATAATCTGATATGATTACTGTGCAATCCTACCTAGCAAATGTTTTTTATGAATATGATTGCCTTCAAAATTGTATTTGTGTGGAGTATAGTCTCTGTATTCAGAAAATATCATGGATATGCACTGAAATGAAGGATAAAGAGAGGTTAGAATGGAAAAGGTGCGTGAGCTTGAACCTTGTCCTTCACCCAAGCTAAGTAAGGGAACTATTAAATTTTCCTTTTCTTAGTACTCCCCTGTTTTCTGGGTTGGGTGTGAAACTTTTTAAACCTGTGGACTAAACTGTAGTTATGCCAGCCTACTCCAGTGTAGAATCTGGGTGCCCTATCTGCTGTGCAGATACCGAAAGTGACAAGAAATGTATTTCAATCTGTCCTGTAACAATTTAGGCAAAAAAAAAAGTTGTGGGTAACAGGTGAGGTCTCAGATGATGGGAAACCTGCCAACGTGATGTCCGTCTACAAAAAGGGCTGGAAGGAAGTTCGAGGGAACTACCAGCCTGTCAGCTTGAACACAATATATGGAAAAATTATGGAGAAGCAAGACCAGATGGCATGGGTTCAGGAAAGACAAGTCTTACTTCATCAACCTGATCCTCTCCTGTGACCAGGTGACCCACTTAGTGGATGAGGGAAAGGCTGTGGACATTGTCTACCTGTAAAGCCTTTGACATCATCTCCTACAGCATTCTCCTAGAGAAGTTGGCAGCTTATGGCATAGACAGGTCTACTCTTTGTTGAGTAAAAACTTGGATAGATGGCCAGGCCCAGAGATTTGTAGTCAGTGGAGTTAAATCCATTTGGTGGCCAGTTACCAGGGCTCAGCTTTGGGGCCAGTCATGTTCGATATCTTTATCAATGATCAAGATGAGGGGATTGAGTGCTTCCTCAGCAAATTTGCAGGTAACACCACGTTGAGTGGGAGTGTTGATCTGCCTGAGAGTAGGAAGGCTCTGCAGAAGGATCTGGACAGGATGAGTCAATGGACCAGTGGGCCAGTCATATGAGGTTTAGCAAGGCCAGGTGCTGGGTCCATCATTGTGGTCACAACAACCCAGGCAATGTTACAGGGTTGGGAAGGAGTGGCTGGAAAGCTGCCAAGAGGTAAAGGACCTGGGGATACTGGTAGACACTCAGCCGAATATAAGCCAGCAGTGTGCCCAGGTGGCCAAGAAGGCCAACAACTTCAGAAAGGCTTGTATCAGCAATAGTGTGGCCAGCAGGACTAGGAAGGTGATAGTTCCCCTGTACTCAGCACTGGTGAGGCCACACCTTGAGTACTGTGTTCAGTTCTGGACCCCTCACTACAAGAAAGACATTGAGCTGGTGGAGTGAGTTCAGAGAAGGGCAACCAAGGTGGTGAAAGGTCTAGAAAATAAGTCCTATGTGGAGAGGCTGAGGGAATTGGGAATGTTTAGTTTGGAGAAGAGGAGGCTGAGAGGAGACCTTAATTCTCTCTACAACTACCTGAAAAGAGGTTGTAGGGAGCTGGGTTCTGGCCTCTTCTGAGAAGTAAACAATGATAGGAATAGAGGAAATGGCCTGAAGTTGCATCAGGGGAGCTTTAGACCATATATTAAAAAAAATTCTTTATTGAGTGAGTAGTCAGGTAGTGGAACAGGCTGCCCAGGGTAGTGGTGGGGTCACCATCCTTGGAGTTATTAAAAAAAACTTATATATGAGGCACTTCAGGACATGCTTTAGTGGGCATGGTGATTTGTAATAATTTTTTTTGAGGAAAGTGGCAATATTGACAGTTGGACACTGATCTTAGAGGCCTTTTCTAACCATGGCAATTCTGTGATTCTCTAAAAATAACCTCTCTTTCAATGATTAATATTTCACTGGTCTTTGAGATTTTTTAAAAAATTGGTTTTGAATTAAAAAAATATGTACTCAAATCTAATTTTGATATGCAACTTGAAAATCATTATTTCAGGTTCTTGATATTTATTATAATATTTGTATCCATACAAGTTCACCTAAATATGAAGACATAAAAAAAAAAGGAAGCGATAATTTTGCATTATGATCTTGGGCTTATGTATTATTAGTGATTCATCATGTTTATTGCCAAGTCAGCTAGCAGAAGATTGAAGACACAACAGATGTAATGTAAAGAAATGTCTAGTATGAAATACTGTGCTGTGTTACTAAACATTATGCTCATCTGACTGCTTAAGATGCAGCCTGCTATTTTGTAAGTGACAGTTTAATTTCTGGATCAGTGTACTTTTGAATGATTTTTAGCCCACATAATGCATTTATTCTCTGTTTAATGGGATCATAACTATTTTTCAGCAGATACAATTTTAAGTTATGTACAGTCACAGGAAAACCAAATAACAACACATCTTTTGTCTTTCTTCATATGGGGGAATTGCAGTGGGAATATGCACTGTGATGATCAGATACTTTATTATAAAAATTGACAGCATTGGTTGCCCGGTTGCCCAATATTTGATACCAATAACTAATCTGTTTAGTTTTTATAGTTTGTATTATAGCACTTGTTAATTTGAGTAATTTGGTTTTGTCTTGCATTAAGATGTGACATAATCTGGAAAAACATATAGAAGTGTTCTAGTATCATGTTATTATCCATTTATCACCTAAAGAACAGCATTTCTTTCCTTTTTTTTAATAATAAGATATCAGCAATAAATTCATAGATCTTGCTTTATAAAATATTAGATAACTTATGTAAAACTGGTACGTACCAAAGGACATTTGGTATACTTTAGGGAGTATGCTAAAAACCCCGAAGGAAGCATGTAAGGAAATGAATGCTAGAATACAGCTTTTCTGTAAGAACTTCATTATTTTTCTTGTATGTTTGCATTAGGATATAATTTTTAATTATGCAATAGTTAGGAATTCTGTAAGAATTCTGCCTTACTCAGGTCCCATGAGAAAAAAAAAATTGAGCAAATGAAGTTGTGAATATATTAGTAGTCTATACTTAGTAATCTACTAATAATCCACTCGTATGACACTAAATAATTTTCCTTCCCATGTATATGCATACATACATGTATATATATTATTGGTACATGGATGCAGAATTATGCAATACAAAATTAACATTACAGGACTCTTGGGAAGAATATTTCTTTATTCGAGGGGGAAAAATGGACTAATGAAATTTTAAGCAACTGCAATCTCGTTATTCTAAACAGATGTATCAAATCTTAAGTCAAGCAATGTCTCTGCTGCCTTACCACTGACTTTTTCACCACTGACTCATTGGAGAGTATAAAATAGTGAAAACTGTAACATTTCACAATTTTATATTGATTCAAAATAACCAAGAAGAGGAATCAAGACAATACCTCCTGGTAATTAGTAATTCACTTCTTTTTTTAATGAAAGGCTAATACTTCTTTGCAGAATGGCTTTCTGGTTCTATTTTATAAAATTTGTTTCATGTACTAGCATACCTATTTAAAATATCAAATTGATTTATTTATCTATTTTTTCCACTTCATCATGTGCCATTTTTTTCTATCACTTCATATAGGGAATTCATTTCCAAACAGAAGTATGGAACATCAAGGTTTCAGTTAACTTTGGAGCAAAGGAATCACTCATACAATGATGTCTCATTTGCTATGAAACAATGTATATTTTTAGGTCATTATTATCACCATTTAAATTTAAAGGCCAAGTTCCCTTTTTCTTTAATACTGTAAAATCAGAAATAGATCTATAGATTTCAGAAAAGTTTACTCTTATTTATTAAAGTGTAAATTAAACTATCTCTTCCAGACTGCTGAAAACCTAAGGAAACTGACAAGAAATTTAATTATGGTAGGATTTGCTGAATTATGTGAAAGAAAACTGCAATTCAGGCACTTGTAGCAGAAGAGGAAGGATGTATAATAGAGGAAAATAAGTATGAGGATTTGTGTTGCAGAAAGTAGCAAACAACAAAGCAAATATATTCTGCTGATAAAGAAAAGAGCCGTTCTACAGAAATGTCATATTGAGATCAATGTAACCATTTTAATATTAACATTTTTGTATACTTAGTGCACTGTAAATAGTTGCCTGTAGATACCTTGACTTCTCTTTGTACCTTGGTGCAGTAGTAGTGCCATCTAATGTTCTAATTAACCTGCAGTATCTTCCAAGTCAGATTTTCATCTGTAACAAGAAAATGCTTCCAGTAATGATGAACTTGGCCATACTCCAGCTAGTACTGTGGCTGCTGCTCAAATACTCTCTTGGCTTTTATAGCAATATAATCAAGTTAAGAAAATCTGGAAAAGGTATTTGGAGTCAATCGAGTTCTCTGTTTTACTTCAAAATGCTGAACAGGTGCAAGTGTAATACATTCAAAATGGTCATTAGGCAAAACTTGCTTTGAGGAAGGTGAAGCCAACATCTGTGCTTATTTTCAGATACAAAAGAGCAGGCCTCCCAAGGAAATGTCAGTAGGATCCAAATGGGTGAAGCGGTAGGACTGAATAAAGCATTCTGATTTAGGACTTTCCCTGTTTATAGTAATTAGCATTTGAAAAAAAAAAAAAAAGCATGATCAATCTTTTTTTCTCTCTTGGGGTAGAGAAGGAGGAGTCTCATTTAATTAAGAAGGACATTGACTCCAAGCACCTACCTAATCAAATATTAACTATATTCAGAGCAACCAAATTACAATAATTTTATAGTGATTTAAATGTTTCCTTTTATAGCTGCATGCTTTTATTTTTTTATTTTTTTTTATTTTTTTTAAATCCTAGTCTTAATTTACCCTTCAGATGTTCTGCATTTTAATGACTGGCTGATAAGATCCTCCTGCAATAGATCTTTATGACATAATTTTGAATTTTATATCCCAGAAAATGAAAAAGGATTTTGTGTAACTGAAGTAGAACCATGTTATTAAATCATAATGTGACAGATTATACTGTCTCTGAGATATATAAAGTTTGTGGGTTTGACTCTCTTGTTGACTTCAGGAAAGAAATTTCATTTTATTTACTGCATTATTGTTTTTTAATGGTCTTTTTAATTTTGCAAATTGAATGAGATACCTGTACTGAGTTTACGTGTCAACTTTTCTTCAAATATTTATTTATTTATTAAGGTGTTGGTTTTGGTGTATTTCTAATATTTGCCTTTATATTTCTGTCTTGCTCAGCCCTGGCACTGCTTTGAATGCTGTAGCCATATGCAGATAGATGAGATCACAGTGGAGAACTAATCATAGATGGAACTACATTAATACTGGAAAATCTATTAAGGATTATGTCTGAACCTGCTTTTATTAGTGTGTTTCCATGCATTATGCAAGTATAGGCAATTATTTCTAGCCAATAATGTAATGTCTCATGTTATAGCATTGTCTTGAAGAAATCATAAGCAAAAAGGCTTTTTTCTCTCCCTGGTAGGCATTGGTTTATTTGGAAGTTGTCTATCACACAATCCATCCTTTCAGCATTCAGGAGACTGTGTGCATTGTGCAACAGGCAACACTCTAAGCCAGTCTGAAATTCGATTCTGGGTTGGAAAGCAGTGACTCCCTTATCAAGTTGTCCATTAATGTAGCACTCTGTGTGGGGTCTCACAAGAGCAGAGTACAGGGGGAGAATGACCTCTTTCAGCCTGCTGGCCTTGCTTCTTTTCACGCAGCCCAGGATACACTGTTGGCTTTCTGGACTGCAAGTGCACACAGCTGCTTTATCTTGAGATTTTCATCAACCAGCTGCCCCATGTCCTCCTCATGGCTACTCTCAGTACGTTCTTCACCCAGCCTGTAACTATGGGTGGGATTGATTTGCCCAAGTACCAAAGGACCTTGCACTTGGCACTGTTGAATGTCATGAGATTTGTATGGACCCGCCTGTCAAATGTATCATGGTCACTCTGGATGGCATCCCTTCAATCCAGCAGGTTGACTGCACCACATCTTGATGTCATCAGCAAACTTGCTGAGGCTGCACTCAATTTTCCACTGCACTAATCAATTAATTTCCTGTTATGAAAATAGGATGGCTTTTCTTCCTGAATATTAGTCATAAATAGAATTTTTCACTGAAACTGGAAAAACCTTTGTTTGTATTTGTGTAGTATAATCTAAACTGGATGTTTAAGAAGAAACTGGTGTGCCACTATTCAGTCAAATGTAATCATGTCTCTTCAAAGCTGGTTTCACCCTCTCAGTCATATATGTGTTTGTTTTCTCTGCTCATGAAGCAAACTTTCTGCCTCTGAAGGTGATTGATTGCACAGAAGAATAAACCTCTTTATCCACAGGCCACCTATACTGCTTGTCTCTTTTGACTTTTGTGCCTCCCTATCTAATCTCTGACTGAGCTCGATAATAGCCAGCTGAAATCATCTCTTCAGACTTGCACACATTCATTTCTGTGCCGTACCAGTTTGTGTTCACCATAAAATGAGATTGTATATCTTGTATGTGATACTGGGAATGTTGTTTGACATGGATGAATGCAAACTTGTACTTACAGTTAATTTTTTTTTGTGCTTTAGAGACAGCAGAAGGAATATCTTTGACAGTCTGCTCCTTTCAAACCTTAATTTTGTAACTTGTTTATAAGGGTGCATAGGATCAGACTGTTGATTCTTCATTTTGTTTCTTCATGAGCTTCTGAAGGATATGTATTTGCATTCAAAATCATCAAATGTTTTATTTTCTGGGAAGAGTGAGTTGTTTGTACTTGGAGAAGTTTGTGTACAGATGTATATGGGTGTGTATGCATATATATATATATATACACACACACACATTTCTGTGGATTTTCAGAAATAAGCAGTGCTCTTGATATTTCTGAATTAGTGGCCAAATAATAGAAATTAGCTACTGCAGCCAGTTTTCAGAAAGTTAGATTTAGTTAAGATTCTGAAAAAAAATGGACACATTTCAGAGCTACTTAATTCTGAAAAAGCTAGTCTGAGGGAGCTGAAGCACACAGAGAAAGGGATACAGAGGCAGTTGTACAGAAGAACTTGGGAATGTTGGTATTTAGTACTGTTACACATAACATCTGAACATCTAGAAAACTCCTCATCTAGGTTGCTTCAAACCTAAAATGCAATTTTTTTCTCTAAATTCTTTAAATGTCTCATCAAGCAAGCTAAGAGAATTCAGCCAGCACATGAAAAAGGTGGCAGTGGCAAAGATACATCTAAATTGTCCATAGGAGGTGCCAGGAGAGAAGAGATGTGACAGGAACCCTCCCCTTTGAGATTTGCAGCCTCGAAACTCCTCTTGTAATTATGTGTCTATAACATCCTGACAAAGGCAGCAGTCATCTGGAATGTAAAACTCCAGGCTGTAGTCTCTAGTCCTTCACAATCAGAGATCCATATCTTTAGTTTGTACTTTTTGGCAGTGGATCTGCAACTTTAACCTCTCCTGCTAAGGCTCTGTAAACAGACAGAAAGAAATTCAAGAAATAGGACTCAGTGTAACAAAAAGCAATAACAGTATCAATTCCACACTTTTGTTCTATGAAACTCAGAAACAATACCAGGCTGTTGTTTATAATACAGCCCTGAGGTACTAGTGCTAAACAGTGTTGTTGCACTAACATGACCATATCATCCGAGGTGAATTTTGAAGAATTTTTCTATCCTGCATTGTATAAGGCTGTAGTTTAATATTATTTTAGCCTTAGCGGAACAAGAATTACAACAGACATTTCTCTTTCTCAGATAAAAGAGGACCTAATCTAGACAGACATATTTTTTTTTTTAGGATAAATCTAATACACACTGATAGAAGTCAAGTGGTAAAGATCTTAATGAATTAGAGCATAAAGGAACTGTTTGGATGATTTCTTCATTCAGCTCTGTAACAGGGAAGACAAAAGACAAGAACAGATGAAGCTATGCTGGGCAGAAGATGAACACATACCTGGTTAGATATTTGGTTTTATAGCTAACAGCATTTTAAGTAATATGAACACTTGTTTCTCAAGAAACCAACAGGACATATTGGTGCTTTCGAGCCTCAATGGGCATGGAAGCTTCCGCTGTGTTGTTATTTTTCTGTATTTTTCTGTAATTTTTCAAAATAATCTCTCTTTGGATCTTGCTTTTACAGCAGTCATGCCATGGCCATATTTTACCATAAGAAATATGAATACTATGTCATTAAAACCTGACCAGTTCGTTCAGTCATTGAACACTGTATTGCATGTAACAATTACACACAAAATTCTTATGACAGATCTACTCACAAACTTAAATTCATTTTCATTAAATGGTGTGCGAAAGCCATGCAAGAGACGAAGGAACACCAGCCTCAAGTGAAACACTGCAAATGGGTTGACACTTGTTGGCTGTGCATTGTGTACAACTTTAAAAAAATAAGACTTATAAACCCAGTGCTCAGTATGTTGCTCAAGAACACTTTTAAGAAGGATGGTTTAAAATATTGCTCTATACAGCACATATATAATGAAATGTTATGAACACTGTTGAACTATCTATAGAGTACAAAGTAATTTTATTTCTACGTAAAACTACTATATATGCAGTTTAGATGGCTTTACACTTAAACTGGATGTAAAAAAAGTTTAGTTCCCTATACCACAGGTGGATAAAGGAATCCTAACAGTGTAATTAAAGTATGGCAACAACTATGTTGCTATCAGATTCTGATAGCTATCAAGAGGGAGAGGGAAATACAAGGAGTGGAAATTAATTCACACACTAATGAATTTTTTAATTAGTATTTAAAAACCCAAACTTCAGCAGTATACTTCCCTGCAGGGAACAGTATAGAATCATCCAGGTAATTAGACCAAGTGAAGATAATAAAACAAACTTATGGATATAATGTGATAAAAGATGTTTGAAGGTCAAGAGCAGCAATCAAAGCAAGGACAAAAATTCATTACATGAAGATAAGGTCTTAGTACCACTCTGTTCTTTCCCTTCCAGTTCCTAAAAGTTCTTCAAAGGTTCTAAATTCAAGTTAAATAATTGAAAATACAAACATATATTGGCTAAGATTTCAAATCATTCTTCAAACTCACCTGGGAAATTTGAAGTATCTAAACTTTCATAATTGTAAACTAATCTTTCTTTTATGATTGGTCAACAACAACTAAAAAGCTTCAAATATACTGAAACACAGAAACATTGAAACGCAAAATGTTTTCCAATTATGCTGTTTGTGGAGGTTGTTGCCAATAAGTGTATGCTGCCCACCCAGCATACACCAGCATATGCTGACGTACTGTTGCTGTGCAAGAAGTAAGGAAAGTCAGAAAAAGTGAAATAGCTGAAGTACTTCTGCCACTGTACCCTACTGGTGGCTGTTTGGATAGTACCTTTTCTTGGATTTCATGCTCTAAAGGCATTTCTTACAAGGGTCACATTGGCTGTGAAGATGCAGAGAAAAACAGGATAAGCCTTGCTTCCATCCATAGTCCCCCTGTTGCCCAGCCTAAGGGATATGGTGACTTTCAGCCTTTGAAGTGCAAGTGGTAACTTACTGACTCCCTGGAGCGAAACAAGCAAGGAGGGGGTGAGCCTCAGATGTTGTGCCACCCTCAACTCTGGGCTTAGCCTCTGGGCATACATTAAACTAAAATAAATTAGTCAGAATTAGGTTTTTCTGGCATGAAATTAACCTTTATTTTAAGTGCTTAAATTTTTTAGGCCTAAGGCTCATCTCCCTTGTTGCTTTGAAGTTGGGCATGCTAGACTTCATCCTGGTTTACAGCAGTGATAGCAATTTTATATAAAGGAGTCTAAGGGGAGCTCCAGAGGATAAAAATGATAAAATGTATTTACATCACTGAAGCTACTACTCAGTACACATATGGACTAAGTACGACTGAGACAAATCAGAAGGAAAAGCTATTCAATGCTTGTTTATGGAGAGGTAAAGCAAAGCAATTCTGTTGAGCTGCAGCCCTCAAATTCATGTATTTCCATTCAGTGGCCCTAGACTGGCAGTTCACTGCATGTGAAACAACCCCTAAAGTCAGTGAGCTGTAAGATGAGGGGCCGTTGCCTTCAAACAGGATTATGTTATTGTATTGTGGTCTTATCTGTTACATCCACATCTTTTTCTGTTTTCAGAAGCAGCCTGAGCAGAAAACTCCCCCATGTATTAAAACGAACCACAAACTTTTTTGGCCATCCCATCTGGGATTTCTATGAGATTTAAAGCAAAGTCTTTTTTTCTTGGCACCTGGTGTCACTCTTGTCATATATTCATTATGCCTTATATCAATGCCTTGTTTCATCCCAAGAATATCTTTAGTTGCCATCTGTCTGGAAAACGTGAGTTGGTGGCAAGATAGTGACATCAGCTCTGAAGTCCGTCCCCAACAGTTTAGGAAGGAAGAAATGACACCTTTGATTTCTGAATACTGGGAACTGCTTGTTTATAATATTAGACCATCTTCTGATAAATCTATCCCCAAGTATGTTTAGAGTATGTGTAAGGTTGCTTCAAATAGGAAAATGTATTTTGCATATTTTATGAATAAATACATTTGGGCAAAAGACTTTAAAGTTTATTTTCTTTCATTACTTTTATTGTCTACATTACTTTTAACTGTTATTTATTTATCTGAACATGTACTGCATTCCTAAATGTGATCAATCTTAGGTAACAAATGAAAGCCCCTTTTTGCAAGAAAAAAACACCATTCTGACCTTCAATATTGCAGAAAGGTAATCTTAAATTGAGAATTTCAAACATTTTCTTACTAAAGATTACTAAAACCTTTTTTCTAGGTTGTTAAGTGTCAAAGTAAATTTAAAAGGAAAATATTTTTCCTGGAGTCTTAGTATGAACTTTACCTGGAATGTCATTTTATGTAGACTTTAAAGTTTAAATCTAATGTTTAAAATGTAGGGAAAATGGTCAGTGTGTTCAACTCTTTGTCATTAAGAGTCAACTCTATGCATTCATTATGAGTTATTCTTGATGTATTTGTCTGCAGCCAGGTTGTGCAAAGAAGGAAAGTGAACAAGTAGATACAAATATAAAATTATAATATATTTTCTCCACTGTGCCAGTCTCCTCTCTTTCTTGCTGGCAATGTTGCAGTTCTCATACAGATTATTCTACATTAATGTGAAATTCATACTGCTAAGGAATAGTGGGAAGGTTGCTTCTGAGATGCTATTGTGATTTGGCAAGAGCTGCTATAAAACACAGGAACTCTCAGCATGTGCCCCTCAGCCTGGAATAGACTGCTATAAGCTTTCTACAAAAACCACCAACCTTGGTTCTATTTTTGTTCTGGATTTGGGAAAATGACAAATTGCCTTGTAGCACATTTGAAAGGACAATTTAGCTCAATAGCACTTAATTTGTGTTTGAAAATAGCTAGGCTTGGAAAGAAGCATCTGTGAAAAGTTTGACTCTCATTACACATAAGCAGTGGATATTGACTTACAACCCCCCCCCCCAAAAAAAAAAACCCAGAAAATCAAACAAACAAAAAAGAGAAAGTAAAATAAATTTTAATGAGCATTATTTGACCTGCTGATTTCTAAAATCTGATACACAGAGGTGCCTTGAAACACCATTTAAGTACCTAAACATTTTTGTACATAAAATTATGCTTGTCCTTGAGATCCACGCATTTAGGTTCATGCTGGAGCAACTGCACCTGAACACACATAGTTTATTGTCTCTGGTTACTGTGGATTTTTCTGTCTTTTCATCTATCATTAAACCTGTTTGCAATAATGACTGTGTTTTAAAAAGAGAGATTTTCACCAATGACACAAAAAACATTTTCCACCATGTTCTGGCAAGTCTTAAGCCACTTGCTGTAATTCGTCCAGTTCCTTTTTGCAGGTATTTGAGTTTCAGCTCAACAGGGTCAGTTAGTGAGATATCTTTATCTTGGTTCTTGGTTCTGGTTCCTGATTTCAGCTTTTGTACCTGAGCTGAGCCATGTAGATCTCAGCAAGTATCAGGCTGTGTGAGAGTTTGTGTCTTTCTTTCCTCCCTTCCCTCCAAATGTTAGTCACCACCTGCACTGGGTGAGTCTGTTGTCTGTACAATTAGCAAGAGGACAGATAATCAAAGTCCTTCAAAAGCAATACTTATCTACAACACACTTCAGGCCTGACCACTTCACCTTCAACTTTTGCCATTCTAGTTGCTTGCACATCCATATTTGCTTGGAAAGTTTGGAATAGTACATGTGTTTATTTAATTTCAAGTAGGGATAAACTACACTGAACTTGCATTTTTTTGTAAAAAACCAAACCAAAACAAAAAAACCCCACAACAACAAAACCTGACAGGTGACCAGTGGTTCTCTGGTTGTGCCAGAGAGTATTAAGAAGGGTATTTTCTGATCTTGTTCTTTACCAGCAGTTTTTCTTTTCAGTTCTCTCAGATCTTGCTAATGAAAATCTTACTACCAAAAAAAACGGGGGCAGAAGGAATCAGATGACTTTGCTTCCCAATGTCTGTGAAAAACAGCCCTGATGGACACATGGGGATCAGGCTGCTGCCTCAGAGATTAAGCAGTATTGACATTGTTTTGGGAAAGATGGCAACCCATAACTCCTTATGTGAAACTCTGCTTTTAACTTGAACAATGGAAACCTAGATTATCTTCAATTTTACAGCAGGTTAAATATTAAAATAGTTATTGCTGGCCTTTAGTCTTACTCTACTGTCAGAAGAGCAGGTTTGTGGTTAAAAAAACAGGACACACCTCCTTCTGTCTACTAATGAATAAAAAAGCCTGGAGTCTAGGCTGTTGTGTCATGGGGCAAAGAGGCATGCCACAATTTATGTCCATACAGTTAAAGTCTTCCACTCCTTCTTCAGGATGGCTGAGTGTGTGGTTCCTAGTATGCAGAACACCCTCACTGCCTTTTTTACCCCTCTGACACAGTGTCTGAGATCTCACCAGCTGAGGATTTGCCAGCCAATTGCCACTGCCAGAGGGATAATGTGCAGGAAGGAGGCGTGGTGCCATACAACCAGTGCAGGAGGCATGTACTGGGGATGTGAAAAGAGCAGTCTGGGCTGTCATTAAGAGCATCTTACTGCATATGTGAGACTTGGAAGATTTTCGTGTACAGCAAAAATAGCAGCTTTCCCCCTGCATTTTGTATGGGAATAAATGCAAAAAGGCAGTGGCTGAAGCCTAAGGTTGATGTCTGTACATGATCATAAACCATAATAAATAGCACTGCATATCTATTATAGTTGTCCTCCATCGATATTAAATAAAAGCATCAAGAAAGTGAAGTTAATCCTGATATCATACAGCAGCTCTCTATACTTGCAGTGCATCTTTCTGCTAAAGGGTTTCAGTGAGTTTTACCGACTGAGGCCTCAGTGCTGTAAAATGGGCTCTGCAAATAAAACATTCCTTCTGCCTGGAGAGAGATGCTATCATCACCTCTGTGGAAGCTTGCTCTTATGTCCTTGAAGTCACCCACAGACAGAAAGTAAGCTAAAGCACAGTATTATTAAACTACTGCTAGGAAATTACAGGAAAAAATCAGGCAGATAAAATTAAATTACTCATATTGTAATATACCAATGTTAAGTATATGCTTAATTACGTAAGTATTGAGTAATCACCACAAGATTTTTTTATTTAAAAATATTTTTTTTACATGTTCACAAATTATTTTGTCAGTTTTGTTACTTCTTAAAAGATGTTTTGATTCTAGGTATCAGTATGTCTACCTCATAGATTGTTTTAAACTGTAAAATATTCAGAGTGCTTCTTTACCAACTTTAGCTCTTCACTTAACAGAACTGCATTGGCTAAGTATTATTTAAGACATTAATAGTAATAATGGTTCTTTTAGGAAATGCTATTAAGAATGGAAGTTATCTTAAATCATGTTAACTATCAGTGAATAATAGTAACCCATCAGTGACTAATAGCAGTAATAAATATAGTAAACGTATTCTAAAGGCATAAGGTAAGGTCTTTATTTTATCTTTTGCAATAGTTGCAATATTCACGAAATAAGTAGATCTGTGTTCCTATTGTTTGCAGAATTTTTCATTAGGATGATGGTTCAATGTATTTTGTGAATGGGTCGTTGGGGAGATGTTGGCAAAAAAATCAAAGTCAGAGTACTATTAATGCAACTAACCTCTTGAAATTAATGTACTAAAATCATACTATTCTGCAACCTTTTAATGGGTTTAATCAGTTATGTAACGTACTGCACATTCTTGCTTACCACAGGAACTTAGATAATATGGAAGTATTTTACCATAATAATCAATCAAACAATCAAAATAAAGCAGACTGTTAATAAGCCTCTCTTAAAATGCATATTTTCTTCCTTTCAGGTATGAGACTTTCAATTTTCCCCTACTTTTTACGTTTCTGTATAGAACATTTTTTATATTATTGGACATAACATGACTTTATTAGATAGTTTATTGCCAATTAATCAGTTCAAGTGCTAGAGAAGCTGCATATTTCTGCCAAGGTACCTATTTCTGTATTCAGTCTGTGCTTTATAGTTCCCCTAAATTGTTAGTGTCTTTTAAAAAATCACTAGTTACTGGATAATGAGAAAATATAAAGCCAATTATATGATTTTGTAAAGCTAGAATTAGTTTTGGAGGGCTTTTTTTTTTTTAGAAATCTAAAACATTTGTTTAGAAAAGTAATATAATTTTACCTTTCCCTGAAGAACTCTGTACCTTACATAATTGTCTTATACATAAATATAAATATTCCATGAAAGCCCACTGTATATTCTCTGACACATGATGGAGTTAGTGGTGGGATGGCAACGCTGATGCACAGGTGCAGCCAGCAGATGTCAGCCAATTATGAGCATTTCTCCAAATCCCATGGTTTTTTGCCTGTAGTGCTGTTATCCATCTGGCTACAATACTCAGAGGGCAATGCAGAACTAGTCTATCCTTCAGCCAATTAAAACCTTCCAACATTTTAGTATAATCCCTGTTTCCTGCAGACTGTTTGGTAGAATTGTTTAGACAGTTATTACTTAACATCTTCCTTGTTCAAAGTCTTTTGAAGGGAAACCCCATATCAGAGAAATGTTTTGTCTTCTCTACACCTTATGGCTTTCTGTAAAATATGGAAAAAGACTCATTCAGATCTAGAGGAAACATCAGCCCTGGGGGAGATCCTTTGCCAAAATCTCAAATAGCATTGGCAGAGGAATGGAATCTTTATCACTTCAATATAATCTTTTGTACATCCACCAACATAGCTGAAGTCAAGTCACCAGAGATGCCTGATCCTTTTGAAGTTTGGCCTTGGTTTCAATTTTGCTACTTTGCTTACTAGCCCCCTGTCTCATGCTGCTACTGATTTTAAACCTGAGTAGCAAATCAAGTAACAAATAAATGAGGAACACACTTTGGGCAACCTCATCTGGTGCCTCTCTCCATCTTTGGCAGCAGCTCCTTTTGGAGGCAGAGCCTGCAGAGCTGTGAGTGGTACAGGGTCATACTGCAGCTGTGAACAGTGCAGATTTGTTATCACCCTAAAGATATCCTCACTTCATCCATTCCTTGCTGACAAAAAGCTTTTTGGTATGTAGGAGTCACAAGTGCCCATGTAGTATACATACAGTTTAGGCAGAGATTCAGTGTCCCTATTTCATACACTTTTACAATACAACAACAGTCAAAATAGTCATCCCAGCACCTGTATTGAATTTGAAACTGAAAATTAAAAGCCATAATTATAACATGTCAAAGGAAGTAAACAGAGGACATCAAAGGTCTTGTCGGTGGGTTAGGTTCCTGTATTAATATAACTGTACAGCAGTGTGGGGAGGGTTTTGTGGAAAATGTCTCTGTCTTCTTCTTCACTCTGGAATGAGACTGGCAGCAGGACTTCAGGACCTATTGCAATGCAAGAGACTTGTGTGTAAACTTAAGTGAAAAGCCTCTTGAAACTTCATGCAGTCTTTACTCTGGAAAAAGCTATTGGGTAACTTGTTACTGAAGCTGCCCTGGTGTTATGTCTTGAAGAATAAGTATTTATTACATTCCTTTCCCAAAAGTAGATTGACCTCTGAATATCGCCTGCTATTTTAACATGGATTTTTTATTTCTTTAAATGTAGCTGTTGCTGAATAATGTTTTTATCTTCTGTGATGGAACCATTAGATCAGAGTAGTGTAAAAAGGTGAGTCAGTAGTAGGCATAGTTGCACACCACAGCTGACACATTTAGTTTGCTATGACACTGGAGGGGGCCAACACACTATTTTCTGTCATGTTCTCTGAAGCTGGCAGTCATGAAGTGTCCATGAGTTACCCCAACTTTCACATGAAGGCTTCTCATTGCACATTAACACCAGGTTGCTATCTTGTTAGCAAATAACGCTGGCATTCAGTGTTTGATAAGCCAAATATTTGAACCAGGTGACATCTGAGTATTTTTATAAAGTAACACTTGGAATAAGGCAGCTCTTGCCGTTGCTGGGTTGTTAGCAATTGATTTTTTGTCATGCAAATGGAATGTTATCTACAGCTGGGAAAAATCAGATTTTGGGAAGGTCCTGGAAACGTTTTCTGACTTCTAAAGTTTTGTATCTATGTAGGAAGATATATACCATTTTTTTGTCTATAAATGCATGAAAATACTTAGACTTGATGGAAGTAGATGAATATATATGCTTTGTTTAAGTATGTTGCTTCACAGTTTTCACTTTGTAAAACTGGGAATATATAATAGGATTCTGTGTTTTGCATTTTGCTTTGCTTGTGTACACTGTGAATTATGCCTTTTCCTTGACTAAGAGTAGATAGAGACCTAACTTAATCTGCAGTCTCTTCTAGTTCTGCTTGTCTCTAGCCTTTCTTGGTTACAAGGGTTCTTCTACTTCCTTGCTCTGCTCTTAATTGTGGTTTTGTCTGTCCACTACTGGTGTCTAGTTCTTTGGTTTTCTTGGGTCATTTTCATATTTCTAAAATGGTATGTTCTGGCATTTTTCCACAGAACTGCCAACCACTTTCTCTCATCTGTTGCATAGGGATATTTATAAAGAGTACTGTACGTACCTATAAATATCAGTGACGTGTGAAATTGGTCAGATTTACAGCCACTTCATAGTTATCACATATTAGATGTCTTACTGTGCCCCTTGTTCTGCCAGGTTGTGATGTAATGTGTTATGTTAAATTTATTCATGCAAGAGTTGAATCTTTTTTGAAATGCAAAGACCTCAACCTGTTTAGTTAAACAGGTATAATAATGTTAAAGTTGATATATTTGATTAAATAGAAACTGTTATAACTATTCCCAGTTGGGTAACACAATAAACTATGCTAATATAAGTGTATAAAATGCCTTCTTTCAGTGTACAAATTTAACTGTTTTAATTTAAGAGTCCAAATTCATGATCAAAATAGCTATAAATTATATAAAAAATTATTTTATCATTTTAATATCTGCAAATTATGATGGTACCAGATGCTGACCATCAAGGGACATGCTTAGTTTATTTGAGCAAATAATCTCACTGATTACCAATTTCAAAGACTTTTTTTCAGTATTGTTTTACTGAAAATATTCTAGGCAGATTGAAATAATAATATATTTATTAGCATAATACTTGCATTACTTACATCTTCAAAGGTATACATATGCTTAAGTGTTGTACTTGGGATACATGATGTACTAAATGACAGAAGAAATTGTTAGAAGTACAATAGATATTGTTAGAAATGCAAAGAGATGGCTCTCTGTTTGTAGTAAAAGCTGTGATAACACCTCATGCTTGCAGTAATTAGAATGTTTCATCCCAGGATTTGAAAAGTTTTAGACACTGGTTGTCATTCCATCTCATCTCCAGCTTGAGAGAAAAATGCAACTATGCTAATTCTTCAATTGTACAGCAAATAAACTGAGATGTAGTAAAGCTCTGTGACTGACCACTGTTGTAACTGCACATCAGCATCAGGAATGCTGTCAGCTTTCTATTACCAGGGAGAGGGGGCTGCTGGAATACCACAGGTAATGGAGAAGCATAGGCAATATAAAGACTAAAGAAAAAGCCACTGGAGTGCAGAAACTCAGGATGGCAGAGTTACTGTCTTGCTCACTGAGTGCCAGACCCAACACACTGTCTCATACAGTACGGGGAAAAAAATTGCTGTGGAGCAGCAGATGGGAGTGGGCACCTATCTTCAAGCCAGAGTCAACCCAGTATGTTACTACAATTGTATCATTTACAAAAACTACCTGCTTTAGGCAAATGGGAGGAAAAACACTGCACTTGAGGGGAAGGAAACAAGCTGGCTTTCCTAGTTCTTTTCATCCTCAGCTTTATGAGCCAACAGTGTCTGTTTTTCAGCATTTTGCCATCTCTAGATTAGACTACAGGGGATACACTCACTAGTTTAAAAATGGCTAGAGATTGCTTCATCTGCAACCAATGGAATCTCCATGTGTTCAGATGCTTTATATTAGGCAGAAGTGAACTGAAAATTCATTGCGTAATCTGTAGGAAAATATGAAAGCTTAATTAAAAAAAAATCAGTATGAGAAATAGGGTTAATCTTGGAGATTTCAGAAGTGGCTAAGCATTACATAGATTTTTAGAGCAGGTTATTCGTCACTTCCTTCTAAGAAAATAACTATTTTTCACTTTGTAGGAAGTCACTTTAACTGGTACCATCCCATGGTACTGCCCTCTGAACAAAGTCACTTAACTACTCTTTGGCATGTTTGTCCGTCAGTGAAGTAGGAATTTTGGCACTTCTATTCCAAAGATACTGTAAGGACATCTATTGAAAAAAATATGAGATATTCAAGTGCAAATTTGAGAACTATATTACAAATAATGGTTACTGGAGGGTTACTTGCTGGCAGTCTCTGATATTTCAGCAGATGATTGTCATGCTGTTCTGACCTGCATGTTAAGCATGGTACCTGTGTTCCAGTGCTACCCTAAAACTCTCCTCCTTTGTCAGTGCCTCCTTCAGTCTTTCTCTCTTTTTTTTTTTTTTTCTTTCTCTCCATATGTAAGTATGAAATTGCAAAGTACTTGAAGAAAATATTTAGACAACATCCAATAGAACTGAGACATTTCTGAGTTTCATTGTGAAAACACATGAACATAGTTAGACTTCTTCTGCAAGCATCATTAATATTTGAGTCCCTCATTTTGTATTATTTTTATATTTGAGTCCCTCATTTTATCTGATTTTCAAACAAATATTTTATACTTTACACAAATAGTCCTTTTGAACCAAAGGAAGTGTTTGGTACAACTGAGCATTTCAGCATACTGAATAATGTTCTGAACTCGAGAACAAACTCGAATTTGTACACTTTCCTGTTGGTCCCAATAAGACTGACCTATTAGCAAAACCAGCCTCATGGAGAACTTTGAATTTTTAGGGGCCAAAGGTGTGTTTGCCCCTGTTGGTTGCACTAGACGATTTTCAGTTAATTTCAAAAGGGCAAGATAGAGACAAAATTAAACATTAGGTTATGGTTAGGCATTTTGTTTACATTTATCTGTATGATACTACATTCAACTTCAAGGCATGATAATGCATTCCATTCTAATTACCTTTCTAGGCAATTTTATGGCCCTTGTCAGAGTTGTATCTGGGCACTGCATAATCATTAATGGGTTTTATCTTCACCAAGCCACTGAAAGGTAGGGACATAATGAGCTCTAAAAATTAAGAGTGGAGATAGAGTAGACCCTGACTTACAAGGCTAAATAACTTCTGTCACACACAGATGAGTTACAATTTGAAAGTATACATCGAGGGAAAAATTCTCTATCCTAGTGACTAATTTATTGATTATGGAATTTATCAAAAAAGTTATTTAATGACAAGATTTGTGCTTTTGTTTAGTGATCAAAGTTTCATTACTGTCTTTGGTGCCGGTATATTTTTGTCTTAAAAGCAGACAATTTATTTTACTAGGATTTTCAGTTGGAACTTTTAGAGAGTAATCACCTGTATATTATTTACATACTTCAAGCATCATTACTGCAGTTTTTCCTGGTGTCTCTGTAGCCCTTCATGACTTTTCAGAAATAATTATTAGTAGTTTAATAAATGCATTTAAGTAATTCTTTTAAAAGTGTGGGTTGAGAAGTGGGCATACCTTTTTATGTGTGTATGCCATGTTTCTGAATATACTTTCTTTTTAGTTAAAAACTTCATTGAAATTACTTCCTACCTATTTATAGCACTTTTCTCTATTAATCATCTGCAATATTGTATTTAAAAATATTTTGTTGCTTTACCCTGAACCCCAAACCCATATTTCTCACTAAGAAAATGAGAAAAGTAGTCTATAAATTATTTTGATCCTAAGAGAATTCATTCACTGAATTATGTTACTAAGAGAATTCATCCTAAGAGACTGATTCATTTACTAAAACCTTAGCAAAAATCTCATCAAAACAGGCAAAGAAAAACAGAAAATGGAAAATTAGACAAATTTTTCTCTATAGAAAAAAGACAAACAAAAACCTTTTTTCTATTTTTCTATAGAAAAATAGACAAATCTCTTCAAAGAGATTACCAGATCACTAATCTAATGTTGATTTTTTTTTTTAATACCACTATAGGTGTACTACATCAAAGACATTGATATTAGATATGTTTGATTTATATGCACATTTTTGGTAAAAAAAACAACCACAAAAACACCTTGCTAATAATCAATCCTAAAGGTGTGTTTCATAGGACAGAACTGTACAATCCACATTTTACTCATGCTAGAAATCTATTTATATGTGAGGATATATTAAATATTATGATGTTTCATCAGGTCTCAGGAAAATAGGAGCTAGGCTCAACACTCCTACCCAACCTTTTCATAAAACAATAATAACAATTAAGTGACGAAGTGAATGAAGTCTAAATCACTTATATTTGTTGAAAGTAGAGGAAAACACTTCCAAATACCATGGTGAAAATGTGTCAGAATACTAAGATATGTGTTCACCCTGAAGATGTGGCTATTTGTAGTTTCAGGAGACCAGCCTAGAAACCGTTCACTACTTCAGGGATAAATTCAGGAAAAAAGTGATTTCAGAATAAAAAGCTATGGGTGAAAATGGGGGAAATGGACCAAGAATATTTTGAAAATTGTCATAAGCAGAAGAAATTATGAGTTGTGGAAAAACTAGAGTGTCCAAAGCATAACCATTAGAATAGACAAACTTCATTGCTGGCAAAAACCTTGAAGTTTCCGGGGACAGTTGTTTAGGTCTGTACTTGCTCTGATTACTAAAATGAACGATATCTTATGTTCCTATTTACTGTCATTTACTGTCGTTGAACTCTGGATTATACAAAATCTTGAAATTCTCATCTGTTGGGGATTTGAAGCATAGCTATGCAGTCATGAAGAGGTAGTGTGACAAGGTAAAAGTTGTTGCTTGCGCTTCGTTGGGATGCACGTAATTACAGTGTAAGATTTCAGATATATCTTTTGGGCAGTGCAAGAAACTCCCACCTCTCCTTCATTTGTGGAAGATCCAACTGTGCCCTTCAAGCCTGATGAAGATCCTCTGTTTTTTCTTTCTATTTCAATTAGAAGCCTCATGAAGTTTCCCACTCAGGCTTCACACAGGACTTGGGGACCACTGGCCACCTGCCAAGCTGCCCTGTGAAAGCAATCATTGTGAAAATAGTAGGTGACTTTAATCATAAACTGGCTAGAATCTCTATCAAGAGCTGGCACTGGGGAGGCTGTATGCATTTCTGAATGCTAAAGTGGTCAACATTTTTCAGACTCAGTTAATGAAAGAAAACCTTTAAAAAAGTTCCCTAAAAAAGGGAAAAAAAGGGAAAAAAATAAGAGGAAAAAGTTCCAGATTACAAAAATAGACATGTAAGCATGGCACGACAGGTGAGGATAAAACTAAGTTCACTGACACATTGCATTTGCTACTGTGAGATTACCAGATCTTGTGTAGGTCTATAGTAATATGCAGGTAGATTTTTTAATGTATTTTTTTGTTTTAACTGCCAAATAAAATACCTAGTATGAACCTCCAGTTCTGTGTAGGTCACTTCTTGGTAGCATAAATATTGGGAAGAAATCCAGCACTATCTCACTGTGGGAAATTCTTTCAAACAAACAGATTAGCCCAGTCCTAGGTATGTTATATAAACAGTGGTGACATTAGAGACCTCATAGGTCATGAGATAAACTCAGGATGAAACGGTACAGGAAAACTTTGTCCTTCTAACCTGCAGATGCCAGAATATACAATGAGATGGAAAGTTTTCTGTAGTAGATCAAAATGAAATAAAAATGCCAGAAAAACTATACTCTTATAGCATATATTAATTCTAGTTCTGGACAGTTTGCACTACATCAGTTCTACTTAGATCTATTTAGCTACAAAATATTAGTCTCTTTTTTCCATGTAAGCAATGAGAACTCTAGGTGCCTATCCTTGACCTACTTCTATTCTACTGGTTCACTCTGAATATTCCCATTAGCAAACGCATCTGTATCTTTCTGTGTTGTTTCTTTTTAAACAGGAAGTACTTACTGGAAAGGATAATGATGATCCTTTTATTTTGTTTTATGCAGAGCTGGTAGCATGGTAAATTTGAGGTGCAACAGTGAAATAATGATCAAGCACAAATTGCCTGCTGAAATGACTTGCTAAAAATTCTAAATTCCAGCCTATGAGATCTTTTCAGCTACTGGTTGTAACAGACATTATTTTACAAAAAAAATTATTGCATGATTGATCAAAAGCCTCTGGGAGAGATATAATAATCTGTAAATTTAGTGGCAATCACCATAGATTTGTAACATTTCATGATTCAAATAATTTCATTATCTACAAACAGTTTCTTTATAGGTTCACTTTTTAATTCTGTACTTATCAATTTTTAATTCTGTACTTATAAAATGAGTATCACTTTTGTAAAGCAACTTTTAAAAACCTGCAGTGAATAACAATATAATTTTCACTTGTATTGAACTCTAATTCACTGTGTTAATTTTGTGTCAGACACCTTTAAAAGAAAAGAAGTACAGCTTTGGGATTCTCTGTTTTTAATATGATATTTTCTTTGTGAGCAGAACATGCAGACATGATCTTTGGAAGTAACATTTATAAACATAGTGATTGAAAAAAATATTGCCTTGCCCAAGTTAAAGATCATACAAATGCTTTGAACTCCCCCACAGCCATGCATGAAAATGCAACAAAGATGTCATCCCTATGTGCACTTAGAAATTTGTTTATTCTCTTTTGTAAAAAAGAGCTGTACAGAGGGTGCGTGGTAATGAAAAGTACTTTGAAAATAATTAGATAAAATATCTGTAAATACAAGAATAATTCTACTTTCCCCTTAATTTATGTTGCTGCTTTCCAAGAAGAAATATACATGAGCAATTGTTACCATATTTCCTTCTAAATAACTTTAGAAAAAAATTTTATGGGAAAGGTTATATAAGTAGTATACACATGTAAACCAAATGTTACCAATGAGAAAAGAACCTGCTAATTGAAAGAAAATTAAGAGACATTGGTTGAGGTTAGGTTTAAATGCTTATGGATATTGATTTTTTTTTTTTTTAAGGGAGAGAGCTATTCTGGAATGGCTGTTACACATTTCCTCCTCAGTTTTTCCCCACTGTATTCTTCCACAGCTGCTCCAGAAGGAAGGCAAAACAATATAATTCAATTTATGTAGTTTGAGACATGTCCTGTAAACCAACATTTCTGATTAAATAAGCTATCACTATCAGCTTAATTGCTGTTCGGAGTAGTTGTGTTAGAGACTTCTGCTTGTATCACACACAGAGGCACAATTTGTCAAGCAGAAAAAGTATTCATTCTCTTATTCAGTCTTTGAAGACAGATATACATCTATTTCAGTTGTTATAATAACTGTTGTTGTAAGCTTTTGAGAGCATGCAGAGTAGAATATGAAATATATACTTATCATTATTCCATCCTTTCTTCTGTTACAGTTCATACAGCAGGACATTTCAAATGAAGTTCTGGGAGAAAGGTTGTGATGTTTTCTTTAAGACCAAAAGTTTAGCTCCAGCTTCCACCTCTTTGTCAGAGGTTTTCCCAATTTTATACAATTATTGCCTTAAATCCAGATTCCCCTTACATAAATTTCTTTACATAAAATTCAACACAGTTAGTTAACTAAAATGCATTTTTATTAGCAAACTCATTTTTACTTTGATTGCTGCAGGAAAAAGTAAACTGAATGCAGTTCTTTGAAAAGGAAACTTTTGACATTCAATAAACGTCAAACATCTCTTGATGTTTCACTAATCCTAGCAAGAGATTCATTATGGAATCCATAGGTAAACAGTGTTACTTTGTACCGTAGTAGTTCTTTGTAAAGAAAGAAAATCTTCCTTTTAGTAAAGGTGTTAATTATGTTGAAACTATAATTAAGTGGTTATATATTAGCCAAGATTGGTCAAGGAACAATATTATTTATTCTTGAGCCAATGAGTAGTACTTTATGGGAGAGGGGGTATGGGAGAGGGACTCGGATATTTTCAGAAGAGAAAGACACCGTATACTTGAAAGAATTAGAAGGTGTAAGCAAGATAATTTCAAAATACCTTACTACCCACAGGAAAATACAGCATTTTTCACCCTTTCATCTTTTATGGAAGGTTTTATAATTCTTATATTGCCTGCAGAATGCTATTTGATTTTAAGATAGTTCAAAAGGGATCATATCTGCTGCTTTGTCTAGAAAAAAAGGAAGTGAGAAGAAGACAAGAAATGCATTATAACATAGAAGTCATCAGTTCAAATTGGAGCATTACAAAGGCTTTGTCAAATTGGACTGATTGCCAGAGGACCTAAAAGAGCTCTTGTTCCAGCTCTGAGGATATAGGAAGTAACCTGACTGTACTTTCTAAAGTCTGTTATACAAATGAATGCCGGGAATATTTTAGCAGTATGGGGCAAAGCACCTTCCAAGCAGTCAAAAATTTGCCCTGGAGACTTAAGAGTAATGAAACATATGTATTCTCTTCTATTTGTCAGGATTTAGTTAAAAGCCAGATGGACTGAATTTATTTTCACCCTTGTTTTTTTTAAAACAGATTTGTTTAGAGACATAAATATGAGCTATATGGGGAAGCAAAAAATAATTGTAATTCAGTTATAGAATCACAGAATCATAGAAAGCTTTGGGTTGGAAAGGACTTTAAAGATCATCTAATTCAAATCCTGCTGCATGGGCAGGGACATCTTCCATTATACCAGGTTGCTGAAAGCCTCATTCAAGCTGGCCTTGAGCACTTCCAGGGATGGGGCATCCACAGCTCCTTGAGAAAAGAGTTCCAGTGTCCATGCTCACACTAAAGAATTCCTTCCTAATGTCTCATCTAAATCTGTCATCTTCCAGTTTAAATTTTCCCTTGTCCTATTACTACATGCCCTTGTAAAGAAGTCCCTCCCCAGCTTTCCTGTAGGCTCCCTTCAGGTACTGGAAGGCTCCTCGAAGGTCTCCTGGAGCCTTTTCTTCTCCAGGCTGGACAACCCCAACTTTCTCAACTTGTCTTGTAGGAGTTGCTCATCACTGTAATACTTTTTAGCATATGGAGATTTTTATAGTTTTTGTTTTATCACCAGTTTACAATGCACTTGAGCTCTCACTTTTCTCATCTGTATGACTTAATTGTTTTTGCTTGTTTTATGCCCATGTAATGCTTCTTGCTTGCTTCCATCCTTATTTCCTCTCATTCTCTCTCTCTGCCCTACCCCTTTCCCATTCCCTCCCCCCCTTTGGTGGAAAATCATGTTAGCTAAATTCTGTTAATTTGATACTGGAATAACAGTAATAATAATAGTTTTGAGGAAGCCATAAATAAGTTCCAACGATACTGTCACATATATTAGAGACTGAATATGTACAACACTGGCTTCTACTTATTTGTTTATATAGTTAGCTATTTTTCTCTTCTGAGAGTAAAAAAAATGAGAAGTGGGCATATTTTGCAAGGAGAAAACTTCATTGTCTTGTGTTATATAGGTACTGATGGTTTACACGTATTTTTTAATGGAGTTCCTCTCTATATCACAATTTGTGTAAAAAAACCCTAAACAAAATGACCCCTAAAGATAATTTTGTGTATTTTTGATACATCATTCATTGCTTCATAAAACAGTAAGCCATTTAAAACCAGGTTTATTTACATTTCCCATTGCTAGTTAGAAAGCTCAAGGTTCTAGCATATCTCTGACCATCCAGTGAAGCAAACTGAATGCTAACACTACATTCACTTTTCCTGTTCACCATCAGTTAAATATTAGATACTCAGAAAACACATTTAAGTGAAGATAGGAGCTCAGCAAAGGTAAATTTGTAATAGCCCTCAAAAATTACATAGCTGATCAGGTGGCTTAGGACTGAATCTGCTATTACATTTTGTATAGAAAAATTTCAGTTTTCAAATATTTCCATAAGGGAAGAAAGATTCTTAAGAAAAATTTGTGATTTAGGACACTGATCTCTATTATCTGCTTAGTTCCAAAGCCCTAATAGAATATCAGATCAGTGCAATGCAAATATTATACTGACACTTTTAAAGAAACAAGGTAATTGTTCTTTTTTACCTTCAGTTCTCAAATCTATGCCAGGACAAAAATGAGTTTTAGTACGAATAAACATTGCTGTTCATGGAGTCCTTGTTACATTTTGTGAGACAGAGAATACATAAATGGCTGATTTGTGTAGTGACATGAGGATAAAATTTCTCATTTCATTCTCTTCTCTGTTTTCAAATCCCTCTGAGATTTTTTATGAGCTGATTGCTCATCCACGCCAGCCTCCTGGAGTTTTTCCCTGACTACATCTTAGTTGGGTTGCTTGCTCTTAGGCCTGGAGTAGATAGATGATCCTTAAATATCAGCAAGCTTTCATGGGCCCCTCTTCCTTCCAGGATGTTACTCCATGACACTCCCATGAGCAGATCCCCAGAGAGGCTGAAATCTGCCCTCCTAAAGTCAAGGGAAGTAAGCTTACCATGAGCCCTCCTTCCTGCCGTAAGGATCTTGAATTCTACTATTTCATGGTCACTAAACCCACGGCTGCCCTTGAGCTAGCATTCATCACCAGCCCTTTCTTGTGTCTGAGAAAAAGGTCCAGTGTAGCATTGCTCCTTGTTGGTTCCTCGATTACTTGGAAAAGGAAGTTGTCATCTACATACACAGTTACTTGCTCCCTTAGGTAGAGGGAAATTAAGCCATTCCTATATACCAAAGAATCTGTCAGAGTAGAACATAAACTTCTGTGTATTTTCACGTCTAGCAAAAATAATGTTCATCTTATTTTACTATGAACATTGTTCATTCTGGAATGCTATTGATTACTCTATCTGGCCCTTAAAGTAAGAGAGGAGGTGGAATTTATAGCCATGGTAAGACTGATTCAAAAGAAACTACTGCATGCCATCAGCTTTGGTTGCATACAGAAAATTGGAATATGTCTTTAATACTCGGGACAAAATTTTTGACTTAAATAAAACAAAAACTTGAGAAGCAGTAGCATCATTCATAAATAGAGCTTCTATTTTCTTGTAACTTGTAGATATTTAATGCAAAAAGGGAAAGATAATCTCTCATGTAATGTGATCATTGCCTAATTATAATACAACACTGGTATCTTTCAGCATATTAGACATAATATTGTTGAAAATCTGTAAAGCAAAACTGAGCTAAACTAAAACATCCCTCAGAGAAAATTGCTTGAAATGAAACATGGCTTAAGTGGGTATTTAGGTCATACCAATATGAATTATCTGCAAGAAAAAAATATTTAAAATATACATTCTTGGTGAGGTAAAATTTACCAGTTTGTGATAAATAAAAGTGACAAGCAAATTACACAGTTTGAATAAATAAATGAGATTAGTATATGTATTTTAGTAATAAATAATTGATACCATAATTCTCATATAGTTAAATTTGACTAAGGTTTGGTTTGGGGTTGACATAGACGTTATAGGAAATAGTTTGCAGAATTTATTCAACTATGCAGAGATTTGAAATGAGAATGATGGAGGTTAGAAAGTGGAGTCATTGTGAAGACTTGAGTTGTAGCTGCAGTTCCATGCTATGGTGCTCAGGAGTATTTGCTTTTGCAAATTTGCAGCTTAAAGGTGCTCTTGAGTGCTACAAGACCATGAACGACTCTTTTGCTGTTAGACACTTTTTAGGGAATCTGAAAAAACCTCTTCATGAATGAAATGAATCAGGGTTCACTATCTGGTCCTCAGCGCGCGTCACAGTGTGGCAGCCATGGAATTAAATTCTTTTTGCTCCAAAAATCAAAGATATCTTGTTCATAGGGATTACTGGGAATAGCATCTGAGTTTTGACAGACCTTTTTCAGGAGAAAGGGGCAAGAGTGTATCAGGGAATGTCTTACCAAGAAGCAGTCTGGATGACTTTGGCAGTGGCTAAGTCTTTGTCCTGTTTATATTTCATACAGAATGAGTAGAGAGGCATTCTTAGCCTTCTTGCATACCCTATCCTTTTTCAAGTCTGTGACATATTTACATTGTCTTGTAGCGACCATTGTTCTGTGAATTCCAAACAATAGTTCCTCCCATGGACATTGCTGTTCACATTCCAAGTAAATCACTCTTGTCCAGGTGTGTCTGCAGTGAAGAGTGTCTGCAGAACATGACTGTGAGGGACATGGTTTTCAGTGTGCATGGCGCCTGGTAACTACTGCTGGGTTAGAATTTAGCTTCGGCTTGCTCTTGGAAGTGTAAGAGTCAGGAATCAAGCTGGTGTTACAGAATGTAAAAAGAGGTCCCTGCATATGTTAACAAAATTAGCTTTTTGAGAACAAGGAAATCTAAAGGAGGATGTTGACCTACAAAGCAGTGCTGAAAAGGAAGAAAATGAAACTGCAAATTGGAGATGATCCAGTTGGAACTGGATCACAAGATAAACCACTTGTCAAAACTAAGTGAACCTTAAGTTCACCTAGACTTAAATGAACCCCTCAACTCTTTTGTCAGCAGCCATGAATATATCAGGCTGATATTCTGTCTGTTTGGCACTTTGTGATACATGACTGTGGCTTTTTATGTCCTGAAACCATTCAGTTTGTGGAACTGAAGTCTACATCATCACAATAGAGGCATCACTTAGGAAAATTAGAACACACTTATCATAACATCACTCTCAATTTCGTCTTTGAGAATAGTAGTTAGAAGTTCTTTTACCCTTTCATCTATTTGATCAAGTTCATAAAATCCCCAGTAGTTTTCAGATTCTAAAGGAAGGTGAGCTGGAGTTTGCTTCACTAGTGACATTCATTCCTGTGTAAAATCCATAAGAAATATTTTTGTTTCCTTTATTATTTCTGTCTATATTGGGATGAATTTCATTTAAACAGAGTTTAGCTTGGAAACTTCTTGGAAATTTATTTTATAATCAGTTGTGACTAAACATCTTCAGTTTATTTCTAGTTACTAGCCACATGCTAAAATATTAATGTAAAATCATAGAATTAGCCGGGTTGGAAGGGACCTCAGAGATCATCAAGACCAACCAGTCTTTGGACAATATTTCAGAGGTGTTCATATTTGTTCATGAACACAAATAAAATTTTATATTTAATTTCAGTGTTTCCATTGTATTTTTCTTTGTCTATCAGATATGTAATATATCATAGAATCTTAGAATGGTTAGGGTTGCAAGGGTCCTTAAAGATCATCAAGATGTAGACCAGGTTGCACAAGGTTGCCTAATCCAATCTGGCTTTAAATACTTCCTGGGAAGGGGTGTCAACAAGCTCCCTAGGCAACCTATTCCTATGTCTTACTACCCTCATGGTGAAGAATTTTTTCCTAATATCTGATCTAAATCTGCCCTCTTTCAGTTTAAAACCATTAACCCTTGTCCTGTTACTACCCTCTCTGGTGAGAAGCCCCGCCCCAGCTTTCCTGTAGGTCCCCTTTTTGTACCAGAAGGCTGCTATGAGGTCTCCCCAGAGCCTTCTTTTCTCCAGGACGAATATATAGGAACACAAGATGTGGCTTGTTGGAACCTAAAAGGTTATGTGCACATAAGACCTAAATTTAATTCAAGCACCAGGCAGTCAGATAGACAAGACTATACATCCAGCCTTCTTAAAAAAATACAGACGAAATTTTCAGGGAACCTTTTTCTTTGTTTTTCTGAATGTCCTGCCTGAATACTCACAGCTTCACCATAGGCATGCCATTCGGATATATGAGCAAAGGTTATTAGAAATGTATAAAAGACAGGCTTTGATAAGGTGAAGAGACTCAAAAAATCATCCTGGCAGGTAGAGGCAGATGCACAACATTTTATCATTCATCCCCATGATTCAGCCTACCTAAATAAGGTAGAGAGAAGTGAAGACAAATTTTCATTCCAAGGCTGAGAGGTAGGCCAGGACTTGGATGCTACTTTCATGAGAAGAGACAAAGAACAAAGTTAGAAGACCGAGACAAAGACCCATTTTTATGGGTCTTGATGCTGTCAGAGGTGAGGACACCAGTGAGGACACGGCTACCTTGGTGCAGTGTAGCATTGCAGCTACATTATACCCGTGATTGCAGCACCAGAATCTCACTGTGCTACCCAGGGCTATGTCAAAGGTGAAGAAGGCAATAAAATCTCATCCATTTTGCTACTACTACAATTTATGTCAAAGACAATTGCCTCATTTGTCCAGAGGGTCAGCCTATCTCAGATTCCTTCCATTCCTTCCACAGCAACAACCTAATCACATGATGATTTCTCAGGTACTGCTGAATCATAAAACCAAGCTCCTACAATCAAGAAGGCCTTGGGTTCTGTATTGGACTTTATTTCTGTTCCTTCTTTTTGTCTTCAGTGACTCAAAAGTGCAAGGTGCAGACTCTATAAGCAGCAAAGCAAAAAAACCAAGCAGTTTATTGAAATACTTCTTGAACTGTTGGAGGAAAACAGTATTTCATTTTCCCTTCACTCTCTTAAGGAAGGGAAAGCAGAGGGAAGAAAAAAAGTGAAGAAATATTTTAATGCAAAATAAAGATTAATTTTTCCCTCTAGGCTCAATTATGGAAATAAATATACCCAAAATCTGCTGTAATTCTATGAACTTTGATAATATTCTGAGTACATAATTTTTGTAAATACAACAGGATATGCACCTGGAGATGGGTTTCCAGTCAGTGCTGTTTATCTTCTGTTAGGACTTAAAAAAGTTCAGGTGCTTTGATTATAACCAGTGATACCACTACTTACTTCATCTTTTATTGACCCGGTTTCATCAGCAGAAGCCAAGATTTTGCCTATACTAACAAAATATTCAGTATTTTATGTTTGATAAGCTTTAGGTTTGCTGGATGTTAGACTCATGGAAGTTCAATGACTGTCATAAATCCAATTATTTTCTTTCGAAGAAATATAGTAATAATATTAATGAGGTAATTTTTCTTTAACAGTATACGAAGATAAGTTTCTCAGGGATTAAGGTTTCTAACAGACTAATTTCACTGGGCAAAAAGAGTTTTTAGACACAGAAATCTTGCTGACAATCGGTTGTTACTAAGGGTCTGTCTAGATCTCTGTATACGTCTTCATTTTTATATGTGTGTCAGTTTGTTTAACAAAATATATTTCCTTACAGACCTTACTTCTACATAACAGATACCAGGAGGCTGAGAAACTTAAAAGGAAGTATCACTTGTCCACAAACTTGACATGACAAAGTCTAATGTATTCATATAAAAAGCAGAAACATTGAGGCATATAGATACTCACAAAAGCTTTTCTATTTAGCTACACCCTAAAGAAATGATATAAAACATTGCTTTTTAGCTTATTTTTAGATTTATACCTTCCATTTTGTTCTTCTGTGTTTAAATTTGTCTGCCATAAGACAAGTTAAACGTAAGGCAGGTAACTTGAGTGAGAGTTACTTACTGATAAGTGTTTGGATGTCTTCTGTTTGGAATTATACTGAATCTCCTGGATTTATAGTTTCACAACAATTATGACACTTTTGGGATTTTAATCTTGAATCTGAGAATATGTATCATTATTTTAATTCCATGTGTTTAAATATGTGCTCATATATATAAAACCATAAAATGTCTGAACTAGAACCTCAGAAAGAAAGCCTTCTGCAATACTTCTAATAAACTGAAGGTTTAGAAAAGTTTATCTTGTTTTATTTTGTTTCAAAAAGAGTAAGTGCCTCAAGTTGCATGTTGAGACTGAAAGGCTTTTTATATTTTTCATAGACAACAAAAAGATTGAATACCTGATTGAATAACAAAGAAAATTCAACTTGTCTAAGGAAGCATGAGCCGACTCCAAACAGCTCTATATTGAGTTTTAAATTTCTTGCTCATTCTCTTTAACTCTCTGCCTAGTGTCTTGCTTTAATTGCATTTCCTTTAAAAAGCACTACCTTTGCTTTTGTAAAAGCACCAGTAAAGTGCATCTTCAGCAATCAGCAATCTATTCTGACTAGGAAAGTTTGTGATTGTTTTAAAATATTGCATAGACAAAGTGTTTCCTGTTAAGTGAAATGCTATTTTCCCTTTCTGTATAAATCTATGGCTATTGACCATCTCATAAAGACTTCTACAATATTACTTCAACCATGACAGTCTACCAACTGAGTAATCCATTATTTTGTAACACCAGTCTATGCTCTGGGGATGAATTTATTGAACTTTAAAACAGAATGTCATCAACAGTCCATTTCATCTAGCTGTGCAGCACCCTTCTACCAATCACCCAGTGAAGCTGTCCTATTTCACTTATCCTGTCCCATTCAATGAACTGTAAGTACATTTTTTGCCTAATGATAAGGGCACTGGGAGACATATATAATTCAGAGGCTGCTTGAAATGCATCAGCCAACTGTCCTGATATGTTAATCCACTCACTGGGGGCATTCATTTGATGTCTAATGTAAATCCCTGTTTGTAAGCTTCAGCATTATTATCATTATGGTAAAGGAAGATAAAAATAAAGCAATAGCACTGGTACTAATGACACCTGAGAACTGGAGTTGCAAATTATGAAAGTTAGTTATTATAGTTCTCAAGTGCAAAAGAAATGAATGAACTTTTGTATAGCAGTTTGAAAACACAAAGGAATACTTTGGTAATGTTTTTTTTAACCTAGGTATCTACCTCTAAAAAAATTAGCTGCATAGTTAAGAGAAATCCAGGCTATCTTGAGAAAAAAAAGACTATCTCACAGTGGGTGATAATCAGTCATTTCACATGGTGCAGCAACAGAAAGAATGATATATTTGCAGAAAATTTAATTTAGTTATAAACTACTATTCAGTCTGCCAAATGAAAAATTCTTTGATGACTTGCACATACAAAAGGAAAGAATGAAAAATCTATCTTGTAAGAAATTTAGGTCAATCAATTTTTTACAGCCTTAAGCTAGCCAGGAGCTTAGTCACTAATGAAACTAGTAAACAAGACTACCTCTTTATTAAAATAAATTGAAAATTTCAAACATTGGTTAAATTAAATCTATCTGCTGATATACAGTGAGCAGTACAAAATGTTACCAAGTGCTTTATGGGGTAAAAGGGTAGATTAATTCAAAGCAGAGAAAAAAAATAGCCAGAAACATTGTTTCTTTCTCCACCACAGACTCCAGTTCTTTGATTTATTTAGCCCAGCTGGTGCCCTCCATGTAGCAGAGCTTCCTTGGGCCTCGATGTAAATGCAGGATTTTGCTTGTCAGAACAGTTGCAAACTTAAGATCGCCTATTTATTATCCTTGTGAAAGGAAGAATAGGCTTAAAATCCTTCAGACTCCATGACAGTCAAACCTAGTTCTAGTTTTGAAGCTGTTGCCTTTTCTTAGAATCCTCAATTGGCCAGTTTTCTCAAAGGAGCTTAAAAGTGCATTGGCTAGCAGGTGAACCCCTTCCCAAGGTTTTATGCCTCCACGGGTGAGGTGCTTTACTGTGCTTTTCCTGTGCTCCATGCCATATGCAAAGTGAAGGGACAGTTCTTGCAAATCTTCAACAAAATTCAAGCTGTCAGCTGAAGATTTTAGGGATAATGATATTAGTGATACAGGGCAACTTTTTTTTCCTATATCAGTCCCATCCCAAGCACATTTACAGGCTTGGCGGAGAATGAATTGAAAGCAGTCCTGAGGAAAAGGACTTGGGGTTGTTGATTGATGAAAAACCCATCATGAACCAGCAATATGTGCATCCCAGAAAGCCAACAGTATCCTGGGCTGCGTCAAAAGAAGTGTTCTCCCCCTCTACTCTGCTTTTGTGAGACACTACCTAGAGTACTGTGTACAGTTCTAGAGCCCCAACCCAGGAAGGACGTGGGTCTGCATGACTAGGTCCAGAGGCGGGCCATGAAGACAACCAGAGAGCTGGAACTGGTCTCTGAAGATGGGCTGAGAGAGTTTGGTTTTATTAACCTGGAGAAGAGAAGCCTCTGAGAAGACTTTATAGCAGCCTTCTAATACTTGAAGAAGGCCTACAGGAAAGCTGAAGTGGGACTTTTTACAAGGGCATGTAGTGAAAGGACAAGGGGTAATGATTTTAAACTTGAACGTAGTAGATTTTGTTTAGATATTAGGAAGAAATTCTTTAGTCTGAGGGTGGTGAGACACTGGCACAGGTTGCCCAAGGAGTTTTGGATGTCTCATCTGTGAGAAAAATATAATACTGAGAACTGCCAAATTGCTAGAATAAACTAAAAGCTTTAACAATGCTGATTATGCATCAGCAAACATCCTTTTAGCCACAGAGTCATGAAAGCAAAACACAACTGAGATAAGAAGGGAGTTTTGGAGATTATCTAATCCAATCCTCTTGAAAGCAGATTGCTTAGAAATTTGTCCATATAGACTCTGGATATCTCCAGAAGTATAGATTGATTCTACAACGACTTTGGATAACCTGTTACAGTGTTCAGCACATTTTAGCAAAAAGAGGTTTTATTTTCTTCAGATGGAGTTTTTGGTCTTTCAGATTGTGCCTGTTCCATTTTGTCCACTAAAATGAGTCTATTGCTGCCTTCTCATTTGTAGGTTCAATATCTTTGTGACTCAAAGTACCATTTGAGGATTTAAGTGTGACCAAAATGATTTTTTGGGTGTATACTAGCGAGGGTACTTTGATTGTGCTTGTAGGTATCTTGGGTGATTAAATAAATAATACAAAACATTGAAATTTGCATTTCAGAACCTAGTTCAGTGCAAAACAAGACTCATACAAAATATATTTTAAAATATGCATTCAAAAGTTTTTATAAAGATATAGAACAGAAGTTGGAATTTTGGAATTCAATGATTAATTATTCAATGGCTAACTAAAAATCATCTACAAAGAAAACTTAAATTGCTTTTAGGGGGAGAAAATAGTCTGTTCATGTATGTTAAAAATAAGCAGGTGAATGAAAAACTCAGAAATCTCCAAATCCAATATACCTGTTAAAATTTCCATGCATTTAAACTACAACAACTAGTTCTATTAATTTTTCTCTGAATAAAGATTTTCATTCACCTAAGCAAGATGTGATTTCAGAAAAGCATTAGTACGTGAATTTTTAAATTGTGTATTAGAAAATATTTCTCAGTATTTTAGGCCTGTAACAAGCCAATGATTTTCATTAATGGTAAAATAAAACAGGCCAGACACTTCCTGTAGTGACTTGAGGATCTCTTTATGTAGTACTAGAAAATAGATGGATATGCAATTGCAAAAGGAATTGTGTAAAATCTTCTCACATGACAAAATAATTTCTATCTAGAAATTTATCTTTAAAGTCCCTGGTGTGTGCTGGAGCAAAACGCTTAGGGACATTTTCCCACTGGTATCCAGTGAAGTAAAATCCCCTCTCCGGTTTCTAGCAGATGTGAGACAGAGAAAGTAGATTTATGGGAGGCTAAAGAAGGAGAGAGGAATGTTGGGCAAAAAGACAGTTGGTGAAACCAGAGCAAAACTTCATCTGTCCTTTATTGGACAGTAGTTTGCCTCTCTGAGATGGCCTTAGTACTACTCAGTATGAGGTGGCATGAGGGAAGCCATAAAGACAGATTAAAGAAGGGAAGGACAGTGTGATCCAGTGTCTGACTCTTCTGGCTAAGACCTGCAGATGTGAGGTAGGACTTTGCAGTGAATTAGTGCTCTAAATCCCATCAGCTGAACCGATCCAGCTGTAAGTGAACACCTGCCTGGGCTAATGACTTAAAAGGCAACTGAATGCAATGCCTCTGGTGTACTGTAGGCTACTGAAGCTTGTGAACATCATGCATGGGAGGCCAACAACAGCCAGCAGAATTTTGACCACACCATTTCCAGTCCACCTCACCGTCAATTTGGCTTTGGGATCCAGAGGCATGTTGAAAAGTTATTTTCTAGCTTTATCAAAGAATCAGAACATACCTTTCTTGTGCACGTACAGACAAAAATAAAGGTAACGTCTTTCCAGAACAGAGAGGCCATGGTTCTATCACTGATTATTCCATTTGGTCAGGAAATATTATTCATCATTAACAGATATATTCATACTCTCCTCCTTAATGATCCAGTTCCAACTAAATATAATAGGTGCTTTTCTGCTGAACCTGGATTACATTAGTGGTAAGAGACCCCCATCTGATCAGGCAGCATAAAAAATAGTTTGATCTTCAGCCACAGCAACAAAAGAAACGTAATTTAAAAATACTGAAGATCACATACAAAATATTCATGTATGTGCCAGGCAGAAGCACATTTGAAGAGAAAACAGCAATATGCTAGCAGTCATTCCACCACAGTAAAAGGAGGCTAACTTCATCAAGTATGTTATTTGCTGTGAATTATTTACATTGCAGTGTTACCATGGCTACAGCTGTGTTACTTATCCTCATGTCATTATTATTTTCTTTATAGTCACTCCGGCTACACTGTAAATAGTATTTTATTTTTTCTGACCATGCCATTTACAACACAAATCAGAAACAAGGTTCACAAGAACAACGATATAGATACTGTATGCCACATGGCTTTGGCATTGACATTAATGTTCCTCTGTATAAGGGCAGCATGATATTCATATAAAGGAGCCGATCAACATTATTTGGCTGCTTTTGATTTCCACACTTAAGCCAATGCATAAGGTAAACTGATGAAGGCATCATAAAAATAGTATCAACTCTTGTACTTACACCATTGCAATGTACATTACCATTAATGTAAAATGTTATTTTGATATGGAATCACAACTAATCGTATTAGAATAAATATACCTCGTGAGAATATTAATGAGTTTTGAAAAAAACCCCAACAAAACACAGCAAAAAATACCTGCACTGAAACTGGCAAGCTTTTTCAGTTAAGTCCACTTTCTTATCAAATTTTTTTCTGATTGTTTGCTTGTATAATGACATCGCACAATTTGATAAATCACCTTATTCTTCAATAGTAAATGACTAGTCAGCCAGAGATTTTGCAGTTCTTTGGAACACAAAGAAAATAATAATCAAATGTACATTTCCTCAGTTCAAAAAATTTTCTTTCACTGAAAAAAAGGAAGTCAGGATGCACCTCTTTATAGAGATCTCTGAGCTGAGACACTAGAAGCCTTAATGTGAAATATACCAAGATGCTGAAATCACTACAGAAATTTCTAGAAAAGTTTTGAATGTTGAGTATTTTATAATCTCATTGAGTAGCTTTCATCCACAGATATTTTAGGTGGAATCTGATTTCTTTTAACTGTGTACATTGAATCAGATGAAGTTGAGGTTAGATGCCTGAGTAACTTAGACTTTAAGGGCGGTGGAGAGGAATAAGCACATTTGGGTACATATTTATGTATCCTAAAATAGATGCCTAAAGTGTGTCAGATTAATTACATGATAAAAATATTTATCTCTATGAAATAAATACCTAAGAAATAAATGCCTCAAGTAAAATGAGACTCAGTTTACCTACAAAATGTCTGTTCATCACAAAGCTAATATTTCTCACTTTTTCAAGTTTACCTTAGATCAAAGTTTTAAAATCACCATTTCATTGCTACAGTCTCATACCCTGTTTCTTCAGAGATAAAACTTTCCTTAAAGTCTGTGTCTGTCTGTTTTATTTACTCATCTTGTCACATCTGCAAAGAATTCAATCTATTTTGAAGATTAAAATTAACCAACAGCAAGGTCCATGCTACTTTATCTTGCTTCTGTAATTCTGCTTTGTGATTTATCAAAAAGTTTCAGATGAAGTCTTGTGTATAGCACTCAATAACACAGTCACAAAAATCTAGTGTAGATTACAGGTGTAAAATTCACTAAAGCTCTTATTACAACTGTTAGAGTCCTCCCACTGACAAACTTTACACTGATCTTTTTTTTCCTGCAAATTCAAGTAGTGTATCCTGGAGTAATATATAAGGGAACTGGACAAAAAGTGACAATAGGAATAGCGGATCTCAAATTTGTTCTTATTAACAATTAACCTTTGGACTGATACAGTGTTCTATTTGTGTTTACAAATAGGCTAATGGGCTATCAGAAGGATCTAAGGAGACAAGTGTTTGCACTGCATACACTGCTTAACTGTTCACTCAGAAAAATATGGCAATTCTGAAGATGACTCAAGTAAACTTTAGTTTTAGGCCTTCACTTTACAGGCTGCAGAACAAAGTTGAAAATCTTGTCCAGAGACTATTCACATTCCACACTGTAAAGAGATTTTTTTCTATGCATATCTCTGACTGACTTTCAAACAGCTGCTTTACTTTAAGAAATCAGGAGTAGAAACCAGATACTGCTCAGAAAATAAAAATAAACAAAAAATTCAGTCACTGCCTGCCTGCCATTTCTTGCCCTGTAGAGAAAATAAAATTCTCTGGTAAGGAGAAGTCTCTTAAGCTTAGGTTGGGGTTTTTTGGGGTTTTTTGGTTTTTTTTTGTTTATTTGTTTGTTGGTTTGGTTGGGGTTTTTTTTTTTGTTGTTGTTGTTTATTGTTGGGGTTTTTTTGGTTGGTTGGTTGGCTTTTTGCCTCTTCTTTCTACCCTTATGGAAGACTGGTACAGACAGAAATATCTGCTGAGAAACTCACCAAATTCAACTCACACAACACAGCAACTCTTGAAGACGTAATTTCTCTGGGGAATATGAGGTTCAGCGAGACTGTTTAGCAACAGCTCCACCGTTGCAGGGAATGAAAAACGTACCCTGGTTAATGGTATACACTCATTTTCCAATAGAAGTGCAAAACTTCATTGGGAACTGGAATATCCGGGCACAGGCTCTTCTGGAAAATCTGTGTTTCCCTGAATGGCACTAGCCAATGCTCAAATATTAATGTGCAGATTTTATATGCTGCCCAGACACAGCTCTAATCCCCTGCTTTGCTTCCTGTGTAAACACTCTGAAGCTGCAAAAGCTAAGACCTGTAACCATTACCCGCAGTCATGCCACCTTCTCAGTGAAACGTGGAGGGGTGGAGAGGGAATCATATTTTTTTATGAACAAATTTATATTGTATGTCAGGAAGGCATTATAAGCAAGCGATGAATAATTGGCATAATTTGTAACTTTTATAACAAGGGAAAGTCTGGACACTACAGTAAATGAGACAATTTGTCATTGCAGTATGTCTGTCCCATATAAACATTAGTGTTAATAATGCTGACAATGTTTGTCTGAAGGGAATAAGATTTTCAGTAAGTTTGAACACTTTTTTTTTTTTTTTTTATGAAAACTGCAATACAAAAATCATGATTTTGTACTTTTAATGATAGATTTCTTTTAATGAAGTATCTAGGTCTTTATAACCATAATGAACTAGGTCTCATATATAATTAATTCTGCAAAAACTCTACAGTCCAGACAGGTGCAGAACTCAGATGTGTGTTACCAGGATTTTCATATTTGCACTGAGAACAGACCTCAAAATCATGGGGTGAATGCAATATTCATATTTGAAAGTTGTAATGCATACGTCCTCTCTTTTCCTTATATTTTGCAAAAAAACCACAAAAAACAAAACATGCTCAGGAAAAGAAACCAAGAAAGAGGTAATGTCTTCCATTATAGGCTCATCTGGAGGTGATTTAATTGTCAACTGTTTAACTGTTACATATTCCACCTCAGGAAACAAATTTTATCACAATAAACTGAAAAAGAAAACCAGTATGTGAAAACAATTAAATTTTTGAAATACTCCTTCCTTTCAGTGGCCCTAGCTATATAATAGTCTTTTAAACATGATTTTCACTACTGCAAATGAACTAAAACAGAGGATAAGAAGAACAAAACTGTTTTCACAGACAACTGTGTGAATTCAGAGCAAAATGTATTGATAATGGCATTGCTGTTGATTTATTTCTACTCACTACAAGTGGAATATAGCTATCTGTTATGGTCAGATCTGTTATAGCTATCTGTTATGGTATCCTGTTTCAGTTTTGAGAGTAGGAAAGCTCCTTTGACACCACCTGAAATAGATTGTGCTTTAAATGCATGGGTAGTATTATACAGCTGCTTCTGCTTAGTCCCCTGCCTTAATACAGCATCAGATCCATTTCTTTGGTGAAAAGACAAGTTAACTGAAGAATTGGTGCCAAACAAAGACAAATGACACCCTGACTTAATCTGAAAATTCATGAACTCATCAATAGCTTTTAAATTGGAACAGAGAATAAAACTCTGTTATCTCACTTCCGTTTACTATATTTCCTGGACTTTTTGAGTCACTAAGTGAAAGACACGGATAAGAGGTATGGTATTATTCCAGGGAGCACTTCTTCAACGAGGTTTTTAAGGTACAGTAAAATTACATTCATTAGTAACTGTGTACTACTTGTGTAGGTTCTTATACCACACTGTAAATGCGTCTACTATCTGAATTAAACAGAGGATTCACCTGTCTTGTGTTTGCTCCCTTGCCTGCTCCCTTGGGAGAAAATGAGCAGAGTGATGTCTTTTAGTTTGAAAGATACCCAGAGAAATAATAGGTTTTGGGTCAGAAGAGTAGAGGAAGCAGAATGGAGCATGCAACTTGTGGAGAAGGTAGTGGAGTATGTAATAGTTTTTAATTTCCCTGAGATGCTCTTTTGCAATATTAGACTAAGCTTGCAGAAATCTACACCAATAACCTTTTAATACAAAAAAATACTTACTGTCAAAAGAACAAAGTGATGTGCTGTTGCCTTTCTCACTGTGCTTAAATTTTTGTCCCCTAAATATGAGGAACAACTGAGATCTTGAAGATATGGTATGGCCCTTTTGAAACTTTTTTTGTGGGTGTCCTGGTTGACAATAGGGGTTTGTTCACAGGGCCATGGTCAGTGAAGACACACACTTCCAGTTTGGCACTGTCTGGAGCCTGAAATACAAAAGTAATAATACAAAATACTAACTTTTGGTATGTACTATCAAATACTTGTGAAGGTCTCAGGGACTGATCTGCGAAATTAAGGTATTCCCCAAAATAATTATATCAGATGATACATTTTCTGTAATCGTGATTGGTCTCATATTCCCTGAGCATGGAAGCTTTAATCTGTCAGATTTCATAGTTAGTAGTATGCTAAATATTTTTTTCTGTTTTAAAAATCAAACTTGATCAGTTTGTAAGAAATAATGAGAGACACGAGCCATCTGAACTAGATAACACAAAGTCTAGAGGGTCCTTCTCTCTCTGGAAGTAGCACCTGAAAGATAGGGGAAGGAAAGAGATAATTATGGGTCTTCTAGTGACACTGGTGCCTTGGGGCCTAGCCTGACTAAAGAGCAGCAGTCTTACATATATGCAGCAGTAAAATAAATTGAAATACACGTTTCCTAAGGTCAGGTCAAGGCTAGAATAATGCACATGCCAAGCTGAAGTGAATAAAGAGAATCACAGAATGAGAATTTCTCTGACTGGAAAAGACCTTTAAGATCATTGAGTCCAAACATAACCTAACTCTACCGACTATTAACCTGATTCTACGGAGTCCATTACTTAAACCATTCTCCTAAACACCACATCTATACATCTTTAAAATACCTGCAGTGATGGTGATTCAACCACCTCACTGGGCAGCCTATTCAAGTGTTTAATTATCCTTTCAGTGAAGAAGTTTCTTCTAACATCTAATTTCAGCCTCCCCTGATGCAACTTGAGATCATTTCCTCTTGTCCTGAAGACAAGAAAATATCTGTTGTGCAAGCTTGAACAGTGTACTTCCCAGGAGTGACACCAGATGCACTACAAGTCACACAGCTGTGGTCTGAAGGAGACATTTCTTAGATTTCTGTTTTGTTCAGATAAGACAGAATTTTCCTCTGTTTTTCCCTGGGAACATGAACTAGGTGGGTATATAACTCCTCAGCACATACAGATATGCAGAAATGTGTGCATCTTAGGCAAGCAAACAGTGCTAACAAACCCCTCAGAGCATTTGAATTCTTAAAGGTCACACAAATTATATCTTTTAGATATTTTGAGGCATGTAAAAGATTGAAATTGGTTTTGGTCACCTGGGGTCAGACTTACATTTTTATTACTAGGCTTTTGTGAATATATCTGAGAGAAGGAATAAAATTCTATGGAATGGCTAATCAAGGTGCAATCCCTGGTTTTATAATGTATAGTAAAGGAAGAAAGCAGTGTTCTGTGGTTTTACACGTAAAGAAGCAACTTTTTTGACAAGACTCAGTCTTCAGTTGCTAAAGCACTGTGAGCACATTAAAGAACTTTTGCTTCTCAGTATTAAATACATCTTCATTTTACATTGCACAGAGGGCAAGACAAGTTGTAAATAATTTCTATTTTGTAATGAGAGTCATCTCTTTAAAATATGAAAGTCACCTCTCCCATTTAATGAAGCATTTTCCTTTAAATTAAGTAGAAATTGAATTATTTTTCTTTCAGTACAAAGTAAATAAAAGTAGTTGGATTATTTTCCCAAATCGTTTTAGAAACTTTAAAAAGAAATATAGTTTTTCCACTTTATGTAATCAGGGTAGAATCAGTTGCTTAGCTGGCAAATGAAGTTAATAGAAACATTTATAATTCAAAATACTTTATCTGTGTTTAAAGATAGATATTGACATGTTAGGAGACCAGCACAGAGATTTATTACTGAAAGTAAGGAATTATTATTGAGAGAGGTAAAACCTTTGTAAATATTGGAATTTTATGGTCAATAAATCTCAGTAAGAGTGGCCAATGCTTCAAATTGTATATTAGTTCAACAACCTGCTTCTGGAATAAGATTAATATTAAAACTATAATATTAAAGCTATAAACCAAACTGTTTGAGAGACTGTTGAATGTTCACATTTCTAGTCCTCTCCAATGAAGCTTATCTGAGGAGACACTGAGCATATTTTTTTTTAGCCAGATATGCTGCTTCTCATTTCATAGCGATTGAATGCATTAACTTCAGGATAAGCAGAATCTTACTCTTGAAAGGAGCATCCATGAGGTATAAAGAGCCCCAGTATCAGTTAACCAAGAGTATAAAGATGTTTGCTCAAAAAGCTTCATTAAACCCTTTCTCTTCTCAACCTATACTGAAACGAATGTAGTGGGTGAACAATCATGTTTACATCCTGTCAAAGTTCACTTTAAATTTTACCTGAGTTCTTTAACTGTCCTTCATAAATTCCATGAAGATTTTGAGATATTTTATCAGAGATTTCAACATTTGACTTAGGCTCATTTAGGCAGAGTGTAGACCACCTACCCATGATTTCAGATTTACAATTTCTAAATATGTTGATTTATCTAGGGGATGTAGTTGATAGGGATTTGTTCTCCAACATTAACATGTTTTACTTTCAACTATTCTGCATATCCAAGGAAAATTGAAAATATTGACCATTTCTTCAGTACCAATTTCCTTTCCCTTCTCCTTTTCCTTTTTTCTTTTTCCTTTTTTTCCTTTTCCTGGGGGCAAACCTATATTTTTATTGTGTATCTTAGTGACTTAATCGCAGTTGTTCAAGAGAGAGATCATCTAGCTATGCACCTCTACTAACATATAGGAACTGGAAATGGATTTAACTGTCATACTGCTAGAAATTAAAGTGTCAGGCATTGATATGCTTCCTTTCGTGCCCAAAATATATAAAAAAATAAGTCTTCTTTTTGGGTGGGCTATTAAGACATCATATTTGAAGTTTTGAAAGAACAAAATTTCAGCGTTTCTACTTTTTATTACTGCATAACGAAAGAAAATACAACAGATGAAGAAAAAAGATCAAGACATTGTTATCTACAACAGTCCCTATTTCAAGATATAATTGCTATTCGAAATGTTACTTGCTTTCTATGACTATGTTTATACCCCTCAACTAGAATCTCAGAGAACATATGCATAACAGAATCAGGTTACATTAGATCATCCATTCAGAAATCAAAATAGTAAACTTTCAGAGTTTTTCAGAGTTAAACTTTCATTTGAACCTCACCAGTTTAAAATGGAAATGTCTTTGTCACCTTGTTGTGAATTACATAAATTTTAATAAACTTCAGCTTCTGTCCTTTCTTCTGCAAGGTTGTTTCAAACATTGTGAACAATGATTTTTTAAAATTATTCAGAAACTTGCATGCATACAAATAAACTTTTCTTACAAACAGCAGATAATTTACATGGATAGTCTTACACAGTGTCATTGTATTTATGGGATGAGCATAGAATCATTAGAGAGTGAATTCTGGAAATTATTGGTTTGTCTTTCTAACACAAATTTCAGGAAAAATAATAATTTATTTTCTTCTCCAAAGTTTATTTTTTCCTACAGGAAAACTCATTTTAAGGGCAGAATCTGATTTTCAGCAACATGATATTTTCAACCAATTTTCCAGCTGGCTTGACTGATTCAGAGGAAGGTCAAGTGATTAGCCCATGGTCACAGACTAAGTCATTGACTCAGTCAGATTAGAAACTAGGATTCTGCATAATGGAGACCTTTCTTTGGGGAGATAAAAGTTGTAATAAAACAGACACATATTTCAGCACAGAGGAAGATTTTTTTTTTCTTCTAGCTAATATAAGGTTCACTGTCTACTGCAAAACAATTTTCATATATCCAGGCTCTTCAAGGTTCTAGGTATCTTACTTTTTCTGTGGCTACTGACACAGTGCCTTACAGAGACTCTAGTGAATGCTGCTGATAATCAAATAAATTTTGACTGCAGTCAAAAGATTCAAATTGGTTTAATTTCCTATGCTACTGTTTGCTTTAGCAGAACAATATCTTGATTAGGGACCATTTACCATTTTCAAACCTAGATTAATTATGCAGACAGTGATGTGAATGATATCCATCCCTTACTGTGCTGTGTCATATCCCTCTGGTGTGTGAAGGCTTCATAGCGGGGTGGATCTTCATAAAAGCAGATGGCTCAGCAAATTACCTTGGCTTCAGGTGGGGATATCTGCAAAAGTAGATTTCATTTCATCCTACCTTTGCTTGGCTTCTTTTCTTTACTTTAGTCTTCTATTTTATTACTTCTACTGCTTAAGCACAACAACTTTTTCAGTCTTGAAAAGACTCAGGGCATTATGTACCCAATAAAATATGAAGATTCATAAGGAGCCAGGCTCTTCTCAGTGATGCTCAGTGAAAGGACAAGATGCAATGGCCACAAACAGAAATACAGGAAAAACCACTTAAATAAAAGAAAACAGGCTTTATCATGCAAGTGGTCAAACACTGGAACATGTTGTCCTAAGAGGCTGTGAAGTCTTCATCTTTGAAGATATTTGATTGATTGGACATGATGTACTCTGCTGTTAACAATACTGTTTTGACCAGAGGGTTTCACCCAGACCTCCCCCATAGATAATTCCCAACCTCTGCAGGTCTTTGATTCTGTTGTATGTGTCCTGATAATGTTGTACGTGTCTCCTTACTATTAAGTAAGGATGACTGGGAAAACAATAATGTCACCCATGTGGAGAAGAATCAGGATAATATGTATTGCTGCAACATGCTAGCAATACGTATTAAACTCTTCATTAAATTCATGTGTCATCATAAATAGGATAAATCTTTGTAAACACAGGAAGGTACAAAACTTTAGCCTATTTGCATAAGTAACACACTACTAACATAAGGAAATTGTTTACAAACTATTTAGTGCAATTTAGCTTTGTTGTGATTTACCTGAGAATTACTAAAGGATTTCAAACTTGTCATGCAGTTCAATCTTTTTTCATATTTTCCATTGTGATTTTATATTTATCCAGTTGTCAACAAAATTTTAATCTTCAGCTAAAGCTGTTATAATTAAATTTGCTTTTTGAGCAATGTTATAAATGTTAAAGAAAATGGAAAAATGTTGTCTGAAATTTGTTTTCAGCAGGGTGAAATTTTTCATATATGTTCCCATTCCTTAACTATAATTGTTTTCCAGGTCATGACTAAAAGATTTTGCTTTGCTAAAGAAAATAATTATTTATTGAACACCGTATTTATTGCAGACAAAAAATGCAAAATATATACTTGATGGTAGTTTTGACTGTCATCTAAATAACATGAAAAAAATAGTTGTACTTCAGAAGGAAATAAACCATTAATTATTAGAGAAAATATTCTTCTTTGGGATCACTATAATTGTACTTCCAGCTAACATTTTGGAAAACACTTGCACATTTGCAAATACTTCATTCAAAGCCTAAAAGAAACTGATTAAACACTTTTGATGGTAGTGGTATTTAAGAGACATACAATTTGATGTACAACAATTGATAAATTTACCTCTCTGCACAGATGTCTTGAGTTAAATACAACTAGAGCGAAGTTTTTATGATCCTCTACATGCCATGGGAGATGCCACCCACAGGGGGCATCACCTTGACAGGCTTAAGGAGTGGGCTTTTGCCAACCACATAAAATTCAAAAAAGCCAAGTGAAATGTCCTGCACATGGGCTGGGACTGTTCCCACAAACCATAAAAACTGGGAGAAGAATGTATACAAAGCAGCCATGGGTAGAACAACTTGGGAATGTCAGTTCATGAAAAACTCAATATGAGCTAACAGAGTACATGTGCAGTCCAGAAAGCAAACTGTATCCTGAGCTGCACCAACAGAAATGTGACCAGTGGGTCAAGGGAGTTGGTTCTCCCCCTCTTTTCTGCTCTTGTGAGACCCCAAGATCCAACCTGGAGTAGTGTGTCCAGTTCTGCAGTCCCCAACATAGGAAGGACATGGAGCTCGTGGAGCAGTTACAGAGGAGGGTCATGAAGATGTTAAGAAGATGGAACACCTTTCCTGGGAAGACAGTAGGGGTTGTCCAGCCTGGAAAAGGGAAGGCTCTGAGGAGACCTTATTGTGGCCTTTCAGTATACAAAGGTGACTTTTTCCAGGGCCTCTTGTTATAAAACAAGGGGAAATAGTTTTAAACTGAGAGAATAAATTCAGACTAGATGGAAAGAATAATTTTTTTTTTTATGGGGAGGTTGGTGAGACACTGGAACAGGTTGCTCAGAGAAGCCATGTGTGCCCATTCCCTGGAAGGGTTCAGGACCAGATTAGATGATTGAGTAAATTGATCTAGTGGAAGATATTCCTGCCCATGGCAGGACCAGATGACCTTTGAAGATTCCATTCAAAATAAAAAATTCTGTAATTCTATGAAATGTAGTAATATGTACCAAAAATTATAGGAAAAGGGGAAAAAAGGAGAGAGCTTCTTAATCTGAGAGAAAAGGGTGTGTCAAGCTTTAACACTGGACTGGCAATTAACTGAATGACAGATGCTCTATATTAATCCCCCTCCCTGACAAAGAAAGGAGAGAGAATAAGGTTGGAAACTAAACTACATATCTTTAATGAAACAGTAATGATAAAAAAAGGAAAAATTATTAAATATATACAAAGAGACAGAAAAAAGGATAGTAATGTTACCCCCCTCTCTTCCCCCAAAAATGTTCTCATCACCATTGAGGCTGCAGGGCAGCTCTAGGAAAGTTCAGTCTGGACTCCTGGAGTCAGCAGAAGTCAGGAGCTGGAGGCAGGAACACCCAGATTCAGACTGGCATGGATCAGGACCACAGGCAGACGAATGGACAGAATCCTCCCAGGATGCCAAAGCAGACAGGAACAGTCCAAGAAAGACCAAAGAGAAGAGTGAAGAAGAATGAAGGAACTAGACCCTTATGATCCCTCAAATTTATTCCAAATATGATGCACATGGGATGAAATACTTGGGTCAATTTTGGTCACCTGTTTTATCCACTCCTCCCTAAAGGAGGGTTGCAGGTGTGGCCCCTTTACTCCCTTTCTCTTTCTGGACCATAAGATGTTCCTCATAACCAAGTAGTGCCCTTGGTTCAGCATACCATTCTCCAGCTGTAACTATAAACATCAAGGGTTACCAGTCTTAGAAGCAGACACTGACTGAGAAATTTACTTTAAATTTCAGCAAGTGCAGCTACTTAGAAGAGACTTAGCTGAAAGCAAAATTACAAGACAGGGAATTCTCTTTATTCTGGTCCAAACCAGGACAGAGTACAAAGGTGGATCATGTAAATATGGTCAATTGGTAATCCCTTTTCTGCATAGCAAGTTTGTCTATGTGTGAGATGGCTGTAAAATCTAGAGTAAGATAAAGGAGTAGTAAATACTAAGTCTGGAGTATGAATTTGTCTCTTTATCCAGCACAGTGGATTGCCATATGGGATATTCCTAGTGCTAGAAAATTTTCAGAGGGCCACAAAATTTGTTGAAAAGTATCCTCGTGCTTAGGGAGGAATGACAATGTTCTCAGAAAAAGCAGAAGTTTTACTAAATATCTGTCAACAGTAAGGAAGTTATTTCAAAAAATGGAAGCAAAACAACCTCAGGGGAAAAAAAATTCAAAATTTTAAAAAATTTATAAATAAGAAAAGGAATTGAGTAGCTGTACTACAGAAAAAGCAAGGATATTCACCCTGTAGAAAAATGTCAGTTCTTAGGGCTGAAATTTCATTGTGTTAAATTATAATACACTCATCCCAAATTTGTGGTTATCTTCATACATTTAATATTGCTTACAGAGGACTCAGAGCCTTTGGCATATTGAAGACATGAGATGAAAATTTTTAGGTGTCTGATCCTTTGACTGATTTGAGTTGGCAATCATACCTATCATGATCCTTCAACTAGTATAAAGGAACTTTTGTCTGATAATACCCAACAAACTTTCCATGTTTTTTTCTTAAGTAAAAGTGAAATTGTAGCAGGATAGGTTTTCCACCATATACATAAGGGCCCAAATATCACTGTAAACATAATATATGGCCACTGCAAAAATTGATACAAGTTCTACCTCGAGGTGCAATTCACCTGTTTCTTTGTTGCACAGTTTCCAGAGGTGGCTGGAGAGTGGTGCGTCACCTGTATCAATGTGGTAAGAGAGATGGGCCTGAAATATTGCAGGTTTCCATGAGCAAATAATGTCACCAAGGACAATGGTGACATAAATGGAAAGTCAGAAAGAGAAATACACCTTTTAGAGAACCAAAGGCAAAAAATCTCTCCAGGGCCTAAAATGCATGTCTGTGAAGTACTTTCTTGTCCACAGATGAAATGTGCTTTGCAAGTTCAAGGATACCATTCTTTTACCCTAATGCTCCATGATGTGCTTAATCATAAGTCTGTGCTGCCTTGAATTTCTACATCCTGTAGAATGGATATCTGGGATTTTAAGGCTCACTGTAAGGTTCTGTCTAACTTGGAAAACAGCTTACTTATATCTTTTTCTTTCTGATTTGTTTTCAGATTTTTTAATATTGACCTACATTTTTGTAGTGGATTATGAATTTATTATTTGATTTCAGAGATAATTGGACTCTGTGGCAGAGGAAAATTCTAAGTTATAAATTAAAACTTTCTTTGCTAACAGACTATTAAATATGCTGTGGTAATAAGTGATGGTTACCTTTCAAACCAGAGTCCAGGTGGTCAGTTCAGGTTTCCTGACCTCATACAATGGCACAGGTTTATTTCTGAGTTTATCTTTTCTGTCAGAAATTTCATGCCTCCTTTGTGGATGGTTGTCTTTAACAGAACAAGTGAAGAGAACTTAATGAGGAGCCATATGTCAGGTCTGGAGTCATATTAAAAACAAATAATTGAATTATATCTCTTCTCTATCAAAACAGATTGTGATATGTTTGTGGAAGGAAGCTGAATATGACATATCATGTTTTGACAGTCTTTTGGGACAATCAGTCATACTTCAGCAGTATCACATTTAAAAGTTGCAGTTCTATTCATATGAAATACAGGTTTCAAGCTGTAACAGAACAAGTACAGCTGTGTTCCTGTACATCTGTGAATATTTAGATATGCATGGAGGGCAGGTCAGATAACAGAATTTTTACAATACTGTCATTTTAGCAGGGACACCTCCATATTCAGTGATGGCACACTGATCACTGAAACCTAAACCAATTATGAAAAATTATTTCTTAGCAGAAGATTTTGACATCTCTTTGTTTGCCTTATTTTTGCCACACAATTTTATTAATAAGTTAAAAAGCATAGATCACACAACTAAAGATGTTCTATAATCAACTAACCAGTCAACTAACTGGTCACGTTTATCCAGCTTCACTTTTTCAACAGCGAAGATAATTTACTCAGAGCCTTGTTTCCTTGTTTGTTTGCTTTGTTCTGTATTTTTATATACTTCTAATAGAAAATGTTGAATTTGGGTATATTATGATCACAACTGAAAGAAATATCTTGTAGGAAATCTCTTTTTCATTATAACCTTAAGGACCCAGCTGGTCCTGGAAAAAGTTTGGGGTTAGGTCAAGACTTAATCGCCTTCTTCTGTTTCAATACAATGTGCTATAAAAAGAAGGAATTAACAATATCTAGAAACACAGGGTCTTTTCGTGATGCTTTTGCACTTACAGAATGAGGAGAGTAATGAAATATTTTTTCTTTTTAAATAATACAAGGTATTTATCGTTCATTGCACTATTTTACTATGCTACCACCATTCAAACTGGGAACTGATTATATTAATCTTTTCCTGTAGTCCTATTGATTGTTCATTTAATTAAATCCATTACCTTCCTGTGGAAGATACTAATGGTAAGAATATTTATCTAATTTTGTCCTGGGCTTTCAATAAAATATACTAATACTTTATCAGCTGCTTGGTTTAGTCCATGTTCTGAGTTCTCCAGATAAGTCAATGGTAGCTAAAACCTACATGAGGGATTCTTATCCAGCTAAGGTTCAGGTCTAATGCTTTTATGAAATATCTGATCAGAAATGCCAGTGTGGATCAGTCACAGCTGAAGCAAACAGAACAACCTGCATCCATCAGTAAGAGTTACTTTTCTCTGTGGCACAGGCAGAAGCATTCACTCCTCTATGTTTCCAGCATTCAGACTGACATTTCTTTATTTGGAGGAACTGAGTGGGGTTTTTTTGTTTCTTTGTTTGTTGGTGGTTTTTTGTTATTGTTTTTAAAATTAATTAATTTATTTATTAAATCATCCAAAATTCACTGTTTCCACTAAAAAAGAACCCAAAACATATCTGAAATATGACAAAGTCACAGACGGTGAAGATTTTCAAAGGAAATAATTTTACCATAGAGCTTAGCAGGCTGTTATTGTTCGAGTGGGCCAGGCTAATACTGATACAAAGACTTAGAGAGAGTGCCTTTAGGACCCTGAGGGATCTGTGAGGGGCAAAACAGAAAGGGTTCAGGATTCCTTCCCATTTCCTTCCATACTCTATAAACCAGGGGGGGAAAAGCCTGACCCTCTTTTCCTTCTCCTTTATCCTTGTTGCCTTGCTTTGCTTGGAAGTTCTGGGGAGAGGCTTCTGCTTCATCATCATCTCACCACATGCTTTGCAAGTCCAAATCCATTGGGTGCTAGGAAGAGCTGTGGACCCCTTTCCTGAGTCAGCTTTGCTGTAACTGACCCTCTGACACTTATCTCTGCCATCATAGAAATTGGGTTTTCTATATATACGTATATATTTGTTTTCCTCATCCCATGTGTTTTGATCCCTTACCTGTACCAGTGAACCTGTTCCAGTTTTAAGGTACAACCTGTAAGTCTCCCTTATTCCCATTTTGTCTTCCTTTGGGAAGGTGGAAGGGGGTAGCAGAGAGCAATTCTGTTCTCTGGCTTTTGATTCTGACCACTAAACCAAAACAGAGTATTTGTAAGGTTTAGTTGTAACACAAGTTACACATGCAGGTACTAGGCTTCTAACACTGAAATGTTACAACACATTTGCATGCATCACTGGATTCATACCTGCTGTTTTGCAGGTCACTTATAACATCTGAAATATTGGAGAACTAGTTTTTAACTTCTGATGGCAGAGGATGCATTGCCAAATGACACTATGAAATGACAGATAGCTCTGTGGAAGCTTATGAAAAGATATAAGATTGGAATCTTATGCTAACATAATGAGTATTGATTCTGCTGTTACTATGCATCCTTTTTCTAGGTAGTCAAAAAGTTAATTCCAAAAAAATACAGTATTCCACTTCAACATTGCACTTATTTTGCAGCTGTAAGCTACTCAAATCAGTTTTCAGAAGTCTGAAGAAACAGTGGAAGGAGACCTATATCTGCACAACAGAATCAGAATGGAAAAACCTGTTATTTTTTAATTTTTAAATGTCAGGTCAATTGAACTTCTTGACTTCCCAATAGTTTCTGCATCAGCACAAACAATTCTACACTTGAAACTAGACCTTAGAAAAATTGTTTATGTATTTTGCTGCATTTTTTCACTGGTTTACTCATAAACGATGAAATTCATCTTTGTTTCAACAGCCAGTAAAGTTCTATGCCTCACTGAAGTCTTGCAAACAGGATTTACGTGGGAACTGAAAGTGTCCACAGTTTGGTCTGCCAGTGGCAGATTTCATCCTTCTCAAGTAAATCAAGCATAAATACAAACCAGAGATTGTTGTCTTCCTACTCCCCTGCTCCAGACTCATGCAGATTTTCTTAGAAATTCTGACTGTTTTGTTGAGAAAGGAGGTTATATTTTTGTTTAGAGAAGAGGTGTCTCTCCCTTTGATTCTGTTTCCATTTGCATTTATTCCTCTTCACTACTAAGACACTCAGGTTTTTGTTCGCTCTTTTTCAGTGTTTATCCAGCTAGTAAACAAGATGATGATGAATGGAAAATAAGATTTGGTATGCTGCTGTCCTTACCCAGGCAGTGTTTCCAGTTTGCTTCAGTTTCAAGGACAGATTCCTGGGGTTCTTTTTGATAACTTGTACAAACTGGCTGAGCATTTGTTTAAACCCATTGCATAGTAGTTTCCTCTATATTATCCTCCCAGCACTTAAGTGTTTTGTTTAAGGATGCAAGTAGAAGAACATGCATATAATCTTGTCTTCTTTTTGTTTGCTATGTGCATTTCAGTCAGTGTTTTTTGAAGACTATTCGTTAGGTAGATAAATTTTCTTTGGAGATAAAGGGTCACAGAATCACAGAATCACAGAATCATCCGGGTTGGACAGGACCTCTGAGATCATCAAGTCCAACCCTTAATCCACTACCACTGTGGTTACCAGACCATGGCACTGAGTGCCATATTCAGTCTCTTTTTAAAAACCTCCAGGGATGGAGAATCCACCACATCCCCAGGCAGCCCATTCCAATGTCTCATCAACCACACTGTAAAGAATTTTTTCCTAATATCTAACCTAAACCTCCCCTGGCAGAGCTTAAGTCCATGCCCTCTTGTCTTACTGGTAGCTACTTGGCAGAAGAGACCAACCCTCACCTGGCTCCAACCTCCTTTCAGGGAGTTGTAGAGAGTGATGAGGTCTCCCCTGAGCCTCCTCTTCTCCAGACTGAACAACTCCAGCTCCCTCAGCCCTTCCTCACAGGACTTGTGCTGGAGTCCCTTCACAGCCTCCTTGCTCTTGAGTCATGCTGAGGTTCAGTTGAAAACCTGCCTGCCAGTATATAACGTATAAGAGGAATCCATGTTAGCAAAGAGACTTTTTAGTCTACAAAATCATTTTTGTTTAATTGGAGGCAAGAAAAATATCACACATAATCAAAGGCCCTTTAGCTGGATCATAATGAAAGATGAGAGATTCTGTTACTTTATTAATAGGATGGGTCATGCTGTGGAATAGCTTTTATTTTGATAAATAATGTATTGAAATTAACACAACTTTTATTAATGTATGGAAATGTATTCCTCTCTTTTACAGGGAACAAGAAATAAAGATAAATGTTTAATAATCCCTTCTGAAATAAGGAGGCAAAATTAGTTTAAATAAAATGGAAGGTAAATACTTTTCAGCAAAATAAGCATATCCTGTTCTTTTGATATAAATCTCTCACAATCTCTTAATCTTTGACTAACGTCTATTTTTTGAGAAATACATCTCTTGATTTATTTAGATGTAAAGAGTCACTCTAGCAAATTCAGAAAGAACTGACCTATATTCTGCTCAATTACAATACAAATAGAAAACTGCTGTATAGTATTAGACAGCAATAAGACAACAATATGACGGTGAGATTATAGCCCTAAAAATCTAATATAACTATCCACCAATTAGTTTGCATGTAGTGCTAGCATCAGTAGAATTCTTTTTTCTCTCTCAAATCTCAAAACTTGCAAAGCTGATAACTTAAAAATTATTAATAACAATAAGAGAACTATGCACTAATATTAGGAAAGAGAAGTTGTCTAAAATTCTTCAGAATCACTTGCACCAGATGCAAACATCAAATTTAAAGGGTATGAGATATGTTCAGTATTGCTTAGCAGATCTTTTGGCTTTTTAGCACTCATTAAATCATAAGATTGTGTACTGGAATACCAGAAGTCTGTCCTAACATGATGATTATAACTTCTGACATCGCTAGTTAACAGTAATTTGTCCACTGTACTTTATCTTTATACACCTCTTTCTTTTGTATCATACAGATTATTCATCTTTCTGTGCTTTCAAGTCTTGTTGAATCTTTTTGCTACAGAAGTCATAAAAAATTGCCTTTATTTTGATTCAACATACTGACCTTCTTTATTGCACTGTCATTGGAATATTCTTTACTGAATAATACATGGAAAGACATTAAATTAAACAGAGCTTGCCGAATAAATTCATACCTAATGCTTGAAGAATAAGGTTATCCTTTCAGTCCAGGAAGCTGGCTTTGGAGTATGTGCTGACTTCCTTCAAAGGCTCTTCAACTCCTGACTGGATACCAGTTCAGCTCCTTTCCAGAACTCCAAGAAGAAAAACAGTATGAAAGACGATGAAAGCTGCAGTGGTAGAACTGGGGCATATTCTGCCTCACCTCAAGAAGTTCCAGCTTTGAGCCAGTTATTCAAATTCTGATTTATCTGAAGCCATAGGGTTTCAATATTTATATCCCAATGAAGAGAAAAATTTCAAAGTCTGACTAGACTCAGATAAATTATTTCGATTAATGTGCAAAGAATCCTGTTTAGCTGAGGCAGCTCACCTGTAGAGTTCAATGAAGCAAAGACATAAAAGGAGAATAATATTTTGCATTTTTATAGGCAATTTTAACTCTTCTAATTTTCAACAAGCTATTAGTAGTGCCACAGAATCAACACTGACAAAAGTAAGGCTTTCAGTAATCAGTAAGAGTGGAATAAAATTATACACAAGAATAAATAAATTATTTCTGTTACTTAGACTTCTTATTGGGTTGCTCTGGTTGGACTGAATGCTCTAATCCAATTTTATTTTAAATCTTTGAGAAGTCTTTTTTTCCTGTCGCTATGCAGAAAGAAAAGGTAGTTCATTCTTTGTCAAAAAACAAGTTGCAATGGGTCTGTGGCTTCATGTAAGCAGGTATGGAATGTTTTGTTTGTTTTCTGGTTTTTATAGTGCACAAATACGATTGAAATTAGAATTATGAAGCCTGTATTCAGAAGAGCTGTAACTCTGTATTAAAGAATGAATGATATACTCCTACTAAAAAATAGTAAAAAATCACTACAAAGTTTTTCTCTTCTTCACAAAGCTGGGATTCATAGATAGTTTCATATACTTTGGATTGTATTTCTTCTTCTGTCATGAATTATATTCAGCAGATTCCACTTAAATGTATCATAGAACTTACATGGTTATATACATTTATACATATTCCATATGTTTTCTGCCACAAGAATACCCTCTTCAAACAAGAGCAAAATACAAATACAAAAATAAAAAGATATCTCTATAAAAATATACCAGACTATATAAGAGACCCCTTCTGGTCTTACAAAAGATCAAATCTACTTTGGCAGTGGAAGAACACAAGAAGGACACAAGAAAAAAACCCACATTATTGCTATGTAACGCCATTTTGAAGTCGTTACAATTGTAATCATTGTAGATCATGTTTATGGTTTCCTAATGTTATAACAAACATTTATTTTTCTTGATTTTTTTTTCAAACTAAGGTGTTATAACTAAAATGTTATATTTAAATGGCCTTGTTGAAAAACTTTTCTACTTGTGTTATGGATGAAATGACACAAACTATGAATTTAAATTTTTCTTTTCACTTCAATGTGTGCTGATGGACTTCAATCATATAGATTGGATTGAGAAATGAAAGACAGACTCCAAGTAAATCTCTGAGTTATTTTAGCCATAGCAGAACCTGAAAACTGCTCAGATTGTTTCCAAAATTGCCTTTTAAATTGGTTATCAATGTTCTTGTGTATCCGAATGCACCTGTGCACACAAAAATAAGATTCTTATATATTCTGTCTATGAAAACTAGCAATGTGCCGTTGAAAATTTATATTTTCAACCATTACCTATCATGAATTACTTAGCAATACCTGGTGTAAAAATGGGGAAGAAGAGCTTGTATCTAAATATAATACTGAATCCCACCTGTATTTTACTAACATAGTTGTAGCAAAAGACACAGACAAAAAAACCTTCTAGACATGCTTGTCTGTCTACCTATTTGTGTGCAAGAGATACATGTATTCATGACCTTTATTTCTGCTAAGGATGATGTAGAAATTCTTTTCACATATACAGGAAGAGATTATGTGAATGAAAACTACCCAAGATAAGGTTTGCAGGCTGGATCTTGTTGCTGTCTTGATCCAGAATTACATATTATAATGTAAGAACAATTCAGTGGACAGCTGAAGTACTATTTGCTCTAGACACACATCTAGACTATCTGTGATACTCTAAAAGCTGACTGAAGACCTCAAACACATGATTTATAACCCATTCTAAAATCTTTGTTGTAGTTAAAAACAATGATTGTTGGAGTTTCTGATATCAGTGTAAATATTCTGTTCTGTACTGAATGTTGCTCAGTTGTTCTACTTGATATTTTTGTATGGTAAATTATTCACATCTTAGTTACTCTGATAAGGAAATGTATTTTTCTTTCTAGTAGGCTGCTCATTATTTTACATACCTTTGTTTTGTCCTCAGTTTTACAGTTAATTTATAGCATGGGTAGTACTAGTGACAGTTCTGTAAAATTACTGGCCAACTTGGGACATATAGGATCAAGCTTACTGCTAGTATAAAAAACAATAACATTTATGTACTAGGAATTTTAAACACACAGAAGGATACTTCAGCATAATAGGTATTGAAATAATGTGGTTTTTTGTTTTTTTTGTTTGGTGGGGTTTTTTTTGTTTTTTTTTTTTAGCATCAAATTGAAGATGTGGCTATTGTAAAGTGCTTTGCGAATCTATATTTTGCTTTCCCAAACTTTTAGGTACTAAAGGAAACATAAGGACAAGTCTGTGGTAATGAAGGTCCTGACTGTAAAACTGGATCTGTAATACAAGCTACCATATCTCTGGCTCCTTCAACAATAAACTGAAATGAATGAGGTAACATATGATTGATACTCCAGGAAAGGAAGGAAATGCCTTCTGTTAGGAAAGTGACTCAATGAGACAGCTGGGGCTTATGTTCAAAAGGAGACCATGAATACCACTTGGGTAAAAACTTTTGGATAGAACTTGTTTACAGTAGCCAGGATGAAAAGGATGGCTGTATGCCATAGGAGAATTGGAGGCAGAAGTATTTGTATTACCTCTAGAGTATTCCACATATATCTAATTATTCTGCAGTGGGATTGTGGAGAGAGAATGGGTTTCTGAAGTTCTAGGTCAATCCTACTCTGGATCTAGTTATTTATAGAAAACTGAGTCGCTGCAGAAAAGTACATCAGGGAAACTACTTTTGAGAAAAATGGAGTTGGGATTATGTCTCACGTTCTCTGAGAATACTTTCTAGTGCTTTAAAGTTTTTGTTGTTTTCCTGAAACTCACTAGCTGACAGTTAAAACCACGGCCCAAAATATTCTGCTTCCATGGGAAGCAAAGGAAAATGGTCAGTTCATGTTTTGGCAAACAGAAACCAGGTAGAAATCTCAGGTTAGCTTTAGTTTTGAAGGTGTAGAACCGAATCTTTCTTTATAATGAGCATATATAATGACCCACAAAACCCAGCCTATTTTTTAAAAAATCAAATTATTTTCCTATCCCTTGTATCTGCCCAAAATATTTCAACAGTGCTGAAGGAATTTTAAGTTTCTGTTAATTAATAAAATATTCTGCAAAATTCTGGATATCCAAAATAGTCTCCATATTCTTAATTTTAATACTTTTGAGGTAAGTTTTCTCCTTTTACAGCACCATTAACAGTGTAACAATATGTAATATTATTTATATTAAAACTTATATTCTTTATATTATTTATATTAAATAGACCACACATATCTGTTAATAGATTTGTGAAACAGATGGAAATCATAATTTTTTCAAACAGTCTGAGAAGTATTTTTGTCATAATATTCATACTTTTTTCACAGTAAGCTAAACATGATTTCAGAAAAAATTGTTAAACTTCACGACATGTTGTCTGAATTTTCACTTTTCTACCTTTTTTTGTCCATTAAAATCAGTGATATCTTTCTGTATGTCAGTAAATGGGTTAGATACCCCAACTCAAATATTTCCTGATTTCAGTTCAGGGTAGGAATGGTCAGGAGTGGCAGTTCCCAAATATACTCACGAAGTTGTAGACTTCTGCAAAACTTGATAGGGGAAAAAAACCAACAAGCAACCAACCAAACCAAACAAAACCAAACCAATAAACTATTGGCCTTTCTAAGGGGCAAATTTGAGCAAGGCAAATATCAAAAAGAAACTATTTTGGCTGAAGGTCAGAGAGGAGCACTGTAAGGCAAAAGAGAGGAAAGGGCTTCTCTGGGTTAGAGCAAAGAAGTGAACAATGTAAGTTAATAAAAACACTGAAATTAACATTGTGTTGAAAAATGGGAAGACAACAGTCCAGGATAGCAGTAGGAAAAAGGAGATTGGGACTCATTCTCAAGCTCAAATTCTCAGATACACTGACAATTAACTTCTTTGCTCTGCTGTGGAATGAGAATTGGAGTGAGGTCTGTGAAACTTCACAAGGCAGCTCATCCATCTCATTCTGCAAAGCAGCACAGGTCAAAGGCCAGATGCTGTTTACTTTTAGGGGTTTTTTGATGCCTTGGGAGTAATGAACTTTTCTTTAAAATCAGTAGTTAAATGCCATCACTAATGGAAATGAAGGGAAACTGAGATACTATTGAGTACCAGTGCTCTATGAGAAAAATTTTAAGGGACTGTTTCTATGTATATTGCTTGCTAGTTATATATTAACTCAACTTTGCTGATATGAGTGGCCAACACACAGCTGACCATAAGCATAAACAATAAACAAGTTTGAAACAGTATTTTAAAAGGTTCACTAGCACCAACAGCTTTACCCCCTTATGTAATATAAAGATATTTAAAAATGGATTTTCACAAACTTCTGAAATATGAAAGCTAAAAAGTGATTTTATTGAATCGCTTTTTAAAAATGTTGGTAGAGACAGATTAGCTTTCTAACAGAATTACAAAAATAGCAGGTGTTAGGAAAAATAAAAGATTAATGTTTTAGACATCTTTCACGCTTTCTGTAAATTCTTTTAGAAAAATATGTTTCTGGAAAAAATGTTTTACAGGGGAAAGAATTTTTCTTATATCCTATGAATATAGAAGCCCACTTGGTGATATTTTCCAACTTTGTTAATATATATTAGAAGTATTTTTTTAATTTCATGTTTTATTTCTGGGACATATTATGAAATGATAATATAGGAACTTTTACATTGACTTCTATTGACTTCTGTTACTGCACATATTAACAAAACTAAGATGAAATCTGTACAGTTGTAATTATCAGACAGGAACTTTTTTACCTGATTGATATTTCTGCTGAGATTTGCACTTTGCCTTTTGAATGATATGTAAAAATCAAAACAATTACTCACAATGGTGTGAGCTGACTATAAAGTCTGTGAAGAACTTTTAAGATCTTGCTTTCAACTAGTTTTTAGCTCTCTGACACTTCAGACAGGTGATTCCCTCATTCCTATAAAAGCTGTCCAGCTTTTGGAGAAACATATTTGTTTAGACTCAAGTTGTCACAGTTACAATGGAAATGTAAGGACTATATAGTAGACACTTTGAATTTGGAAATGAAGTGTAAGGGCAGCCAGGTTGTTGAGAATGGAGAGCTGGTGAATCATACTTGAAAGAATTTCAGGCTGTATCTGTCTCTCTGTTTCATGCAAAGTGAGCCATGGGAAGCCAGCTTTTCAAGGTTAAAATAAGCTTTGTGCATAATATCCGTGGTGCACGATTATGTTAAAGTTGTTCTGGTTGCATTAGCTGGAACCCTTTTATGTGGGTGGCTTAAGTCTTCCATAAGAGCTCCCATAGTTGAGTCTTTTCTGTGGCGAATTTGTGGGGTCAAAGTCAAAGCAGGTTAGGATGAGAAATAGTCTTCTGGTCAGGAGAAACATCAAAAGCAACTTTTCATTACTTGCTTTTTGTGCTTGATTTAGGTAGTTTGTGTTTAGAAAGCACCTTATTTCTCTGCCTAAAAATAGGCTGCCAGTTCTGGTCATTCATCCTGAATTAGCCAAGCAGTCTTTATGGTTATTGACTAGTCAGGGAAAAAGCAGGTTCCTCTGAAGTTAGAGGGTCCAGATCAAATAGCGGCTTGCTTAGTGTTTATGTTTTGCAGAGCTCCTGGGGAGCAAATACCCAACATATAGGTAAAGAAAACTGTTAGGATTATAACTGAGGCATCATTAACATGTTTTTTCTTAACTTCTAGAACATGCATTCATTTTCTCAGAGACCACAGAAGAGGTAGTGCAAGTGTAAGAAGTTATAACTGTGCTTGGGAAAGACAAAATCTGTGGTTTAATCTTAGCCTTAGTAATTTTTCCATCATTCTTACTGAATGTGGCTCAGAAGAGCTTATAAAATTCAGATGACATCCTTCCCACACACCTGAGTTTAAAAATGTCTGTACTGTAAGTGCTGGAAGAATTCTACCCGCTATCCCAGTTCCTAAAGATGTGCCTTACTAGTGGCTGTTAAACAGAAAACGTACAAAGAGTTTCTAAGAGACCATAATCCAGGTTCTCACTCTCTCCTGGTTGGCAAAGCAACAATTTCCCTCAAAGCCCTCCAGAGTTGTGTTTTAGCAGAAGATTTGAGAGACACCATGCACTTTTGTAGATTTTCAGTGGTACAGCTGTCATTTCAGTAAAAACATTACAGGAACTGTTGATTTCAAAATGAGTGATACATTATTCTCCCTCATATTAATAATCATGATGTTAATCATATTGTTAAAGATTATGTTAATTTAGAAGTCTGAGCTCCCAGTCCTTTTTGCTTTTGCATGAAAGTAGTTTGACTTGGTCTGTTGCACCAGAACTGAAGTACAGAATTTTAATCCCTTTCAGAGACTCAGTCTGCATTATAAGATTTTTTAGGAGAAAATTAGGGTTCTTTAAGAATCCACATGAATACAGAACATTCTTTTCTGATTTTTGGCGTGAAGTTCCTATACTTTAAGCACAGGTTATATGTCTAGAGAAATGAATTCCCATCCTTTGACTTAACTGTTCAGCCTCTATGTATTTTACAGTTGAATAATAAACTAAGACATCTACTGTTTTGTTTGTATGCCTGAGCATAAACCAACAGCCTCCCACAAATTAAGAGTGGCAGGTAGGATGTTTCTAGTTTTCTGATTCAAGATAATTTGTTTGAAATTGATGACAGTAGTATTTAAAATCCAGTTGCCCCTTATAGAAGTAAATAAATGACTGTCAAGCATTAAGTACATTTCTAACATTTCTAGCTGTAGTAAACATAGCTTTAAAGAAAAAAGATTTGCTAGAAGAAATCACTGAGCCCTCATTACAAGTGAGATGGTTTAGGTTAGTTAAGAATCATGTCCCAACTAACTAGAAGTACAATACCAAACGAAACAGTAAATATGAAACTATTTATAAATATTATGTGGACAAACAGCTTCAGAAGAAATAGAGAAACTTTATTTCTCTGATCAAGTCTGTACTATTCAAATTCCCAGTAGTTTTTCTGGGCTCCAGTGATCCCATAAATATGATAATTAGAAAACTATTGACTGTTTTTACACTTCTCAATTCTCAGCTGATCCAGATCCTGCTTTTAGGACTAACAAATCTTTGGTTGTGATGTGTGTGTGTCTCACATAACATGCAGTTGCCCTGAATATTTTCTCTCCAAAGAAATGTGCATATTAAATTGTATTTCATTGGCAGTAGGAATCAACACAGCTCTTCATTTTGTTCAGCTCAGTGGACAAGAATCTGGTAAGACTCCTGGAATCCTTCCTTTACTTCCTGAGTCCAACATCTTGGCTTATGAGATTCAGTGTTCTAATTATTTTTTTCCAAGAAAAAAGTCTCACTACATTTGAAATATCAAAATACCTAACATATCTGACAGAACACCTTGATGAGTCCTGTTTTGGCTTTTTTCCTGTTCAGTTTTCTTCAGCTAGGTGCTTGAGACCATCTGTGCTCATCTTTGGTGGGTACAGATAAGGCGGCTCTATTAAGTCAGTGATCCAAACAGTGTGATCTTTGGTGCTCTTCTTATGCTTCCATATGTCTCTTGTGCGAAGTACAGGTGGCTGATGTCCAGGTTCTGATGTACATGCATAGATTGCATTCTACTCTGGGACTCTACGGACCTAAAAAGATACATTTTTAGGCAATCTTGATTTAAAGAAAAAGCAATTATTCATTGCCACTTCCAAATGTCCATTCCTAGTTAGAGAGTACTGCACATGAAGTGGCTGGTTTAGAGACTGAATCATCTTAAATTAGATGAGATTAATGCCATTTGCCTGGGAAAATGTGAGGAAGTCATGCAATCTATCTTTACAACCAATAGAGAGTTCATATCAACCTGGAATGAAAGAAGAAATGCTAGCCTTACAAATACTGTTCACCTGTTCTTGGGTGGCTACCAGGATCAAAATTTGGAGCATAGAGAATAAGTGTTGAAACAAAACTTTTTTTCTGTGTTTCCTACATGTAAAATTAATTCCTTTTTCATCTTCACTATTTCTTTTCACTTATGCTCTTATATTAAAAATACAAAGATGATTTATTAAAAAAAAATATCTCACCCTCCAGAGAAAGTCATAGGAATATTTCACCTTTGTGTTACTGTTTCAAAAGCCCATAGAGACTCCTTAGAACCTGAAGTAAACTCTGGACATAAATGATCACCAGTGAAAGAAGATTCCAACATCTCCCTCATAGAGATGCTGTCCCTCCAACTGGTTTAGGTAACCTTGGTTGAGCAGTAAGAAGTAAAAAGAAAAAATAAGTTTCAGCCATATGGAAAACTATGAAAAATACCAATTCAGGAATGGGGCATTGCTGGGAAACAGGAGAAACAGCAGAATACATACAGGAGACATAGAGGATGTGGGTCATCTTAGGTTATGTGGCTTAACATTTCTATTCTTAATTGCCCCTCCCCATTGTGTCCAGGTAGAAGATGAATGGTATTACATTTCAGTCTTTAAGGCCTAAGACCCAGGAGTTATGACTCCTGCTCTGCTACAGCAGCTCCCGCATCTGCTAAAGTCAGGGAAAACACCCTAATGTCTGGATTCTTCCCATTAAGTTTAGGCACAATTGTGAGACTGCATTTAAAATTAAGCATAATCTTCCTAAAGGAATATCAGGCTTTCAATAGAGCAAAAAATGTTTCCACAAAGCCAGTGAAATTTAGAAGGGCTGAAATACTGACTATTTATTGGGTGTTAAGGTTTCTGTCTTCTTTACTGCAGACAAATGCTTCAAGGTAGATGGGATGACTTTGGAACCTTCTCTTGAGTTTGTCTAATGTGGATGCTGTGAGAATGAATAGATTTAAGAGGTCTGAAGGTCTTGGTTTCATTATTGTATATATAATGACCCAGGATATGGTGATACCCTGCTTTAGGGTGACAAACACAAAGAGTCTCTAATTTCAGCTGGATCATCAGACAACAAATAGAAGTTTTCTGAGACTTCTTTCCATCACATTTACTGAACTTTCTCCACCACACACAGAGACACTTTTATTTGACCTTACATTGGAGGCCAACCTGTGTCTGAATATTTTGGCCTGTTGAACAGCCAGCATCTGTAGTCTTTGGGGCCTTGCATAACCCTGAAGACCACGGATGTTTTTAACTGGATAGGGATCAAAATTTTGTTTTTCCAGTTTTTAAAGGTTTTCTGCCAAAATATCTAATGTGTTTATTCACCAGTATCATGAGTGAGACTGGCATGCGCCTGGGAGTGTGTTACTTAACTAAGATAGGAACTTTAATACAAGAGAGGTGAATCATTGTATGTTTCTGCAAAGCCCAACTATTGAGAGTCTCATTGTACTTCTGTTTACACAATTGCAAGTTGGGAACAATTCCACTAAAGCCAACAGCTATACAGGATACAAGTGGTGTTAATTGAGATCAGAAACAGGCTCTTAGCTTCCTCTGGCCTTTCATAGTCTCATTATAGCTTTAACATACAGATTTAAGGTTAAAGTCACAAGAGTTCTGTTAGAGCTAAATGTCCTGTCAAAATCACTTCTGGCAGAATGTTTATTAAATCTGTTGGGGTTACAAACTCTACCAAATTTTGACACTAGTTAGAGAAGGCTATATTTAATTACTTAAAAAACAAAACAAAACAAAACAACCCTCTCTCAAAACCCCAAACCAAACTAAAACCAAGCAAAAATCCCCCAACCAAAACTGTGCCAAAAGTTTAGAATAATCTTCAGGTACTTGGTCCTTTTATGCAGAAATCATATTAGTGTTTCATGTCCTGAACCCATCTCTCTTTCAGAACAAATGTATTGTAGGAAGAAAATTGAAAGGAAAACTGGTCTTTCAGTCTCTGCATAGAAGAAGAAATTGAAAGCTTATCCCATCCTTACACTTTATCCCACCCATCTCAATGTCCTTGGATTGCTTTTGGAGAAGATACCCTTGTAGCAAGCCCAAGGAAATGAGAAGCTTAAGTTATGCCTAAAGTTTTTATATAAATATTTAAGAAAATTCAGCAAGCAATGTATGTGATCTGTTGCATATTCTCTAGCATATGATGAGATTTTCAATGAAATGCATACTTAATGCACATCTAATTGAAGAAGTAAATAAAAAATGCTGAATAGAATTAGTTATATTAACCAGGCTGTTGACACCACGTTTTTCTTTCTTCTTAAATCAGAATTAAAACAAATAGAAAACATTTTTGAAACTATATTGCAAATAAATGCAAAATTCTCAGTGGTAATCCACCATCCTCAAAGCATCTAAGCTAGTCCTTGAAATGCCCAAGCTGACAGGACTGTAACCACATGTGCTGTTCTTATTCTCCAGCTCTGTAATGTGTTGGGATCTGAGCAAGACTTGATGGGTGCCTCAAGTCCATTCCACATGATTTTTTTTTTTTTTTTTTAAGAAAAAACAAACAAACATGAGAAACCTTCTGAAAAAATACTCTCCTTGTCACTTGTTATATGGGGATGTAGCTGGTTTGGGATCTTCCAAAAATGTAAATAAATTGACCCTTTCATTCTGTTTTTTGCCTTACAGGTTTTTAAACTGTCATAGTAAATGATATTCAGGTTCTGAATCACCATGCAGATGCACTTGTTACTGGAAAAGACTCTGGCTTCATCTTTTCAAAATTCAAGTGCTTTATGTCTTGTGTGTTTCCTTCTCATTTGCAGGCATGCTCTGATCCAAATATTCCTGCAGATGAAAGGAACACACTTTGCAACACAGTGGCCATTCATCAGCTGGCTACAATCCAAAATTGGTAGGGAAGCTGTGGCCTGAAGCAGACACCTCACAGCACAATGTCAGCTGTAAGCTCCTGCTGAGCTTCATGTTGCACTCTTTTGGCCCCTCCATAAAAATATGACATTCTGCAGTATTTTTTCAGTTTATTCCATTTCAAATGACTCTTCTCTTTCTAAGCCCCAGCATACGATGGGGGTTTTTTTTGAGAGGCCATGCTGCTCATGGGAGCCAGGAGCTCTCTGTATCAGATGCTGAACTCACTGTTCATGTCCCCTACTGATACCTGCCCAGTGCAGCTGATGCATTCTGAGAAACTGTGATCCTCTTCTCCAGCTGCAGATCTCTGGCTTGTGACCATGAGAGTACCACAAGGAGCAGGAGCCTCAAACCCAGGCATATACGGTGCTGTGTGGTGAATGCTTTCTGATTCTTCAAAAAAAAGCAGTGTCATATTTAAATAGATGATCAGCTCTTGATTTTTTTCCATTCTCTACAATTTGAAAAAAGTGATGAGGACTAAGAAAATGCCTCTCATAAAAATAAATAAATAAATAAATAAAAAGAATTAATCCTCTGATCTTATGAACATATAAAATAGGAACTGAACAATTAATTAAATCAGTCAAATCATGAAGATTTTAATTAATTAGTCTCAATTAAGTTTTAACACATTTTTAAAGTAATCCAAAAGTAAATTTCATATTTGTTGCCATGAATTTTTTTTTTTTTTTTTTTTTTTTTTTTTTTTTTTTTTTTACTTCATGTAATTCTTATAAAAATGGTTCTAAAATAATTTAAAATTGGGGAATTTTATGTAAGCTTCCTTTCCCACTTGCAGACAAAATTTTTCTTCATTCTGCAAAGGCTGTTGTGCTCTATACAACTTGCCATATATCGCACTGTAGTGTAACTGTGAAAACCAATGAATAATAATTAAATTTTGGATTCTGGACAACAAACGTACCTCTAACATGCTTCCTCTACAAAGATAGATGTTTTATTTAGCAGTTTAAACTGAGATGAATATTATTTACCTCCCTAAGTATTTAGACATTTCAAGAGGGTTTTTATTTATGATGTCACAAACTGAGGTCGTTTGAGGTTGGATTAGAAAAAAAAGCACTGGGCAGAGTGAAATAAAATACAGTGCAGTACTCTTCCACTCTGAAACAGGATTTTTTTTTTCTTTTTTCTTTTTATTAAACAAACACAGAATATCTCTTTGTCATGAGGGGAATATTGGCTATTATAATAATTTCATAGTTTACAACTGAAATTGAGAAGAGGATTTTGGAAGGTTTATATGAAAAGTTGTATAATAGTGCTACATGTGGGTTCATTTTGCTTACTCCAACTGTTATTTACATCACCTAAACTGTTGTTCAGTATCTTCTTGAGCGTTTGATGAAGTTGTTTCTGTAGCCCACTGTAACAGTAGCATCAACAGTGAAGGATAATTCCTGGTAAGAGTTTGAATAATATGATTGATACACATTTTAAATACCTGTACTTTTTATCCTAGACTTATGATGAAAAAATGTAAAACTTTAAAAGTCTTGTTCCTAAATGTACATTTGCTGAACTACTTGGAAGTAAAATTTTCCAAATACACTTTCTTTCCAGGCAGGGAATTTCCCCCCTTCTTTAAGAGTAAGTTTAATTTTCTGTTATTTTGCTTGGACCTTTCATTAACACTGAACCATGCCTACATTTCTGTTACACCAGGGAGGCAAAACACAGCCTTCTGAAGGACTGCACTTCAGCTTGTTTATAGAAACATCTTTTCAATAATCTTAATAGGACTTGTTTATTACCTCCCTCAAAAAAGTAGAATGCCAAAGCAACCTTTCTCTGTGAATCGGTAGCTGTTCTCCTCCTTGATTATGTCCTGGTGTTTGCCCTTCATAAATGTGATTTGCAATAGGGGTTTACCTACATCAAAGAAAGTAGCCCATTGATGAGAAACCATGTTACTATGTCTGGTTAACTTCTGATAGGGTCTGATCAAAGGGCCAAAAGCTATCAGCTCAGACAGGCACCTCTTTTCCTTTTGTTTGAGTCCGGAAATAAGGGAGCTGATAGCTGCCTTTTGGTCCTAATCCCCACCACTCTGCTTGACAGGAGATGAAAGGTACACCAATTACTGATGGTAATAGCTGACTACTACATGCACTCATTACTGTGGCTATCATTACAAATTACATGGTATTCTTTACCTGTGACTTAGGGAAATATTTCACATCAGCAAAATTTGTTAGCATTACTTCTTAGTCATTTTGTACACCAAGAAAACCCTGAAGTATAAATGCTTTCAAAAAGAAATTCAGTGTGATACAATACCATGAAAGAGTAAAAAAACTCACATCATACTAACAGATTGAAATCTGTAATAGTACATAATATGAGTAATAATTATATTTATGTAAAACTGATATCCACCTTCTTCTTCAAAAACTCCCCATTATTGAAACTGTGATTATGTGTCTTCCAAATACAAATCTGCATGCATGAAGACAGCATGGAAATAGAAAGATAGTATATATCAGTAATGATGAATTCTAAGCCTGTTCTTACATCAAATTGTTCTGGAGGCAAGAAATCACAACCTTTTTTATTTCTACCACATTAACGTAAGTTAGAAACCTTTTAATAGTAACATGTGTGCAGTAATGTATAATGAGAAATGGAAAAAATAGAAAGGTTGAGATTAATTGTCTGAGGCAGCAACCCAGCAAAGTCTTCTAGTCTACTAGGGCAATCTGTCAGTTATGGCACTCATAACCAGACTGCACAGCAAATAAATAACAGATTTTTTTACTCCTAATATATCAGCACACTAGAGTACTGAGAAGAGTTAGGAGATGTATAGGGAGGAGAAAAACAAGCCAGTATTTCTGGAAATGTGAATGTAATAGCAAAAGATGCATGAGGCAGTTTTGAATGTTTTATTTACCAGCCATATCTAATACAGTAAATGATTAAATACTGTTCTTTTTCAGTCAGGGTTCAAAAGGCAAGGCAAGTTCTGACCTTAGAACTCAGCATATGCTTATGTTTATACCTATATGTCTACTATGGTCTGCTTTTCATTCAACCATACAGTCAAGGTATTCTGTGACTGATGCTGGTTCAGAATGCCAGAGTCCACTAGAGATCCCAGAGAATCATTTTTGCATATTTTCAGGAAGGAACTTGTGTGCTATTGGTAAATTCAACCCACAAATCAGTTCTTATTCCTATGAGAACTCATGTTATTTCTTTCAGTAGCAGTGCCTGTTCTGAGCAGGTAAAGGGTTTTCAGTAGTTTTATTCTTAAAGAGACCACATTATACTCATTCCCAGAACTGAAAGATCCTGACATTTTGAAAAGCATAAATTAAAATTTGGAGGAGATTTATTCATGTCAGTCTTGTTCATGAGGAACAGGTAGGCTGCTTCATTGCAGAACTTTACCTGGATTATTCCTAGGACTATTAAGGGAAATAATATAAATGAATTTGGAATTGTTTGGTGTGTACACAGCTGGCATGAATGAAAGAAAGAAAGATGTCTACATAAGCAGCTCCCCCTGCTCCTGCACACAGACAGACAGAGCTTCATTTATTTCATTAGACGCCTGAACAGGAGTCCTGAATACAGAAGAACTCCTGAGTTTATTAGGAATCCTGAATTTATTAGTACTCCTGAATACAGACTTTCTGTTTGAGAAGTGTCTGATCCTAAGCTTGGTACATGAGTGAAGAAGATTCTCTGCAGCATTCACTACTGGAGAGAAAGTAGTAGTAGCAATATCTTGAACAGCGTGGTGAAATTCTGTACAAAGGGCAGAAATAAGAAATTATAATTGTGGTGGTACTTGCACAAACATTAGAGCACAAGATTTTTTCTTCTGAACCACTTGCACCAACTGCTATGCAGGAAGAAGTCCAGCTTGAGTGTGTCTTCAACTCAGTCAAATTGAAATATATGCTAAAAACAGGTATTGCAGTATTATTTAGGAGCATTTTTATACTGGAAGTAAATTACAGTCCAGAAAAAGATTCAAGAAAGACCCTTATGGTAGGACTTCCCCCAGAAAAAGCCTTTGCCCTATTTTCAATAGTTACAAATTTGTTAAAACCTGGTTTTGAGTACCTGAGTCTTTTCACAAAGTCTGGAATTTAGTGTTGATTTAGTTTTATTATACTTTCTTTTTGGTTTGGGTCCAGAGGTCTATGGATACCTATTTCCTTCAATAGCCAGTGTGATTTCTTATAGAAGAAAAAGGCTGAGCTCCTCCACTGACTTAAAGACCTGTGTATATTTTGTGAGCTTTGTGAGGCTTACTAGGGGATAACTAGAGTTCAGAGACCTTTACTGCTCTCCCCATTCAACGTGAATATCTGTTTGCCTCTATACCAGGTTATTGTAATTTTCTTTTCTTTTCTTTTTTGTTATTTTTTAAAATGTGAATTTTAAAGAGAGAAAGTAAGGGATTTTTTGGTCTTAGTTTTTTTTCTTTAGATTACACTTTTTTCTATGTGTGCTTGTCTACACTGAAAATAAGAACGTGGTTTTAGAAGAAAGGAAACTGTAGGGAGACAAAATAATTCTTGGGCACTACCTGGTGATCCTTCAGCCTCTTTAAATTAATAGTTAACATTTTAGACTGATTTTATAGATGTTTATAGCTGTTTTGTGGTTTTTATATGAAGAATTTTACTGTATTTTTACTTATTTCAGAGACCTATGACAACAGGAAGTGTCTTTTTGATTTACTCATTGAAATCAATAAGAGCCATGGTACATTTCTCAATGGAGTAAAATCGATACTCTAATTACAGCAGCACCAAGGATACATACCAGATTGAAAAAGAAACCTTTATTTCATGGCTGTAACAATTGCAAAACCAGTTATGAAGCTTGCATGACAGAGAGTTGACTTTTGACAGGAACCCTATTTAATCTTGCTCTTGTACTCAGTAGTAGCAATTTGCTTAATGGGGCAGTGATCAGTGACAGGGACCCTGAAGTAATACTACAGTACACATAATCAAAGCTTACAACTTACTAATTATTATCTAAGTCCAGGTTAGTAAAGAGTACTGAAATTGTCCTATCTGGTGAAGTATCAAACTACCAAGGTTACTCCACTGAAATTAGCACTGAAAAACAAAGACCATTTCTTATTTATACCAAATGTTTGAAATGTTGTGTTTCTAGTGAAATAAATTGGTCTGACATATATGACACAGTACTTATAATTCTTATAACTTTCTTTTTATTAGAATAACGCTTCATATTTCTGACGACACTAGAAAAATTTAATATTATTTTCAGAATAAGTTTCTAAATACATTCAGAGTTTTAGCTGACATGCTAAATTCACTGAAATAAATTGTATTTCTGACCCCAGTCCTTGTCATGTGGTTATTACTCAGGCTAAGTGTTTCTGGTTCTGTTCTTCCCATTGTGGCTTCTGAAGAAGCTTTCTAGGCACATTACTTTATTTGCAAAAAAACCACAATATCTTTTTACTGAATTTATAATTACTACCTAATTGCATAAGCATGTAATGGTAATTTGTGTATAGAGAGAGTTCCAGAAACTGCATGAAGAGTGTACAGACATCTTGATTTTTTTTAACTTTAATTTCTCAGTCTATCTTCTTTTATTTCAGTGTTTGACTCCATGTTATTTTAGCATAAAACTCATAATTGCCTGTAGTTGCAAATATCTGTGATAAATGGTTCACTAATATTATCCCTGAAAACTTCCACTCATCCTGGAGCATTTAATGTCCATCAGGAGTATTAATTAATGCAATGTGATCTTCTGCCTGGCAGTTTCCAAGAACATGATATTTTATTTTCCTACGTTGTGATTCTCATAAGTTATTTCCATTTGAGGTCATATATGTGTAATCACACACAAAAAAACACATGCATCTCTACATATGGATATTCTGTACATAGATACATATTTTTATGGATGGTTAGATGTACAAAAGAACAAAAATCAGGACTTCAAGTTCTGTTCACTCAGGTTTAAGTATCCTTACCTTTAGGAATTCTTAAATAATTTTCTTTTTGAGAATTCAACAGACTCAAAACACCTGAGTCAGATTCCAGCTCTATGCCAAGTTAGCTAATAGGATTTAGCACTGTGACATCTGTGAAACAGGGAAAAATGTTGAAGTGAAACTTGCAATGGAGAGAAATCACCTGCTGGCAGCTGTTTTACTAACCCACTGCCACCCTCTCTGCTGTTATTTTTTATTAGTAAATTTGACATGACTTTGCTATCGGAAGGAGCAGAGGTTACTGAGCAAGCAGTGAGGTCACCACAACTTGCTGAAAACTACTTGTATGTCTGATGACAGCACAAATCCATAGCAAATCCCTCCTGAATCTTTTTCTCATTAGAGAGTACAGGTGCTAAGAACTCTTTTTGTCCTATATTATGGTATTTCTCATTGTGTCACTGTTGAGATATGACTTGCAGGAGAACAGGTGTAAGTATTTTTTCAGGATGTTCACCAACATACATTTTGTTTTTGAAGTTTTTAACAGAACTGACAAGGGAAAAGGAAATATTTCTTTTAAATGATACCTCAAGACTTTCACTGATGGACAACTGCAGTTGCTAACTTATACAGATGTTATTAAGACTTGTGAAAAATTACTCTAATAAAGAATCCTGAAACTGAGTAATTCTACCAGATAAGTTGCAAGATAAATTGACTTATTCCATGACAATTTATTCCCTTATGAATAAAAGATGGACTAAGGGATTAAAATCTACAAATAAGCATAAAAAAATTGTGACAAATACAATGTCTGCAATAAAAAGATCTGCAGTTCATCATGATACTTTACTACACTCTGAAACATATCTGAAATACAACATGAGACCTATATTCCTTGTCTATGCAGTTTTATTTCTTGAGGTCATCTAGTGATTCATTCTCTCATTTGTGTTGGCTGATCAGTATTTTTGCTTATCTAGGCACTTTCAAGCTACTCATACCTCTGTTCTCAGTGTTCCAGATCCCTTTTTTTTTCCATTTTAAAAAATGTTGTGCCCTTTTCCACCAGGCTTAACTCAGACTATACAGGGAGTTCATCCACACCGCATATAACCATTAGGCAGACACTTCTACAAGGAATCAGATTATGAAAAGCCTTTCTATTTGTAGAGTACAGAGTGCAGTTGTAGTATTTCACGATCCTTTTAGGAAGCTCTTAAGCCTAGAAGATTTAAGTCTTTAGTTAAAGATATTCAAATGTTCAGTCTTCAAAAATATTTTGTTTTTCATCAGGTAACTGCTGAATAAAATCAGAAGTAATTTTGGGTGTTCTCCTTTTTGTGTCAGTTCTCAGAACATTTCTAAGGACATATATATTCATTTTAGGAGCTGTTGTGGGAGACTGATGTATGAACATAGGCAACCTAAATCTTGTTTAAGTCTTTCTACCATATCATGATGTAATGAGTGGCAGGGTAGTACCATTACTCACCTGAGGTTCACACTGAGAAAAGTGTGATGATGAGCTAACGTGATCCCTACCTTGGGCCATGCATTGGGAATCCTCTTTCGACAGCCTCTTTTTCACTGTGTGCAGTGTGTCACACCTAGAAGGAGAAGTTTTGAAGCGGCCCTAAAAGGTATTCAAGTCTTTCTCAAGTCTTTCTCACTGCTTCAAAGCAGAACTTGAAGTTAGCGGCAACACTTCACATCCGAAATGGCCAGCAGCTTCCTCTCTGTCAAGGTGAGAAAATGCTCCCAGGGGGTTGAAATCAGTTTCTCAGCCAGCAGCAGGATTGTTCAGAGCCTCCCACCTCCCCTCGGTCACTCAAGGTGGGCTGTCTTCTGCCACCTGAAGGTGCTTTTGTCTGCACTTACTTGATAAACCTACCTCCCAAAAATGAAAGGGATTTAAACACAACGGGTTTGACTTAGATGCTGCTGCTAATTCCAGTTATGATCTGAGCTTGGGTACAGATGTGACCATCTGGATGAAGGTGTGCGTGATCACTAATTGTAAACTTTTGTTTGTTGCTTGTACCTCTCTGCTGGGAATCTGTTACTCTTTCCCTGGTCTTTACCACCACTCCTTTTACCTCTCCCTGCAGTAACTGTGACCGTAATTCTTTCTCCTCATTTCATGAAGTCAAAAATTTTATGCAGCCTGTAACTTGGCTTCACAGCTACTTGGTTGCCTGTCTAGTCCTAAAACATATGTTAAAGTGGTACAAAAACTGTTTTAAAATACCTGACTGCATCTTTCAGCAGAATCCTTTCAGAATTCACAAAGAACCCTAATGTGAAAGTTTACTGGGAGGAAGATTTTTTGAAACTGGAAATACTGAACAGTAGTCACAGTAGTTAAAGTAAGAATTTGAATTTATTAATGTCTCTATCAAAACTCTAAGTATTTGTGTTGTGATGTAAAAGTGCTGCAGCAGCCTTACAAAAACAACCTACTTTCAAGGTTAGTGTCATGTGACCTTAGCCCGTCAAAAGTTGGGGCTGTGGACACTGAGGAACTTATGACCTTAAGAATTAGTGGTATTAGTTGCCAGGGAATGGCAACAAATGAAAACAAATGCCATTTACACTCTCTCTCAAGGTGATTAGCAAAATACATGTAACATAGGGATGCTAAACAGAAACCAGGTGTGAGAGGAGGTGAAGGGCAGTGATTCAGCTTATTTCTCTCTCACTACACTTGAGTGTGTTTTGTTAAGAGTTTTATTGTGTATGTCCAAATAGGGACTTCCATAGCATTGCCCTGGAGATTTGCCCAATCCTGATTTTGTGAGTATGTTTATGTATTATCACTTTAGAAAATCACCAGCACCGGAAGTTTAGTTTAATTTAAAATATTTTAAAAATTAGGCACATTAATCAGAACAAAGATATTCCATCCTTTCTCTACCCCTGAGAGGAAAAGAGGAAAGGCAAATCTATTACTGACAGATACTCTTCTGTCTAATATCCAGCCTTCCTAGGAGGGAAAGAGAGTATAGGGATTACACAAGTAAAGTTTGTGTAATATATTAGCTAGCCCCCAACAAAAGTACAAAAATTGTCACATTTTTCATGATATACGGTCTATGCAACAGGATGGTGTTCAAGTCTGCAATTGTTGCTGTAATAACTAACATCTGGGATCTTGGTCTGGGACATATTGACCTGTTGTAATTGTGGTAAACATCCAGTGGTAGACATCCACTCATGTTATATACCTACTGGAGAACAGCACAGAATTTCACAAACCAAACATACTAGGAGATTCCAGTATCAATAGATCCTTCCTACCCCAGATATTCATTCTATCCTTGCTTCTTTCTTGGCATTTCCTTTTATTTTCATGTATTTTTGCTCATGAACACAAAAAGACAATCCTTCTTTTGGAAACATACACCGAGAAAACACTGACTAAAGCCCCCAAAAGCTTGTCAGTGTATACCATACTCTGTCTGTCTTGCCAAAAACTTCAGATTGAAAACAGACACCTTCTATACATACATCATTACAGTAGCATTTTTGTCACATATATCTGTGTGTGTATGCCAGCAGCTTTTGTGCATGGTTGTAAACTGCAGCTAAATTTAGAGAAAGAGGTAGAGGTCTTAAATATACTAAATTCCAGCAGAGTTGAGAAAGGTGGGGTGCTGGGTACAAGAAACAGAGCTTGAATTCAACCTTTATTAGATATCGGAGAATTCACGTATGAGATCACTCTGAAATCCAAACTCTACATAACACATACTTCATTAATTTACATTGGTCACAAAGCCACTTATATGTAGCTGCTGCTAAGTAACCAGCAAAGTTTTAAGGGGGAAATAAAATCTCTTATTAGGCTAGCTGATGCAGTTGTAATAAGTGGATATGTCTCAGGCCCATAAGTAATATTTTGTGTAGACATTCTAATCTTTTGTGTAGACATTCTTAAAGCAGTTGGAGAAGGCATTTGATTTATCTTAGGCTGTTTTCATTGCAGTGGTTTAAATAGACTGGCCTCAAAATTACTTTACGTGGTGTTAGCTTGGATATGGAGAAGGCTTGAGAGAGATAAAGTAACTACAGCTCTACATAGATACAACCTCTTTCATTTAAAGTTCCCTAAGATGTTCTGCAACATCTTAGGGAACGCTACTTGGGATGAAATGTTTTAATTCAATGCTGTTCTTGACACTTGTTCTACTATGAAGTCAAATTATGATTTACATAGGGCCATATTAAACTAATCCGACTATGATGATAGCTGTGGTGGCTTTTCCAGTTACCAAAAAAGGTCTCTGATGCAACAACTCACAGGTACATCTCATCCTCTTGTCATGCTCTGTACTATTGCACTCCTGGCTTTTCTCTGGTCACTTAACCCTTTGTGAATGTGCTCTGGTCTTAAAGCTTCTCCACTCTTGAAAAGGTGGAAAGCCTAGGCTAATTTCTTCTGTACTTTCCCTCCCCCCCTCTTAAAAATATGTTGAAATCAAGAGTCTCAAACTGTCTTTCCATGTTTACATCTTCCTGCCTAGAACATTTTGAATATATTCCTTTTCTCTGTGTGTTTCTCCATCTCTTCCTCTGTTGTTTATACTCTTTGTTACTAAACAAAACAACAAACTATGTCCTATATTATCTGTAAGCAAACTAGGTGGAAATTAGGTTAAATCTAGTAGGTACATCAAAGCCCTGATTTTCTCCCTTAAGCCCAGCTGTCATTTAGACATTTGTTGTTTTCTAATACCACATCTCACAGTTACAAAATACTTGTTATTCATAAGTGGACCAGAAATATTAAAAGTGTCCTAAATCACCCCTTCCTGGAACCACCTTGGCTGCGAAACACAAGGAAGAAAAGGGTCATTATTTGTATTCTTAGCTGTGTCTGCACTACAAAACGCTGTCATAGAGAGATACCTAAAAACTAGCCAGGACACAGCAGGAGGCTCCTTCCAGCTCCTTGGGCAGCAGACTTACAGCCAGCAGTGGTATCTGCACAGTGCTATATTTTACAGCACATAAACACCCTCAGACTCAGTGTGAATACACTTCTCTAGCAAAAATATCTCAACGACTACAGTTGAAACAGGAGCTTTGTCTGTCTCCCAAGTTACATTTTTTTAAATGGGGTATGCATCCAAAAATGCTAGTAGCACTGAAAATGTTTATTTGAATAGAATCCAATTGAAAATCTGTGTTTTATTTTGTTTTGTTTTGTTTTGATTAACCTCATGTAATTTATTCACCCCAAAAAACCTTCCTCAATCAGATATTCCCTGGATGGATTTTTACTCTTTGAAGATCACTGTGTATGTAGATAATGTCATTGTGTACTACCTAACAGTGGTTAGGGCCACTCTTTCATGCTCAAAGTCAGCAACTTTGGAAAAGAATTATCTCTTCAGCCTAGCACCACTGAATTATTTAAGTCTGTAATATATCTGACCTCAGTGTCTCAAAAGCAACAGAGGTTTTGTCACTAAAAAAAGACATTGAGGGAGAGGCATATGCCTCTGGGATATTTTCTTGGAGGGAAATGAAATTCAGAGCTTCCAGCACGTAGCTCAGTATTGGTTTAGATATTTCTTTCTTCTGTGGAATACAATAGTTAATATCTCTGGACTATATTTTCATCAGCATTAGAGAATAGGCATATATGCTATGAAAACAGAACTATTGCTACTTTGTACTGAATTGGCTTTCTGAAACTGAAGGAATTGAGATACATATGTCCTGAAGCATGTGTGCAAGTACAATGCAGAACGAGAAGGTTTCACAGAGAAAGGAGAAAACTGAGTGTTTGGAATTACATATTTTAGAAAGAATTTTAATAACTAGTAGGATGAAAAATATAATGAAGATTAGGAAATTGTGTTCTGTAACCTGTAAGCAATGGGACATTTGCTGAAACTAAAGAAGTAAGAAATTTAAGACTAGTAAAGCAAATGTTAAAAATGGGCTTTTTCCCCCCCCTGTAAAACGTGTAATTAAACAGTAAATTCCCTGCAGTGGAAAATTTATTATCTAGGCCAGAGACTTAGAAAGAGCCTTTTCACAAATTTCAGAACTACCCAAATTGGTCATGAGACTGATCAACATTTTGTAAGATTTAAATTTTGGATTTTTTCAGATGCTAGGTTGATATCTAAGATGCAGAGATATTGGAGAAAAATAATTTGGGACCCTTTATGCATCTCCTACTTAAGTCTTCTCAGGAGCATCTGGAATTGATCAATTGAGTTGGTATGCAGACTTGCCCATAAATACAAGGTCAAAGAGGCTCATGCAACTGGAAAAAAGATTAGAGTATGGAAGGAATTACATATCACACTTGCCTTCTACAGAGCAAAACCTTGATGATTTAGGAGTTCCCCTTTTAGTTCAGAGTTTAGGTTAAACATTCACTAATCCTGAAATACTTGATAGCAACCCTACAAAGACCTATTGAGTTCAACTCAAATTTTAAAAATAACCTTTCTTCAAAATAGGTCAAATACCATTTCTAATTCAAATTCAGTTGGTTTCACGTGACATTCAAGATCTATTTTGAGTCCAAGTTTGCAGATAATCTTGAGAATTTTATCAGCTTTTCTAGTTTTATCTGAAGATTTTTAGGAATCCTGGATAGGTCAGTGATCTTTAAATGCAAATCTTGATTCATATCTTCTTATGAACCAAATACAAAACTCTAGCAGTCCTGTGTAAGAACTGACACCCTTCCGGACCTGAAATAATCAGTTTTTCTATACAAAACTTTTATACTGGATTTGACCTGCACAGGTACAAAGATTTTGACTGCCACAGACTCTGTTTAAAGGTGAAGAGTGACTGAAAAACACCTGCTTTTCGTGATAATGTTGACAAAGATACTTCACATAGTGGATTCAGGATCACAAATACAGACAGGACTGTAATCACAAGAAAGTGGTCTTTTCAGTCAGGGATTGCTTTTTATTTGGAGGCAAAGGACTTTTTGTCCCTTCCTATATATTTATTTCCTCTAATCATAATGAATGATCATTAAACATGAAAAATCCCTCTTCCACTTTTGTTGAATTCTTATGGCCAAGGAGTTTCATGATGTAATAATTCCATAGAATAATCATACATGGGGAAACTTGGTATTTCATTACTTTATGCCTCTCAGTTTTGTATTTTCTTCCATATTCTTTTTTATTTTCCTTCTTTACACTGGGGAAAATTCAGAACATACCCAACTTGACTTCCTTCTCATATTTTATCAGAAATTTAGGAGGACAAAGCAATAGGAAAAGATGATTTTTATAATCTGCAGTATCAGCAAGAAACAAAAGAAATCTTTTGAGTTTTAGTTTAAAACATTCAAGTAAGAGAAGACTGTTGTGGCCTGAAATGATATGTTTGACAAAAGCATATTATGTTACAATATAGAACTTCAAGACTATGAATAATTGAACATTTCTTTTCACAACGTATTTTTTATATATTGCTACATATTTCAAGGAGTTTTAGAAGCGACATTTTTTTATTTCTTGGACTACTAAAGCCAATAACTAATGCATAAAGACACTTCTATGTTCGATTTTTAAATCCTGGCACTGATTTCACATTTAGTAAATAGTGATAAAGGTATATGATAATAACAGGGATATAACAAAATAAAGAGTAATACACTGAATTTTTAAATAATTATTTTTCCATTTATAGATTTACCATTATGTATTATTATTCTTATTTAACTACATCTTACATTGCAGGATAGAATTTGAGATTTTACTACAGCAAATGGTTCCAGGTGAGAACTTTTACATATGGTTGACTTAGATTGAAGCACCAACCACAGTCATGTGTTTCAGCCTTCCTAATGTTTATCAGAGTTATGCAGCTGTTGCTTCTCCTGGAGGAAGTGCCAGGAAAACATAATGAGGTTACAGTGAACTCTAAAAAGCAAAAACTTTCAAAGTGAAATCACAGAGCAGCGCAGCTGAAACCTCAGTCAGTCTTATTGATTATTTACGTAATATTACTCTAAAAGCTTTGCCTTAGGATTTTACTTTGAAAAGTTGTCCTCTCTGGGGAGTCTTTAAAACACTGTCTGTCTGTTTCTTTCCAGAACCACACCATAGTGATAAGTCTTAAGAAAGCCAAAATATGGGGCTTTAGATTCTTTCTCACCCTGGGCACAGCAATAATGACAGCCCTGACTGGGAACAAAGCTATGTCAATCTAGGTATATTTACTGCTTTCTTAGTAACAGAAAGATACTTGACTTCTTAGTTACTACTTCTGCATCAAATGTACTCTGTTTATCAGGTCTATATTTTCAAAAAAAACCCCACCCAGTTTCACTGAGTTTAGATACTAATTGCAGAAATAAATGACTTCTCAACAGCCAGCATACACAATTTGGTTGAGGAGCATATGAGCTTGTTTAGCTCTGGTTTCATGTTCACAAAAACATTTCCAAATGACTTGATTGTGCAGCTTTTTACCTCATTGTCTGATGCACCGATCCTACAAACAGTTCTCCACCTCATTCTAGAGCAGTCTGAAATCAACAACAGCAGAATTCACATCTGCATCTTTCTTATCTGAAGCAGCAGCAGATTCATATAGTCATATCTTTTTGGAGATAAAAACAAAGTTTTGTATTCTAGATGTTTCCCACTGTATTCTGAAAATAACTCAAATATCTTCCAGAACAATATACAGGTTTCAACCTTTTTATCAAACACTTGTGCGTGTGTGTATGGGTGTACAGATGTTCCTTTATTTTATAAAGTGGATGGCTGGACCATGGCTGAGCTGTGTTTTTGCACAGAATTAATCTTATTCCAACGCTACCTTACTGTCACTTCATTTTTTATATAACAGTAGAAAAAAAAAAAGTGTTATCTTTCTTACAGTTCATTGTGAAAAGCTGAGATATTTCATCGGTGAAAACAGTGTTAATGACTTCTCCCTCTTCCCAGAAAATTTTGATTCCATTTTTTTAATGAGAAAGTGTATATATTTCTGAGCAGGGAGCATTAATCATGCATGATATTGGAATTCAGTGAATTAACTTGAACTTTCATATAACTAATTCTCCACCCAGAAGTGTTTCTACATTTCTGATTTGCCTACCAACATGCATTAAATTGCTTTTCACTATCTTTTAAATGCATCCCTTTTTACAGCAAGACAATTCTCTGTAGCTGCAACTTTATTAGTTAGTTTCATTTTTCCCACTTGAAGTTTAGTATAATGGTTTCCATTCCTGCAGGACAAGGCAAAAATTCTGTTCCCACTGAAGACAATGCTTTTTCTACCATATTTGCATTTTTAGATTTGAAGTTTTTCAGTATTCCATATACAATGTCATAAATAATTTGATGCTCTGATTTGATTTTTGCTTCCAATTTCATGTTAATCTCTTTTTTCAATTCTCCAGACTACTATCCATGTTCTTTTAGCCATACTTACCCTCCTGAAACCCAAAATCAAATGTTTATTTAGCTTTTAGTCTGTGCCTATTTAATCTTAAATCTCAAATCAATTTGCACTGCCCACTAACTCAAATTCTTTTGTTTTATTTATATTGCTAAACAACCTTTTACTACTTGTTTTCATTTCCTTTGCAAGGTCTAACTCAGCTTGACTTTTGGCAGTTCTAACTTTATCTCTTCACTTTCTGGCCTCCCAAGATGTGGCTTTCTTTGCTGGTTAACCCCTTTTTGCAATTTCCCTTAGAATTTCTCCCAGTACAAAAATATGCTTGAAGTAGGAAATGATCCTTATAGGCCTGGAACCCTTCAGGAAAACTTTAGTCAACATATAGACCTCAATTTAGCAATAATTTTCATGCTGGGTTTTGAGAAATGCTATTGTATGCTCCCAAGATCTTTAGCTGACTTTAGTAACAAAATTCCCAATTTCTTAGACATTCTCTATCAGTTTCTCCCTTCACATTGTGAAGCTAGTTGTAGAACCAGGTTTATTTATCCTTCAGTTTAAACCGAATCTGTTAGTGACCAGTTTCAATTTCGTCCACTAGTTGCTGCAGCCAGAAAACTTTATTTTCAAATCACTGTATTTTAAAGGTACAATTATTAAGAAAGTCTGATTTTTCCTAGAAGAAATTCCTGGTTTTCATGGCTTTTAATTTTTTGTTCAAACTGGAATTTGAACTTGAATTTTCCATAACAGGATTCTGGCTCAAGCTAGCCTTTCTCATTATTATTAGCACTAGCAAGAAATTCAGATAAAAGTTGGGCAGTTTCCTATGGAGTGAAGTCCGGTTCACTTAATTAAAAAAAAATTCCCTAGAGCAAAGGGTCTGGATCTTTAATGTCCCTTTGTAGAAATCTGGAGGATGAGGTCTTAAGAAATTTGGAAAAAAGCCTGAAGTTACTAAGCCTCCTTCTCTGTGGCCACCAAATGCACATTACAACAGTAGGCAAATTAGGAGTGACCTTTCATGCTTTTCAACATTTTTCAACATGATTTTCTTGGTATATTCAAGTTAACAGTTAATTTTAGTTGCAGAAATCGACTACTGTGGACTGCAAGTTTTCAAACATCTTGATGACATTGACACTCTGTAAGCAAGGTGATGCATGTTAGATTTTCTGATCATGCCAGTGCTTTGTGTTGTAATATCCCTGTTCTTCACCTACACAGTTGTAAAAGGGAATCCACTTTCCTGCTTATTGGTGAGAGGGCTACCTGCTGTTATGTAGCTATAAAGGGCAAGAAATACAACACAAATACTTTAGTACTCTTCTGTTCAGGGTAAGACACAAGATCAGAGTCCTTATGTCAGCATTGGAATAAAGCAAGATATTAAATGTGTGCTTGTTAAGTGAGAATCTGCAGGCCAGTCCACTGTCTGGGGCAGTGATCTTTTGAGTAAAATAATCTCTCAGTATATAATTCATAACTTATGTAAAGTGGGTCTGAACTGGATTTGCACCAAATGTTTCTAATTTCCTGATTCTTTTGCCTGCTTGGTTTGCACCCTGAAGAACAGTATTAACTGAGGATTTTATTTTGTGCTTTTTACTATTCCTGCTACTCTTAATTTTTAAAATTTGGTTCCGGTTTCTTTACAAGCTAGAGAAGTAAATCCTTTTAGCTATTGCTAATTGGATCCGGGTTTAGACTGCAGGTTTTAGGCATGAATGAACAGTGCTTTTACATATGTCTACTACTTGCAGGGTTACTGACCTGAAGGCACTCTTAAATTTAAACAGGTCACTGAAGGCACTAATTTGGAGCGTGAAGTCTCGCCTGTGAAGTCTGGTGAAATCAGCAGATTCTGCCTGTTACAGGAGTAGGATATGGCTCACTATTCACTGCAACTTTCCTTGCAGTCTCACACAAATCATGAAAATGCATACCCCATCTACATTTGTAGCTCCTTACCTAGCAGCAGTACTCCATTTCTCCAGGAGGCCCAGATGTGCACTGTGTATGGTGTCAGATCAGCACTGTTCTGAATGGCATCTCTGCACATGACTGTGGGGGAGCAGTGTGCAGCCTGGTAAACAGGAAAAAAAGAAGTATTTTTAGATAGGTTGTGCATTTTTTAGGGTTTGTGGTAAAATTCGTCTGTTCACCCAGAATTCACCCATGTTAAATTAATGTGTTTTCTTTGGAAGTCCATCCCAGGGTCTTTAGAGAAAAACTGAACACAATCCTGATTTGGAGAGTTTCCTTGTGACTTAACCTGTGATGGATTGTCTTCTGTGTAAAAATGAATTACAGGTATAATAGATGTGACTCATAAACTTTAGTATCAGTATAGGACAAAAACTTTCTGAGACATTACATTCAATTTTTGAGATGTTTTCCTTTCCTTGAATAGTGACCAGTTGAATTTAGGGCAATAGTAGCTCAGATTTGGAGAATTCTAAGGAGTGTAGTGCTTATTTCTACACTGATTTCCTTGAAATCTACAGGCCACCCTGAGCTGAGGTATATTAAAACACATAAATCTGATGAAAAAATGAAATATATTAAACCACATACAAATGTTTTTTAATGAAATTAGGCACTGCTCCACTGGAAGGTGTTTTAGCATTAGCTTTGTATATGTTGACTTTGGCTGATCTTGGTTCTACTCTTTTAATAGTTTTGACAGTTTAATTTCCTTTTTTTTTTATTGTCATATGTTAAGATTTCTTTTTATTTTGCTAAATTTCTTTTTTTTATTATTCCTGAAAAATCTGTGCAGTTATAAATGAACTAGAGACCTGCTGTGTTTATAGAATGGGAAATTCTAGATGAACTCAAGACAAAAAATACATGTTATTCAGGTTTCACAGTCTGTTTGTTGTCTGTACAATGGAGCTGTTAAACTGCATTCTCTTCAGGAATGCAATCTGAATGTCACTTTTATATCTATGGCACTTCATAAATTTTAGAACACAGCATTACCTATCCTGTAGGTAAGCATTTCTTAGCCATATGTGTTAACAGGCTATGGTTTGAAAAGTAGACAAGGTTTTCTGAATGGTTATTAAAAAACTCCAGTTGCACAGACAGCTAGCTGACTAATTGGCTCCCTTGATTGTCTGAAAATAAAATCATTAATAAGGACCAAAGAGGCAGGAAACATAGAGTCATTGCAGCATCTCATATGCTTAGAGAAATGTAAAAAACATGGAGGGGAAGTAACATTTAGCAGTCTGCCTCAGAGCATGGGAATCTACAATTATTTTTTATTGTCCTTGTTAGGCACATCTTTCAAAATCCTCTTGTGATGTTGTTTCAGCACCTTCCAATGAAACATGTTCCATTTAATGACTGTTGTATTTTTTTATACCCGAAGTTTAAATTTTCTTTGCTTGGAAGGAAAGCAATTATTTCTTGTCCCAGCTTCAGTGTTTACAAAGAAGACTGATTATTTGCCCTGAGTTTCCTTTCGTATATACCCTTTTCCTTCAAACATTCTTCATAAATTTTGGAATTTTTTTAGCCTTTCTTTATCTATGTCTGGAGTTCTTTTCTACATTCCAGTGTGTAGAATCCATCTCATACTGGGTGCACCAACACTAGACGTAGACTGTGTTTCTGTATATCATAAAAAAATATAGTGACATAATTAGCTCTCAAGTCTTATGAGTGGCCATATGTATCATTGATATTCATAGAGGCCATCCCTCTCTTTTTTTGTCAGAGCATCTCATCTTTCTGAAATATGTCTGACACATTATTTTCCATTGTTTCCTCATGCATTTGACTTGTCCTTCTTGTTCTATTTGCATTTTTGTATCCAGTTCTGTCTTAGCATGTTCTCCATTTTCTTAAGATCTACTTTAATTCCTATCCTTCTTTTAAAAGTGAACTCTCTCTCAAGTTGTTGTCTTTCACAAACTTTTTAGGTATAGATAATTTTTGGATGAAATATTGGATAATACCAGGTCAGCCTTGTGAAGGACATTGTGTAATATATTTTTTCCATTTTCCAACAAGCTATTAACAAGTTTTCTGGGCAAGATTGTACAGCAGCCTTACTCAGACCATATTTTCCTACTTGGTTTATGAGTGTCATGTGAATCTGACATCTATTACTTTCCCAGATCTTGTTATACTGTCAAAGAAATTGAATTACATTGACATGAGTTATTCTTGACAAATTCATGTTGGTTGTGTTTTGTGTTTGGGTGAATACAAATTGATTGTTTAATAATTTGCTTCAGTTATCTTGCTATCAGAGAAAAGCTGACTCTTCTGTAGTCCCCTGTGTCCCTTTTATCCTCTCAGGTTTGTTCTCTGACTTTCTAGAATGTATTCACCTTCCACAAAACTCTCTCATTTCTCCTGCACCCTTAAATTAAGGGTCCCAAATTGCTTTGACTAACTCTGTAAGTACTTTGGGGTGATGCTGACCAAGTGCTAATGACCTGAGTATATTCAACTTACTTAATTGATTGTTCCATTCTCAGGTTGGTGTTCCTAGTTCCTGATTAATAAAAATAATAAACATCTGGTCACAGTTAACCTTTTTGTAAAGACTGACCCAGAGAAAGCTTTAAATATTTCATGTTTCTTTCATCTGTTCATTAATTGCTCAGTTTCTTCATTATATTTGCTTATTTTTTTCTTTTATCTAGTGTTTTTTATTTAAGTTTTTCCATGGCTTCTATAATTGTCATGCATTTGCCATGTTATATTTTCTCCCTTTGTTCCCATATAGTTTTGCTTTTTCTTAGTCTTTAATTCTAGTAAAGACTTTAAAATATTTTTATTTTAGTAAGATTTTCCCTGTTTTGTGCCTCATGTTTTTATTTCATTATTTGATTATTAAAGAACTCCTAATGCAGGCATACAAGTAATTCTTTATATTTTCTAAGTGTGTAAGTTTGTCATTCCTCAATTCACAGAGACAGGTCCCTATGTTCCTTACAAAGTCAATGGTGAGACTCTCAAAGAGAAATCTGTTATTGCAATGATATAAACCCAATTCTTCTTGGAGAACAAACAGAAGATGCTACCTTCATTTCAGATCAAACCTGTCTGTTGTCCTGATGAGGACACCAGCCCTGTGCAAAAGGACTGTAGCTGTTAAAAGAATATGGCAGCAGAAGCTGCAGAGTTTTTCCTGGTCTTCAGGAAAATAAGAGAAAATCTAACTGAACTTGGAAAGCAGATCTGGTCTCTGTGTTTTACAGTTAATTGTGACTGGATAAAAGAAAAGTTGTATAAAGAAAAATATTGTTACTCATAAATCCATCCCATTTTCCCTACTTCAGCTGACTACCTTAAACATCAACGTTTTTCCTGCTTGCGTTCCATCTGGCTCAACTGTTGAATTCCTATCTAGGGACTAATCCTTAAGTTCCACCTTAACTTTTTAGAAAATATCTCAAAACCTAAATTTGTCTCCAGTGAGGCTGTTCTAGAACCACCTATAAAACAAGCATTAAGGAGGGAGTAACTTTGGAATCAAATATTTGGTTACTGATTACTTTTATAGTGTTTTATATGGCTGAAGCTTTATGGTGCTACATGGGAATAGGTAGCCTGGCTCCTACAGAAATGGATTTACTACCAATGATCTTTATAATTTCAGTTTCTATTTTTAATTTATGTGAAACATCCTACCTTTTTTTCTTTAATATGTGGTTTAGGCATGCTTTTTTTAATCCTAAAACTAATACATTTGGTGTGCAAATTGCTTAACAGGTTGTGCACTGTCCCAGTCTGCCCTAACGAGAGGGTGTTATTTAGGCTGTCTGGGATTTGGAAAAACTGTAGATATATATAAAAAAATGACCAAAAATCTATCTATGTACACTTATGAATATCTCTCCTACTTCCTGAGGACTCGAGGACTATTACTCAAAGGTAATAGGTGACTTAATGGACCAGAAATTCTTAATTTGTATTATTAGATTGTTGGGGTTTTAAAGAAAATACTTTTCTAATCAGAAAATACAGGTCTTCTACTTTCAATAAGTGAATTATATTCTATTAGTTTTTAAATCCTGTAGAAGACTACTGGTTAGGCTGTAGGTAGTGCAGTTATAAATTTTTTTAAAGTATCAGAAGGCTTCAGTCTTTTTTCCTACCCTTCTCCAACATTTTCAGGCTTTAAATTATCATAGGCTATATATTAACTAGGGGAGATCAACATGCCAGCATTTTTCCAAACCCTATAGTTTGCTTGAGGTACAAACACTGATTCTGTTAGATTGTCTCAATTTGTTACTTAGTATTTACGTTTTTGTCACTAGACTGACATGAGCACTGAGTCTAATGTAATTAAAATATTATGTGTTTGGCTTTTTTTTTTTTTTTTTCCACAAAAGAGCAGCATTTGGCTTTGGTTCAAGCATAACTGTAAACAGTTACACAAAAAATGCAGCCAAAAGCTTCATATGAATAGATCCCTTGACCCTCAGCATATCAATCCATTACCCTTTTCTGCCTGTCATGCTGAACCACCCTGCTAAAATCTGAAAAGCCACTTTTTACACATTGCCTTCCACATAACTGCTAGTCCGAATTCTCCTCAGCTGCCCTTGTAATGATCACTGGGCCATTAGTGTGCCTTTCTCCAGGCTGATTGCCAGCAGATCACACCTGGAGGTTTTTCAACAGAACCACAAGCATTTGGGTGACTGAAAGAGCCCAGCCACAAAGAGGCAGACACAAAAGAAAAATGAGGGAATGGCAGGACAAGAAAAATATCTTTGTGCATAAAATTAATTTAGCAAATCATTTTGTCACAATGACGGGGTTACTTTAGAGACTATGGAAAAATATATACACTACAAACTAAGCATATAAATAAAAAGCCAGATAGAGCCTCTGCCTCAAAGCCTGCTTTTTCTTCTGCTTTTTCCTTCCTTCCTTCCTTCCTTCCTTCCT
>JAAWXA010000029.1:6515751-6550021 GCA_038090715.1 Florisuga fusca | reverse complement strand
TTCCTCCCTTCCTCCCTTCCTCCCTTCCTCCCTTCCTCCCTTCCTCCCTTCCTCCCTTCCTTTTTCTCTTTCTTTCTCCCTTCCTTTTTCTCTTTCTTTCTCTCTTTCCTTCTTTCCTTCTCTCTTTCTCTCTTTCTCTCTCTCTTTCTTAAAACTGTATGTGTTCCTTTCACACCCTGCAGCATCTAACTTTTGGCACTGATGAGGAACTTTGAAAAAGAATTTGGCACCAATATCTTGGCTAATATCTCTGCCTGGTAACTTCATGATTACTGTTCTGAGCATCCATAACATGATCTGCCTTTGATCAGAGTAACTTTATTTATAAATCATGCTGTGTACCTGCTGAGCAATGGCACAGAAAATGCAAATATGTTTCTAAATTGCATATTTGGACGAAGGAGATGACTCGTTACACTGTATGGGGTGCCAGGCAGCCAATGTACTGGGAATCATAGGCCACCCAAAGTGTGGTAGAAGTGATACTTTCTTCTTGTAAAGGTGAGAGCTAATCAATCTGAATCGGATCACTTATAAAAGGTTGAGGACTCAAGCTAGAGTTGATTCTATTTTACCCACAAATAATTTTGTTTCTGAAAATATTGATCAATATGTATGGTATATACCGTTATATAAACAAGAAAACCATTAAAACATGTTAGTGCTTGTTTTAAAGGTTGTACTATGCCAATGGGAGTTCCAGCATGATTTTTTTTTTTTTTTTTTCCCGGTTACTTTAAGGGCAATTTTTTTTAAAATCTCAATTTAAAACTCCAGTAATTACGGCATGAAAAATGACCAGTTTTCAGGTCTTAACATCAACACATCCTTCCACTAGTGAAAAATGGTAACTGATTAATATCAGCCCTACCAAGTCTTTCCAGTTTGGAGATACTTTGACATGATCAGTCTTGGCTGCTCATTCATGCTTTTTGGTAAAGTAAATAGGGAAAATATTGAAAAAATTACTATTGCTGTATTAAAAATGCTTTTTATAAACAATGCTACAACAGATTAACTGCTGCTCTATATCCAGACTTCCCCTATGGTGTTATGCTTATTAAATTAAAACATGCTAATATTAAGCTTACTCTTCCAAACATCAGCAGACAAATATGCATATGCTATCCTTTATTAAAGGTCGAATTCTCAGTTTCTGTTGTATGACTACTAAATGTAGAATTCTCCACCTTGGCCTTCTATCACTGAGGAAGAATGTCACTTTTTCTTCCTTTCAGGTCCGGAGATCACCACAGCCATTGGTTTTTCAGCCCCTCATTCAAAAGCTGACTGATGTGCTGTAACAGCACAAAAATACAATCCAAATGCCAGAGGTAGTGGAACACAGAGTTCCTGTTTATAAGAGCAACCTCAGTCATTGTCTCAGACCTGACACCTCTTTGCTGTTCTTTTGTGCTGACAAACCTTCATCCTTCCCTCTCCAGGGACAGCTGGCAGCTATGTCCCACAGCAAAGCTCCCCTGGGCAGTGTCAGAGGCTGGTAATCACTGTCTCTTGCTTCTGGATGTGTTTGGTTTACCAGCAGGATGTCTGGCCCTATTATGATGAACATCTAAAATCCTTGTTTCCTTCCCACTGTTCCTCCCCACCTCCTCCCTTTCGTTGCCATTAACAAAGCCAAATGCTTTAGCATGTAGCAGGTGTGTTACACATGTGCCATTGAACATCTGGCTAATCCTCTGTGGGGGCCAGAGAAGTGTGCAAATCCTAGAGTGGGCAGCATTCCAGGAAAATAAAAATTAATCACTAGCTCTGTAAGCAAACTATTTCTGGTATCAGTTGAAATCCAGACTTAAAGCTCCCTCATTCTCTGTCAGCCCACTGAACTGGGGTTTTGATCTGCCCAAGTTAAAAACAGAGTATGCATATTGTGATTGATTTTATACAAGTTCTAGAAATGTATTCATTTCTACGCATGTTTTCACACCTTGAAACAATTGTCCTGAGAGCAGTGGTGTTAGAAAGAAAACAAGTAAGAGGGAAATTGTCATTTTGGGTCTCAAATACTGCTGTGTGTTCATGGCTTCCATTGAAACTGTGGCATGTGTGCATCTGAGTGAGTAAATTACTTTTTTGTTCTAATGTGTGATTTTGATCACACACACAAACTACTGGTAAATGCTGCTTCTGTTCATCATGCTTCACACTGCTTTCATCAAACTGTATTTTTATAGGCTCACAAACCAATCATAACCTCACATTTTCATCCTCCTAGTCCTTTGAGGATTTGTTCCAGATCAGATATAAAATCTTGAGTGTGTTTTCTGAACCTAATGATGTTGCAGCTACTGACGGTGAAACATTCATTGGGAGAACTGTTCTGAAATGTCAGGATGATAGAAATCAAATGGAGTTAATGATATGGCATTTAGAATATTTTTGGCCCAGCTATCACATGAGCAAGTGATGAGAGTTTGATATCATCAAACAGGAACTTCTCTTATTTGATCTTTAATCAGGAGCCTCTAGTCTAAATGTAACCTGAATTTTAAAAATATTTTTCTGATGTATATGAATTATTTCTGAAGATGTGGCCAGAAAACTAAATCAAGTGTTGTGTTCCAAATGTAAGTTTGATTACACTCCATGCCCTTTCTTATTGGGATTCTGCCTAAGAGTAAGAGTCTCTGATTCACATTCTCTTCTGTTCAGACTTAAAGTAAGAGTTAAATAAAGTCAAATCCACACAGAGAGTGATTTGTAAACAAAGACTATTTTTCATTGCTGTAAATTGCACAGTTCTTGAGGAATCTATTGCATTTATAAATCAATAGAGATTTTTTCAAACTAACTTATGACAGCATTAAAAAAGTTCAACACATTAAATGTGTTCTTTAATATTTGTTTGATTTATGGTAAGAAAAATATTTCAAACAGAGTTTTTTGTGCAAGTATAATCTTAAATAGAATTCTTAATTCTTAAATAGATTTTTTTAATGGAATTCCATATGTAGGATACTAATGCTTTCAGTAAGTTATTAATTTTTCTTTCTTTTCATGAACCTATGGTAGCTGGAATAGACTGTAGAAAGCTTTTTCCAACTTGCTGTTAGCTAGAAAGAATAGTAAAGATTACATCATGATCTAAATAAATTATTTCTGGAACAAATTTTGATGACGGTTTAATGTTTATAAAAGTATTTGCATGAGAAATCAAAAATCACTGGCCCAAATTCACCCCTGAATTAGTAGAATTCTTTTGTGTTCTGTTGAAAATGATAAAAGCAGAGTGTCTGTCATTGGATCTGGAATATATATTCCAATGTCTTTAAGTAACAGCAGCAGACTCAAGACAGGGTCCATTCCTTAAGATGAGGATGCATCTTCCAAAAACTCTTCTGTGATTTGCAGAATGCAGAATGGGCAGTCCACAGTCTTTTTCATTTCCTTTTTGATAAGATATCCAATGATGGTGTCAAGTCCCGCCCTCAGCATGCTTTGTACTTGGCCAAAGTGGAGACTCCCACCTATGCTGAGACTTTAAGTAAATGGAAACAATAAAGGCTAAATATAAAGAGGTAAAGGGCAAAAATAGATTTGAGGATCTTGAAATAAAGAAAAAGGGTATGAGATAGATGGAGGAGGTCAGATGAAGGTATTGTTTATAAAAGCTTTTCTAAAATTAAGAATTCTGAAGTTCTGCAAAGGGAAAGTCCATGTGGTTCCTGCATTGTCTTCAGAATTTCTCTAAAGAATAAGAGCTCTGGGCAGACAAGCACTGAGCAGAGACTGAAGGATAAACGCATATGATTTGTAAACAGCATATTGTGAGAAGCAGGAATGACACAATTAGAGTTTTCTCTCTTTCTGCAGGACGTGAAGAGTTACAGAAGCCAGATGAACCTTCCCATATTGTGCTGTTGTGGAAGAAATAGTTCAGACTTTACCATTGTGCTTCAAGAACTGTACTGGACATCTCAGCAGATGTTAATTTTTAAATCAGGTTCTGTTCTCTACTGCTGGAATGGGAATTGTCACTATTGTAGTAGCTACCTAATTGCTGATGTCCACCAGTGCTGGACAGCCATAGCCTCAATCCTAGGCACCAGAATTACAAAGGTTCTCTTCTACTAATGGATACAGGTGTTCTTTTACTCTGCTTTGCTCTCTGCTCCAAATACTCTCCAGCCTCTCTTTGCCTCTGCTGCTATTCTCTGGTAGTTGTGGTGGGCTGGTAGGCTATGGAGATCCCTGTGAGATCCACCTCTAATTGCTGAAGTCTTTGTAGCTAAATGCAGTCCACTCTGACAAGGTCAATTTGGGGGCTAATGGAGGACAGCTGCAGTACTACAAAATTCTTTTCATGTTGTGCAGTGATATAGTGCCAGAGTACCACCAGAAGCCCACTACATATTTGTTAACACAATAACCTGCAGAGTGATAGGCAGAATGTAAAGGATTTAGTATAGCAAAAAATATATATCACATCTTCAGCAGCAACAAGCAGCAGAGTCCTCATGAATAACTGCTTCAATTGCTTGGATTTTCTTTCATGCATTTGCAGATTCTTGGAGACCTTTTAAAAATATCTGTCGTTCTCTTGAGAGGAATATAAAACATTACCAGAAACATTGTTTTATCAGTTTTAAGGTTGTTAATAAAAATGGCAAAATAAAGCCCAAGATACTATTCAGAAATGCAAAAAGCCTGGAGGACGACTATGCTCTTAAGCCTAAAAAGATTTTAATGCGTTTTAAAGAAAAAAACAATTAAATATTGTGCAAATCTTAAGCCAGGTTTCCTTGTGTTGTATTACAGTTTATCTAATTGCTCATCTAGACTCTCATTAGTTTCACACTGCAGGTGTTAATTTATAGCTATGGTTATCAACACTATAGTCAGTTTGTACTACACAAACTATGACCAGTTTGTTTCAAGTTTAAATCTTCAGTGAAAATAAGTAGAACTTAAATTTGTATATAAATATGTACACATAGTTACACATATATTACAAAAAAACAAAGAAAAATTTGGAAGAAAAACTAAAAATAGCTCCTTGTTTAAAAATCCTTGAACTTGTCCTTTACAGAAAGCTATTCCTGTTGAGCTCCAAAAAAAGCACTTTTCATTTATGTTGAAATAAAACTTTTTGTACATTCTTGCGAAGAACAAGTAAAAGGAAAAAAAAAGTAATGTGAAAACAAAATGTATTACTTGTAAAATTATGCTAATTTTAACCTATTTTTAAAAACAGTATCTTTTTTACAAAAACTCCTCATGTTTACTATACTATTAATAAAATTTCACTTTTCACTGTTCAAAGCAGTTTGTGCAGCTCTCAGTTTTGTTTTCTGTATATCAATCAGTTATACTGTACATAGGCACTGATAAAAACAAACCAAAACAACCTAATTTTACCAGCATGGAATCTCTGGAAATTATTTCTTTTATATTAATAAGCTATCCCATGCTTTCAAAGAAAGTAAAAAAGATGCTGCCTGGGTTGTTTTGTAAAAATACTTACTATCTGTTCATTTGAAGTCTTAGTCTAGGATTCTTGCATTGGTAAACTTTTTATTAAAAAAAATAAAAAAGAGTAGATAATAGATTTTGAAAACAGATATGTAAAACTTGGAACCTATATTAATTCTATTTGATCTCAAAGCATCTCAAAGCATGGATCAGAAAAAATCATTTCACTAAGCTTAGACCTGAGAATGTATTGTCTTGCCAATTGAGTGCAATGAATTCAAGCCTGATAAAAGAACGCAACAAACCCATGCCAGTTTTCTTTAAAAAAACAAAAACAAAAACCACAGACTAGAAAGCATTAGTTTTTCAACACATTTTTAATACCTTTTCTATTTCAGTTTTCATACACTCAATTGTTTTTTGGTCCCCCTTCTTCTTTATCACTGCCAGGCATCTACTAAGGTCTCACAACTTTTTGATCTCAGATGAAAAGCATCATAGTAAAGATAAGAGGAAAAGAAATTAATGTATGCTTAAGGTATGTGAAATTCAATCAACTATACAATCAACTAGATTAAAAGACTATTGCTGGAGTCAGAAAGTCAGATGCTTGAAATTTAAGAGCTGACAGATTCAAAGCCACAAAAACCATCCAAATTTCTGCCCTTTTGGGAATGCACTGAGCTAGAAAACTTTTTCTTCACGTGATGGAAGTTTACTCCAAAGCTTTGGAAGCTTCTAGAAGTCCACAGGACAAAGCCAGCAGTGATGGTGCTGTTGTTGCTGCTGTGTTGACCTGGTGGCAGCATTCCTAGCTTTGAATGACTATGCACCAGGTTTGTGTAGCAAGATATTAATAGCAGAGTGCTGCAGGGGTGGCTTCTCTGAGAACTTACCAGAAACTTCCACCATGTATGAGTAGAGGCAATGCCAGATGGCTCCAAGGTGGACCCACTTCTGGCCAAGGCTAAGCCCATCAGTGGTAGTAGCACCTCTGCAAGAGCATATTTAAAAAGGGGGAAAAAATGCTGAGAAGCAGAAGCTGGGGCAGAATATATGACAGGAACTGCCCTTCAGATGCAGAGGTGAGTGAAGAAGGAGGGGGAGGAGGTGCTCCACATGCTCCCCTGAAATCTATGCATTTCCCTCACTTGCCTTCATGGTTTAACTTGAGCATACTTCCTGGTATGTTTTAAGTTAATGATTACTCTAATTTTTTATGTTTTGAGTAAACATAGTGGAGCAGGTCACAATCTCCCCTATGATTTTATGCATTTATGCTTTATCTGATCTAGTGCATAGCTCCAGCTAGCGCACAGGAAAAAATGCAATTTAAAAGAAACACCAAAAAGGATTGTGGTCCCTAGACTGGGAGAACCTGAACAGTCCAACGGGAGATGGCTTGTGATGCTCCCACATACTCATCAGCCAAGGGTTTTTCTTGACATCTGAAGTGAAAGGAAGTGAGGGGCACACTGACCATGTGTGCTACACAAGCAGAAACACAGGTTTTCTTTAGGTATTTAAAATTTCTTTTTGCTGGAGGGTGAAACCCAGGACTAATTTTTGGGAAGATAGAGTGAGGTGTATAATCTGAACAAAGAAGATAATTGTTTCACAAAAAAAATGAATTTTACATGTAAGTGGTAGGTGGGGAAGGTTTAATGGTTGGGAGCAGAGATTTAGACTAGAAATACAAGTTTTTTCTTAAACTACACTATGGAGAAAAGAAAGCATTGAGAAGAACTGGGTGGAAGAAGAAAGTAATGGTGAAAGAAGCACAGGTTGAGAAATTAAGCATGTGAATGGACTGAATACCTGGATTTGTGGAAAAATAGAGTCAAGATGCCTGTCCTTATAAATTCTTTGCACACCTCTGCCAAAATGCCAGTGAATAAAGGTTTCTTTCTATTTTATTTTCTCTGTTATGTGACATAAAGTGAAAAGGCAAAGAGATCTCTGATTTCAGGTACGCCTGGACATTTCCTTCTGCGCCCTAACTTAGGAAATTTAGAAAATTAGTTTAAAACAGTCTTTTGGTTTGAAGCTTGCCTGTGGAATGGATATTACAGAGAGAAGTCAAACCCTCACTTCCAAGAAAAGTACCCCAGCTATTAGACAGAAGCAAGACTTGTAGCAGTCCTTGTCTCAGATCTCTTCTGCAAACTGGGTGACATTCCCATAAGTTTTCCATTCTTTTTGCATAGTGCATAGCATCAGTAGGAATGGTAGAGAGTGTCCTCACAGCTCATTCTTTCAAGTCTGATGTTTAGGTCATGTTCCTGAGAACTAAAAACAGGGGTTTCAGACTCCTTCTTCTGTCTTTCCTCATAATTTATAGTTATCTATGTACTTGTAAGATTTTCTAGACAGTTTAAAGGGTGTTTTTGTTAAAATGCATTTGATCTAAAGCAGTATTAAGATCTCCTTCAGGTGAAGATGCCATGTCATAATTCTCAGTCGTCTGAGATCCATAGCATAATAATTCCTCCCTCATCAAAAAAAAAACCACAAAAAACAAAAAACAAAACCACAACAAAAGAAAAACAAATAATTGAGTTTATGTACTTGAGGTCTTCATTTGTCAAGCAGGCATTGCTTTCAGATGTCATAAAGCATCTGAAAACTCATACTGTTATTCCTAGGCAGTTATTCTTATTTCACCATAGTAGTCCTCTAAGATGTATGTGTTCACTGAGGTTTTCTAAGAGTCCTCTGGGCCCTCTTGGAGCTTAATAAATTGTATCAACTATGCAAATCTAGGAGCAAGAGCTCTCTGAGATATAAACATCCAGCTATCTCAGGAACATGCAGTTCACACGTTCTACCAGTCACTTTGAAAACACATTAGAGGGATGTTGACAGTCGTGAGATCTGGGGCTCTTGATGTTCAACAAGGACATGTGCAAGATCCTGCTCCTGGGTCTGGGTAATCCCAAGCAAAAATACATATTTAGCAGAGAATGAATTGATAACAGCCCTGAGGAGAAGGATTTGTAGTGCTGGCTGATGAAAAGCTCAGCATGAGCTGGCATTGTACACTTGCAGCACAGAAAGACAACTGTACCCTGGGATGCATTAAAATAAGCATGGCCAGCAGACTGAGGGTTGTAATTATTCTCCTCTACTAAATTCTAGAACCCGCAACACAAGAAGGACAGGGAACTCTTGGAGTGAGTCCCAAGAGTGATCAAGAAGATGGTCAGAGAGCTGGAGCATCTCTCCTATAAAGGCAGGCTGAAAAAGTATAGGGTGTTCAGCCTGGAGAAGTAGGGACTGCAGGTTCAACTTACAGTGGCCTTCCAGTACCTGAAGGGGGCCTAAAGGAAAGCTGGGGAGGGACTTTTTACAAGGACACGTAGTGGTAGGATGAGGGTAAATGATTTTAAGCTGAAAGAGGGTAGATTTAGATTATATATTAGGAATCAGTTCTTCATAGTGAGTGTGGCGAGAGGCTGGAACAAGTTGACCAGGGAAGTTGTGGCTTCCCCCTCTCTGGAAGTGTTCAAGACCAGGTTGGATGGGGCTTTGGGAAACCTGGTCTAGGTCAGATACCTTGAAAGGAAACCTAGATAGGACAGATAAACAAAATCTGATTGAGAATTGTATACCCCATAATCCTAGCAACCCACTGTTGGACTCAAGATGTGTGTGGGGAAGAAAGGGAATTCATCTTCAAATTATGAAGCTGTGGCTAAGTTATTATGCAGTTATGATTTAATTTAATGAAAGAGCATGAACTAGACAGTTTTTGCATCATGAACAGAAAAACAATTAGGTATTTGTAGTATTGAACAATAAATACTATGTGGTGGGCAAAATTGGTGAACTTTTCCTCCAGATATGCATACTTTTTCTCAGTAATTTACAATGAGCTGATTATTCTGCTTTAAATATTCTTCAGACATGTTTTGTATGTGACAGTCTATCATTCCCACACACTACTAAGTCATCAGAAATACTAATTTTAAAAAAGTCTCTATTTTTTTAAAGTGGATTACAGCTACATCAGCTGTGGTTACTGGTTTGATTTTAAATCCAGAAACCACAATAAAGACTGTTTACTTTACATCAGATGTGGTGATTAATATGTAGTAGACTTGGGCTCCAGTTTTTTACAGCTCTGTTAATTGATCATGAGCCAGAGCCTGGGGCTGTGTAATTAAGTTAGTTGGAAAATTAATGCAGGAAACGTCTTCTAGATTTGATTGGTTAAAAAAATCTATGAATACACTACTTTAATCCTTTTGAATTAAACTTAGTGCCAAAAAAATTATGTTAACTTTGTCTGCAATTTCATAACTTCAGGGCAGTATTCTTTTTCTGCTTTTGAAATCAGAAATACTTGCACAAAACAGTGTCATCTTAGACAAGCCAGTAAAAGGTATCTGTCACTGGTTAGAGGTGCTGGATTGTCTGTGCCTTTGGTCTGACACATAAATGCATGTGTTAACTGGGATCTAGGGACCAAATATCCTTACTTACATCTTGAGAGTGGATTAGTGCCTGTGCTACTGCCTTCTGAAGTAAATCAAGCTCCATGTGGGTGCAGCTTTTACCTGCACATTGTATAAAAATTTGGCATAGAACCCCTACAACAGGGGAAGGTGAGTATGTTCTCTCTCTGTTATATTCAGATTGACTGAGGTTTCCAAACAAGATTAGAAATCCTATAGCAGGAATATCCTTGAAGGAAGGGTAAGGAGTAAGTAAATTCTCTTTAGTTCTGGGCTCATCCATCACCTTCCCGTAACTCAGGAATAAATATAGTCAACAATTATACCAAAGTTATCATAATTAAAGTCAGAACAGTAAGTCAGAGTAATATTGGAGACAGGGAAACCAAGTTTAGTCTTAGTGAATAGGTGAAGTTACCAAAGGTTTTGAGAAAAGGTATTCTGGTTTTGGTTTATTTTGTTTTGTTTTAAAACTGCAATCAATATGCAGTAATTTAGGTCACATGGTATAACCAGTTCATTCTATCTAATACCGCATTAAATGCTTGTTACTCAAGAGGTTGCAGGTTTTGTAGGATCATCGAAGGGATGCTTTTCCTCACAGATGGGAGGTGACATTATAAAGCCAAGGGAGAAGCAAAAAAGAACATGATAGAAAAAAAAAGTGAAAGAATGTAACACCAGCAAGTTTGCAGATGACACCAAAATGAATGGTGCTGTCGGTAAGACTGAGAGATGAGATGTCATCCAGAAGGACCTGGAAAAACTGGAGACGTGGGCCCAAGTGAACCTCACGAAGTTCAACAAGACCAAGTGCATGGACCTGTACCTGTGTTAGAGCAATCTGCACTATCAGTATAGGCTTGGGGATAAGGTTTTAGAAAGCAACCCTGCAGAAAAGGTACTCGGTGGATAAAAAACTGGACATGAGCCAACAGTGTGTGCTTGCAGCCCAGAAGGCCAATCACGTCCTGGGCTGCATCAAAAGAAGCATGGACAGCAGACTGAAAGAGGCAGTTCTGCCATTTTGCTGTGCCCTGGTAAGGTCTCTCCAGGGTCCCCGGAGCCCTCAATATGGGAAGGACATGGACCTAATGGACCGAGTACAGAGGAGGGCTACAGAAATGATCAGGAGGCTGGAACACTTCTCATATGAAAAAAGGCTGAGGGAGCAGGGGGTTTTCAGCCTGGAGAAAAGAAGGCTCTGGGGTGACCTAATAGTACCTAAAGGTGACCTAGAGGAAGGCTAGAGATGGACTGTTTGCAAGGACCTGTAGTGACAAGATGGGGAGAAATGGTTTTAAATTAGAGAAGAGTAGATTTAGATTGGATCTTAGAAAAAAGATCTTTGCCATGAGGGCAGTGGAATAATGCAGCGGGTTGCCCAGGGAGGTAGTGGAGGCCTCATGCCTGGAGATGATCATGGTGAGGCTTGATGAGGCTCTGAGCAACATGGTGTAGTTGAGGGTGTCCCTGTTTCTCCTTACAGGAGGGCCAGTTGGACCTTTAGGAGTCCTTTCCAACCCAGATTATTCTGTGATTGTATGAAAGTCATAGAATGTCTAGTTTATATGACTTTCTTGCACTTTGTGTTTAGACTTGTCAAAGAGAAAGAACTTTAATCAAAGAACCTTTAATGATAAAATATGTGGAGTATAAAATGTTCTGTTAGAAAAAATGCAAAGCAAAAATAAAAAGCCTATTACTATAGGTGTACCATTCATCAGTAATAAATAAACCAATATTGAACATAATTGTGGTGAAGGGTTATGGTTATGCAGTTGAAATTGTTCTGCTAAGGTGGTGTCCCAACATTACCAGTACTGCCAAGAGACAAATCTCTATTCTGACTTTTAAAAGCAAACTACTGTGAAGGGAGAGAAAGTCTTCTGCTGTTTTATTTGAGAATGCTGGACTGGGACTGAGATTGTCTTGCCTTCCTTGCAGACCTTGTTAACTGGATGGTAGAGAGGGGTCAGTATGCATATATCTGCATATGATTCTAAAGCAGTGGACGATGATCAAATTAGTAAAAATGAAATATTGGTGCTCTGGGAATTTAACATTTTTAATGTTATCACTGAACATGATCTAAAAGCTTTCATATTCTTAAATTCCTATACGGTGTTTTAAAAGTGGACCATAGTTAAACAAACCTCTTAATTAGCTTTTTATCAGGATAAACTGTTCTGTAAAGAGAAACTTTTAAAATTTTTCCTAAACCCTTGCTTCTGCCTGCATGAGTTATTAGTCAAAACCTTATAAATGATAGAGGTTCAATCAAGAAACTCAGTAATTATTTCAAGAAACGATTTTGAACTCCAGTAGAATTATGCATAGTTCAAGTAAATCTAAAAATGCTTCTTCCAGATAGATGTTTCTCTGTAAAGTGAGCAGTGTTAAAGTAAGAATCTTTGTAAAGCAGAAAAATACAGACATAACAGGTACAGTTATAAAGATGAAGAATACTCATGGTGAAGCTAGGAATTTTGCACAACAAATCATCATCAGTGTTTTGTTTGGGTTTTTTTACTACTTATGCATCTATTTTAATCCCTTGAAAGTTGTTTTTTTGACTGATATATGCAGTACCTACCTTCTGGTAGGAAGTAAAGGTTTTCTTTCTTTGCCACCACAAACAGTGGTAATAATCATCTTAATAAGGATCTATAATAAGAACTTGATTTTCTTCCACTGATAATGACTGAAAAATTGTAGCTGGGACAATTCCTTTTTACTCCTGTATGATGTGCTGCCATTTACACCCTTATAAAAAGCACAATCAGTGTCATTATGTTTGATTAGAATTAACCATGTGCTTCACTTTGTTGCAAATTGTGAAGGAATCCAAGTCATCATCTCCAGACGTATGTGGTTCTAAGGTGACCGGCACCCTCAACCTATGAAGGATCTCATCCTATGAGTTTTATTCAGGTATAACCTCTATCCAGCTTTTTATGAAAATTTCAGTTTTAGCTCCAACAAGTTCTGTTTTCTTTTATGTGTCTGTTCCAGTAATGCTGACACTGGGGGATGTGAATCAGCTTTTATTATGTCTCAAACCATTGCAAACTATGTTGTCTGTAGCATCATTTCAGGAGTGCCTTTCTTTACAGCAGGAGATAAAATGGTATGTAAAATTCTGATAGGCAAATAAACATCAAATAAAAACTTCTATACTCAAACTTATTAGGAAATTCATCCATGTATGTTCCCCTGAACATGTCCCTTCTGCCTGTCTGAAACTTGTTTCTGGAAAGCCATTAACACTGGAACTTAAATCCTACACATATATAGGGCTGCAGTAAGTTTTGCATTTTACTCACAGAGCTAAACATTCAAAAAATACAATGATGGGTCATCTGTCTGCACAAATCTATAAATCTTCACAGGGAAAGTTCTATGAATCCCAGGTCTCAACACAGAGCAGTAAAATGTAGACGCTGGAGCTTTTTTACCTTTCCCACCACTCCACACTTCTGATAGTTGTACACCTCTGAGTGTCACAGTTGGTGACTTTTCCAGTCCTGTGGGAAGCATCACAACAGGTCCAATGTAATATTATTCCAACAGAAGTAGTGTCATATCATGTGAAGAATTATCTTCAGACAGCTGGAAGCCAATGCAACAACCAACTTCAAACTCCTTATTTGTACATCTAATACGCTGTAGAATCCTGAAGAACTGGTGTTTGAGAGTAGTTTCTAATGGGGATGCAGAATGATGGCAGCAGAATTCCTTGTCTATTAAAGACAGATCCAACACTGACCTAGGAAGAGTGATAGGTCCTCCTTCTCTTCAACAGACATTGTGTGCTGCTGCCACTGATGTGCACACTGCCAGTCACTTCAGTAAGCAGCAGTATCATAGAGAAAGGCTATTATGCTATAGGTCTTGTAAAGCAGGGGGAAACAAAGCAATGTTTGCAATGAATAGAAGTTAAAACAGGTGTAACATTTATTTGGAGTAAGTGATTTTAAGCACTTAATTGCAGAGGTGAACAAGGCAAGATGAAAAATTTCCCTTCTCCTATCTACCCTCACACGTTCATCATACGACCTCTAATGAGGCCTCTTCTGTAACTTTTGCACCCTGGGGAGTTGACGGAAGTATTAATAACATGGATATCAAAAGACTCATCCTAGAGCCTCCGGTCCTGGTCTCTCTTCCTTTCAGGAGTATTAGTGACAGCACCACTTAAAAGCACAGAGCCTCGGTGATAAAGCTCCTGTTCAATTTGATGCACGAGAATTGTACTTTCTGCATTACTGCAGACAATGGAACCATTAACTCACTATCAATCACTCCGCTCACAGCACAGCCTGCTCTCTAACAAGAAGCCATGGGGCATAAGGTATAAATAGCAGACATAAGTCAACTTCCTTGACCAGTCGTAATTGTGAAAGAAAGATTGCAAACTGGTTTTGGGCCTCTGTCCAGGCTTTCTGAAACACGCCACTGTGCATGTGGAAACCCAGCTAGGGATGTTTGGCTTTATTAGGAGGTTCTGAGAGATGAAGCTAGAGCTGTATTCCTTCTTCTCCCTTCCCAAGCAATCATTTTAGATGTCTTGAGTACCTCTGGGTGGTTTGAGAAAGCTCCTTCTGTTGTGACAAGATAGATTAAATTTAAACTATTTGACTTTTTTAAGCATTGAAAGTCTGATTCTCTCAGTTGCTAGATTGGTTATACTGGAAATTGTTTCACAGTGGGGGTGTGGAGTGGGGATAGTGAATAGTATGCCAAGAATTAAGGTGACAGGGAAGAGAATTAATTTATATTGTTGTAGATGCTAGGAGAATTAAACCTAGATAGGCCTTCAGAGATAGAAAAATTTTTATTATTATTATTATTTATTAATATTGTTATTATATCTATGCTTGCAAGATGGCTGGTTTGGTTCCATGAGAACAGTTATAGCTGGATTCATAGAGTACTCTTCTCCCTTTTCTTATTCTCTTCCACTGGAGCTGAATAGAAGCTATTTTAATTGCTTGTCTTAGAGGGAATGGGATCACAAACTAGCTGCAATCTCCTTTTATAGTTCTCTTTGTTACGTGGCACGGAGAGCTAGAACAAGTTTTTAAAAGTAGATGATGCTGACATAAAAGTCGGGAAAGTCAAGGTCTGTGATTCTTCAATGACTTTTACTGACAGCTTTATCAAAATTAAATTGCCCACTCTTCTATTTTGTAGTGGAAATCCTGAGAGAAGGTAGCAGTGAAATAGCTCACTGTTTTCAGCTGAAATGTACTCCATTCCTTATGCAAAGGGCTTTTGCTGATTCAAAGAAGTGTAATTTATACATTCCTGTGACAGCTTTTGTGGCTTTGACCTGGAAAATAGAAAAGAATCCAGGCATACTTACTGAAGCTGGCTATAAATAGATTTAAATGCAGTGGCTTATCTTAAGGTTAACAATAAGTTGTCTTTACTGTGCTAACAAACCAGACCACACAGCTTTGTTTTGATTTTTAACTGAAGTATAGACCTGTGTGGTCTAGATGGATGATATCAATTACATTTGAAAGCCTGATAAAATGGAATGCAGATGATTTATCTGGCTGATACCAAGCACTTGAAAAAAAAGCCACAGTCCTTAGTAAGCCTTGACATATATATATATAAAATTCTCATTCTTATGAATGCACGGAGAGTGGCTTTTTAAAATGCATGTATCTTACTTTCAAGTGTTTTTCCCAGCAGCGGAGGGCAGTGGATTATGGTGATTTTGCTGCAATTTACTATGAGACATTGTAGCCAAAGCATGCTCTGCAGACAGCTAGTGTATTAATCAATGTTGCATACTCACAAGCACACAATCACACACTTCCATATGCTGCTTCTGGCAAGTTACCAGTTGAGAAAGTATTTTTATTAAAATTAATGAAACTATTGCTTAAATCTCTGCAGCTGAAAACCCAGTCATCAAAGGTTTAAAAAAAACTCCACAATTTCAGGTAATTGTGCATTGCCCTGTGTGTATACTATTGTAAGAACATGGTATTGTAAGTGAATAATTTAGCACTCAAGATGCTAACATATATGACTCCTGTAATATTACTGTTCCCCAGTTACTATCTTTTTTACAAACTAATGTGAAGAATTGGCAATACATGAAACCCCCTATCATGGAGAATCATTTCTGCATGTTGCAGAAACTTATTTGAAACTGGTTGGAAAGGAAAGGTGAAGCATGAGTGTAATAAGAGAAGTCATAGGGATGTTCATATACTCACATTGAGTAAAAACCAGCCTCTGGAAGCCCCCTGGCTGACAACACACAGTTTATATAATTACATGCATAATTATTTCTGAATAATAGAGACAAAGAAAAGGTTTCCAGCATTTTTCAGTGAAATATAAAATTCTAATGAAACAAAATATTTGGGAGGAAAAAAGTGGATTTTTGTATTTTAAGAGTGTTTAAATTTTCTAAATGTCCACTTGTGAAAAATCATTATTTCTAAATGTGTGAAGTTGGTATTAAAAAGGTGAAATTAGTCAATCTGACACTTTTGAACTTTTGTTTCACACCTGCAGTAGATTTACTTTGGCTCAATTTGGGGTGAGAAGAATGAGGAAAAGAAATTGCTGTAATTTTGTAAGTTTTAGAAATTTCATTTTTTCAGTACATGTTTTGAGTTTTGAGAAGCAGGAAACATCAGTTTCAGGAATCAATGAATTGTATTCTGGTCTTTACAGACCACAGTTTTACAGATGGAAGTATTTTCCTCTTGAGATTTACACTCAGGCTGAGCTCAAGAGCTGCATCTGCATAGGCAGCCCCAACACCTTGCAGCAGATTTTTGCAATAGGGAGTCTGAGAGGAAACTATACGAGATGCAAGCACAGTGTGTACATTGTGCCCATGACTGCTTTGTAAATCTGGTGCAGACAGCTCTCTCCTGCTTGTGGATGCATTATGTCAATGACTTTCAGCTGCATGATGGCAGGCTAACATGTTTGCAAGGACTCTGGTTGTTCTATAAGCAGCAAGTTATATAAGAGGGAGTGGACTAAATGTCCTCTTCTATGTCCAGATCCTTGCCTAGGCCTCAGGAGAGCTTTTTTCTCTATTGAATTCTCACAAGATTCCAGTGTTGTAAGCAAGTGGGAACAGATACTTGTATTTCTAGTATTTCACAGTATCAGATTACTTGATATTGAAAACCCAGTTTGTTATACAATGTAGTTCTTACAACTCTTACATATAGTTGTCTCAGCTGATATAATTGTATTTGGCTCTGCAAAATCAAAGAGAATTTTAGTTACTTTAGTTTGAAATTATATTACATATTATATTTCCTCCCTTCATCTTATTCACCAAAGCTTCCAACACACTGGTCAAAGCAAGAGTGAAACCAAGGGTTATGTAAAAAAACAAGTAACAATAAAATGGCAGCCAACACAGAATTTTCTTCTAAGTGCAGTTCTATGTAAGTAGTAAATTAATTACCCTCAAGTGCCCAGACTTCCTGTCTTCAAAAACTCAACCTCTTCTAGTGACATCAGTTATTTCTTCTGATTTTAATTCTAGATTATACCAGATTGGAAAGTCAGCGATGGATTGATCAACAAGACTCTTAGACAGCAGAGATGCCAAGGAAGCACTCTTTCCTTCCAGGTGGTAGAAGAAAGCAAACATCTTAAAATGTCTTTCTATACTGTTTTAATATGGGAATAGTAAAGGATATCACCCACTACTATTGGCCTAGGTGTGAAATTTAAAGAGAACAGGTGTTTGGATGTATGGTTGAACTTCAGGCATCTTTTTGCAAGAGGAAAAGATCAAAGAAAATCCACTTCTGAATCAGCATCTCCCAGCCTATGCTGCCTGAGATGCAACTACACTGAAGTGGCTTAAACACAACATAAACTTGTTCCTTGCCAAAATTGTCTCATTATATAGGTCCTGATGATTTTTAAAATCTGGAGTTATCATACACTTAGCACAAATGGAGAACAAAGTAAGCACAAAGGTTTATTTTACTCAGTCATTTGGGATTTTTTTGGGATAGCTCATAAATGCAAGGTGGACCCAGTAAAGGGAAGATGTAAACTGATAATGCAATTTTATTAGTACTCCTGATGTCTTTCTTTAGGCTATCATGAATCATCTGTATGATGCAGTGCTCTGGTTTTACTGAAGCACCAGTTGCTTTTTCTAACAGACACTGCTTTGAAAATTAAAACACAAACAAAACCTTAGTGATTTAGTTGAGTTTAAGAAATAGATAATTGGACTGTGACTTATAATAACATAACATGGCATCATAACATAACTATACATAGAAAAATATAATTTACATGTGTATGATGAAATAAAAATATTATTATGTATACCATAAAGTAACAGGAAAAAACTTCAAGACATTTGAAATTACTTAAGTGTTCTATAAATAAAAATAAAAATATATCATATCTTTTTATTATAAGGAAATTTGCTTAGAACATAATAGATGTATAATGAACATAATAGATGTATTATGTGCATACATTTGAAATGTTTATACATTCTGTCTGTGCTATATACACATATATTTATACACATAGGAAATATGACACTTCTGACATTCTTAGAATGAAAAAAATTCCATTTGTTGGGTAGAAAACATTCATTATTGGAAAGTACACAATTCAAAATACTTCTGTTACACGTGCTTCCAAGAGACTTGAATCTTGTCCTTTATCCTTGGGCACCCAAAGACCTATATGAAATCCATAGCTGTACTAGGAATACAATAGTCTAGGAAAGTACAAATTCAAAGAAATAACTGATGGAACTCAGATTCATCTGTTTAGAAGTGTTGCTCACCTAGACTAACAGAACTGAAATAAAGCCTATGGATGATAGTGACAATTAACTGTCATTTAATTAACTTTGATGAGTTGCACATCAAATCCTAATTTACACTGGGTCTGTGGAAACTGTTTTTTAATATATATTTTATTTTTACATATTGACATCTGAGTCTTCTTGTAAATATTCAGCTTTACTGAAAAACTTATTTGTGATCTAGGTTCCAGGGAAGCCATGGGAAAATAAAATAAAGATTTAAGTTTTATTTGGGAATTCTATGCATATACTACAGGAGGCCATGAATGTACCACTAAATAAATAAACAGATCAAATAAATCAACATTTTTAATGTCTATAGAAATAAATGGAATTATTTCTGTCAATGGAATAAAATATGATGTAAAACAAAATAGAATAATATCAATTTATCTAAGATGATTCTCTTTCAAAGCCAGATTTTTATTTTCAGGGTAAAGTAGAAGTGTTTTTTCTGATGAGACTGAAATAAAACTTTCTCTGGACATATGTCCATTGTAGGGAAATTTTCTTTTGGGAAAAACAAACAAACAAACAAACAAACAAAAATTCAAATGAGAAATGGAACAGTATGAAAATGCTATCTTTTTGGTGTTTGTTTTGGTTTTTTGTTTTTTGTTTTTTCTTTTTTTAAGCATGTATCCAGATCCACCTTTGGAAGTGTCTTCTTTGTAGAAAACCATGCTTGATTCTCATGAGAATGAAAGCAAAATGGGAAATAGATGGATTTCCCATGGAATGGAACTTGTAGCCTAAATGTTTCCATTTTCATGTAACCTAGGGCTTGATCTTCAGGCAGACTTTAAGACAGAAAACACTTTCTGAGGCACTAATTGTTCTTTCTAAATTAGAAAGACATTTTTCACTTGATAATATATTGTTGCTTAGATGTGAAGTGGGAAAGCATTTATAAGGTGACATATCTGAATTACTTTAGTGACTGTGTTTATTTCAGAGTATCTGAGTCTTGTTTTCCTTTTCCTGTGGTTCAATAACTCTTATTATACAAATAGTGGCAGATATAGAAGCTGTTAGGAGATACGTGCTTGAACTATAATTATTTTCTGGTCATTAGTAATTATTCTATGAGCTATTGCAGAGCATATTCTCTGAGAAAATAATAATAATTAAAAAAAAAAATCCAAAACCATTCAACATCTGCAATAGACCTTTAATTCTGGGTTATTTGACTGTGACCATATGGACCCCAAAGGCCTGAATCATCAAGCCCACTTCCCACCTAATTAAAATACCAACATAGATGATGTGACTAGCAGTTTTTCAGGGTTCAGATTTCTAACTTTCCTTGCCCAGATTTGGTGGTGTTACCAAAATATTTCCATTAATGAGTGATCACTAAAACATGCTATTTTTACATTAATATTATGACAACTCGTACTGTATATATGAAAGAACATTTATTATTTCATTGGTCTTGGTGCATGTTATCTGTTTGAAACATCTGCTTTTCAAATTATTAATGAATGTTAAAATTCATTGAATATTTTTAATTACTACTACTAATAAAGGAATGAGCTGGGTCAAAAAAATGAAGAAGCTTCTATTTCTTTGATTACATCTTTGCTCCGTTTCAACTGCTGAGCTCGCTCAATTTCTCATGCAAAGGAAAGATAAGTATCTTTCCACTGACTTAGATGCACTGAGTTGCAGTGCAATTCTGCTCCTCTGTGATGCAGTTAGATCAGTTATATGAAATCTGTTGGAACGAGTCCAGATAAGGGCCACAGAGATGATACAGGGGCTGAAGTACCTCTGCTATGAGGAGAAGCTGAAGGAGAAAGATTGTTCATCCTGAAGAAGACTCTGGGAGGACCGCATAGCTGCCTTCTAGTGCCTTCAGAGAAGCTACAGGAAGGCTGGAGAGAGATTTTTCATTAAAGTGTACAGTGACAGGACAAGGAGAAATGGATTTAAAGTGAAAGAGAACAAGTTTAGATAGATATTAGTTCTCTAGCATGAGGGTGGTGAGACTCTGGAATAGATTGTCCAGAAAAGTTGTGGATGCTCCTTCCTTGGAAGTGTTCAAGGCCAGGCTGGATGAGGTATTGATAAACCTTATGTAGCTGAAAGGTGTCCCTGACCGTGAGAGGGATGTTGGAATAGATGATCCCTGAGGTCCCTTTCAACTTAGGCCATTTGAAATCCACATGAAACCATAGGGTCTAAAATGTTGATTTTATTCTCTCTGCTTTCTTCGTGTATGGTATGGCAATGTGATATATCATTGAGACGATATGCAAATACTACTCTTCAGAAAACCTTGGCAGATCTTATAGAAAGAACCAGCAGGTATATCTGAAAAATTATCTTTTTTTGACAAATCTTAGTGTTATGTAAGGGTAGATTTTGAAATCTCATATTAATAAAGTCAGTTACATCAACAACAACATATATTTAGAATACTGTGCTTGTATTGGTTTTATGTGGCAGTTTTGATAGTGGGGGAGTTGAGTTTACAAGGTCTTCTTTGAGAAGACACCAAAACCTTCTTCCATGTGGGAAATAGCCAGTGCCAGCCAGCTCCAAGGTGCAACTGGGTGAGTCTCTCCAAAGCAGAGAGTCAGTCAAAAATGGTGGCAGCATCTCAGTGATAACATTTAAGAGTAAAAACTACTGCACAGCAGCAAATAGAGAGAAGAGTGAGAACATGTGAGAGAAACATCCCTGCAAACACCAACGTCCGTGAAGAAGGAGGGGAAGAAGTTTCTCCAAGAATGTCTAAGATTCCCCTCCAGCCCATGGAGGTCCATGGTGGAGCAGATATCCACCTGGAGTCCATGGAGTACCCCATGCTGGAGCCCTGAAGGAAACTGCAGCCCATGGAGAACCCACATAGGAAGAAGCTCCTAGCAGGAACTGCAGCTCTGTGGAGAGAAACCCATGCATCTTCAGGTTTTCCAGCAGGATCTATGGCCCCATGGGGAGCCCACACTTGAGCAGCCTGTTCCAGCAGAACTGCACCCTGCGGAAATAACCTATGCTGGAGCAATTTATGAAGAATTGCAGCCTATGGGAAAGCCCACACTGGAGAAGTTCACAAAGGACTATCTCCAGTGGTGGAACCTCGCTTTGGAGCAGGGGAAGGTTGTGAGGTGGAAGGAGTGCCAGAGACAGTGTGTGATGAATTGGCTTCAATCTTCCCATTCTGCTCAGGGAAAGGAGGTGGAAGAGTTGTCAGTGAATTTGAGCCTGAGAAGAAGAGAGGGCTGGAACTGGTTCTTATTTTACTATCCTACTCTGCTATTCATTGGCAATAAATTAAAATAATTTTCACAAATGGAGTTTGCTTTGCTCATGATGGTAACTGATAAATAATTTCCCTGTCATTATCTTGACCCATGAACTCTTGAAGTTAGTTTCCCCCTTGTCTTAGAGAGACAGTGGAAAGTGATAGAGAGGCTTGGCGTGTACCTGACAGGCAGCCAAGGTCAACTCACCACAGTATTTTAACAATATTATACCACTTTAACACTGTTAGAATGTTCAAGGACTTGGTTTTTCATCACTGCAAGCAAGTTAAAAACTCAGCTAAATACACTACATACTTCATACTACATACTAGATTGCTACATACTTTATTTTTTTTAATGTAACAGGCTCATAATGTGAGAGATTCAGAGGTTACAGTCAGCATCTGTGAAACCACTTCTTGAAGTTCAAACTCTATATTAAAAGCTATCATGACCATGTAATTGATGGGCACTGTAATTAAGTCATTCCCCTTCTGAGGGGGTGTAGGCCATAAGGGTCTGGGTGGGCCACATAATGGCAGATGGAATTCAGGAATAATATAATCAACAGCTTAATAACTTTGTCCTTTAAGTAAAAGAGGGAACCTGATTTTTTGGAGAAAAACTGGGATTGCATGGGCACGTGATCGAAAGTCATGACTGGGATGACTGAAGAGAACGAGAACAATAAAATAGTAGAAATGAAATTAGATTTTTGTTGTTGTTCATTTGGCATAGGAAGAGTAGCTTGGAGTTTTGTGTTGTAGTTCTGGGGTTCTTTTAGTTTTTGTTTTTGTTTTTCTAAGGAGTGTCTTCCATGGCTTTTGCACTTTTTGTTATCCTAAGGTTGGCCTACTAAAGTGGTTGTGAAGGGATACATTTTAAAGTGATGTTCGCTCCATTAAATAAACAAATAACTGATTTTTAAAATTCCATATTAGATTACTGTTATTTCTACAAGATCCTTTAGAATTACTTGGAAACTTCACTTTTTGTGCCATCTGTTTAAGTGTTACGTCTTGTGGTAAGCTCTCCATGTTGCCTGTCATTTCATGTCTAGTCACAGATATAAATGGGCTGGGTTATACTTTACTAATCACTCAATGAAAAATGCACTGTCTGATTATTTTTTTCTTCTGTCACTGGATCAGAGACACACTTTTGGTTCATACAGCAGATTTCCATCTTCCTAAAATTATTTCTTAAAAAGTCAGGATAGCGGCTTACATGTCATAGAGGAAGAATTTAATTCTTCAAAACTCAGGGAAATTTCTATTATTCAGGCTTAGATTCCTCACTGGTGTAATTCAAGACGGTTTTATTTAAGCTTCAAACTGTTAATAACAATAGACTCTTCATAAATCACTTGTGTGGTTTTCCCATCTTTCTAATTAAAAAGCATTTATGTGGTCAGAACAAGGGACATGCACACATGTATAGAGTTAAATGGCATAAAAGTCATATAAAAGACTGTCACCAGCCCTAAAACAACTCAATGGGATATTCCTCTTTGGAATGAAGAGAGAGTGCATAATTTTTGACATTATATCAGCCTATTTCACATTTCACTGGTTTTAATCTTAACATGAGAAGAGTTTAGATTGTTATTCTTACAAGGACATTGGAAATAGATGATCTTTAAGGTCCCTTCCAACCCAAACCTTTCTATGATTCCGTTACTCAATACATCCTCTGTAATATCTGTCTGTTAACCGCTCTGTTGTCTGTATATCTGAACTATAATACCTCTTGTGTCAAATAATATTAATTGTATTGCTACACAACAAATCTTTTGTACTATGTTACCTTTACCAGTAACCCACAGAAGACCTATAAGCTTAGGTTATTTATTAATACCTTTAGGCACCCTTTCTTTGTAGTAACACATTTGCTGCTTTCAGGTTTGAGAGGTTTAAGTCTCTTTTCTAGTATGTCAACTTAACAAACGAAAAGGTGTAATATACTGAGACTTACAAAGTAACATGCTGAGCATTTACAAATGTTCTTAAGTTTGTAATGAGGTAGCTTAAGCTTGAACTCCTGAAAAATGAAGGACAGCTTCTCCAGTCATTGCTCCTGGTGGAGTGGCTTCTATTAATGCAAGGCAGTTTTCTTACTCTGTGGGCTGCAACATTCAAGCATCTCAAGAAGGGCTAAATGAGACTGGAATGGTGAAAATAGGAAAACATAGGTCTTTATGCTTTAAATGCTTAATAATAAAATTGGCTAGGAGACGCAATTAGAATAAAAAGATATTGCAAATGAATTTATGATGATTTACAACTGTGAGCAACAGAGTTCCTCAGGGAAGGGTAATGAGAAGTGGTTGTAGATGTCTAGTTGGTATAGCTAACTGTTCTTAAATCCCTACACAACTTGGTTCTTTTAGGTGGGAGGGTGAGCTTTTAGGCTGACACTAGCAGTTATAACCAGTTCTTTGTTTTGTCTTTCTGAAAGGAATGAGGAACTGTTGCATGTTCCCGTTTCTTGACTAGTGATTGCATGCAATGAGTGAGAAGTTTATAGGAGACCCCAAAGAACATAGTACTCCCATTATCTGAAAATTACTGATGCAATGCAACATCATCTGTTCAGGTAAAATGAATAGGTACTTCCTTGCAGATGTAAAGGTTGTGGAACCTGGTGTTTTCCATAAACATAAATAGAGGTTTCTGAGCACACTTGCATATATGTGTGTAACAGACAGCTACAAATCATTCTGTGTTGTATTAGGATTTCTTTGTGATTATGATAAATAAGAGAATACCCAGAGTAAAGTGGCCTCAACAGCATCAGTTCTACTTTGCTGATACTTCAATGCAATGTATAGTCTTTCCTTAAATAATCCCATATTATGCTTTCTTGTTTCAACAAGATGTCTTCATTTTAGAACTTTTACTTACTGTCTTTTCTTTTTCCTTCCCCTTCAGGGAAAGTCAGAGGCTTTTGAGTTGCTTCAAAGGCTCCAGTAGACTTCCTAAGTTCTCATTTGAGCACTGAAATATCTCTTACTATGGTAACCAAGAAAAAACCTAATGAAAGGATCTGTGGGTTTCCACTTCAATACTGGAAAACTTGGTATCAATCAGTGAGTTTGTTAACCTCCTGTATAACATAAATCAAGGCAGAAATCTTCAGTATTTGAGGCTGAAGTATTGATTAATGACCTATATAAGCTAAGGCAGGACTCAGCCTAATCTTAAAAGTACAAATTATGAACACAGAATTAGGATATAGGTATTAATTTTTATTTACAATTAAGTGTGGTCCAGTAAGTTCTTTCTTCTTTTTTCAGCTACCTCTAAACCTGTATCTTAGGCAGATACGGTGGGTAGTCACAGAAAGCAAATGGATCACATGGGACTGAAATCCTCCCTATTCTCTGGCTGTCATAATGTCAGCTTTAAACTAGCTTCCCGTGGCAGATGCTTCTTCAAAGTGTAAGGAGAAAAACATGGACAACTTGTCTGTTTCTAGTAGCACAATATCCTGCTAGCTGCATATTTTCCTTTTAAGAGTTTAAATTATATAAGATGAGAACTACTATATACAGTAGCATAGTTGAAAAACGGATGTGAATAGAAAAGGAAAATTACAAACATTTCTATTATCTTTTTAAAATATCAGCACTTCAAAGAACTGAATTGAAGTATGTACATAATATTAAGATAGAACTGATGATGGAAGGTCATAAATTGTCATTGAATACTAAATGTCCTACGCAGTCCAAGTGACCTCAAATTCAAATATTATGACAAGTTCTAATACTCTAACTGTGACAGTGATATGGAAAAAGGACTTAGACATGGAAATAATTGCAAAAGACACAATGGAAGGGTGATTTCTTCTCTACAGCTAAATATCTTCTGCTTGTCTAATTAATGTAGGATTAGTATGGTCTACACATATGAAGAACTGGTTTGGCTGTGACCAGATCCATATTCTGTCTCTAGTATCAACTATAAACAGAAGACATACTGTAAACATTTCCCCCCCCAACAGTATACTTGGTAGGGTTCTCAAGATCTACGACCAGCTGTAGAAAGGACTGCTGCCTTTTGATTAGCCTTGCTTCTGGAGGCCTCACTTGGTAGAATTTTGTTTTGGAATAGTCAATGACTGGTCAGAGAAATAGAAAATGAGGTTAAAACCCAGCAGAGAAAGCTTGAGAAAACAGACAATCAAAAGAATCAAAAGAGAAGTATTTTGAGACAACCTGTCTTGAATGTTCAAATATGCCTGATTTGATCACTCCTGTAGCTATCCTGTACTTCAGGATCGATGCTTATTCATTCCTTCAGTTTTTTTCTTAAGATGACAGTATCACAATGATGCGCACTATGGTATATATGAAGCAGTAAAGGACACTACACTTTAAATTAATGAGATTTTCTAACAAAACCCCAAAATCTCATGTTCTCTGTTACCACCCCTCAGTACACAAATCCAGTCAGTCTCTGGAATCCTTTGCTTTTCTTCCTGCTGTGATTATTAGATATGCATTTAGTGTTATTTTTCATTCTGAGGAAGTTGTCTGGTTAATGCAGTTTTGCCCAAGCTGTAAAGACTGTTTTTTGAAAAGGTTTTGCAGCATGCCTTCAAGATATTCATATTCTATACTATTTTCATCCCTAAAATTTAGCTTCATCCCCCCTGAGGCCAGCTTGCTACAGTTATGGTTACAGTACAAGAGAGATGACATTGTAGGTATTGCTCATATTTCTAGTTGGTGGACATTTATTTTTTTCAAAAGGAGCTAGTGTAGCATAAGAAGACTGTGATAAGTATTAAAGGAGTCATGCTTTTGGCCTGACAGCTTCCAAATTCTGTACACTGTAGAAATTTATTGTAATGCAGACTATGAAAATTTTTATTTCAATATCCCAGAAGGAGACAGCATACAGGTTGCTCAATACTGAACTGTCACATAGCAGACAAGTGGGAAAAAAGTGAATTAATTTAGAGATTTATTTGGTTTGTGTAATAGGGAGTGTAAAATAGTAAGAACCCTGTTGCCTAGCTGTCACCTGCCTCCTGGGTACAATCAAACACTACCAGTGAATCAATAGCCAGGGAAGATTTTTTTTCTTTTGTAGATGGAGTTTTAACATGAGACTGTAAGTGCTCCAGGTGGCAGGGTCATTTGTTCATTAGTGACTTTTCACAATAAACAATTGTGGTTCCCTGACATGACAAAAGTAATTTACAATGGAGGAGAAAGAAAAGCAAAGAAACCTCCAGATTCAGAACTCTGAAAAAAAAAGACCCCCAGGAAAGTCCTATAAATCCTAAGAAGCACTAGTCAAGTGTATGGCAACAGGAACATAGTGAAGTTAAAGTCCATTACATTATTCAGTTGCAGCCTTGCTGATCCATTTATAAAGAAATTCCTTAAATTGCTTTTCATTAAAAACAGAATCTGGTATCAGTTCTCACATCACCCTGTATGCTTCAGGCAGAGATTTAACTTTTACTTTGTTGTTTCTTTATACTCTTTCCCCTCTCCCCCTCCCTTCTTAATGCAAAGTCTATAGAAGATCTGAAGGATGGATTTCAATGGGTACTGTGTTGCGAATTTAAGAAATCTGTGCCTTTTAGAGATTATTTTGTTGAAATTAATGTAAGCACTGGTGATGCAAGATAAGAAGAAAGAGCATTACACTGCTTACGCATTTCTTCTGAAGTTTGAAAATCCTATTTAGAGACCAACTTTAACATGATTTAAGACTTCCAACAGTGTTCCTGGAAGCAGAATAAGTAATACTTGAAGTTGCAAGATTGGGTGTATCTCAGCTTCCAGTTTCATTTGAGGAGTCTGGAATATAAAAATGGAACACAAATTTGATTGAATTTAAGGTTCTGGTGTTTCGTGTTTGCCAAACAGCATGACCACGCTTTGATAGCATATGTGAGAGGGAAGAAGGATCTTGAAAGGGTGTTGCTGCAGGGCTGAGTTTGCCTCTTTAATAACCATTAAATAATCAAATATTTTTTTTTTTTGCTGTTAAAATATTTGTCTTGTTTATGTTCCTTTTCCAATAAAGTAACCAAGTGCCAGCATTTTCTAAGCCCGTCTCTGTTTCTTTAATACCAGTAACATATTCCGGAGAGCTTGCTTTGTCTAAAGTTGAGCTACCAACACTTGTGTATCTCTCAACAAACTTTCATGGAACAATTAATTTATAGAAGTGGTAAGTAAAAGATAAATAGAAGTTTGGATATCTGTACCTTTTATTGTTAAATACTATAGTAAAAGAGATTTGACCTGCTCTTCTTCTATAATTCTATTACTTGGGAAGGGTAGGAAGGAAAGCTCTTTACCTTCCTCTCCAACAGGTACCTTTCAGAAAAATCCCTTTATGAAATGTATGGAAAACCTGACTTGGCTGGGTCTAAACCTGGCTGGCTGGATCTAATCCCTTGCCCATCCTGCAGGTGCTGTGTGATTGCACTGAGGATGATCTATTCCATAACCCTGCCAGGCACTGAGGTCAGGCTGACAGGCCTCTAGTTTCCCGGGTCCTCCTTCCGGCCCTTTTTGTGGATTGGCGTGATATTCGCCAACTTCCAGTCATCTGAGATGTCCCCAGTGAGCCAGGACTGTTGGTAGATGATAGAGGGAGGCTTGGTGAGCTCTTCTGCCAGCTCTCTCATCACCCTTGGGTGGATCCCATCTGGTCTCATAGACTTGTGGGGATCCAAGCAACTCAGTAGGTCACTGACTGTGTCCTTCAAGATTACAGGGGGGGCTGTTTAGATTCTTGTCACCTTCTATAAGCTCCAGAAGCCAGATGTCCTCAGGATAACCTGTCTTACTGTTGAAAACTGAGGCAAAGAAGGTGTTAAATACTTCAGCCTTTTCTTCATCTTTGACAACTTTATTCCCACCCGTGTCCAGTAAAGAATGGAGGTTTTCCTTGCCCCTCCTTTTGCTATTGATGTATCTGTAGAAGAACTTTTTGTTATCCTTCACAGAGGTGGCGAGATTCAGTTCAAGTTGTGCCTTTGTCTCTCTAATTTTCTTTCTACACGACCTAACTATATTCCTAAATTCCTCCTGTGTAGTTAGCCCTATTTTCCATAATCGGTAGGCCCTCTTCTTTACCCTAATTTATTTCAAAGTCTCCCTGTTCAGCCAGACTGGTCGTCTTCCCCACCAGCTTGCCTTTCGGCACACTGGGACAGCCTGCTCCTGTGCTTTCAAAACTTGCTCCTTGAAGTATGTCCATCCCTCCTGGACCTCTTTGTTTTCAAGGGCTCTTTCCCAGGGTACACTCTGAACTAGTCTTTTGAATAGGCCAAAATCTCCCCTTTGGAAGTCCAACGTAGAGGTTTTATTGATGACCCTCCTTGCATCCCTGAGTATTGAAAACTCTATTATTTCATGATCACTGAGTCCCAGATGTCCACCGACCACTACACCTCCCACCATCCCCTCTCTGTTTGTGAAAAGAAGGTCAAGCGGGGCTCCATCCCTGGTAGGCTCATTTACCAGCTGGAGCAGGAAATTATCCTCTATACACTCAATGAATTTCCTAGACTGCCTCCTCTCTGCTGTGTGGAGTTCCCAGCAGAGGTCTGGTGGGTTAAAGTCACCCACGAGAACGAGGGACAATGATTTTGAAATATCCCCCAACTGCTTGTAAAGTAATTCATCACCCTCATCCTCCTGATTGGGTGGTCTGTAACAGACTCCCATCAGGATATCAGCCTTGTTGACCTTCCCTATGATTCTGATCCATAGGCACTCCACCGTATTATTACTGACTTCAGCTTCTACAGAGTCAAGAGACTCTCTAACACATAGGGCTACCCCTCCACCTCTCCTACCCTGCCTATCCCTTCTGAAGAGCTTGTAGCCACCCATGGCAGCACTCCAATCATGGGAGTCATCCCACCATGTTTCCATGATAGCAACTATATCACACCTTTCCTGCTACACGATGGCTTCCAGCTCTTGTTTGTTGCCCAAGCTGTGTGCATTGGTGTACATGCACTTCAGCTGGACTTCTGTTTTGTCTCTTAACTTGCTGTCTGAAAATTGCTGTCTGAACTGAGCAAGTATCCTTGCTTGACTGACCTTTTTGCCTCAGTTTTCCTCCCACACCTCTCAATTTATTGTGTCCATTTTGACTGCAAGCTTTTCATATTAGAACTGGCTGTGTATATGAAATGTCTAATACAGAACTGTGATTTAAATTGGCTTCAGCATTACTAATAAAAATAAATCATGTCATATTGGCTTTCTTGGCACTCAGTGAAAAGCCTGATATGTCTTCTGTTGAAAGCAGTAGGGCAAGTACAGGGACATACACCTGTGAAATAATACCCTTCTATCATGCAAAACCACAGAACTATTATGCTTTATACATTTTAAGCATACCTCTACAATGAGACATAACAAAACCCCACAAAATAAACAAGAAAGAAAGAGCATAATATGATAGTGAATAAAGATAACAGGCTGAACAGAATACTTCACATCTTCAAAATGCTGTGTAGGTCATAGCTAATTAAACCTGACAATGGGAAAATGCTTTTTCCCTGGTAGCAAGCCATAATTTTTAAAGATATGAATTACATCTGGAATGAACAAATTGCAGGTCAAAATGTTCTAACAAAATTTTTTGTTTGTTCGTTTTTTTAACAAGACAAGAAAAAACAGTTTAATGGAAGAAACAATATTGATCTATTTCTAAGGCTTTCTGGAGCTAAATTTTTGATTGAAAAGTTTTGGTTTTCTTACACTCTAAATAAACATTTTAAGAATTCTCTCCCATGCGCTAGGATGTTAAAAACCAGCAAGATAATGGTGGATGTCTTAACAGAGGTTAAAAGATTCATCATGTAAATGGACTGGTTTGGCAGAAAAGTCCATATCATGTTGTCTTGGTCATTACTACTCTGGAAACAAGATTCACATTGATTTGGTAAGAGCTGAAAGCAGCAGCAAACTGAAAGATCTGACTTACAATAGGAAAACATTCTGCTTCATTCACAAATGAGAGAAAAGTGATTTCAGATTTAGATTTCACAAGAGCAAGAAAAGGACAAGAGGCAATTAAACATTTAATTGACAAAGTTAGCTTAGGCTTGAAGCTTTTGTGGATAATTTTAGCTTTTCTTTAAATCAATTATCTTAATGTCAGGCCGCAATTTTTGCTGTATAGTAGCAGGTCTTCAAATTTGTTTCTTCTTCTTTTCCTCACGTGACTGCTCAAAGAATTACTGGATAATACATAGTTTCTACTAGTGATGTAAGGGTTAATTAGGATTAAGGATTAATGATTAACGGCTAATTAAGGATTAAGGGTTAATCAGCCATTGACTGTGCAGTAACAGTTAATGAAAGCCTAAACTAACCACAAAGGTTACAGTCCTCCTGAAAATTTAAGTTAGGCTTTTGAAAGGATAATAGAGGTTCTTCTCTTAGTCCTAATTTCTTAATTTCTTGTGTAGTAAAAGTGTTATGCTGTAGCCTATGAAGGTTCACATTTGCACAGCTTCCAGCAGTCTCACTATTCTTATAGTTTAGGATATGAAGCAGCCATGGGCCACACAACTTTGCAAAAGAGGAAAAGATAGAGAAACACGAAGGAATAAAGTTTCATGAATAGCGAACTGATATAGCCATGAGTCTTATGAGAATGACCATAATGCGAATATTCATGCTCAAAAGATGAGAGAACTTGACTTTTTGTATTTTATTTGACACCTTTGGAAATATTGCTGGAACTGAAAGCTTTAAATGTGGTGTAGTCAGCAACTTTAATACTTTAGTCATCCTCTTGATTATTAAAACTCATTTCAGATGGTCATTCATGATATACATTGGCATTTCTAAATTATCCCATTGAGAGATCACACTTTAAACCAGAAACTTCTAGTTTAATGTAGGTGTATCCAGTGTAATAGGATAAATTAAAGTGGGTATTTGTTACCTTGAGACACTTAGTCACTTTAAAGAATAACTGATGGCTCCCTTAAACTGAACTTACCTGACCAGGAACATACACTGTACCTTTCTTCTTTTTCCTTGGATATTCCAAATAATTATTCCTGAGTGTTTTCTGACAGGCAGTTTGCATTTTTCCTGCATTTTAGAGATATACTAGAAATCCAGAGTAGTTCTCCCATTGTGAATAAAGACAGTGTTCCATTGGCAGAAGAGAGTATTAGATTTTTTTTCTTCTGAAAATAGGCAATTGAAAAAAATAATCTCTTAAAAGGTTTTTCCCAGAGCTTTTTAATGGTGTGTTTTGTTTCTGTTGCTTGCATTACAATGCTAATATCACAAACATCTATTTAAATATAAACATAAAATCAAAAGGTGGCCCATAACCTGAACAGTGTATATAAGAAGTGAGATAACAGATAAGTATGGACAGAAAAGAGAAGATATAAGACTTGTTAGCATAATAGGCTAGAAGAATCTCTGAACATCATGGCAAAGGAGAAACTCAGAGAAGGATTTTCCAAATACACTAATGTGATATTGTACATTTTAATGGACATTTCTCAGTCACAAAGAGCAGAAACAGAAAAGACCGGGCACTACTTTTTCAAACACTGAAAAAAAGTATTGTGGAGGCTAATATTTCTATCCATAAGAGCCAACATTTTGACACTGAACAAAAATGTTGTGTGATGATTTATTTAGAAAAAAAACACCTTATTGATCTCTGTGGTGTTGCTTTTATTTTTTAAAGGATACTCAAAAATAATATAAAATATTAACTTTTAGTATTCTTCTGATGAGAAACTTTCTGGATGGTCTTCATGGTACATTTTCCTTTCTGTGGAAATTCCAGAAGTGACAGACAGTCTGGTATCCTAGGGAAATGTTTGTGTGTTGGTACAAGAAAAAGTGGGAATGTGGGAAGGTTTGCAATAAAATACTGAAATTAGCAGCTGCAAAGCTTGGAGGTCCAAAACATGATTCCAAGAAATCAAATTCTAAGATCTCTTCAGTTTTGCCAGCTGTGGATAAATGAAATAAATAAATGAAAAGGATGTTTTTTGTGTCAGAGATGCTAGAGGTTACAGAAAAAGACCATGATGTTGTTTCCACTTATGTCACACTGATTCGTGTTTAAAAATCAGTGACTTTACATTTTGAAGTTTTTTTGGAACAAATTCTTCTTGGTGTAATTTGCTTTTCATTTGAGGTAAACCTCTTTATGACTCAATAGCTTTTATTTATCTTTTTTCTTATATTTATGAAGGTGAAAGTGATGCTTAAAAAGAGTGTTTTCTATTTATTAGAGTTTCATTTCTTTAAATTCCTCTCATACTTAGAGGGTTCTCAGTAAATCAGGTAAATTTGGCTTCATCCTTTAGCCCTGATACCTAGATGAGTTAAATTCAGAATGCTTGGAGCATAACAGGAGGTGTAGAAACTGATAAGTAATTTGAATTCACAAACTTGCCTCCACTGAAATTCAAGGATCAGGCCATTAATTTCTCTTCATATACCTATGTCTTGGCTGGAACAAAATAAAAATTGTATACAGTAGCAGAATTTTACTGTTCCTGTCTGTTAAAATTCAAACTATTTTCATACCACTTTAGGAACCTGGAGATTAATACTACATGTTTTAATAAAACATTTTTAATAAAAAATTCCAGCACTAGTCAGTGCTGGTGAATTTATTCATGTTTATGCACAGATATTTGTCTTAACTGAAGACAGTACTTTTGCAGTGCAATTTAAAATGGAGTCACATTTATAAGTACCATGGAAATTAATCAGACCAGAGTACATACCGAAGCCATTTCTCTCAGTAGTTTAAGCACCAATGAGGTGAAGATGAAGAAAGTAATTTAAAACCTCAGCCATCATGATGTATGCTTGTTGACTTGCACAGCTTCCAATAGCTTATTCTTTTCCCTTGGCTCTCTCTTGAAAGCCCAGTCCAGTTCAAGTGAGTCAAATTAATGTAGGCTTATTTTGATTTGGCTATTTGCTCTATAAAAAAACCCTGGAAAATTATTATATACTCCCCCAATAGACTATTCAGATTTTGATTCACGTGACGCTTATATTCTGTTCAAGTACTTTGCTTTTTGTGTTACTGGAGAGCAATCTGTACTGTATAATAAAAAAATACAAATCACTTTCCCAGTGAGAACAACTAATAAGTCTTTCATCTTTTTTATTGCTAGATCTTTATTGGAAAGAATAAATTCTGTGCACTCAGGCATAATTTTACCTTATGTATTAACATTCGTTTGTTAATAAAGTATAATTGTCCTTTCCATCAATTTCTTTGAGTGGGGGGGGTGGGGGT
>JAAWXA010000029.1:6500151-6515736 GCA_038090715.1 Florisuga fusca | reverse complement strand
GGGGGGGGGGGGAGTTCCTGCTTGATATCTCCTGAAAACTGAGAAGGCTTTGTTATGAAAAACACACATTTGTGTCTTCTTTCACAAAAAAAAAAAAAAAAAAAAAAAAAAAAAAAAAAAAAAAAAAAAAAAAAAAAAGATCCAGAAATGGAAGAGTTCAGTTTCATTCACAAGAATCAAAATGGTTATCACAGTAATAAATTCCTTGTAATGGTTACAGGCTGGAGAAATGGAACATCATGAAGTTCAACAAGGAGTGAGAAGTCCTGCACTTGTGGAAGAACAAACCCATAAACCAATATATGATGTGTCAGAAAAGGGTCACGGTGGACATGAAGTTGAACCTGTGACAGGGATGTGTCCCTGCTGAAAAGGCAGCAAATGATATCCTGGGCTACATTAGACAAAGTATTGCCAGCAGATTCTGGGACATGTTGCTTTAATTTTTGTTCATCATTGTTGATATCACATTTGTAGTACTGTGCCCAGTTATGGGCTCCACAGTTGAAGAGGAAAATGGATATATCACCTCACATATAAGGAAAGGCTGAGGGAGCTGGCACTGGTCAGCCTAGAGAAGAGAAGGCTCAGGGAGGATCTAATTAATGCATATAAGTTAAGGTGCAAAGGTGCAAGAGTGCACCACCCTGAAGGGAGAGTGCAAAAAGGACAGACCCAGATTCTTTGTTGTGATGCCCAGTGACACAACAAAAGATAATAGGTTCAAAGTGAAACATTCCACCCAAACACCAGGAAACACTTTTTTACTGTGAGGGTAATGGAGTATTGGGAACAGGTTGCCCAGAGATACTGTGGAGTCTCCATCTTTAGAGATACTAAAAAATCCAGTGCTGGGCATCTGTCTTCAGGTGGTCCTGTTGAGCAGGACCTAGTAGCTGGACCAGATCACCTCCAGGTGTTCCTTAAAACCTCAAGCCTTATGTGATTCTGTTTTTTCTGAGTAGTCTACAGTATTTACCATTGTTATGAGTAAATTCCATTGACTCACAGCGGTATTATGTTTCAGCTTCTAGATACTATCTTTAAAATCTCTCTCAATAGCATTTTAAATGAACACAGAAATTTTAAGACTACACACTTCAAAACTTTTGCAGTCTTTTTTCATGTGTCCCCTGCTTTGTATTTGAAGCGATAATTTGCAAGACTACTCCTTCATAAAATTACATTGGTGGCTGTTTTCTTACATTCTAAACCTCATAATTGCTGATGTGAAACCTCCACGTAGATCTCAGATCATCCATGAACAAAATTAAACTCTTGCAAATGCTACTGAAGCCAGATTAGGCTGCTATTGACTCAGTGTTAAAAGAGCCTAATGGTAATTATGCTAATATGGGATCGACTAAGTCAGCATTCATCAGATGATGTTAGGTACAATTGGATTTAGGATCTTTGATACAACATAATTATGCAATAGCTTATAGAAATTTGGAAAACACCTTGAAACCAAAGAAACACTATTTTGAATTATTCCATTTTATATACTCTTACATTATTTTTTCCTGGTATTGTTTATATAGTGATCATGAAACTGTGGTCCAGAAAAATATTTTGGTGACATATAATGTGTTGTCTTATGTAGGACCGACTTTTTTAGTTTGCATGAAATGATAACCCTTTTCTACATTTTCTTAAAAAATGTCTCATCTACTTCTACTACTTTTCTAGATAAGTTGTTCCTAAAATAGACAGTGAAATTGACAGACAAAATAAAAGTGAGTTGTGTGGTCACAGAGGGGACAGGATATAGGTCTTCATACAGTTTCTTTTGAGATGTAGGCCATCTTATGAATAAGTCCTTGGAGAATGATGTTTGGAATTCCCTACACTGAATTTCTCTTCAGGGTTATTATATGATATAAAATATCATTCTAGAGCAGGGTATATTTTATGTGTGCAGAAACTGATCCTGGTGTGTGTGCACATAGGTGTTTATGTATTGAAGTTTTTTTTAAGATCTTCCTAATACAAGGTAGTTCCTTTATATATATTTCACTGCTGTTTTAGCAGGCAGCAAATCAAGAGAGACACCTCAGAAAAGAAAAATGTTTGTTTTGCTGAAATAGTCATCTGGGGTTTGACACTTTGCTTGATACCCTAATTTGCTGTATTTTTTCTGCCACAGGCTTGAGCAAGCCAGAGGGTGTGAGGCTCTCTACTTGAACATATTAAACATGAACAGGTTGTTCGAGCTCTAGAAAGTAATTCCAGACAGATAAAAGAATATTACCTTTTGGATGTGCTTGTCTTTCTCTAATAACCATAGAAAGAACAAATAAGATTAGATTATTAGATTATTTTTTTGGTGGTGAAAATTAGACAAAATAAAGCCTACTTACAGTTTCCTTATATTATACAGATTTTGTCACGGATACCAGTGAGCTAGATGTGAGCTAACAATACCAGATTTCCCTTAACAGTCACCTAAATAAAACAACTTGACTGAACTGCTTTTGATTTTTACCCCAGAGTGATATGAATTGTCCATATGAGGTAAGTGTCTGGATATTTCTTTTTGCTGTGAAGGAATTTGGGTGACAAGTTGTATGCACACATCTAAATGAGAGACATTTTAGTGAAATTAATTTATCAGTCCTCCTTTCTCTAAAGCAGTATGGAGATCATCTTCCCTTTAGGTTATCTTTATTGTTCGAAATTAGTTTTTAGAGACTGAAGTTTTGAGAAGGAGTTGTCTTTTGTTATGTTAATATCTTTCATCTAATATGACTCATTTCATGTAAATACAAAATAAATAAAAAAAAGAATATAATAAATTATTAGTGTTCCAGTTTAAGAAATCCAGCTTCAGAATTTAAGATTTAAACTGAATTAAGAATTATTATTGTTCTCTAATAATGAGTTATTCCAAGGGTATTTCTGCATGCATCTGAACTTTCTTTCTCAAAATTTATGTAGGTGATCTGCAGTTCTGCAGAAAAGATTCTAGACTGTGCGGCCAACTACAGAAAAGTTCTGCAGTGTTTCTTCATTTCCATTTTCCCTGCACACTATATCCTACAATGTATTATGAATGTGCAGACCCTTTGTGCCAGGATAAACTCATGCTGATCACTTCGCAGGCTTACAGCCAAGATTTGTATTATCAGCACTGAATATCATGGAGAGGCTATGTGCAGTCATATTTCAAATTAGATTAAGAAATTAATACTTAGTATGTCATGATTTATAATAGTGTGTTTTCTTGACAACAGTGTTAGGCTAATTGTTTCAATTAGGTTGGAATTCATTGCTTGTTACTGGGAATTCATATTGATTAAGAGATGAGATACCAGAAGGTATTCAACAATTTTATTACTTCCCAGAAGTAAAAATGAATTTAAAGAATCTTCCTGTGCACATCAGTATTTACAACACCTTTTCACAAATCCTTGCATATGCAGTGATTTTAATTCTTTGCCTTTGTGTCCACTAACCAAAGAACCTATTTTGGAGGATTAAAAAAATATTAAATTTCAAGATTAGAATGACAATATCATGCCTACATTTGAGAACCATTGAATCAGGGTCAAAACGTTGTGTTTTTTTTTTTTATCCCTTAATCCAGCTACTAATGAATTTGAACTGGCATATACAAAGCCAGCATATGTCAAATCTTAGATGAATGTTTTCTTGAACTGCTTGTAGTCAGAGCTTCCTCTAAGCACCTGGCTAGGGTTCATTTGGTCTATTTTGTCTGCTGGAGCTATTGCCATGCCTCTAGAACCCTATTTCTGATGAAGTCTAAGAAGGAAAACATAGGCATTGTTCCTTCAGTTCTTTCCTTAGATTTCACAGTTTTTGACTGGAATCAAATAGTAATTACCCTTTCTGTAGTAATGTCTTCTGTCCCAAGATTTTATTATTTTGGGGGGGACCAGTCATCCCATTTAGTATTTAGAATGAGGATGTATATTCAGTATCTTTAAATGCTTGAATTTTTGTCAGTTTGTGCAGTTGGTGCTGAGGATTTTGAGTCATGAGTGAAGGAAAACCTGGTTTAAGTTTATTTTTCTCATGTGACATGATGGAGGTTGATAATGCAGAAGGTGCTTTTGTCTCTGTGAGGGTTCTTTGAACATTTATTTTCCAAACAAAATTTTAAACTAAGGCAGGGTAATTTTCACTTACTTATTCAGAAAATAATGAAAAGCATGTAGATTGTCCTGATGGCAGTGCTTTCCCCTCTAGCTGATGGTAGCTTAAATCATTTGGTCTACCAGAATGCAACACACATACACAAAAAACAAACAAAAAACCCCCACAAAACTGGAAACCTCAATCTATAGTAAAAATGTCATAAATATTTTCCATAATTTTGAAGAGGTTAACACTACCAACACTATAACTCCTATATAACTGTTCTATAATATGTATAGAATAAGATATCTCAGACAAGTTCACAGATTTCTAATAACATTGAGGAACATGCACAGATTTTATATCTGCCCACTTATTGGAGAAGGCACCTTTTACCTTCTCTGCTGAATTACATGAGGTTGTGGAGTGTAAGACCTGACAGACCTGATAAAACGACTACTTGAATCTTTTAATAGGAGGACAGGAGAGCAGAACTTGTTCATTCAATGAAGATTTTTTTTTTTTTATTCAAGGTTCAGTACAAGATGAGGAAATATCTATCAAATAACAAATATTACTAAACATATTATGACTTTTTCTTTAAAAATCAAATCAAAGTGAATGCTGTTACAAAAAGTCAGTGTGAGAAAGTAGAAAATTCAATATAAATTATTTCTTTTCTCAGAGGATTCAGTGTTTCTCTGTTTGCCATAGTTACAGCTATGGACTCATAATGACTTGCATGAGATAGTGATTCAAATTTTAGAAAGACTAGAAATATGTAAACTAGCAAAAAAACCCCCAAACAAGCTACATGATGGGCTGCAAGAAAAACCTGGCCTTGCTCTCACAGGCTAATGTCTAGACCTATGTGAACTGAATGTCCTTCAGCTCAGTGTCTACCTGTGAATCTCTACCTCCCAGTCATAGCTTGTTTGTAGCAATCCTGAACAAGGCTAGAGTTAGTCTGAATATAACTCTACTCTGCCTTTCCAGAAGAGGGATAGTGAATCTGAAACCTGGCCTTGGAATTGCTTCTGCATATCAAAGAGCCATAGAGATCAAGTTGTCAGTTAAAAAAACCAAACCAAAACAAAAAACCCCATGTATTTTTACTAATTTTAGTCTTATTTCTTACCACTCTAGAGGAGAAATTGGCTAGAAACTTTGCCTCTGCATGTCTAAGTTGTGGTCTTGGTCTTTGACTTAAAAACCCATATATATGATATCTCTACCTGTTATGACCAAGCATCATCTAAACCTGCTTTAAAATCTATCCACTTACCCCTGCCTCTTGACTGCAGTGGTCTGCAAATGATGGTAGAAACACTGTGAGAAAAATTTACTTTCCTTATGGGGGAACATTCACTCATTGTGGAATTTTGTGAACATTTTAGCATTCAAACATTATGACTGGTCAGATCATGAGGTGGTCCTCCAGAAATCCAGCAGGTTATCCTAGGGGCGCTGCTTAATTTAAACACACCACCATCCTGTCAGTGACAGTGACAAGATCCATGGGGCCAACAATGGAGTAGAGTTTTTTCTCCACTGAAAATATTTGCAGTGATTATCAAACTGTATTTTACAAGAGACTGTGTGTGAAAATTAAAGGACAGAAAGTTATTTACACTGACCACCAGTTTTACGAGAGGAAGTATACTTCAGTGTATTTATTTTTTTCTCCACGTATTGGACAATAAATCTAGAGAAGTTCCAAGCACGTTTCAGAACCAATTTACTCATGAAAAGCATTTAAATGGCTAAGATGTCATACCTTAATTGAAGTAGTTTTCAAGATTAAAGATTTCAGAAAATCCTCTAGGATGCAAATATACTCATTGAGATCTTCAGTGACTAGAATGATTCATAAAGGATGAATCAAGATTTAACTAAGGTGTGGTCTAACCTTGAAGGTTATATCCAGCTTCATCAGCTGTTTCACTGTATAAATTTTATGGTTAAGGGAGTACCAGATTTCTTCATGAAGACACAGAAGATCCTGAAGTTAAATTATATAGGTAGACAGAAATAATTTTTCTGTTATTATTGATTTTACCTGTTTTTTTTCAGTTGACATGTTTTTAGAATCAACTTACTTCTGCATTAAAATGTGCATTGTTGTCATACATTTCTGACAAACAAAAATGTAGTTAACTTTTGCAAGGCACTGAGATTGCTCTCAAAGTGCCAGGTGCCATGATTACAGGCAGTCCAGGAGCAGTAAGAACTTTCCTCAAGGAAACTGCACGAGTTCATTTGTTAGTTGGCACCTTTATGTCCTCAGTTGGGCAGAGGATTCACTTGTGATGAACATTGGCTATCATTGGTCTAGTAAACACCAGAAAATAAGAGAAGACTCAGAACTGGAAATTCACTTTCGACGTCTCTGAAAAATACAGTAAGTTCACAATCTCCAAAAGAATATATTAAATCATTTAAATCCCTATTGTGTTTCAAATTAGTATAGCAGCCAACAACTGGGATTTTTTAGAGACTGGGATTTCAGAAAGTTTCTCTAGAAATAGGGACTCTGAGGTAGGAGTCCAGATTTGTACCTAGCAGTATGAATATCAGACCATGTGTCTACTACAGGCCTAAGACTGATATCAACAATTTATTTCTGAAATTTTACTAAGTGCTTGAGTCATGGGGGCAAAGATAGGAGAACATTTTAATTAGGCCTGTTCTGTGGTAGTCTGAAAAGAGCAAGCTACACACACAGGGAAAGACACTATCAAAATATTCGATAACTGCAAAATACTGTCAGAGACCAGATCTCAGGAAGTGTATTCTGAGAAGTGGTGTGAAACATCATTGGAAGCCCTCCAATGAAACTAAAGGACTGCCTGGAACCCACAGAGATGGCCTGCATGTGGCCTAGAGCCTGCAAACAATGGAGATAAGGATTGGGGATCAAAGTGGAAGTCTGCTCCAGTTGCTTGATCTGATATGTCTCAACCACGCTCATGAAGAAAAGCAGGGCAGTGAAATGAGAGGCTGCACTGATGGGTTTCAGGAGTTTCTTTGACACCAACCCTCCCCCACTGGCTGGCCCAATGCTGGATCCAGGAAAGGTGATTTTTTTGTTCTATATCCTAACTTTTCTTTTATTCTCTTCCTCTTTCTCTTCCTCTTCTCTTTTCTAGAATCATTAAGTAACCATATTTTTTTCCCAGTTTAGGAAGCCTGAACGTATGTGTATTGTGACTTTTGTGATCTAAATAATCAATCTTTATGACTGAGCAGACTGAGTGTATATAATAATCAAAGTACCAGCTTTTATTCCTTCTACAGTATTCATTCAATCATATGTTCAAGTACAGACCTTGAGTGTTATTTCACCTTAATCCAATCAAGGGGTCTTGGATGATCAAGTTTTGCCTTGAGTTGTCATAATTTGGTTTCCCTCTCTGGGAAACCCAGGCCTGGGAGGAAAGCTGGATCCAGCTGTATGTAGGCTCCTCTCTGAGTGGGAGACTAGAAAGCAAGGGGGTCCATCCCAAATCCTTTTGGGCTGTCATCTGGGCTGTGTCACTTAGACAAGAATTTGGATCCAGCCACACCCAGGCTCTTCTCTGAGAAGGAGACTGGAAAGCAAGGGGATCAAGGCCAAACCTTCCTGGGTTTCTTGATCTGGGACATGAGAAATTCCAAACTGACTGAGCAGTCAGATGCTCTTACACAGAACTTATCACTAGCACAGTTGGTTTCTAGCAGTATTCAACTTCTTCTCTTTATTATTTATAAATAATTATCCTTGACCTCAGAATTCTGAGAATAAAAAAAGTGAAAATGTGAGTGTGTCCTTTTAAAACTGGTTTGTTGGCCTGCAAATTTATTTTAACCTTAGCTACTGTGAGCCCTTATCAGCAGGTTTTTATATTAAAGAAACAAACAGAATCTTTCTGTGATCACAGTGCAAATTGTTCCTTAACTGTGTATAAATGTGAGCATAAACTTGCTGGGAAGCTAAAAAAGTTACTCTAATTAATCCCTTAGAGAATAATTAGTAGAGTTGAAGATCCAAAATTTAAACCTCCCATGTGTTTTTTTTTATAACAGTCTCACAGAGCACTAATAAAAGTACTACACTTCTTCTAAGAGCTAATGCACTTGTAAAACGACCAGAACATAAAATATTTGTGCAATAATCAGGAGACTGAAACAAGAAGAATGTTTAAATAAATACCACTTGTCAAAGAGAATAGACTCTTAGAATGGGTCTTTCTGTCTCTCCTCGGTTAATGTTTCTAGTTATTATGCTTTATGACTGTTTTACAAGACACCATCATTTTTTATTTTTTGTTTGTTTTTGTTTTGAGAGAAAATGAATTAAATTTGCATTCAGACAGATTTGTGTGTACCGGGTTTAGGTGGTGACACTAACATGCTCAAATTTAATCTGAAGGGTTCCAAAACCAAACCTAAAAAAGTACAATTGTTTAAAAAAGAAATAAAAAAAAGAAAAGAGGTTGTTTGTTTTAAGCAGTGTATTTTTATTTACATGGAAATCTACAACAGAAAAAACAGGATTAAAAAAACCCAAACAAATAACAAAACAACAAACAAAACCACAACTATCACTTGGTTTTGCCTTTTGGAAATATCAGAAGAGAAAACCAAGAAAGAAAAATTTGAAATACATTTTTGTTATATTTTTCTTGAAAATTTGTAAAGACAACAAAAACATGTTTTGACCTTTTCTGCTTTGGAGAAAGGTTTAATTATAAGAGTGCAGGAGAAGAACACAGTAACTAGACATTTACCAGACATAACAGTCTAAATATTCAGCTACTTAGGTGCACTTATCCATTGAATTAAGAAAAAGATGCATGTGCAACAAATGCCTGATGATGAAGTTTAATGTCAGTATGCAAGTTAATTTGGCTCCTGTGAGTTTTTCCTTTCCCTCTTTCCAGCCCACTTCCTTCTCCCAGACTTTCCCAGACTGTTGTCCATCTTGACCCGCACTGCCCTGCAGAACTCCAAGCGCATCTTGGTGCTGCAGCTCATGCTCAAAAGAGCTTCCGTAATTCTGGGAAGCTTGTGGACCTTAAATCCTCTTTCCTAAACTTTCAGACAGAAAGTCACCCAGCGTGAGTCACTAACGGTCTTTGGGAAACATACTCAGCAATATTAAATCTTTCTTTTAAAGCACCCAAATAATTTTTGCTATCTTGAACGACTCCCAGTCACAGTGTCTTCAATCACCTCTTTTACTGCACCATTCAGAAAACAGTTCTCTTCTGTGTCTTTGAAGACATCTGATGAAGATGTAGTTGAAAAACGATATCAGGTATCAGGCTGAAAAACAATCTTGAAGGACAGAAGCATGTTTGATAGTAAGTAAAGAAGAAAGATGGCAATTTCTAACAAAACAGTAAATTAAGTTTAAAAGTTCTAGGATAGCTTGTTTTGTTTTGTTTTATTTTTGCCTGACACAATCAGTAAATTGGCAGGGGTTCTGTATGTATGTCTTTGTGATTTGATCTCTAAATAATCTGGTTGTTTTTTGTTTTTTTGTTTGTTGTTTCTTTTTTTAAATTCTAATTATTAAAGAAGTAATTTGTTCTTTTATCATGTGACATAATTAATTAAATTCTACTGCTCCATCTTAAACTGGAGCTGGCAATGTGTGCTTGCAGCCCAGAAAGCCAACCGTATCTTGGGCTTCATCAGAAGAGTGGCCAGCAGGGTGGGAGGTGATTTTTCCCCTCTGCTCTCATGAGATCCCACCTGGAGTTACCATCTCAAGTCCTGGATCCCCCAGGTCTGGCAGGACATGGAGCTGTTGAAACAAGTCCAGAGGAGGGCACAAAGATGATGAGCAGGCTGGAGCACCTCCCTCATGAGAACAGGCTGAGAGTTGCTGTTGTTCAGCCTGGAGAAGAGAAGGCTCCAGGGAGACCTTATAGAGACCTTCCAGTACCTAAAGGGAGCCTACAGGAGGGACTTTTTATAAGGGCATGTTGAGATAGGACTAGAGGAAATGGCTTAACACTGGAAGAGGGTAGATTTAGGTTAGACATTATGAAGAAATTCTTCACTATGAGGGTGATGAGACACTGGCACAGGTTTGCCAGGGAAGTTGTGGATGCTCCCTACCTGGAAGTGTTCAGTGCCAGGTTGGATGGAGTTTTGAGCAACCTGGTCTAGTGGGAGGTGCCCCTGCCCATGCAGGGAGGTTGGAACTAGGGGATATTTAAGGTCCCATCCAACCCAAACCATTTTATGAATAAGTGAAATTTGGGGGAAAAAAAAGTTAATAATTTTTCCTAATTTATTCTCAATATTTTGAACAAAGGATGAGATATTCCTATGAAGTAAGAAAGTGGAATTGAAATTAATTGAAAAAGTGGTGATTATCAAAAAATCTAACATTAGAGAGAAAATGTATGCATGAACTATGTCATATGAACAACTGTAACACTATGTGTTTTTGTAGCTTTGGATGGAAGCCTTCCTCCAGAATTTGTGAACTACTTATTTTAATTGTATGTATCATTTGGGGAAGTGGGACCCAACCCTTTCCTAGCCTGGATGTGAGAAAAATTACAAGTAATATTTAGTAAAATGCCTTACAAATCTAAAAAGTAAACTGAAAAAAAAATTATCAATCAAAGGTTATTTTAAGATTTTAGCAGATCTGATCAATTTCAGGATCAAGAAGATATTTTTCATAAATAAAGGTGTTTCTTTTAAGTAAGACTGAAAATATTATTGACACAATTACCTTGGAGATACTATTTGTTTTCAAATGGAATCAGTTAAGACAGATCATGTAAATATGCCTCTATTGTATTAATCTGTGTCATCAGTTCCTGCAAAGACAGTCTCAGTAATGACATGGAAACCTTGTAATTATGGGCAATTGAATCATGTTCTTCCAATGTAAACTGGCCTTCTGCTCTGAGTTTGTGCCTCTAACTGCACTGAAACCTGAGGTGGCATGGCTTGAGGTTGTGCTGGATAGCATGTGGCCTCCATCCCCTTAAAAATTATCTCCACATAGTCTATGAAACAAGGATGTATAGGCATGTTTCTAGAGGTTGTGTGTGATGAGTGTGGGTATGAGATAGCAGCAGTGATTACTGCACAGTACACCACTCACTTCCAGAGGATCTGGTGAATTTGGAACAAAATGCATATAAGTTAAATAACCTGTAGTAGTCCTGTAGTAGTCAAATCTTTATACTCAAGGACAAAAACCAAGCAAAACCTCTGACCAGCTGCACATGTTATATGCCTTTCCCGAGAGGTGAGTTGCAGCAGCACAGTGCTGGCTAAGGCATTGGTATTGATTCATGGTTCTCCTGCATTGCTCTGTAATTTTAAGATGCTTTGACAGCTGTCACAGGTCAAGGATCTGTGTATTACCTGGCAAAGGTGGGTGTAGATTACACAAGTAGGAGCTTTTTTTTAAGTTGCCTGCTGTTCCATCTCGTAAATGATTCTTGCTACCTTTTCATTGAAAGACTTATAGGTGCAGTATTTTGCTGCCAAAAGAAATCCCCTTAGGCCTAAGGAAATAGGAAGGAAGAAGTAAGGGGGTGGTTTTGTAACACGATGAATCTCTGGTGAGCTACTGCTGAGTTTTATAACAGCATTGCTTTAGTTTTCATTCCTCAGCATGCTTTGGCAATGTTTCAAAATAATGGCTAAATATAGGAATGCTCAAAGACAAGGGTCATATTACTGCCACACCAGCAGTAGGAGCAGCAATAGCAGACTATTAAAACTTCACAGAACTTGCTGAGGGACTAAAGAAGGGAGAAGAACGGATACTACTTCTTTCTTCTCCTGTCACACTGTAACTAGATCTGTCCTAAACAATAGAAAAGGACAGTGAACATTCAGATTGACTATTGGCTTGTTGTTATCGGTGCTTTTAGCAGAGATGCCATCTCATGAGGTTTTGTCTTGTGATAATCATCTTCCTCCCAGACCAAACTTAGAAGTGGGTCTGGGGGATAATACATGCCAGGGTTTCTTCTCAACAAGCAGTGTAAAGGATGCCACCTCTTTCTGAGCAAGAGATAGCTTCATTGAAGAGATGCAATCTATGATGTGACAGAGCATTAGAAAAATTTATGATCCATTTTCTTTCTAATATAGATTAGCTACTGGAACAGAGGATTATTATTTTGGACTAATCCATGTGGTGCAAATGACTTGTCTTTGTTAAACTCTACCATAAGGGATCATTCCCTTTCTCTGGTTAGGACATCATAAGAAGCTGAAACTCTTTCAAAGATGAGAAAAGGGAAGGAAGGTAACTGCTAACTTTATTCTTTGTTTAACCTACAGCTCAGAGAGATGCGGCCATTTCCAGTCTGTGTACTGACTTTTCAGTTCTGTGATGGAATAGAAATGGCCATAAATGGAAATGGAAATAGCCATAACTGTCCTGCGCAAGAAAATAAGCAGAGGACAGAGAGCTGGGCATGCTGTGCTGTGCTCTCACTTGAATAGCAAACTACTTTGGGTGAAAATGCCCTACAGCACAACTTCTGCCATAACTTCTGCCATCCTGGAAGGTGGATAGAAAGATATTAAGGGTGTATGAAAGGGATGGAATGAGGTTTCATGGTCAGGGGTTCCTCAGCACTAAAAAAAAAGGAAACTCAGGTATAATCACAAAAAATGCATTATTTTCTCATATTCCATAGCCACCATTATGAAGGCTTGGATATTTTTGTAGCTTTTGTGTAACTTTAAATCTTTACTTACTTGGATACATTAAGTTTCTGTGTGGCTGTATAACACCTTTTCCACCACCTTCCTCTCCTCTTTGCTCACTGTAGCTGTACAAGCATATAGGTTGCCTATGTGAAAAACCACCCTGACATTCCTTAAGTCAGACATTATTCAAGTTGCCAACATTCAGCTTTACATTTACAGCATTTTCGGTACACATTTTTGCACATCTCTTAAATACATTTATGCTACTTTAAAAATTATGTTTTAAATTTTATAAATTGAAATTTTCCCACTTATTTTATATTACTTACTCTCATTCTATCCCTGTGTTAGGGATTCTAGTTAGACTAAAGGGGCACGTTGAGGAGATATAGGAAGATGGAAATTAAGTAACCAGTCTCTTTTATGTTACAATTTCTGCCTGATTCTAAGCATGTAAATTATAATGAGACTACCTTTCACATGAGTAAAGTGGTTGTAATTAGACGTAAGTGATGGAAGCAAGCCTGAGTTACAGTTCCTTATACATTACTTCTTCATTTGGCACACTTTCAAATTTATCTAATCATCACATCTAAGCTTACTGTCATTACACTGAGACATAGCACAAGAGCTTCAAAAAAGCATGAACTCCACATGGGGCTTTCAATGATGTTGGCCCTTAGCAATAAATGACTCTTTTTCTTCTTATGCACCAGAGATACCAGAGGACATAACCGTTTTTGCAGATTAGCTGGTGATTTGGCCTTGGTCCAAGTAGCACTCAGTGACCATATTTTAACAGTAAAAAGAAATAAACTTTCAGGTATAGGAACCACAAGAAGATAGTTTGTCCTAAAAAAATGTCAGCTGTTCAGCATTTCTATTTGGTTTCACTGATCAGATTTTGCAAAGCCAAGAGACTAGAAGCAAATAAATGGTAAGTCATTAAGAAATATATTGTCAGCATGAACACTAAAGGTGTTTTCTTCCTAATAGTGTATTTCAGACGAAGAAGAGAAAGACCCATTTTAAGTAATATGAGTTGGTGCTTAGTAGAAAGGATGATTTTATGAAAGTCTGGGTCACTTTACAGTGATGTCTCTTGCTTAGGTAGCAAAAGACTTTATAAACTGATTGTCCCACAAGTTCCTGTCTGATGTTTTCTGTACAGCTGTGTCAAAGTTTTCTGCTGTCTTTTGCTACGTTGATGGAGCTGTTCATACAATCACGGAGAAAGCCTCACTGAATTATGTGGGCTAAAAAACAGCTCCCCAAACTATTTGTGTTTTATTTGGGCTATTTCATTCTTCTGGCTTTATAGTGCGCTTCTACAAGTTGCACTGGTATGAACAGATGTCACAATGGAGTGAGGAAAGTGGTAAAACTTGTACACAGAGCAATGACGTTTTATTCTCGGGAACTGTACTATGTGAGCAAAGATTTGCAAACTCAATTCATTAGGTGATGTTCATGTGACACCTCTTTGTCTCTATTCAGTTCTTGTTTCTGTATGTTTGGGTTTGCTCAGAGAACATCTGATGATACATAATGATGGCCACATAAAAAGTGAAGGCCATGAGCATCTGTGTATGTCGGGCAGCCCAGGAAACCTTACTTGCCCGAAAATGCAAGTTTCTCTCAGGATAACTTAAGACTTTACATTTTTAATTTTTTGACCTAACACATTTGAAATTTCAGTTAGCTCCCAAAGTCTTCTTTTTGTATGTCTGTCCAAGTTCTTGTTTCAATATTTGAAAATACAACACTGTACACACTGACTAAGCATAATACTGAATAAGAAACTCAACTTTAAGCAGATACAGACATCCTTTCCAGACTGGAATAGTCCTGATTGACTACAGTCTGTTTTACATTCGTCCTTGAGTGTACCACTGTCTCAAATGCAGAAAAAAATATTTCTACAACCAACTTTGTTGAAAGGGTAAATATGTAACTTGAAAAAAAGCCCAAATACAGAATCTTCAAAGTCCACCAAGACTTCTCTAAGTATTAATATTCATTAAAATCTGAATTATTTTGGACTAATAGAATGTTTATAAAACACAAATTGCCCCAATTCTTTCACAAATGTTGAATTGTCCTTCAGTGATATCACTGTGTTCATATTTCTGTGTTGAAAAATCTTGTTTGAGTATGGTGACAACTTTTGCTAGGTTCAAGCATTCATATTCTCTTTTAAGATAGAATCTGTCAGTTTGTTTAGTTGAAAGGAACATTTGGATAGTTTACTGACTCAGTTATAAATTAGACCTCACGACACTGCACCATGGTGAGCATAGCAGTGTTCACCATTTTATGATCTCAGTTCTTTCAAACTAGTAATATATTTCCCTTTGACTCTAATAAGAAATATTTTTTATACTTATTAATTATTTGTTACTTGTTTTGTATCACACACAGAAACTTTGTTGAAATGTAGTGTGAAGAGCACAAGTATGGAGTGGGCACCATGTGACATGAGATTCAATTTTCCAGCTGCCTTTTAAGTGCGTGAGGGAGAGGAGAGGGCCTCTGAATTCAGCAGACTCAGAGGTCTCTCATAGCTGTTAGACATTAAAAAAAGAAGAAAAAAAAAAAGAAGAAAAAAAAAAAAAACNTAAGAGACAGCTGAAATATAATGTATGATCAGCTGCTCCACAGATCTTGCCTTGTGCTGGAAAGAACTATAAATTGTAGCAGTTCTCAGTTCTGATTCTGCCCCTGGGTGTTGACACTGGAGTTGTTCCACTTTTGCTTCTTAAGCTAGATATGATGCCAAAACATCCTTCTGTTAATGCCAGA
>JAAWXA010000029.1:6103372-6492473 GCA_038090715.1 Florisuga fusca | reverse complement strand
GGGGGGGGTTTGGGGAGGAAGATAGAAAAGCTTAGGCATTTACAGACCATGATATTATAGTTGTGTGGCATTTAGCATCCCAAATTCTTCATTCTTATTCCATCACTAAAAATCAGTTTCACCGAGATCCTGATGAGTTCTTCAATTGAGAATTATTACAGGTTTCTATATGAAAAAGATGGATCAAAACTTCTATATGTAGAAAAACTTGTATATGTGTGTTGCATATCTGCAAGTGATAAAAATGGGTTTTATTAGTATGTCCGTTAAATGAATGAAAATGAACAGATTGCATGAACTTTAAAGCAATGTTCTTCCATAAGGGCAGAATTAGGACCTTAACTTTGGGCACATGCTTTGGTGTGATTCTCAAACTTTCATCAATATTTATGTCAAGACCTTGAAACTGATGGTTTATTTGCTCACTCTTGAACCAAAAATGTTATGCCAATTGAAATTCTGACTCTTTGAAAGCCCCCCTTTTTTTGGAGGTGGACCTCCTCACAAGATTATAACCTTCTAACTCTGTATTGTTGTCAGACACAAGTAATGGTTTGCATAAATCAGGAGTGACTTGCTTCCTTTTATAGTTTCTGTTACACAGTGATATAGGTTGTATCACTTCAATTTTGCACATTTATCCATGTTAGGAGCAGTGATCCTGCTCTGTTGAGTTCCAGGTGGTGTAGGAGCATTTTGAATCTATCCATGGCAGGTCAGTGTTTTAACGAAGGAGTGAAGAAGGGGCTGGGGAAAGAGCTCCCTTATTACGTGCTTGCAGAATTAGAATCACTCAGGAGGATCTAGCAGCTTGATAACTCTGATTTCTCATAACACTGCCATCTCAGAAAGTTTGTTACAGGCTAACATGGTATAATCAGTCCTGTCCCCTGCCATGTGCTGCAGTAAAGCACAATTCTTTGCTCAAGGCCATACTGAAAGCCTCAGTCTCACACTTGGTAAGCTTCAAAATAGATTGCTCTGATAGTAATATAATCTTGCTTTGTAAGAAAATATTCACAAATTCAGGAGAATGTCCTGAAGGGTGGGAAATGTCCTTTCTAAAGATTTTTCTGGTTTGCTACGGTATGCTAAAGAGTAGAAGGTTCAGACGGTAGAATAGAAAAAAGTTTGCAGGCTTCTAGTAGATTAAAACCTGATTGACAACGAATGAGTACAGAAAGGAAGAGGAAAGAACCAAACCAATACATATAAACTATTTGTAAGCATTTAAGGTCAGTAGCAATAACAACTCAGCAGGTTCTGTGTTTATTTTCTGCCTCCACTTGCTCAGAATCTGTGTCTAATCAGTGACGAACACTGTTAAGCACTGGAAGCCTAATGCACAACAAAACATCTGCAAAGGAGCTGTTGCAAAAAGGCAAGCTTAGAAGACAGTGGACTTTATACTTAGACCTTTGGCTGCCATTTGGGTTGTTGGATCACTGTACATCAATCTAGTATTCAGGTCACAATTTGTTAATGGTGATATCAAGTATAAAATTCTTTTGATTACATGATGACTTCATAGAAACGAGCTGTTTTGTGTCTATGGTAGCGAGGAAAGATGCTGGGTAAGCAGAAAGGTAATTTGCAACTAGACAGGTTATTGTAAGTACAGGGTTGCTGGAATGGTACTAATCTCTTTACTCCTTGCTTGTTGATTATATAGTGCTCTATAGACAAGAGAACTGAAATTGCCCTTTCCTGGTAGGGCCCATAACTTAATGCCTTAATTCCTTATCTAAAGGAAACTCACATACTGGTGTAGGGAGCTGCAAAAAGGATTACTGAAAAGAAGCTGAGAAGCACAGTCGTCATATGGGCCAACTAGCTGCTTAGACTCACATTTCTAAGGGAAAATAGTATCTTGAAGTTGACTATTTCAGAAAAAGATTTGGTATTGTTTCAAAGAGATAAATTAAAGGGCTGGATAAGAGATGCATCTTTGATCAAGACGCACCTGAGATGCTGAAAGTGAACTGTATAGAGAGGTTGGATCACTTCATTTTGCAGCACTGGCCCTAGACTGAGGATAGAGCTTGTCCTTCCTTTACTTGCCACTTAGACTGCATCTAAGAAATGCTTTGGTCCTCTAGTTCAAGAAAGTTACTGAAAAACAAGTTCAACAGAGGCCACCAAGATGCCTGGGAGGCTGGAGCATCTACCCTGTGAGGAAAGGCTGAGGGAGATAGACTGTGCAGCCTGGAGCAGAGAGGACTTCAGAGGGACTTAAAAACATCCCCAAAGTGCTTATGGAGAGGTATCAAGGATGCAGTTATTTAGTGAGGTGTGTAGCAGGAGAACAAGAAACAGTCACCATAAATTGAAATAAGGGGGAGTTCTGAAAGAAAGTAAGGAAAATGTTCACTATGAGGATAATTACACAAAGGACCAGGTGACCCAAGAGGCTCCAAGATCTCTGTTCTGAGAGGTCTCCAGAACATGACTAAACAAAGATCTTGGCAGCATAGTCTGAATTTGGTGATGACCTCACCCTGAGGAGGCACTTCAGCTAGATGAGCTCTTAAGATCCCTTTGAATACTAATTGTCCTCTGAGTGTCCAGGATCTGCTGCTTCTTTCAGAATTGCTGAAAAATCTACTGCTGGATTTTTGTAACAGCTGTGTAATGTGTTAAGTCCCTGCAGTGAGGAACAGAATTCAGGACTGTCCTAGTCCTTTGGAGTTGCAGTGTACTCTTCAGATCATAGAATCATAGAAGCACAGAATGGTTTGGGTTGTGAGGGACCTTAAGGATCATCAAGATTCAAACCCCCTGCATGAGCATGGACACTTCCCACTAGACCACGTTGCACAAGGCTTCATCCAACCTGGCCTTAAACAGTTCCAGGGTTGGAGCATCAACAAATTCCCTAGGCAACCTATTCCAGTGTCTTACTACCCTCATGGTAAATATTTTTTTGCCTATTATCTAATCTAAATCTACCTTCTTTCAGTTTAAAACCATTACCCCTTGTTCTGTCACTATGCTCCCTGGAGAAAAGCCCCAGTGCTGCTTTCCTGTACTGGAAGGCTGCTATAAGGTCTTCCCAGAGCTTTCTCTTTTCCAGGCTGAATAGCCCCAACTCTCTGTCGACAGTTGTCCTAAAAGATATATTGTGATAATTATGTAATTAAAGTTAATGACCGTATAGACTTCCACACTGATTGGCGTAAGAAAACCTACTTCTTCGTGATTTCCTAATTCCAGAGAGCATGATTTTGTCATTTTAATATTGCTATTTAACATCATATTTTGTGTTCAATTTCTATGCTGTTGAAACAGAAAAGCCTAAGACCAGACATTACGAAATCCCTGGAGTGAATTGCAATTTGTATGAGGCCACCAGCTTCCTGGCATGGGCCTTTCCCACTTCAGCTTATTAAAAGGGTTTTTTTTCACTGACAGCCACTAGGAGGTGATGACTTGGGTTTCACTATTGGGTTTCACAGTGCTTAGCTCAGAGCAGAGGAACACTGACACTTGGAACAGCAATAATTCTCACTTTTGCTGAACGCTGAATCCATATGTCAGAAACATAGTACCATTAGTTTAATAAGAATATGATTTTCACAGCCTAACAGGATTTTGAACACTGTATTCTTCTAACTTCAGTTTTGGAAATAGAGAGCTGATTTTTAATGAAAATTTTCAGTAATACTGCTTTTGAAGCTCCATGGGAAATCTTACCTTGAATACTACAAGTGCAAAAAGTAATAACCAAATCTTAGGATTTTACAAATGAAGATTTTAGATAGGATAAGCAATACTGAATCCATCCTTCTCTTAAATGGTTAAAAAGATAATGTGCCAAAACATGGCATTTGATAATATGCAATACAATTTCAGAGTTTTGTGCCAGTCAAATATCTTCATGAACACTGCAGGAGAGTCCTCTGCTGTGGGTTTTATCATAGAATCACAGAATCATAGAATTAGCCGGGTTGGAAGGGACCTCAGAGATCATCAAGTCCAACCCTTGACCCACCGGTGCAGTTGCTAGACCATGGCACTGAGTGCCACATCCAGTCTCTTTTTAAATGTCTCCAGGGACAGAGAATCTACCACCTCACTGGGCAGCCCATTCCATTGCCTGATCACCCTCTCCATAAAGAAATTCTTTCTAATATCTAACCTAAATCTCCCCTGGCACAACTTAAGACTGTGTCCTCTTGTCTTGTTGAAAGTCGTCTGTGAAAAGAGACCACCTCCCACCTGGCTACAGCCTCCTTTCAGGTAGTTGTAGAGAGTGATGAGGTCTCCCCTGAGCCTCCTCTTCTCCAGGCTGAACAGCCCCAGCTCCCTCAGCCTCTCCTCATAGGGCCTGTGCTCGAGTCCCTTCACCAGCCTGGTTGCCCTCCTTTGGACCTGTTCCAGCACCTCGACATCCTTCCTAAACTGAGGGGCCCAGAACTGGACACAGTACTCGAGGTGTGGCCTAACCAGTGCTGAGTACAGGGGCAGAATCACTTCCTTGGACCTGCTGGCCACACTGTTTCTGATACAGGCCAGGATGCCATTGGCCTTCTTGGCCACCTGGTTTTAGATCTGTTCTTGACAATTTCAGCTGTTCATGTTCATTATAATTTTTCTCTTCACTAGCACTCTAAGTCTATACTGGGATAGAATTCAGTTATGTTAGGTGTTTTATAGTCCCAAAATAAGGTATTAGGTGAAAGACTTTTTGAATAAGGTGGAGCAGGAGGGTATAACAATAGAATAACATTTCTTTCAGGGACTGGCTCACTAGAGAGACATACAGTCTCAATGGATGAGTTTTAGTCCTAATTAGGGCATTGTCAGTGGAATAGCTATTGTCCTAATCAGAAATTGTGGCAGACAGGTGGTCTTTTAGACATATTGTAAAGGATACACAATGCATAAAAGTCACCAGAGACCAAACAATGTGCTGACATTGATCCTTGTGCTCTTCCCAGTGCTGTTCTTTGCACTGAAATTTGGGGCTTATGCCTCTGATAAATATGCTACTAACCATGCAATTTTGGCTTTGAATTACTATGTTAACATACAACACACTTCCATTTCATGCCAGGATAGCATAAATAGCCTTACAAAATATTAATGCAAATATTTATGTTGCGGCATGACTGTTAAGTGTTAAGTGGTTTATGTGCTGACCACTTGGACCCCGTTTTACAAGCTGTTATGTGTCTGTATTTCATTTTAGGAAGAGTGTAGATACCTCACAGTAACAGAAACATTAAAATTCTCCCAGTGTCCATAGCAATCACATTTTTTATCACATGGTTTCCATAAGTAGAACTGCCTAAGCTTGAGTGAGCCATGACCCTGGGGGGGGAAGAGACAGTATTTGTCTTCTACTTAGGGCTGCCTGAGATTTTCCAATTTGCTTGCAGATCTCTCTGCTACTAAGCTCTCTAGTAGCCTAATCTGCTCAGAGATTTCTTAATATACATTAATAATGATAATTTTGGATATTTCAGTGGTGAGAAAACTCAGCTAGTAATATGTGTCAGGGAGAATGGATTAATGCCTTTTTTCATCCCAAGTACAATTATACTACAGCTATCACTGTCACTTGTGGTGCTTACACTACTCACAGGTAACGCTGGAATTGGAAAATTCTTGTTCCTTAATGTGAAATTGTGGGATTATTGTTACAAATAGTGTAAGATTTATTTGGCACAAGGCAGAGAGAGAAAAAAAGACAAAATACAGTTTTGTAAGCTACTGGTACAAATTTGAGGAGTCCTAGATTCTTGAGGGGGCTTTTATTTAAACCTTACAGAATGTTCATGACGTAGAAGCAGGTGGATTTTCTCTAGTTAATAACTTTCCATAGGACATTTTATTTGTATGCCTCTGTTGTTTTTGTTGGACTTCTTTGTCAGTGAATTTGTTTATTCTTGTCTTATGTATTTTGTGGAAATTTTTTTCCTCTTGCTTCATTTGTCTCAGAAGGTTTAGGGGATCTAAATCTAATGACAGATATTGCCAGCTCAGTCTGGCATTGAGGCTACTACTAATTACTTTCTAACATAGCTACTGAAGGATAATATTCCTTTGTTGCTCATGATTAATTTTGCTCCCTTTGCCTTATTCATACTGTGCTGGTTTAAGAAAGGAGAGCAGGTAGGTTGTACCTGAAAGAACAGGTCTGTGTGTACTCTGATTGTGATGCAGGGAAAGTTCTCCATTTTGCCCTTTGTCCCTAGAAGGGTTGAGAACACCCAAGCAGGTTGGGGTCCTGAAAGTATGTGGCTCAAGAGAGATTAGACTCCCATATCCCATATTGTAAGTTACTACTCATCAGGTTAGGACATTTCAGGAGCTTGCATACTTATTTTAGAGTAACAAAACACATGACAAATAAATATTTCAGATAAACTCATTGATCATGACTAAGAATACGTTACATAGCAACTTTCATAGAATCATAGAATCATAGAAATTTAGGGGTTGGAAGTGACCTCAAAAATTCATCTGGTTCAATACCCCTGCCAGAGCAGGGTCATCGACAGCAGGCTTCACAGCAATGTGTCAAGGTGGGCTTTGAATTTCTCCAGGGAAGGAGACTTCACAACCTGCCTATGCATCCTGTTCCAGTGCTCTGTCACCCTCACAGTAAAAAATTGTTCCGAACCTTCTATGCTCAAGCTTATATAGGTTGCCTCTTGTCCTATCACTGAACATCACTGAGAAGAGCCTGTCTCTGTCCTCCTGGCACTCACCCCTTACATATTTATAAACATTAATGAGGTCACTCCTCATTCTGCTCTTCTCCAAGCTGAAGAGACACAGTTCTCTCAGCCTTTCCTCCTAAGGGAGATGTTCCACTCCCTTAATCATCTTGGTCACTCTGTGCTGGACTTTTTCAAGCAGTTCCCTGTTCTTTCTTGAACTGAGGGTCCCAGAACTGGACACAATATTCCAGATGTGGCCTCTCTCGAGAACCTCTCTCGACCTACTAGACACCCCTCTTCTAATGAACCTCAGGATGTAATTGGCCTTCTTGGCCATGAGGGCACATTGCTGACTGATGGTGAACCTTCCATCCACCCCAGGTCCCTTTCCCCTATGCTGCTTTCCAACAGAGGGATGAATCCAAGCTGATGGAACTGTTTGAGGAAAAATTCTGCGATAAATTGCACAGAGGACAGAATGAGAAACCACATGCTGTTAGGATTATGGAAGGAAGACAGGGAATTGGGAACCACTTTTCTAGTGAATTCTGTGAGACTTGTGCTAATAGTAGTTTGGAACTGAGAAATATGTATTAGAAATAAGTCAATCTTCTTACTGAGACTGATGTACTCAAGGGTGTTAGAGGGGATGATTCAGGAACTCAGGGTCCAGGTTATTCATACACACAAGGAAAATTTTTCAGGTGAAATTTCACATTGAGATGGATTCAGAAAAAATATACAAGTTCTATCTGGCATCCTGAAATCTTGTCTGTACTGAAAGTGACTGAGTAAATCCAGTCAATTTAATTTATCCTCCTGGGGTCTGAAGAGTAACTTATTAACAGCCTACAAGTGTTTTCCTTAATACCCCAAATCTTCTCCCTTCTTGCCATGTAAGTATTCAGTGCAGGAAATTGAAAGTGTTGATGCCTAAGAAGAAAAAAATGTTTCTGATATGGATCATGTTTTTAAAACAGCAAAGTAAAAGAGACAGGTCTGACACCTGGTTATCTGATACTAGAAACATTTTAAACTGGAATAACTTCAAATTTATCAGCACTGGAAAAGTAATGTATTTCAACAAAGATTGATTCATGATTTCTTAAGGCTGTGATCTAAGTTAAGCACAAGTAATTTAGAATTGCTAGGTCAAATCTTGGAAGATGGTTAAAGAATGACATTTTAGTGTCAACATTGCAAATACTTTAGTGATAAACATTAAATTTGGTAATTTCAATTTACTAACTCAAAATACAGGGTTGTCTAACCAGTTACCTGCCAAGAGTCCATTACCTGCCACTCTGCCAAACACCCACAGGTGTGCCTGTGAAGCCCTCCCCATTAATGTACCATGCAGGTATTTTTAATTACTAGTGTATCACAGCAGAGAATTAATAATTAAGTCCTGTATTATTCCAGAGTCAATGCTCAGATGGACCTTAATATGGAAGATGACAGCCTCACCCACTGTGATTGGCATGGAGTAGTTCTTTACATACTGGTAATTTCTGCATGGTGAAAAATCTGACATGTGGTTGTGAAGGTCTTCTAGTGGCTCAGTGGCTGAGAGATTGGATGGTTTTGCTTTGATGCAGATAATAAACAGCTGTTTACACAGCATGTTTGCACATGCTCTAATAGGATCACTTTGCTTATTTGCTTTTTTTCCTACTAGTTGCACTGTGTTAACATCTGTCAAACAACAAATTGCAAGGTCTGAAATGCAGGAATATTAATGAAGATGCTATTTTCAACATGGGAGGGACATGAAAGTAAATCTCATAAACCCCTTTATATTTTATTATCTTTTCTCACTTGAGAATAATTACCTATTCCTCACATGATTTCTTCACCTGCATATTCTTGCAAGAGATTTTATTCCTTAGCTGGAAAGCAGAGTTAGCATGACTAACCCCCAAATGATTTCATGGTTTTATAAATCTTAAAGCCACATATTATGAACGTGCTGTCATATCTGGCATAATATAAATCACATAATTTCATTAAGTATTATATATGGACTTATTTACATTTTCTGACTGATCTAGGGTGTATCTTTAGAGAAAGATGCAGCCACTATGAAAGGTCTCAAGTGGGGAGGAAATCCCTGAATTTGTAACAACCTTAATCACTCTCAACATTAAAAAATGGGCATCTTGTACTTTGAATTTAGCTCTTTTTTCAGTCATTGAATATTTTTTAATGCCTTGATCTGCAGGTAACAAGTTAGTGTGTACTGTGTGGCAATACTGTTGGTGCTACATCGTGGAATCTATATACAGCTTTTTCATATGGTTTAGGAGGTTTAAGAATTACAAGTATAAGAATTCTCATCTACAAATCTGCCTGGAGTAGTACTACATCTGTATATACCCTTTGGAAAGTGGTTCACCAAAACACTTCCTGGTTGTACTGTCCAAATCCTTCCCTAGCTATACCATTTGGGAAGTATTTTTTTCTTGTGGATACTGTGGCTTCCAGCCTCTGGCCAATATTTATTTGTTTCATATCAAACAGAAATGCATCACTTGCATTTCTCTTGCCCATTTGGAGATTTACATGAGCAGTTTAACAATACTTCTGCTTCAATGACTTTGATATAAAAGCCTGATTCTGTAATTCTCTGCTGCTAGTAGAGCATAATAGATAAAAACAAAACAAAACACCAATGCTAATGCAGGTGCCTTTTATTGAAAAGTAGTAATTTAATGCCATGCACAGTAAAACTGTAAAATTATCTTATTATTATTTATACTTACCATTTTCTCTAAGATGATATACCTAAATAACATAACAGGTCTTTGCAGGTTTCTTATGAAACTGTTTTTCATTCTGGTAACCTTTAAATTTTCCTTTTGACCAATGTAATCTGTTTGTAGTAAACTAGCTTTTTCCCCAAAACCTACTGAACTACAAGACGAGATAAATTTTTTCATCTTTTTAAAAATGAAAAATAAATTTTGATTAATAAAGGGTTGTTTTTTAAAAATAAAGAAAAAGATATTTATATATATATAAATGTAGAAGCCGATATAAAAGAAATTCTTTCCCTCAGTCTTTCCTTACTGCCCTAATTTGGTTTTCTGATAAGGTTCTCTGGAATTTTAAAAGAAATGTAGGAAATTATAATTAACTGTATTTTCTCTGGCATATGTCTTAATTACATACTTATTACCTCTGAAACACACATTTCTGGTTGCCTTGACATTGTTCCTTCCAGGACATATAGACTGGTGATTATTACTTCTTTCTCAACCCAAAATATATCTCATGCTCTATAAGAATATGCAAAGGCAATATTTTCAGGTTAATTTGAGTGGTTATTTCCATCCCTCGGACTTCTTGGCATCTCAGTAATCTCCCAAAGGTAAATGTGTCCTCTTTTGAATAGACTTACCAGAAACGTATAAAGTTTAAGTTCTTCTTTTATATCCATGTTTCAACACAAGGAGCATGTATTGCTTCAGGTCACATGTCACTGTACTACAAGTATGGTGAAAAATTTATTAGACAGGACTGGAAATTTGTCTACACTTGTAAGGTAGTTTGAATTTGATTCTGAATTAGAGTAGGGTGAGAATTTTAAGTGTGATATATATTTTAGTCCCTGTGCTGACAAGTGAGGGTATGAGGGAACTGGATATTTGGCCACAATATTTCCTGCTAAAGCTTTTATGCTAACAGTATGATGGGGTATAAATATCTTGCACAAAATGGTTAAAACTGGTATGAGTACAAAAACTGCTTTTTATCTGCTTTGTTTTAAAAAAAAAAAATGCTAATTGCTATAAGGAAGTGAAATTAACATCAATGTGTTGCAAGATGGCTTTGTATTTCTACTGCACACTTGGCTGATGACTTTGTCCTGTAACAAAGGTAGCGTACAGTGGGAATTATCATGGATTTAGGGGTAGAGGTAGGGTAGATATAGATTGGATTTTAGGAGGAAGTTCTTCACCATGAGGGTGGTGAGACACTGGAGCAAGTTGTCCAGAGATGTGGTGGAAGCCCCATCCCTGGAATTTTTTAAGGCCAGGCTGGACAGGGCCCTGAGCAACCTGAGCTAGTGGGAGGTATCCCTGCCGAGGGCAGAGGGGTTTCAACTAGATGATCTTAAAGGTCTCTTCCACTCCTGAAAGTTCTATGATTCTATAATTCTATGACAATTACCTATCACCTGGAGATATTGTCATTATTGTATTGTTCTGGGATAAACCATAAATCTGTCCCTTACAAAGCAAAGAAATTATACATGAAGGAATAAAAGAATTTTTATTTATTTACAGAAATTAGCAACTAGTAAAGGAGGCATCAAAAATATGTTTGTCAGGACACTTACACGTCACTAATATGTTATGATGGTGCAGCTTTACTTCTCAGAATTGGAGTTAAAAAACTATTCCTAGGCTCACTGCAAAGTTCAAGAAATATGGTAGGGATCTATAGCAGACAGTCATCTGAAATATTACTATAAATATTTGCTGTTGAGTTTTCAGTTGTTTTTTTTGGGCTTTTTTTTGTTTTGTTTTGGGTTTTTTATTAGCTGGTCTCTGGAAGCATATTTCAACATTTTATATTTCCTCTCTTCACGGTTTTGGATGTGTATGTGGATGTGTAAAGTCTGGTAACTTTAAAGGATGCATAGTTACAAGAATCTTCAATTATCTGCTGTCTTGAAATAGAAATGCAATCAGGGCTAATCAGAGGAAGATTAATGGCTTTCAGGAAGAGAGGACCATGTTGTGTTCAAAATAGAGGTCTGATTCTAGTTTCAATGGAGCCCAGTGACAGCTGTGAGCATCTCAGGGCTGCCCTGCATCTGCAATTTGTCAACTCTGGAATTAACAGGCAAGTTCCCTGCTAACGGCTGTTAAAGCAACCTGGTCTTGTGGGAGGTATCCCTGCCCTTGCAGGATGTTGGAACTAGATGATATTTCAGGTCCCTTCTAATCCAAACCATTCTATGGTTATAATGAAAGATGACAGCCATGTCCCCTCCCTGCTGAGCTCACCCCAGAATGGTGAGTCCTGCTGCATGAGGAGGGAACATCTCCTGCAAGGGGAGAGAGTGGATGATGAGAGCAAAAATACCCTGCATTCTTCTGGGTATGATGATTCAACACTCAAACACAAAATCTTTGCTCCATGGGTCCCATGGGTTTCCAGATTTCCAGTAAAGTAACTTAGGATGTGGTGCTGGAAAATTGGCAGGTTGTGGAGTCTCCTTCTCTGGAGACATTCAAAACCCACCTGGATGCTTTCCTGTGACCTCCTGTAGGTGACCCTGCTCTGGTGAGAGGTTGGACTCGATCATCTTTCAAGGTCCCTTCCAGCCCTAACTTTATGTGGTTCTGTGATTCTGTGAGCTTATGCTGACACTGCTGTAGACCCTATCAGGAAGCAAATTTCCAAAGTATTATAGGGAATCTACTCAACTGTCTTGCAGAGAGTTGTTTCCACATGTCTTGGTGTTAGTCTTAGCCTCTTGTGAAAATTTTGAAAAAAACTATTCCATTCTTAATGGGCACTACTCTCTGAGTCTCAGCTGTGGTCAGGCTGTGTGACTGAAGGTGACAATAAATTGTATATAGAGTTTGGAGGTGTCATCACTAAAGATATATTTGGCTTCCGTGTGCATGAAATGAGTTCTTCAGAAGATACTATGACTGGATAAATTGCAAAATATTGGCTGTGGCTACACAATCTGCCCTAAGCAAAGAGTAATCCAGGAAGAAAAAACATCTTTCCTAGTTTCCTGGAAACTAAAGAACAATAAACTGGCATAATAGCCTCACTGATTTCCAGGAAGAAAAAAGCTGACAGCAGTAAGCAGAGTGTATCTGTTTCTTCTGTGACACCATCTCCAGTAAAAGAAAATTTCATCAATTTACTCTCTTTTACGAGGTAACCCTCAGCACCATTGGCAGAGTACCTACTGCTTTCTATTTGTTACTTTGTTGCTTTAATGTATGTTACAAGTCATAATTGGTTTAGTTATTAGTAATGTAACTTCACAATGAGGAGAGGACTATCCTAGTTTTAATAAAAAGCAATGATGTATCTCTAAAATTATGTAAAAATAACTATATAAAATGTCTCTTTAAATTATTATTATTATTTTGGTGTAATGTGTTAACTTTCATAGTGTTGTACTTCTTTTTGTCTAAATTAACTGAAATTACTTTTATCTATATTTTGTAAAAAAAATTCAAAATAATCATATTTTGCTATAGCATGTAATGCCAACTACCTTTCTTCTCAGTGCAGGCTCTGTTTTTTCTAAAGAACTATGTCCCTAGCCACCTGGCAGCTCATTCTTAATTTGTGTGCATTTAGTTACAGCTGACAGAAAAAAAGAGTTTTCCAAGGACACTCTGCAGACTTACCCAGTGGAAATTATAACCTCTATAAAAGTGTTTCATGATCAAATCCTGTTTTCTCAGGCGTGTTTTGTCAGATCATGGCCTTGGGTAGAAGTACCAGAGCCACTGAGCTGCCAGAATGACATGTTGAACTCGAATTACACAGAAGGTAATCAAACAACTCTTTATAGGACAGTTGTTTCCCTCTGTGGATTCCATTGCAGGGTCAACATTTAGGACATTCAGTAACTGTCACAGAGACACACTGCCCACCCCACAATATTTGTTTTTACAGTTCTAAACAAAGAGTAGCTGGGGTTTGGTGGTGGATTGTTTTTTCTACAGTTGCAGATTTTTTAATAACATTTTAAAAATTTGAAATCATGGTTTTCCTGACAGATCAAGAGACTTCAACCCTTGAAAGTGTGCCATAAAGTTAGAGGAAGTGATAAACCAGTGCAGAATATCAACCTCTAAATAAAATAGCACGAATAATATAGTTAAAAATAATGATCATCACCTTAAAAAAACAAAGCAAAACCAAAACAAACAAAAAAAACCCTACTAAAACCTTATGGTCACATAATATGTCCTTGTCACATGTAATGGTTTTTTTCAGGCCTATAATTGCAAAAATTATGTCCAGCCACAAGAGGATTGAGACTATTGGCCAGGAAGATGATTTGCTTTGTATAGAGCAATCTGAGAGGATTTTGGCAGCAGAAGGAACAGAGCAAAGTCCTTCAGAGCTCCAAGTAGTTGTTCCAGCAATTCAGTGACAGAGGACTTCACAGCACCTCTGACCCTCACGGGAGTACTCAGGGAATTAGATATTGTGCAATGCAAACAACAACACAGTAATCCTCTCTTCATTAATTAGCAAAAGATATCAACAAATATCTGCCATGGTCTACCACTATTCTTACAATATTCTGTTTGAAACTGGCCAATATTTTAAAGTTTAGATTATTTGAGCTATTCTGTATGTTAGAAGATACAATGTTAGAAGATATAATTTGAGATGGAAACTATGCAGCTATGTAGTCTGATACTAGGGTTGTAGAATCCTTCAGCCAGAAAGTTCTGAATTTGTAGAAAAAATGACAAATTGCTGTGTCTGAGGCATTACTTTGTTCATGTCAGTATTCTGAGATTTTTAAATGACCAGCTAAAGCAAAACTTGAACATAGGTTAATGATTTTGGAGTCAAGTGGGGGGGTGTAAATTTGTGTTGCTCATTTGAAACATGGTATGAATAATAATAAAAAAAAAGGCACACAGCTAGACTATGGCTGGTGAAAGAGATTAGAATTGAAGGAATTAGAAAGCAGGGGGAAAAGGTGGGAAAGTTGAAAATTAAAGTGAAAATCTGCAATGGAATGCATTCACAATACTGGACCTATCTGAAATCGTAAAATTAGCTGGAAGTTTAAAAATGAGAAAAAATATAGCATTTCCTGTAAATACCTTGTAAGGCATTGTTCTGACACTTTCCCCATAGAGGACTAATCTATAAACCACATTATGCCGTAGTCCTTTGCTTTGTGTTCCAGTACAATGAACCTCAAATTAACAAACCCCCAAATCAGCAAACAATAACCATTACAAACAATATTCCAAATGGAAAGTAGAATATCTTTTCACTCGGTTTAGATTTTTTTAGTTTGAAATGGCAAATTTAATTAATATATTGCATTACTAAAACCTCTCTCAGTTACTGAGAATGAACATGCAGTTGGTGTGATTTTTTCACAAACAGTATTTTTTTATATATTATTTTTTAAACTACCTGTATATCAATTTCTCCACTTAGCTTCATAGATGTAAGCCAGAAGTAATACAGCTGAAATTAATAAAGCTGTGATTCTGTAAAGCCAGCGCAGAAGACAGAGGAATTAAGTTACAGAACCTTTTTCTCTTCCTTCTTATAGTGAAGTAAAACCACTGCAAAGCTATTGGCTTAACTAGAAACCTATGTCATTTATATTAATATGAATTGAGAGTAGACAATTTGTTTTTATTTTCAATATCCATGAAAACTGAGGCCATATGTCCTACTATATAAAACATATTCTCTCCATAACTCCTGTCCATACAGAACTGGCATACATAAATTGCAGATTACAGTTCCAGTAGAATTTAATTGCCTCCTTCCTTCTCTTTTTCTACTGAAGTGGTTTAAATAAACAAAAGCTTTAGTTCAGCATTTTGCCAGCAACAAAACCTGGTCAGATTAATTTCAAAACCTTGAAAGGATGTGAAAGGTAAAACTGAAAGGAAATAAAAGATGGTGTTGCCTATTCATCAAAACACAGGGCTCTTTTATCTATGATACTAGTTATAACCTCTGTTGTATATGTGGCTACTACAGACCTATGTGATTCACAGTCTGGTTCTTAAATTTAAGAACTGACATGTCTGCCAGATGCTTAAGCTCTGATTGTAGCTGTTGGCAAACTAGTCAGCATAGTCAGTAGATCCTAAAGATTTATTCAGCTAGACATACACAAGATATCTATTTTATGGTGAGCAGAATTGCTTTTCTAGTCTGTGTTAGCTCGGTACGAAAAAATTTAGTTTTTTAAATCTTAAGCTAAATCCCACCCCTGATGTGTAATATTCTGAAGCAGTTGTCCACCAGTATTACAGGACATCTTTCTAAAATAAATGTGAAATGTTTCAGAGATGTGAGGCAGTATTGCCTCCACCTGATCCAACCAGCACTGGTTCCTTTTAAAAGTCTATTTTAATAAGTAGCTAGAGCTTGGATATCATGTAATATTTTTCCTCCTCTGCCACAGATCACTAAGTTTCTTACCAGTTCCCCTCTCCTTGTTGTCCAGTTGTCTGAAAGGGAATAAATCGGAGAACTGAAGTCACAAGTAGAAGTAGGATTTCAAAACCTCCCCTCAAAAGCTCTGGCTTACATGGCCCACACATTCTTTGCTGTCTCCTATGAAAGAGAGAAACTGTCCCCATAACAGGAGTACTAAGAAATTATCCTTTTTAATGAGATACTAAATATTGATGAAAGGGGAGTGAAGGTATCCTAGATATAGTGTTAGAAATCACTTTGGAAGAAACAATCTTAATAGTTAGGTATAATTTGTAAATAATAATTATGATGATCATGATGGTGATGATGTCCAGTGATTTTAATAACTTTGAACAACCCTGCATGGGTTTCCAAGAAATTTATGGAATTACAATATTTTTACAGCTTATAAATTAATTTTTAATGTACAAGAAATATAGAGACCATAGAGTGAGAAAGGCTCCAAAAACCTGAATATACTTACTTGTCCAAACTGTCTATCTCACAGCTCTCCAGATTGAAGTGATTAATTATCAGCTCATTTATTTTAAATTTTATTTATTTCATGTATTTTCATTTATTTCATCTGCTGTTATTGAAATATTTCTGTCCAACAGCATGTACAATAATTTATGTGTATGAAGTGACTGTGTTTGGGTTTTTTACTTTTTTTCTCCCTAATGAAGAAGGTTTTGATTCATGATTTACCGAGGCAGTTATTTGTTCACTATTTCAGGCTTCATATATTCATTCCACTTTCCTTAACGTTTTCTGTGGATGCTGTGGGTGAGCTTTCAGTGCTCTTTCGAATTATTTTCTATTGATCTATTGCATTTAAAAGTTCCTCAACACTGAGATAGTAAAGGTATACTACCAATAGGAAAGCTTTACTTTTACCTTTTCAGTGGTTAAAATGTCAAGACGTGGCTGTGAGCAAGGGTTCAGGTTTATCTTCGTATGAATGGCTGTTAACTAACTTAATCCATTAGATTTATGCTCTTTTCTGCAAGGCTAAATTTAGCAAGTAGAGCAATACTCTGGTCTCAACTCACTGCAAAGCTCACCAGGGAAATGGTACAACAGTTGGTGCAATGGCTTCCTGCAACACTAACTCAAAGGATGAGTAAACATGTTGAAGAACCCAGATCACATCTCCTCCCACTATCAGCAGCATGCAGGGCACAGGCACAGCACAGCCTTGCTGGCCGTGGCTACTTGAGAAAGCCTCCTCTCAGTCTGTGATTTTAGTGGTCTTGGCTGATGCTTTGCTTTTCTCTGGTTGTGGTGATGGATGCCACACTGCACTCAACAACGATTAACTCATTTTAGATATCTCAAGGGCCAATGTCCCTGGCTTCTACCTCGAGCTGATTGTACATGCCAGGACTTCCTACGGAGGTGTTAGGTATCGCCTTGATGACACTAAGATGCAGTTATCAGGAAACTGGAAGATAGGACCTTTTATAGTTTAAGCATCTTTAAAACCAGTGCATACTTTACATTACTCTGGTAATGTTTATGTAACACATTCACAGAACATCCTTCTCAAGGATCATCTCAGCACACACTTTAAAAAGAATTATGAGTATCACCACATAAACTCCATACAGCATATCTTCCTTGGGTTTAGTCCTGACGGTATCAATCATTCAGTTCTAGTTGATCCAGGAATAAAGCATAGCTTGTGTCTCCTGTTTTGAAGCTGCGTGAAGGATCTTACCCATGTCATTCTATGTCATATTTAAACGCAAATTTGAGAAGAGGTGGAAATTTGTGCTAAATATTGTGCAGATAATTTCCCTTAGTTTCAACTCTGCCACAATCCAAATATCTGTTTTATTTGCTTAGATGAGTTTTATTTTATAAATTACAACCCAGACAGTTGATTTGTATATATAAGAAATGGATTTATTTTACCAATATAATGTGATCTTAATTGGATTAGGCTAGAAAGTCACAAATGAAAGCAATGACTGCATTGCTCAGACTTGAGATTAAAGTTGTCTTTCCTTTCTTATGGTAAACCAAATGACATGGCTCTTTTGTAAACATATCTGCTCTCAGCAACTTTTTTTTTTTTTTTTTTTTTTTTTTTTTTAAGTCATAAACACAGTGTACTCCTTAAGAAAAAACAAACAAAAAACCCCAAAAGAACCCAAAACCTAGACTTTACCCTGTGTCATATACTACACTGGGTCCTGTGGAGGTCACATGAAGTGCATGATCCATCTAGAATTCTTTCAGTTTGCATGACTCTGTCAGTCTTAATCTGATGATACAGACAATCCTGAACAATCATCAGCATCCCTGCTGAACAATTATATCTGGCTTCCTATTGCTTTTCATACTGACCCTAGTTCTCAACTTGATGTACTAATGTCATAATTAAACAAACCCACCTCATAAATAGTTATGAAATAACACTCAGCCTATCATTCAAGCTGCCTGCAGGCATTTTTAGGTGCTCATTTTCATTTGTGTTATGTGGCTTTTCTATAACACTAATAATCTGTTTTTCCCGTACATCTTTCTCTGATTCCTCTCAGATGATGTCAGTTTATGAGATTAGTTCAACTCTCTTAGATGTCTTTCCAGGACTCAGTGACCTCACTCTGCAGGAGTGAACATTCGGAATGTGCAAGTGTGCTGTAAACTTCCTGCCTCTTTCTACCAACTATCCTGAGATGCTTTCTGCAAGTCCTAATGTGCAAGGAAAGAAACTGCAATGATGCCAGAAAACTGCTCTGCAGTCCCTGCTGATTATCAGCATCTATTTTGTTTATGGGGTCATTCAATTATGTCTGAAATTAGTTCAGTTATCCATTTTGGTTTGTAAGTGTACAAATAAAAAGTATTTGGAAATCTGGGGCTGTATTTGAACTGTAATTTTAGTAAATTGAAGAATGGTTCTAATTGTGGGGTCTGAGAGCTGTTTCACTTTTATGTAAATGCTGAGACTACAGACTTGTGTCAAAACCTCCCAGCTGAAAACTTCAAAGACATTCCTTCCAGGCAGAGAGTTTATTCTAGAATAGTGGAAGTTTCTCCCTGAGGTTCAAAGGGTCATTTCTAGAAGATTCATCCATAAAGACTGGTGGCTTGAGTAAAACAAACAAACAAAGAAAATAGTATGAATACTGACTATGCACACAAGATGACAGGATGTGGGAATTAATCACCAAGAAGAAGATGAGGAATAAATGCTTGGAGGGTGGTGGTGTGAATGTGGTTAGAGTGGAAAGAAAAATATTTCTCAAGTACAACAAAAATATTTTATGTGATATGTCATAACTTGCTCTCAACGTCAAGCCAAGGCTGGTGTCAAAGCTACTTTTGGAAGAGATATCAAGGAATAAGGAAACATTATTGTTGGAAAAAAAAATATGGAAGTGGTGTAAAGTCTAGTTTTGTTAAACTTCAGTTTTTTCTGTAGGTTGTACAAGGGACAGATTTTGTATCAGGATGTAGGATACTGGATGCTATTAGACTGGAAAAATAGACCCAAGGTAAAAAGCTTTTCTACACTTTAGCTGGCAAATTCTGCAGAGTGATGATATTTTTGTCACTGCAACATCCTGCAGGTCTAAGCTATCTTTCCTCATTGCTGGCTGTACCATTCCTACAAATTTAGGATTATATCTCCTGACTGTACTCCACCAAGGAATATTTCTGAGTACAGACTCTTCAGTACCCGGAATGCTCCTGCCTCTAGAAAATCACAGAATCACAGACTGTTAGAGGTTGGAAAGACCCCGAAAAATCATCGAGTCCAACACCCCTGCCATGGTAGGATCACTGACTGTATGTCACACATGAACATGTCCAGGTGGGTTTTGAATGCCCCCAGGGAAGGAGACTCCACAACTTCCCTGGGCAGCCTGGGCAGTAAAAAAATTGTTCCTCATATTTATATGGAACCTCCTATGCTCAAGTTTATATTGGTTGCCCCTTGTCCTATCATTGGACATGACTGAGAAGAGTCTGGCTCCATCCTTCTGTATATTACATCTTTATAAATATGTAATGCTTACATAATTATAAATATTGCATGTTTATAAATACATATTACATATTTATAAATATTAATGAGGTCACCCCTCATTCTGCTCTTCTCCAAGCTGAAGAGACCTAGCCTTTCCTCATAAAGATGTTCCAATCCTTTAATCATCTTTGTGGCTCTGTGCTGGACACTTCCAAGCAGTTCCCTGTCCTTCTTGAACGAAGGGTCTCAAAATATTTCCAATGCAGGAAAATAGTAATTTTCTTCTCAGTAGCACTGCATGCTTCAGGTATTCAGAGTTGTCAACTGCTTGGTCTTTGTATTTGACAATTAACTTTCACTGTTAGGTACTATCACATACAGTTCCAGAACAAAAATAGTGAGAGTATAACTTGCTTGTGAGAAAATCAAAACTTTCTCAAAGGGTGATGCCATGCAAGAGCAAGGCACAATGTGATTGCCACTGACCTAGCAATTTGACCTTTCTTCTTGTGCATATTCAAGCACAAATACATTCAAACAAATGTGCACATGTATTAAAAAGCCCTCAAAAACATATCTCACTAATCTGTTTTCTCAGACATGGACAAGAAAACAAACATTTGACAGGAATCAGTCAGTACCTGTCACATAGCAGAAGTGAAATCTGTGAGAACCTCTGTAGGTGAGGACTCTTTTATGCTGAATGCCCAGGCCATATCTGTTATCTTCAAGCAGTCTGTTAGTGCTAAATCTAGGGTACAGCCAGTTACATTTAGCAGTTGGTATGTTTCAGCAGTCTATATGAATCCAATGACATGCAATCCTATAGAAGAAAAATATATGCCTATATTAGTAAATTAAACTGTTTCAGTAACAGTTCTGGGTACTGTTGTCAGTACTACAAAATTTCTGGAATGACTGTTGGCACACTTTTGGCCTGAGTCAACAGGCAATCTCTCCAGAAATTTCTTTGCAAAATTTAGGGATTAACATAGGGTAGAGAACCATTTCCAAAAATCAGAACAGATGTTCTGGAGAGTTTAATATCTGTGCAGAGACTTTTTTGTACCATTTTTTTCATGGGAAGAGAGAAAAGGTGCTGAAACTGTGTTAGTTAAATACTAGAAAGGTGTATTTTCTCTGAGTATGCTGGGCTTCCATCCAATACTCAATCAGGAGGAAAAATATCTGGGATTGTATTTCTTTCCAACTTTTATGTGGAAATGTGTATTTTCTGCACAGCCTGCTATCTTTATGAGCACAAAATTGTTGAAATAGTATTTTTTCATAATATTTCCATTTTGTTTGAACATGTGTTACTACATTCAATAACTAACCAAAGATGAAAAATGTTTATTTACAAATTTATGTGTGTTTGTGTATAGTTCACAGGAAATAAAAGTAAAATGAACCAAAACTGTAATTTCTAGACTTTCACTGTTGATGAAGAATGAAAGTTTAAAAATATGTTTAAAAAACAGGTTTCCTTTTCTGACATACCAGTAATGAGTAACTAGAGAACCAGTAAGTAAATGGCAATATGTCTATTGTGCAGATTTATGTTAGCCTTTCATCCTGTTAGTACCACAATTTTTAAGCAATGAATTAGATTGAAAGTGTGAAATCTGATTGAAAAAAATTTGAATGTAACTAATATTACTATTATCATTCATGTGAGACAAATGCTTCTCACTATACACGTTTTGAGTAGAGATAGAATAATTTTTCTTCCATTCAAGTTTTCTTACATTCCCCCCCACATGGACGTAATTACACTGAAGGGCATCCTTCATCCTCTATACTTTGATCCTTCAACTGCAGCTGTGAGTTTGATGTAATTTTAATAATATTTGTGCTACATAATGGTTTGTAATAGGCTCCAGAATTATTTTCCAATCTAAGATGGGCTTCTCCAAAGGATTAAACAGCAAAGCATAACTCTCAACTACATGGAAATAAATGCCACAGAATCCAAAGCTTTCACAGTTAATACTTCACCACTAAAAGTCACTTTATGACATCAAAAGTCTCTATGTATAGTAATTTAACCTCAGACATTTTTTTTACATAAATGAGTATGGCTGCTGGTTGCCATTGTTGCCTGATTCAATGTTTTACAAAATCATTTCAACCTTTATTTTTTTTATAACTTTATATTTCTCTTCCACCTGTGTATAACTTAAAATCAACAAGTTAGTATCATGGTACTATAGTCTGACTGAAATGCTCTGTATTTTTAAAGCTCAAATGTCTCCTCAGTGATTTTCCCACAGGAAATGTAACTGCAAGTGACCAGAGTATAAGGTAAATGTATACATAACACACACTTTTTACTTTGCATTTTGAAATAAAAAAATATTAATTTCTACAATATATTATCATATTAAAAACAATTTTTTTCCATGTTCTCCTTAGGTTGCATCATTACAACAAAATGTATTTTATACCCCCAGACTTAATTTTCATTATAAGTATTCAAATGTAATTCCATTTGTATCTAGACCTAGATATGTTTTAAAAATTTGTACATAGCACCTCAAGATTAATCTTCTCCTTGTCTTCATATATAACCAGATTTTGCAGCAACTTTGCCTGGATTGGAGACTTGCAGGTTTAGTATCCATATAATGTCATGGTAGGTTGACCTCTGCTGCCTGTCAGTCCCCACCCAACTGCTCTCTCGCTCCTCCTCCTCAACAGGATGAGGGAGAAAATCAGATGAAAAAGCTCGTGGGTTGAGATAAAGACAGGGACATAGTTTACCAGTTACAATGGGAAAAACAAACTTTAACTGGGGACAATTTCTTTTTTTGACAATAAAAATCAAGCTGGCAATGAGAAAGAGAAACAAATTAAACCAACATTTTTTATCCCCTGTAAGGCTCAGCTTCACTTCCTTTATGTCAACTCCTTTATGTCCCCTACCCTGCCCCAAGAGGTTCAAGGTGATGAGGAATGGGGCTTGAGGTCATTCCATTGCATCTCTACTCTAAAGGTCCTTCCTCCTGACACTGTACCCCTGCTCCAGCACAGGTCCTTCTACAGGCTGTATGGAAATTCCTCCTTCAGCATGGTGTCTCCATGACCTGCAGGGTGATCTCTGCTGCAACACCAGGAATACCTCATTTTCTTCCCTCTTTTCTCACCTTGATGTTCCCAGAGTTGTTTCTTGCACTGCACATCCACCTTGCCCTCTGGTGATTTTTCCCTTTTTTGCATATTTTCTCCAGAGGCACCACAACCTTGGTCCAGCCATGCACTGAGGGGGTTCTGTCAGAACCAGCTGGAACCAGCATGGGGCAGTCCCAGCCTCTTCTCACAGCGACCTTCCTGCAAGTCCTGCTGCAGTGCCTGGCCACCTGCACCCAGTACAAATGTACTTTTCTTTTAAATTATGGAATTTAAGTATTTATGAGGTTTGGAGTTTTGAAAGTCTCCAGGTACTCTTGATAGTTATTTTGCATTGCTCTGGAAGTAAAAATTGTTTGAATTCAGATACTTTTAAGCTCTCTCCTTCTTCATTCTTCCTTCTTAAATGTTCATAAATTAACTCAAAGATAACTATTTTTTCCCAAATTCACCTAGAAACTTCCAAACAATCAGAGTATTCAGATATTAATGTTTTATAGCACAAAATGGTATAGTAGTGATAGTGAAGAGTGATGAAGTTTATGAGGATATGACATTTTAAAAACATATTTAAGGTTTTTTTTTACATTTTTAAAAACCATAAACACCAGCAGATCAACCATGATGTTTTTAAAACTTTTGACTCTGAAAACTTCTAGATGAGTTAGGAGCTGTAGGAAGAGCTGATATTAACATAGCTGATATGTTTATTGTAAAGGATATAATTACAAAGACAGATTTATGGGGCACCCTCACCGTTGAAGTCTTAAAGAACTGAAAGAAAGAACTCCATGCATATATATCACTGAAAATTGCAACCACATGACTTGATTCTATCTCTGGTCATTAATTAAAAGGTTTTAATTCTTTTCATTCAGCACTTGTTTCCTTCTCAAAGCCATGCAGTCATTCAGGTTGATCAATGATTTGATCACATTATCCTTCTGTCAGTTTAGTCTCAAATTCTTTTGTGACATCTTTTACAGTTTAATAGAGATAATTGTCAGGTTATAAAGATCTCAAGAGTTCAAGATTAAGATCTAACCAAACCCCACATAACCATCCCGTACTGATTATTAGTCTTTCATTGGAGACTCTCAGGTTGGTTTTCATGGAGGCCTTCCCATTATAACTCTATTTGCGGATCATGTATAAGGAGGTCATTTTTTTCTTGCTTTATTTCTAATTTTCCGTTACAATCTTCTGTGTAGTAGAAACAGAATCGAATCTCTAACAACATTCAGAAATGGCAAATTAAGTCTTCAGTTTTACTGTTTGTTCTGTATCTTTCCCCATCATATCACAGCTATTGTTACATTTTCTTATTCTATTCTTTTTTTGAAATTCAACCAACTTACTTGATATGGAAGTTTTATTTCATTGCTTTCTTGTTCCCTGGACATTGATTTACAATTTGATTTCATATTTATTACCCCCCAGTACCCAGATTCTAAGTTGGGTTTGGGTGTTAACGTGCTCAGAATAATTTAATAGTTTGATATTTTCCTTTTCAAGTTTTTGGGTGGCTTCTTCTTCATTCTCTATTCTTTGGTTTTTATTTTTGAAAAAACCCCAAACATGTTGTTGCTTTTGCAGTTCTTCTGGATAGTCTCCTCTAGAGAATGATTCCAGCCCAGGAATCTTCCTAACCTTCCCTACACCGAGGAATTAATTTGTATTTTCTAGTATGTGCCTATTTTTTAATTTAATTTAGTTTTAATGTACCAGATAACTTGGAGTGTAATATATTTCCATCATCTACAGATCACAGATTGCTTACTTGTAAACTGAAGATTCAACAGATGATATTAATTGCCTAGATATATGCAAATATTTAGTACTGTCAGAAAAAAATTATAAATACTTATGACAGGAAGTTTCCTTCAGACTTAAAATCTGAAATGAGAAGTCCAGAAAACACTGAATAAGGACAACAGATACTAACAAGTCTACCTTATATATGTATGGTAGTTTTGAAAATAATTATCTAAGTCTTTTAGGATTGTTCCTAAAGGATGGCAATTTCCTCTTTAAGGACTTGAAGCAATTACACTGGCTTTTGAGACACCTCTTATCAGAATATTTCCCACAGGTATTTTACAGAAATGTAGGTTTTTCAGGATGTGATGCCTGCATTTGTGCTTTGCTCTGACTCCCTTAGGCCAAAAGCTTATGAATCATGATTCTATCTGCCTTCTCAGAAAGGCAGGAGGGACTAACAATAGTTTCAAGCTGATTTATCTTCTCTTTACTCCTTTTCTATAAATAGGCCCAAAATTTTTGTTTACTCTATTTTATTCTAAAGTTCTCCCTTGTTAACCAGCAGATTTTCTCTTGGTAGAGAAGGAAATTGAAAGAGACAAGAGGTTGGCTTGTTGATGGTGGAGTTTTTTTTAAGAAAAAAATGGAGGGGAAAGTGTGCATGGAATGCTGAACAGAAGAGGAGAAACATGTCAGGTAATGAATAAGAGGAAATTTGAACTGCATGAATAGTGGAAGAGGTAGCTAATGTCTACAGGTGGTTTCTGTGCAAAGGTTCAATGCTCCACAGAGCACAGGAGTGATGGAGGGGGGAGAGAGGGTGGGGAAATAAAAGAAGGATCACTTTGAAAAAAATCTGATTTCAATGAATGTTTTTCAATGTGTGCTAGCAAAAAAAAACCAAAACAAACAAACAAACAAAAAACCAAAACAAAACACAAAAAACCCAAAACAAAAAAATCCCACCAACCATACACTTTTGCAGCACCCATTGTAATGTCTTTTCCACTTAGCTTAATTTCTAATTTCTTAAACTTTTTTATTTGTGTTTCTTTTTCTGTTCCTATATTCATACTCTGGGAGGGACTAACTACTTAAGACACTGTGAAATTTTTAACTGGACTTTAGAGGACAAATATGGACAGTTTGAAAAAAACCTGTTAGATGTCACTCTCATTTTTTAGTTTCTGTTCTGTGTAGCTTGATCTCCTATCCTTATCCTCCTTAACATACGCAAAGATACTTCTTTCTGTCTTGAAAGATCCCTTTCTTTATATGAAACTTCCATGTTTCATACAAACTATTATTCAGAGCCCTGAATAATAGGGTTTTTTTTTCCAGTGCACTATATAGACAAAGATTTTATCATTAACAGGTAAATGCACCTGTGTAGCAGTAATCCTCTTTCAGTTAGGAGCAAGAAGGCAAAATTCCTTCACTTTTACAGCTGTCACTTTTGAAGGTGTCACTCTGAAGTGACACTGGAGTCTTTAGGGCTGGAATCTCATGTACTGTACTCTGTATCTGTGTCAGATCAGCTTACCTTAGGTTTTTATACAAATGACATAGTCAAGCAAGCTGAGAAGATCAACAGGTTTCTGTACACAAATTAAAACCTGCTAGATGTACTCATGTATGTTTTAAAAAGACTCTTCTCTTTAAAACATGCAGGCACTGTCATGGGCATGCGCAAAACTAATCACATATATAATATTAAGCAGCCTCAGACTATTTTTGTTTTTAAGTATTGCTTTCATGACATTAAATAGCTCTTGGAAACAATTGATTAATGCAAATTTGTGCATCTTTTTCTCCGTCTAAATAATTAAGAATAACAATTTCATCTAGGAATCAACTGACAGAACTAATAAATAAACAGTAGCCCAGATTTTTTAGCTGTCCAGTAAATCTTTTTTTTAACACTTTTAAATACATACATAAATGTAATTTTCAAGTGACAGTTTTTATTAATAGTTTTTTTAAGTCCCATGAAGAAAACAGTTAGCTAATGTTTTTGTAGCAACAGCATCCCACAGTCTTTGCTATTTTCAATGAAAATAAGACCTGTGCTTGCACTATTTCTTTTTTTTTCTTCTTCTTCTTCTTCTTCTATAAGATTTTATTTCCTAACCATAGAGCTATTTCACAGGAATTATTTTTAGAAAAGAAAAATGCCTTGAAGATTTTGTGTGTGCTATAAACTACTACTACTCAAATTTTGTCACACCTATTAGTTGAACTCGAGACCTCAAAAATTCAGAGAAACCTCATAATAAAGAAAATATTTTCAGCTCTAAAATAAATATGTACCATCTACTATTAAAGTCATATATGCTGATTTTATTGAAGCTTGGCTATTTCTGCTAAATGATTTCGTTAAAGCTGTCTGAGAATATTAATGATGAAAACTCTTTGAAATATTGACACTCATGTCCCATTCTCATCAGCCTTCTGGCAAATCTATTGACACAAAAGTCTAAGTTATTTCTTATACCTCTTTTTATTGAAATATTCAGTTTTCAAAAAAAGCAAAGTCATGTTCTAGCCCTCTATTTTTAATACTAAGAACAAAGGTCAGCTTAATGTCACCATCTGTAATTGTATATTACACTGTATTTTATCAGCTGTAACTGAAATATTTTGAAGGAGCTGGGTTTGGTTTAACATATATCAGGGGGCACAGGAGAACACGTACTTGGAATTTGCTATTTAAGCTATCCTAAGCAAGATGTATGATAGATACCAATGCAGAAAATGGACTTTATTTTTGCCTGCTATTTCCATGGATGCAGATTGGCTGCACCTAAGAAAAAACACATACAGTCCTTCTGGAACTTCTAAGACTCAGAAGATTGTAATTTAAGGCTGTGCTCAAGGTGACTTTCTAATGGAAGAAAGATCTATTGCCTTGTAAAGATATTTAATAGCTGAGCTGCCCACCTTTGCTCCTTGGCAAAGTTGTAGATTTTTGAATCCCTCACTTTGGTGTTAATCAGTTCTAGCTCCACTGAGTTTAGTAGAAATACTCTCTGCCTCAAGACTGCCAATGAGCTGACCTACTGAGAGGCAGAAACAAGCTTTGTTTGTGTGAATTGTATTTCCTTCAGGATGAAGGTCACCTGCCTAAGCTACAAGGAATACAAGGGAAGAATATTTAGTCATTTCACTGTTAAGAAAGGACTACAGCACTGGGACAACTGAGGATACATACTGAGAAGGCTGGCATGGGAATGAAAAAGGGTAGTGGAGAGGGAATAGAGGGAATATGCTGGAGGCTGGGTGTTGTCTTTCAGATTCATCCTGCCTGATATCAGCTATTGATATGAGATGTTAAAGAAAATAGCTTCTTCACAGTCAATGTATCAAAATGCTTATTCAACAGTATCTGATGGATGATGGGTTTAGGGGTCCCTTCTGCAATATTTTCTAATGGACTCTCCTTCTATCCCACAGAAATAAAAACACATTTATATAACCATCTATAACCATGATGCAAGAGAGGAGTGAAGCAGGGTAAAACTAAAGGTTGATGGTTTGGGGGTTTTTTTCCACTTTATTTTGGTTCCAGTTAACTGTTTTTATGCCTGTCTACCTCCTTGAGACTCCTCTGTTCATCTGAGGTGATCAGACAGGATTTTGCCAGGGTATTGCATAATGAAATCTGTGCAATTAGGGGATACTTGTTAGCTAGAAAACTGACAGAAGAGAGGGCTACTCATGGCTTCCCACTCCCTGGCCTTCACAGAGGCAGTGTCAGGCAGCTGGCCTCACAGGGCACGGAACTAACTTTTCTACCAACATGATTCTCTTAATGATTAAGGAATAGAACACACAGATCAGTCAGCCATGTGCCCTGGCAGCACCCAGGGCAAACAGCATCCTGGGGTGCATCATACACAGCATAACCAGCTGGTCAAAAGAGGGGATTATGCTACTTTATTTAGGATTTCTGTGGCCTCACCTTGTGTATTATGGCTATGTAGTTTTGGGCCACACAATTTGAGAAGGGTGTTAGGGTACTCTAATACATCCAGAGGAGGGGAAAAAAGCTGGTGAAAGGACTGGAAAGAATGTCCCGTGAGGAGCAGCTAAGGACACGGTCTCCCACATAGCATTCTCCTGAAAAAGCTGTCAGCCCACAGCTTGGACAGGAGCACCCTGTGCTGGGTTAGGAACTGGCTGGAGGGCCAGGCCCAGAGAGTGGTGCTGAACGGTGCTGCATCCAGTTGGCGGCCGGTCACCAGTGGTGTCCCCCAGGGATCAGTGTTGGGCCCAGTTCTGTTTAATATCTTTATTGATTATTTAGATAAGGGGGTTGAGTCCATCATCAGCAAATTTGCAGATGACACTAACCTGGGGGGGAGCGTCAATCAGCTGGAAGGCAGGAGGGCTCTGCAGAGGGACCTGGATAGGTTGGAGAGTTGGGCTGATTCCAAGGGGATGAGGTTCAACATGGCCAAGTGCCGGGTCCTGCATTTTGGCCATAACAACCTCATGCAGCACTACAGGCTGGGCACAGAGTGGCTGGAGAGCAACCAGACAGAGAGAGACCTGGGGGTTTGGATCAACAAGAAGCTGAACATGAGCCAGCAGTGTGCCCAGGTGGCCAAAAAGGCCAATGGCATCCTGGCCTGTATCAGGAACAGTGTGGCCAGCAGGTCCAGGGAAGTGATTCTTCCCCTGTACTCAGCACTGGTGAGGCCACACCTCGAGTACTGTGTCCAGTTCTGGGCCCCTCAGTTCAGGAAGGATGTCGAGGTGCTGGAACAGGTCCAAAGGAGGGCAACCAGGCTGGTGAAGGGACTTGAGGACAGGCCCTATGAAGAGAGGCTGAGAGAGCTGGGGCTGTTCAGCCTGAAGAGAAGGCTCAGGGGAGACCTCATCACTCTCTACAACTACCTGAAAGGAGGTTGTAGCCAGGGGGGGGTTGGTCTCTTCGCCCAGGCAACTACCAGCAAGACAAGAGGGCATGGTTGTGCCAGGGGAGATTTAGGTTGGATAGTAGAAAGAATTTCTTTATGGAGAGGGTGATCAGACGTTGGAATGGACTGCCCAGGGAAGTAGTGGATTCTCCATCCCTTGAGATATTTAAAAAGAGACTGGATGTGCCACTCAGTGCCATGGTCTAGTAACTGCAGTGGGAGTGGATCAAGGGTTGGGCTTGATGATCTCTGAGGTCCCTTCCAACCCAGCCGATTCTATGACCCTATGATTCTATGACTCTAAGCTTGCCTAGTTTGTAGAGGAGGAGGCTCAGGAGTGACATCATTGCTCACTACAGCTTCTTGAGAAGGAGAAGTAGAGAGGGAGGTGCTGATTTCTTCTTTCTGGTATCCAGTGGTTAGAATGCATGGGAATTGTGCAAAAATATGCCACAGGAGGTTCAGACTGGGCGTTAGGAAGCATTTCATTACTGAGGGGGGGATAAAACACTGGAATGGGTTTCCTAGAGAGGTGGTCAATGCCCCAAGCCTGTCAATATTTGGAAGCATTTGGACAGTGCCCTGAACAACATGCTTTCACTTTTGTTCAGCCCCGAACTGGTCAGGCAATAGGACAAGATCATTATTCCAGGTCCTTTCTAACCGAAATATTATAGTCTAGTCCAGTCCATGGGAAGCAGCAAAATCCCAGGAAAAAGCCTCACAGGTTGTTGATGAATAAAGTCTTGCTAAAGAATCCAGAAAAAACAGCAACACTACCTCAGCTGTCAATGTGAAGGCTACAGGGACAATTATATACACTTTTTAATACGTGTTCTGTTTTACAGGATGCTTTTATCAGCCAGCAGAGACTGCAGGCCATAGAGACCTGTAGTGAACAGCAAGAGTGAGAAATATGGCTCTGGTTCTATAACTTGTCTTTCTTCTGGGCAATACCTACTTACTTTGTCCACAAATACCTTCCTGGCCTTTTGATACAAATTCAGTCACACTGAAAAAATAATGAAAATGCTCCCTAAGCTCTTTGTCTCTTTATTTGCTATTTCTGGTAGCAGCCAGCAGACACTACATGATGGTGACTGGTAGAGGCATGCTTTTCTCTGGATAGTTAGAATTCACTGGTCAAGTTAAATTTGCAGAAATCTGGGGGTATTTTGAAACTTACTCCTTCTTTTGGCACACAGAAATCATCCAGGTTCGCATTTCCTTTACTGCCATCCTACACATGTTAGGGCACTTCTGGGCCCTTGCATATCAATTTGTCCAGTCTGCTTTCATGGCACTGGAGAAACGATACAGAGAAACCTCATTACAATGCTAGATTTCTAAATGTCAAAAAAATAAATAGGATGGGACCCCCCTGGAGGCCATCTTATCAAGCCTCCTTTTCAAAACAGGGCTAGCTTCCAGGTTAGTCTGGGTTGCTCAGGTTCTCGTCCAAGTAAGTATTGAATATCTCCAAGAATGGAGATTACAAAACTTCCCTTCCCATATAGTGCTTAATGACTCATATAAATAATTTTTTCCTTACATCTAACTGCAATATACACAGTTGCAGCTTGCAACTATTGCCTCCTTCTTTTTGCTTCTGATGATTTTAAAATCCTCCATGGATGCCACATGAACACCTGGCAATGGAACAGGCTTTGCTAATTTGCTAAAGTGTGGTGCAGGGAGTTAAATTACTTACTCAAGACCATTCATCAACTAAAAGTCAGAATCCAAGGTCAAGTTATATAATTATCCAGTAGACAAATTGACATTTCTCATTCTATTCTAAAAGAAGGGAATAAAAAAAATAAAGAAACCGCAACACAAGAGTTACTTGTTTTTCTTGAGACATCTGTGATTACTTATGGTAAAAGTTGTTCAAAGTATAGTTGTCAAACCAAAAAAATGTTTCAAATTTCAGCTTTTCTTTTGTTTACTCTGGAATAATTTTCAAAGCATTTCCATAAGTTCGGAATATATTTTTTATTTGTAAGTATTTGCTAAGTCTTCCAGACTTAACCTGACTGCAATTTGTTTCTGAACTGTTCACCTCACCTTTTTACTTCTGGCAATGTCTGATTGCTTTTTCTATTTGATGGCTGTCAGACTTTGCAGACAGTAAGATAAGACTGGCAAACAGACTGTAGTGAATAGGAAGGCAGTGATATCCATTGCAAATTCCTGAAAGTGTCAGGATTCACAAACATGTTCTTGTATCTTCAGTTTTATACTAAAACCTATGAGCTGTATCTAGAATTATTCCATAAATGCATTAAATAGAAATCAGTCTGGTTTTCATGGCCAGTGTCATTACTGTCACCAGCAGAGTACTCGTGTGAGGTGCTGGCTGATCCTGGACTTCCTCTGAAGGCAGCTGAGCTATGGTAAGAAAAGGGTTTGAAATTTTCTCCATGAAGACAAGAAACCATTGATAATTAACTTGATAAAAAACACCCAGAAAACACATACCAGATCTGGAAAGTTAGTTTTATTTCCAGTCCAGAGCCTTTGCTGATAATTTTAGATGTAGGTTGTGTTCTCCCCAATTTTTAATAGCTTTCTCCACAACAGTACATGAGTTCTGTTAAGAAAAATAAACACAATCAACAGATTTCCTATGGACTGTACCTAGCTTGCTGAATTTGTCAGACAACATGTTAGGCTTGATAGTATAAGGCAGCAGTTTCCAGTCATTTGCCTTTCAGAAATAAATTAGTATTGTTTTTGTTGTTATAGTATTTCCTTTTTAAAGGTTTTTTGATTTTGTTTTTTTGTGTTTTTTTTTCCCCCAGGGAATAGGAAGGAAGCATTATAGCTACACTAGCTGGGATATAAGGACAGAGACCCGTGGTAAAACATTATTGCTTCCAGGCAGGATACTTATAGGCAAACAAAAGCTCTTTTCAGTCTGTCAGATGGGAGTCCTGTGTCATGCCTCCTAAGCCCCTCAGGGTGGGGCAGAAATACTGCTGCAGAATTGCACTTCAGGCTGAACACAGACCAGGCAATAACAAAAAAACCCAACCCAGACATATGCACCCTGATTTTTTTGTATAAATGAAAGTGCCCTACTATTACACAGTAATATCTAAAATTACTGAAGTCTTCCAAGTTCAGCTGCATTTTTTAATATATTTTTAAAGTATTGCAGTAGCTTGTAAAAGTGAGGAAAATAAAATAATAAAAAAAAAAGGCATCATACATTTCTGTTGATTTCAGTCTTTCTGTTAAATACTGCAATGTAAGGGTTCTGTCCTGCAAAACCATGTCCACAGTGTAAAAGCCAACAGCCACTTGTTTAAAAGATAACCTCCCATTCCTTTGGTAGTAAATATCATAGCCAGGGCACCTTCAGGTCCTGATCCTGTCTCACATGTGTTGCAAGATGAGGCCTGGAAATTCAACCTTTTACTATGTCTGCAAAAATTCAAATTCAGTGAAGTATTTCAGTATGGTTAATTTTATTAATTACTTATTAATTCAGCAGAATTGAACACATACACCAAACCTCTAAGCTAAAAGGCAATTACCTTAATTCCTTTCGTATTACAGAGCTAAATCCAGAATCAAAACCGAACTCAAAGTGAATTCAAGTTTATTCCACCTAAAAATCCTAAATTATGGGTTGTCGAACACGAGCAAGATTTTAATTTAATTTCATGTAGAGAATGTTAACCAGTACTATATCATAGTTTCAAGACGGTAATATTTTTCAAGCTGGTAGGATTTCTTTGATATTGTGCAAAGTCATAGCCATCACAGAGAAAAGATGGTTGCTGTCCAGGTCACAAACACTTCCAAACACTAGCAGAATCCTGGTTCCTCAGTTATATAAAAGCAATAGAAGCAAGACAGAGGTAAAGGATGTTCTAAGTCAACAATATCAGTTATAGGTCACTTAACAGCTTCTGTTGTCAAGATGAAAGGATTCTGTGTCACACAGTCATGCATACACAAGCACAAGTGTCATATCACCATAACCTCTTTATAGGCTATGCTTGGAATGAAGAACAAATGTACCTATATTGAATCCTTTTTCCCTTGAGAAAATCATGAACGCACCAGAGTTACTGTTAAGTGAGAAACTATTAGGACTGCTAGGTATATTTGACTTCCCACTCTGTGTTTCTTTAATATTAAATTCATCCTATCACCATGATAATGGTTCTCTCTTGATGCCTTTTGCACCTTTCAGATATTTTTACATTTATTTCCCTTCTCAGCAGCCTGTAAGCCAACCTGTGCATATCTGGGAATTGTAATCATTCCTGGATGAAGACATGAGAAATGAGAGGCACCAAATTGCCCTAGGTAAGGCTGCTACCAGAGTACTGATGTATGGTGACACACATAGAGGAGGTCATCTAATGCACACCACCTGCACATTTCTGCTTATCATCTGAAGCTAAAATGCTCATGATTTTTCTCCTCTCCTTCACCCTATCTCCATCTTTTACTTTTCTGTTAAAGGCAAATACACTACACTATTTAGTATTTTGAGTTGGATCAAAATCAAGCAGGAAACATTACTGGGAAGAGAGGGAGGTGGGCAGCATAGGTAAAAGCCTGAGCCTCTGGCTGTTAGTCAAAAATTAGGCATGTTGGCACCTGCCGCAGATCAGCTAGTGGAAAAGAAAACCTATCACTCTGATTTACAGCTTGAGGAAATGTAGCAGGCACCATCAGGCTCTGCGTCATGATGTCTGGAGCCCTGGTTTTGTTCAGTGTCCATGTCACTTGTGAGCAAGTATGCTGTTATCAATTTGTAATCCCTGTGCTGTTATTTGTAGCTCTTGCATGGGTTTGTTTTGTAATTAAGTAACAAGCTCTGGGGTCATCACCTTGTTTCTGTATATTTGTGTATTTTCTGTACAGCATCTGACAGTTTTTCAAGAGCTGCAAAGCTATGCAAAGTGGTTAACCCAGAGACAACTCTAAACTCATCTGTAAGGACAGGTAAAGCTGAGGATAGAGTTAGAATCTCACTTTAGAAGAATTTCAGTGGTTGTGAAAAATATAATGTTCCCATTCCTTCGTTTTGACACTTACTACATGCATTAATTTCATTTCATGGAGTGCTGCAGTTGAATAAGGCCTAGGGAACTACAAGATGCATACCTAATAGAAATCAGAAATATCTTATTACCTGCTTACAATAGATGTCTGATTCAAACAAAAATATTTATGAGCTCTCTATGTCATAGTCACCATCCACAGATAACTGACTCCCACATGTGGATTGCAGTTTCAGCTGAGCAGTGAAAGTAATCATAGGATAGAATAAAATCATTAAGGTTGGAAAAGATCCCTAAGATCATCAAGTACAACAGTCAACCCAACACCACCAGCCAGCCAAACTATGTCATCAAGTGCTCATCCACACATTTTTTAAACACTTCCAGGAATGTGTCTCCATTACTTCCCTGGGCAGCCTGTTCCAATCCCTGACCATTATTTCCATTTTTTTTCCTAATGTCCAATCTGAAATGCCCCTCATGCAACTTGTCCTATCACGGGTTACATCAAAGAGACCAAACCCCACCTCACTACAACCATTGCTGCATTCCAGACATGAGAGTCATCCCACCACATTTCTGTGATGATTACTGTCATAGATATCCTGCTGCACGATGGCTTCCAGGTTGTCCTGTTTGTTGCCCATGCTGCAGGCTTTTGTGTAGATGCTCCTGAGCTGGGCTATGGATTTCCCTCCCAGCTTTGGCATGCCACTCCTAGGCTCATCTTTAGTGGGCCTGGTTTTATCCCCCTCCCCCTTGAAACCTAGTTTAAAGCCCTCTCAATGAGCTCTGCCAACTCATGAGCTAGAACCTGTTTCCTCCTTCATGACAGCTGTACTCCATCTCTCACTAGCAGACCCAGTGCCATGTAAACATCCCCATGTTCGAAAAAACCAAAATTTTGCTGATGACACCATCCTCTAAGACATGTGTTAATCAAATGTCTTTTTCTGTTCCCTTCAGTATTCTTTCCTTGCAGTGAAGGGACTTAATAGAACACTGCCTGTGCTCCTGTACCTTTAACCAGTTGACCCAGAGCCCTCAAGTCCCTCTTGAACACTTTTAGACTTCTATCTGCAACCTCCTGTAAGCCCAGCAATATTATTTTGAATTCTGTGTTTCATGGCACAGTACCTTCCTGCTTAGTTTTGTTACTGTAACAACCATAATTAATTTTTTTAATATAATTTTTTTTCAATCTGTTGCAAACACATTCAACTACTTACTCAGGATATTTTTTCTCTTGTTCAAGTTCTCTCATTTGATCAGCATCCAAGCAAGTAAAACAGCTAGTGACCTTGTTCAGTAGCCACAGATTACCCTGATTTTTTTCTCTCAGCTTGCTGCAAATCAGCTATTATTATTTTTCAGTGGAGTTGTAGGAGCTTGAAAGAGGTGCTCTGTCTAGAAACAAGTTCACAGTCTCACTGACACCTCCTTTAGTGAGAAATAATTTTCTTTTCAGGATCTATTGCATATTCATTTAGATACCCTTCTCACAACTTAAAACGCTATTTCAATCAGCTGAAAGTAGAGATTAATATATGTGGATAGCCTAACATTGAGATGGAAATAACCAAAAAAAAAAAAAAAAAAAAAAGAATATTTTATGTCATGCGGCCTTTAAGTATATATCTATGACAAGTATAATGTTATTAGATACAGATTCTGCATCCAGGAAATCAGGAAAGCATAGAAGCATCCATATAAGAAAAAAATAAAGTAAAAACAGGAGCAGAGAAAGGAGGTGAGGAAATAGGGAAGAAGTCCATCAGATCTGATTGGACACACAAACAGACTTCTCCATTTAAGCAGGTCTGTGGTAAGTGTCCATGCATGTGATCTAAGCCCATATTGCAAATGCAAATACTATTTCAGTAAAAGAAGATTAAGCCAGCTTGAATTAACTGGAAGTTTGACATCACATGCATGCACAGTCAGCAGCGATTAGCTGATTTTTTCCTCCCTGTTTATTATTAGGGTTTTGCTTCATCCCCAAAGGTAACTGATGCTGTGATGACTCAAGTTTGTCTTCTGCAGTTTTACAGACAGTTTAGCTACAGATGATCAGCTTCAGATACGCTGTACTTTGGGACCTGACATGTTTTAAGTAAGACCAATACCGATTGACTTCAGGTTGTTCCTGCATATGTTTTGAAACTTAATGTCTGTGTGGGTGCTGTGTGAGGAGGTGTCTGAACACATCTAACAACCCTTTCTGGTAAAAAATGGTAGTTTTGCATCCCTGGCAAGTTTTTTGCATCCCTGAACATTCATTCTGCAGTGATGCTGCCTGACTCTTTGGCAAACCAGTTCAGGTATCTAGGCTGACAGAAAATAAACCAAGCAGAAAGAATGAAATATTATTCTGTTGGCTTAATGAACAAAATCTAATCAGCAAAGAATCTACTAAATACAGGTAGTGATACTGCAGCTGTAGAAAAGAGTGGGATAATGCAATCAGAAGAGAAGAGAAAATAACTCTTTTTTGGTTGATAAATCTGTCTTGAACTGCATGATCAGTTGTTAAAAAGGATGACAAAATAAAAAAACCCTCTTTTTCCTGCTATTCATGGATACAAAAAGCAGAAAAGTACTTTGGAAACTGAGGCTTAGCAGCCACAATCTCCCAGATTTATTCAGGAGCTGTGCATGGGCTGTGTTTGGTTTAACTGAATTACAGAAAAACACCAGTTCAAGTCCCCAGCACTGGACTAAGTTGTCTGGTAGTCAATGGGTTAGTTTTCTCCTACTGACCAATGTAACTCATATCGCTTAGTAGGTGATTGATTTACTAAAAATGACAAAAACTCTAGATACATTTTAGGAAGTATTTATTGTAACCCTGTTTAACTACCACAACAATCTGTCTCTTGGAGAGGCAACCACAAATCTGGGCAAATTACTCTCCTTTTCCTGGCTTAATATTCATTCAGTGCTTGAATTTATTACAATTTCCTGGTAGTGAGGCCTAATTCACTCTGAGCTATTTTTCCACTAGCTGTTGATGCATGGAACATAGTGCCATATCTCCTGTGCTGACCACACTGACTAGTTGCATCTCCTGTCTTTCCTTACCCTGCTAGCCACACCAGCAAACACTGTTTTTGCTATTTTGGCCCTTAGAAAGATACAAGCAGCATAGAAATTAATCAGTTTTTAATGTCAAAGGACATTTATAGTAGTTTCTTCTCCTTCCCATCCAGCCATGGTGAGTCTAATGCATAGACCATGATGTCTATGCATTATTGTAACTACAAACTTTACCATAAGACTCCCTTGTAACAGAAATATCTCTCATGAAATAACCTCAAATACAAAAGACAACTCTGTTTCAGGCATGGTAGCTGGTACCTTCTGGTAACTGGATGTCAACAGAACATTCATTCTTGTTTCAATTTCCCTCCTCCCTGCTCCTTCTGGAGAGGTTTGCTTCCACATACAGATTCAGGTATCAGACTTATTCTTTTCCTCTGACAACACTTTGACAGCATAGATCTTAAACTACCTTGGGAATATCCTTCTAGAAATGAGATCTTTTAATAAATTGTTGTTTTAGTGACTGGATTGCTAAATTCTCTCATTCATACAGTGAGAATAAAGCAGTATATACACAACAGATGAAAGAAGTAGTTACATATCAATACCAGAGAGCACCTGCTTGTGATAAACCAATTTTGAATAGGGCTACTCGGCTTCAGTTTCGGTTCTTCTGAGAAGGATTAACATCAGCCTGAAAAGGGTCTTTCAGTGTCCTGAGCAGAAAAAATCAGTTTCAAATTACAGCAAATGCAAAACAAATATCACCCAGTTTTTTGAATCAGACAGGAACTCCTCAAACTGGAAAAACGTGGGTTGAAATAATTTACATCTTTGTAAACATACTTACTGATATTTTGGGGTTACATAACTGTGCCTTTATTTTACATATGTGTGTCCTTTTTAACCTTTCATTAGAAAAGGTCTTTATTTTGGCTTGCCAGAATAAAAATTACTTCTATTATGATAGAAGAAAAAGTGTGTTATTTTTGACCCTACTAACTGATATTTACATATATTTACAGGATGCTTATGTGGGTAAAAAATTTACACCTATGAATATTCATTTGACTTTTCAGAGAATGAGTTTGGTGGCCCAGAAATATCCTTCCTCAGAGCTCAGAATTGAAATATATCCAAGATTAAGAAGTGACAGGGTTTGAGAGAAAGATATGTTTTGATATGGTGCAAAACATTAACTAAAGCCAAGACAAGTAGCACTATCTCCAGAAGAACTTCCTGTTATAGTATCCTTTGATTGTAGTTTAGAAATCAGTTATGTCAGACTCCTGAAGAATTCTACCTGGATTGGGCAATACCCGTTTTCTGTTTTCCTTTTTGGACCTCTACAGATGTGTTTAATTTTTAAAAAAATAGGCAGTGTTGTGTATCTCAGAACTTCCCAAGTTCCATCAAAGGTGTTCTGAAACAGCTCATATGTAAATTGCATAATTTACCTGGGCTTAACTATGCCTATTATATATATATTTATATATTTGAAAAATTCATATTGATTAACTTTTCTTTTAAAATGCTCATGCAATATATGTTTGATTAAGGTAATAATTTTGTTCATAATGTATTACGCATTTTACCTGAACGTGTAATGCAATAACCGACCTAACCCAGTCCAGGACCAGACTCAACAATGCTTGCTGGACTAATGGCTGAACCCTCAACTGCTCTAATGAATTTGGAAAAAAGCCCATGAAAACTAACAGCTGATTTCTAAAACCATTGCCATTTTAATAAACAGATTCTTTTTTACCCATTCTGCTTTTAAGTCATGTAATTTTGTATCTGATGCATCAGATCATGAAATTCTGCAGCATATTATTTTTCTTCTAGGAAAAAAAGTGTACATTTTTCATGACTGGTTTCACTCTTTGCTTTAATATAGTCTGGGGGTTAAGTCTGATGCAAATATATCCCATCTTTTTTTACTACAGAATTCTTTATGTTTTTCTGAATGCCCTTCATTATTTCTCTCTTTCTTAATAGTGCTGGGAGCATTCACATCTTTTGGCTGTTCTACTTTTTTATACTACTACTATTACTACTACTGCTACTATTGTGAATCAGGATTGGAAGGCTAACTCCTGGCCCTGGAAAATGTTGACCCCAGGGCTCAGCAATTGAATTAATTGAATTTGCAGCACTGAGAGTTAGAGTGAGTGTGAGACCAACCTTCACACTTCAGAAACTTGCCAGTTGGCAGGTTATACTGCCTGTCTGTTTCTCATTCTGCTGTGGCCTCTTCAGTCTACCACCCTACATCCTACAGTCTTTTTTGTTGACAATTTGTCATCCTAATAGTTTGTACCTGAGAAACTGCCTTATGATCTATCAACAAGTACTGAAAGCCATGGAGCAGTCACATGTCCCAGTGACATAAAAATTTCCAGTATGTTTGGACAATGAAATACAATTGAAAATCTTTGTTCTAAGTTAGTAAATGCTTTTTTATAAAGGGAAGTGAGGGGAAGGATTCGCTCTATGTAAAATTTTACTTTTGCTATGTGCTATTTTATACAACTTATTACACTAAATTGGATATAAGTGATTTAAGAATGTACTAGGTTTTTTCAGGTTCTTCCAGCTGTGGTATCTTAATTGTTAAACAATAACCTCAGAAAATGAAGTCTGATGGTATTGTGAACCTCTACTTCTTGATGCCCCTTTCTGTACGGTATGCTTCTGGAAACATGAGCAGAAGATCTTGTAGAGGCCTCTAAATGTTGCCAGGAAGTAAGGTGGGTAATTTTGTTGGGGTTTTTTTAGACAAAGTTCAAAACCATGTATGTATTAAGATGTGTTGGAGCTTGGAGGGTGAATCTGTTCACCTCGAATCAGAAGATTAATCAGAAGACACCTTGTAACTGTATAGCTGAATCATTCTTAAGGTTCTTTTTACTGTATCTTCAACAGCACTGATGGAGTCTTTTGCAGTGGTGGTGGCTGGAATAGGCTGTCATGAAAGATTGCAAAATCCCCACTGTTGAAGATATAAAAAATCTTTACTGGATATGGTCCTGGGCAACCTGGTCGGGCTCATTCTTTGAGCAGTGGGGATTAGATTGGATCATCTCCAGAAGTGTTCTCCAAAATGAGCAGTAATGGGATTCTGTACCTCCAATCTATTTTGTAATTACCCTGCCTTCCCCAAGATGTGCTGAGTTTAGTCTTTTGTATAAATTAGCTGAAATTCAAAAAATATATCTGGGACAGATTTTTAAGGGATTTTTACAAGGGTGAAGAACCATGGTGCCACTGGGAATCCAGAGCAGCATCTGGAAGCAGTTCGGCTCAGTTGTCCTGCCTGCCTGAGGAAAACCCCCAGTGATTCACCAGGGTGTTCAGGTCTTTCTGTAATTGTTTTTCATCCTTACTCACAGCACCAGAGTTCATTTGCCATCACATTAAGATTTTTTTTTTCCAGATTCTTTTTCATATTTTGCTTCATTCTTTGGTTTTTGTTTTTCTCCTGAGGATACTGTGTAAATGACCAGAACAGCTCTGCCTGGGACCAGATGTTACTAGTACTCTGCCAGATGTGCTTCCTGAAGATTTTAAAAGGCAGCTGAAGTTTCTGTACTATACTAACTTTTGTGGCAACAATAACTGAAGATCTGCAACTGAAGTGAGGGCTCTTACAGAAATATGGTTTCTGAGTCCTTCCAGCTTCACCCAATATATGAAAGCTGCATCTATAAATGCCAAAAACTGTTGAGAAAGAGGTCAGAGTAATAGTTTTCTTCAACAAGGACATTTGATCAGAGCTTCTAGTTTTGGGAAGAACTTCCTGCAACCTTGGAGAAGTGTGCACATGCATGAGAACATTGCAGTACAAAAGAGCTTGCAGCAGCTCTGATTATTCCTTCTTGATCAGCTTTCCTTTTAGAAAAGGTCAGGGAAAAAAAAATCTCCCTGACTGCATTCAATGCAGTTTATAACACTGGTTACAGACAGTTCCAGAAACCACTAATAAATCTTTTGTAAAAAGAGTCTATGATATGAACCTATTTCATTCTGCAATCCTTTTAACAAAAGAAATACAAGACAAAGAAAGGTAATAATTTGGTTTTGAGTAGGATACTTTACAGTCCTGGCCCTCTTAACAGTGAAGTGTGCTGTATATGATCTGTGTACAGCTTTGCTTGGTGAAGTTGGCTGGAAATACTTAAGCATTTTGCATGGGCAGATGGAATATATGGCCATTTTTAAAACAGGAACAAATGTATGAATTTCATCACAAAGTGATTTGACAAGCTCTTGTTCATTTGTTGCATAATTTTCTAAAGAAATTTGAAACAATTTATTGTTTCAGAGATGATGTTAAATAGATTTTATAGATTTTTTTGGTTGTCATTTCAGAAGCCTTCACGTGTTTTGGTTTTGTTCTGCTATTGTATACTGACCGCTTTGGCAGCCCCTACATTTGCATGCAGAATTAAAAACAAAGAGCCAGGGGAAAAAAAAAACAAAAAAAAACCAAGCCTGAGGACAATTTATTTTACATTTCACTGACTACCAGTGTGTTTTGTCTATATAAGACTAACTGGTGACCAGATAAATTGCTGGTTCTGCATATTTTTTTTCACTTAATTTCAAAAACAAAACCTCAAAATTTAGTCTTAAAAATACACATGGTTTTGAAAGTGAAAATGAAATCTTGTTTACACCTCACAAATAAAAGGATGTAGTCTATTATTTGTTGTACTAAGACTCTGAGAGCTTGTGAGTTGTTTTCATACATTAATTCAATAATTTATTTTAGCATCTGTACTTTCTCTTTCTTTCTAAATCAGCCTTTACAAAGCTCGTGACAAAATACTCCCCTTAACCATATACAAAGGAAAATAATCTGTTCTCTCATAGTCATATTTGGGCCACGTATTAAAATATTCCTGAACTGACTTTTCCCCAGACCCATTTATTGGCAGCTCATATCAATCTTGATCTAGGTAAAACCAAGAGCTTTCAAAATATTCACAAGGAAATCAGAAATCATGCAAAATTCAATTACTTTGTTTCACAAAGAAAGACAAGAAAAACATAAAAGGAAATAAAAGGGGGTAAAAGAAAGCATAAGTTTATCTAAGGGTGTTAGAATGGTTGACTTTTACATTAAAATCCGGAATTAATTTAATATTATATAAGACACTGTTCATAATGTTGCAAATTCTTCAGCATAAAACTAATTCAGCTGCTCAGGGACACATTTCCTTCTCTGGCTTTGGCGCTTTTAGTAGAGAGTCCCTGAGATAACCAAGTGGCCTTCATTTCCCTAACCAGCCCCAGCTGGCATACTGACATCCACACAAAGGGCATCCCATGAGACGATGAACATGCTACTGCAGGCAGGCCAAGGTACCATGCTGAAGACCCAGGCAGTTTTTTCCTGCTGGCTCAAGGTGGAGGAAGAGTGAATATGTGCCAGATTGCATCTGGCAGTGCAAAATACTTGTTATAAAAGTTTACAGGTTGAACTAATTAGATCTTTTTAATAAAAGCAATCTAGCAAAATAACGATCTTCTGAGTATCCTATAAGCAAAGGTTGAATTTTGAAAGACAGCTGCTTTCATTGTTTAACAAAAATTATTTTCTTATAACAATGTTTTACATCAGCTAAAGGCCAAATACATACTGTCCAGTTCTGTGGTTGAATACATAGTGACACCTAATGATTTGAAGGTATATTGTTTTTGTTCTTATTTGAGAAAAATCTTACTTCATAAATAAGAAGCTCTGGCAAGAGTTTTTCAATTAATTGTGGTAAATTTGTGATTGATTTTGTTAAAAAAAAATAAAAGGAAAGAAAAAGAAAACTTTTTTAAAGAAAGTGCTGGGTTTTTCAAAGCCAGATAGGGATGCCAACATTCAGGTATCTGATAATCTGGATATAGAATTCCATGTGGGTGGTCGTATGCATGACTGTCAAGCAACTATTATTTTGGAAATCATAGGTTCTTGACCTTCACAAACATTTAGGTTGACATTTTGTATAATGCAAGACACAGATTTTCCCCACATTAATTTCTGTATGTATTGAAACAATACATAAGAAAAAATACAGCATGTATTTGATTACAAATACAATCCAGAACAGCATTCCCAAGAATAATGGAAATAATTGTAGGTAATGGAGAATTCAGGGAAATCAACACTGAGTATTTTTTATTCTTAGTTAACCTCAGTGCAAAGCAGCACCATTTGTTTTTGGAATGGGAATGAGATTAATGTGACTCACAGTTTTCATGTGACTCCTTTGAACTCTCCCTAAATTACCATTTTGACAAACCATGCCAGTGTCATATTACAACAGTAATGAAAAATGCAAAGTTAGTAGCTTCATTTTTCTATTTTGTGTCCTGTTTATACAGTTGATGATCATTTGGTGCAGATCTGCTCTCTTGGCTGCAGAATTTTGTGCAGGGATCTCAAGTTCTGCACGTAGTCCACGAAGATCCCTGAAAGTCTTGCCTTCCGAACTCAGTATAGAGTCTCTATCATGAGTATTTGACCTGCACACTTTGTGTGACCTCTCTTTTTTGTTTGTAGATGGATAACTTTACACTTGGTAGTAAATACGTCAAATGATAGGTAATCCATCACACCTTTAGGTAAACTGTTCTAGTGATTGATTACTATTGATGTTAAAAATGTTTGGTTTATATCCAATCTAATTTGATCTGCCCTCAAATTCCAGCCTCCACAGATTAGGTTGGCTGATAATTCAAAAAATTTGTCGACTCACATCTTTTTCTCTCATGAACAATTTGTAGAGCATTTGAAAGACTTCTTTTGACACCCTTTTCATTTAAAAGAGTGACTTTAATAAGGCATTTATTGGCATAATCTTTTTTTACCTCTTTTCTGCAGACTTTCTTGTTTGTCACTAGTCTTCTCAAGTAGCTGATACCAGAGATAAACACTGCATTCCAGTAACAGCCTTCCTGTGTACAAATGTGTCATATCTCTCTAATCCTTTATATAATTTTTTATTATAGTGAGGGATTGCCCTTGACTTTGTCTCTGAACCACATCATTGCAAATTCACTTTAAGTTTATTATCTAACATAACTCTTAAATATTTTTGAATCATTGCTTTCCAAAAGGTAATCTACCTAGTGGGGGTAACCTATAATCTTCCTATAACCTTCCATGTGGCAAGTCATTGTATTAAATCTTACCAAAAAGTTGAATGAGGACTGGTCTTTGGAACTATTATAAGACACTAATAAGATTAGGACTCTCTACATGCAATTACTTTTTGAAGATAAATCAATGAGTTTTCAACTTGCTCAATATTGGTTAATTGTTTTTTTTCCTTTATTTTAAAATGTTAAAATACAATGAACTAGTAATTAAAAGAAAAGTGTTTATCAATCAGATTACAGATTCCATTTAAAATATCATATTTCCTGGTTAAAACTCAATTACCATAAAACGATTAACCATTTAAGTATATTCTTTGTTCAACTTTGGACTTTGTGGTTTTAGCTTGCAAGTTACTTGTCTTACAAATGCATTGTTCACCTGTAAACCCATTTAAGAATATCATCCTGTAGGCGTCTCATTGTCTGGAAGTCACTTTAACATCATGGAGACCTCTTTTCCTACTTCCTCCAGGACACTTGAAACTGTGTAATAAATGTTGATTCTAAACTATACCATTTTTACCTTTGTTGCAGAATTCCCTTTTTTTTCGCTTGAGATTTCAAGACTTGCAGATCTTGCAGATCTACCTGCTGCCAGTAAGATACTGGTAACATCAGAGAGCTCTTTCTGAACTTCAGTATCAGTCTAGTTCCTCTGTCAATTAAGATAGGCTAGGGGGTCATTTATTTCACACTAATGGGATGATTCCCCTCCTATCTGCCATGCATTTGGACTGCTTCCAGTATATTTTCTCCTTATGGTATTTTAGAGCAGAAATAAAGACTACAAATGAAGTCATCCCTTGAGAAGGCAGTAAATCTCTGTAAGGTCCTTTGTTATCTTTTTAAGGGCAGAACTGGTTCTTCCAAATGTCCTGACTATAGTGGGTAAATTGTCTGCTTAAAAGTTTGCAGTTTGACAAGATATGTTATACATTGACTTGAATGATAAAGGACCTTAAAACTTATGTACACAAAATATGCTTATCACATAGTCTTCCAAGAAATGTATGGGTATCTCTGAGCAGGCAAATAGAAGTTTAAAAAATGTAGTCAAGAACAAAGAACAAGCACATTTTATTTGCAGAATGAATTATAGATGCATAATAGTGTTAACTGCGAAGATTTGATATGACAATAAAATGAAACTTCTGGTATCATTCACTCTCTCAGAATTAATCAGCAGTGTGAAATTTAAGTTGGCTGTCTGCAGCCTGTCTGTTCTGCTGATTTTTTAAAATTTTCTGTTGGTTAATATAAGGAATCAAAAGAACATAAGGAGGAAAAAAATTCAACAGTCAGGTAAGCAGCTTCCTTTCTGTGATTTAGATGACACAGTGGAGTGATTGATGATAAGTGAGAGTGAAGTGACATTTTAATAACTTGTTTAATGTTAAAAGGTCCCCAAGTAGGCTGGAATCATACATACTTCTGGCTGTTCAATATCTCTTGTGTGAAGAAAATCTCTGGTATGTCTTAAGTGGTGCAGAAGTTGAGTTTAGTGTTCTCTGGCATCACTACTGCATTGAAGCATGATTGAAATATAGTAGTGAATTTGGCCCTGAGAGTGCATATCTGCTACAGAGAGTTTAAGTATAATGAAACAGTCTTCAGTAAGGATTTTTTCTGCATCATGAACTTGGCTGGCATAATGTGCAATTATCTACTCCAAAAACTTCACCAACAACTAAAGTCTACCAACATGGACTTCCCTCCAGTGCTTACAACATTTGTACCTGTTTTATGCAAATATGACTGCTTCAGTTACCTGCATACCACTTTTTTTTTTAGTCATTAATGTAAAAAATTTAAGTTTGAATGTGGAGTTTGGTCAAAAGAAATTAGGCATGGATTTATCACAGAGGTTGTGCAAAGAAATTATTCTAACCCTTTCTAGATGGGAGTGAAATCTTATCAGATTTAGAAAGCCAACTCCCTGTATACATGGAGATCCTGTTACTGCCCTACTTCATCTCTTTCCATTGCAGACCACCAGGAAGGGAGCTCCAGTTGGGCCCTTTGACCTCCCTCCTCATTACAGGTGAGTCTATGCTTTCCATGAGTGTGTATGTCTCTTTTTTAAATATATGCACACTAGGAGGTCAATGGAGACAGTGATATCCTTTTAGTTTTAGGAAAAACTGAAATGGGAAACATGAGGAGCAATTATCTAGAATTAATTTCACACTGTGTTAAGACTGATTTAAAAAAGCAAGCGGGGTTTAAAAACCATTGTGATTACTATTTGAAAATTATTGTATGATAGTTCTCACAATTAGTCTTTATATTATCCCTTCAAATAGCAAAAATTATTTTGAGACAAAAAGGGTCACAATGGAAGACTATAATTTCCTCTGCTCAAAAGTGTTGTTTGCAGAATTTTTTTTTTATGCATTACTGTTCTAGCACCTTTACCCATGTAACATTACACTTGATATATGGTAACAGAATAGGAAAATAATTCTTGAATAAAGCAAAATCAGAAGTCACTCCAGTGAGGACAGTGAAACAATCTTGTTGTCACTGAGTTGGTAGTCAGACAAAAAATATCTTCCTCAGAGACGTGTAATTTATTAGCCTCATTTTTTGAATGTTTATGGTACAAGTAAGATTATTCATATGCATTTGGTTTTAATCTTGCAGCCACATTCATCTGAATGAAATTATGATTGCTTGTGTAGTGAGTGTAGTAAGAATAAAAATATTAGAATCATAGTGGAATTAAGAAGCATTACTGAAATTATCTTTTACAGGCTGAATAAAGTTGAGATGAAAAGTCAGAAGGAAAGGGGAGAGAGAAACTGAACCAGGGGAGAAGTTTTAAATGTTATACACTTTTTGTATTTGTATTTATATTTTTCTTTACTCAACAGAATTAGCAATTTCTACATTAAATGACACCTTGATGACAAATTCTACCAACTCTTTGTAAGTATTTGCAGAAGATTTTCTAACCTTTGCTCAGTTCTCAAAAAATATGCAAGGAAACAGTAAGAATGCTTTGCTGAACACTATCTTCTCAGTTTCATCAACTTTGGGAAATTACATTAGACACCATTTCTTTGTGTGCCACGCAGAATTGTAGGTGTAATTTGGTTTCTCTGCAACTAAAATTTTCAGTTTGCATATTTTGGTCCACAGAAGACAAGTGGTATGATATTGACTTGCTGTGATTTTCCAAACTTGCTCAGGTGATTACATGAAACTTTGGTGGCACTTGTATCCCATTAAGGGCTAAAAAAAGAATAGAAATACCTTGCCATTTTACTTCCCTGTAAAAAATTCTTTGGTTGAATGACTTTTCAGTTTTGGCAGTCCACGTATATTTGTTTTTTAAGACCCTTCTTTCATTCTCAGTGGCACTGTGTATGCAATATTGATTGAAACGGAAGTCACCAGGCATTTCTGTGGGTGATCACTCACTTCATAAAAAGTTATATTCAAAAGTAGAATGCTTAACACTGGATTGAAGGATAAAACCTGAAAGATGAAAGAAACACAAATAAGATGGTTATTTCTTTGCTTGTAACTTTTTTTCCAGGACTAGGAGCATGGGAGCTTGTGAGGCTTACAGCTATCTACAAGTAATTCCTACATGAATTAGAGACCCTTCAAGGGAAGCAGCACCATCAAGAAGAAACTGCAAAGAATGGTGTTTATAAATTCCCTGCACTAATGAGTGGTGAGAAAATAGCTTTTTCCCTGCCTCATTCTGTATATTTTTCTTCAAAAGGAAAACTGCTTTGCATGGCAACCTATGGGTACAGTGTACTTTGCTTTTTGCAGCTGAATGATCATTTTCATGATGTACATTTTCATGATGTACATTGTCACTTCGAAATCAAATTAAAGTACTGGATTTTTAATGAAGGTCAGGGGTTTGAATAGAAGAAAGCCTGGCAAGCATGCTAAGACTTTGCCAGTGAGGAAGGATCTTTTAACAATCAGTTGTTTGCTTTCATTACATAGTCTGTGGATCTCTCTGCAGATCAATATTTGAATGTTACACTGATAAAATTATGAGAATTCATACTGTATTCTGTTCCAGGCAGCTTTCAGAAGGATTGATGGTACTACTACTCTACTAACGTCTAAGACCAGATTTCTAAAGCATAGCAGGACTTCTAGAAGTTCTTTACTGATTTAGATAGTTAATTTTCCTTGAAATACATGGACACTGTCACCAAGAAAGGTTTTCAAATGCTGATGCCTAGCATGATCCTCAGATTCCAAAGGCTACTTGAAAATATGATACTCAGTTCCTCAGCAATCTTACATGTTGCTGCCATTGGCATGGTTACTTTCTACATTCACAACCCAAATCAATCAGATGATAGCTCATCATTTGCCTTCTTTAGGAGTAAAGGCTTCTTGTGCATAATTTATTGTATAGAGTAAAGAATGGTGCTGTAGTTATTTTTTGATATACATAGAGAAGTTGAGGACATTATGCCATAGCTGTGTAGAGCTGAACCTGAAATATAACAGGGTTTTACTATTATTTTGCTTTCCTTTAGATGGACAAAATGTAAGACGGGTTTTGTCAGTCCTTTCTTCTTTTACAGCAAATAGGCATGAAAATGGAGGAGCTGAGACTATAATGAAACATTGTCCGATGGGAGGGGGTTTGCATCATAGCAATATAAACATGTAAGTGTGAGCCACAGGGAAATACAAAAGGGTCAGCACTGTTTGAGATGTGGTGAAATAGATTAAAATGGGAATATATCAAAGTAGGGGATGCAGAGGAGAGGAGAGTGAAAAGGAAAGAAGATTACTAGAATACTAGCTTTCAAAATACTGTAAAAAATGGAAAACAGTGTATGCATGTTTTATGTTCATTCTTTTGTGTGTCTCTTTAATGGATGATATAATGATGGACAATTGAAGCTGTTGACTAAGGCCAAAGTACTTATGATTTTCTTTCCAGTAAATAAAACACTTCCTCTTAAGGCTTAGTTTTTGTTCCACTTACAAGGAGGTTTCCTTTCAGTGATGCCAAGAAACACATGGTTTTAACGTGCAAATTCAAGATTAACATGAGTGAACTCTGTTAGATGCATTAATCTGTTGTTACATCTACAGAATGTATTGTCTTTTTTTTTTTACCTACTAGGCGTTTGTCTTATATCCTTAGACAACATAAGTACAGGCTATTTTTATCAGCTATGATTATGAGGTTTTTCATGATTTTAAATCAATCATTAAAAATAATTTTATTTTAAGAGAGTTCATAAATTTCCATATTTCTCTTTTTATTTTTTTCTTTTTTCCTCCTGGGCTTAAACAAAAGCGATGCAATTGTTTGCATTCAATGCATACGCAGTATTTTGAGATTGTCTCTCAAAATAGCTATTCAAATTGGAATCCTGTAGAATTTTATAATTGCTCTGGACCTCTGAGACATCTGCAGAAATATTTTTAATGATCAATCGACCATAAAACTCATAACTTTTATTTCAGGTCCCTTATCAACAAATTGATTCTACATTTTCATATGATTAAGGAAAATATCCTTCCCAATAGGGATTTTCTTTAAAAGGTGAAGAAATAAGGAAACAAACAGTGATTACTATTTGTAAATATAAAACATCCTACTCTAAGGGTACAGGAAAATTATTAAAAGTGAGAATTTGATTAATATCCACTGTACCCCTCATACACATCATCACAGCTTCCATCTTAGAAAGTGAGGAATAAAACAATTTTTTCCCTTGCACACAGTTCCCTCTTAGAACAGGATTAAAAGCATATACAAAGAGGCAGGACAAAATTCATTAACCTGGCAACCACACAGTTTTACCAAATGTTACGGCTGTTAAGCTGGAATATATGTATGTGTAGCTTAGAAACAAATTTCACATTTTACTATTAGTGGCAGGTGAACTGCATTAGTAATTCCATCCTTTGCAACCTGTCTAAAATAACTATATGCAACTATTCATGCATGTAATTCAGCCACCTGATTCATTAACATTTAAACAGTCTATTGGGCACTGATCATAAATTAGATGCCTTGCAGATCCTTGGTAAAAAATATGTTTAACTGCCATTGATACACTAAAGCCTTGTCAAGGAAAAATATGTATATACTATGAAGTAACAAATGTATTTGTTCTCTGTTACTCCAGACTATGCCCTTTTAAGAAGTATCACTAGGGTCTACAATATTGAAATATTTTGATGATGAGGAAAAAGTGTGAACACCACTTAGTTACAGTTAAATGGTAGTGGGGTTACCTGTGTCTGGAAATGACCAGTGATATGCAGTCTAATCCAGAATACTTTTAGATCAATAGAAAGATTTCTGTGGGATGGAAGGAAAAGGGCTTCATGATCTCCCACCAGAGAGCTGAGGGGAGTCCTGATCCCTTGAAGCAGACCATGAATGCTATTAAGTTTCCATGATTCAAAGCAGTGAACTGGGGAAGTAGCTGGGAAAATCTCGTCCCGTTTTATCCCCAGGGGCTGGCATCCCCATTTCTTAGCAGCCAGTTTAAACTGCAGTACTTCACACTTCAAACTCACCTTGGTTAGGACTGTTCACAAATCCTTCAGTTTTTCCAGGGAATATGTTCACTAGTGACAATGAACACTGGCATGAAGCTGCATACAGCTGGGCTTGGGCATATTACAAAACCATGTGTATGTGCTGCATAGCCTGTGTATTTGTCCTGTGACATAAGACCATGTGAAGGAATTTAAGGACACAAAAATTTGCTGGGATACTGGTTGAGATATGGCAGAGGGAGTGAGATCTGGTAACAACACTGTGTGCTGTAAAAAGACCTTCAGGTCAGCTACACTGAAGACCGTTCTGATGTGCTTTTTGAGGGAGAACTACTGAGTTCACTTCAAAAGAATCTGGGAAAATCCAATATTTTTCCACCATGGGTGATAAGAGGAAGGGACCAGGTCCTTGGAATTCAGGCCAATACATATTTTGATTAATGAAAATAATAAGAAGATTTTTACATTTTTGCCACCTTTGAAGTAACTTTAGATGTCCCTTAGGTGTCACAGAAGTTTTAGACTTGGAAACATAAAAAGACAGAACTTTTAAAACATAAGGGGTTTTTATTTTCATAAATATATAATAATTTTTCCATGCTGCCGTAATTCTTTACTACTACCATGAATTTGCTTAGCTCTGTTTATGGGTGTTTTTTCAGACATTAAAAATATAAAAAATGAAATGACGCTTTGAATTGCTCTGATGTTATTTGATGTTTCTAATATACACTAAAACTGTAGATTGTTTTGGGACAAGCTATAAAATTTTTGGGAAAAGTGTTCTGAATAAACAGAAACGTTTTCAATAACTTACAGAGACTTCTTTCCTTTTTGGTTTTATCTCTATTGTAATTACAGTATTGATTAACTGTATGTTTAGTCCATTTCTAAATGAATGTAACCTGTTTTGCCTGCTTAAAACAGCAATCAGGAAGTGTTTACTGATTTCTTCAGTATTTTGTGCTCATTGAAAATAAGCTATACAAAAAGCAATCTGGTGCTTTTGTACACCTAAGGAATATATGACTGCTCCCTTGTTATTTTATACTTCATATCTATTTAGACAACTGACGCAGTTCAGTGAATTCTGTATTAGTCATCACATTTGGGTTGTAACTGCTGATTAATTAAATCCCTTAAAAAGTTAAATATTAGAAAATATCCTTGAAAGGCTCAAAATGACATTTTTTTTATTTTACATTAACTTTCAATATTTCATTTGTCATCAAAAAGAGGATTTCTGTGACTTACAATAATAATATTTAAATAGACAATGCATTGCCATGGAATAGAGATGTCCATCTATACACATCTTTAATTTTCTAGCTGTTTTGTATAGTATTTTAACCACTTAATTATATTTTTAGAACAGTGCTTTACTTTAATGTTTTTAAATCTGTGAAATTAAACACATTATTGGAAAAATAATTCTGCCTGGGGATAAGCTGGCATATTTCTGTTGAAATAAGTGGAATTTTGCAAAAAAATCTGTCAAGCAAAATGCTTTATAAATTTCATTTTATAATGTTAATACAGACCTCTTTGTTATGAAATATACTGTTTCTAAAATTATCACTCTTTCATGAGGAAAAGCAAACACATTTTCCAGTTTATCTTCAGCTCTGGGAAGAGGAAGGCATAGACAGTTTATTTATTACTGGATTTTCTTGTTAACCCTTAGAATGTAGAAGCTGTTATATATCATCATTATGCATAGAAACACATAATATTGCCCCCAAATTTTTAACCTATTGAAAAATAAATATAGCCATTCTGTGGGAAGGCTTGGCTTTTGCATCATCCAACACAACTTCCTAGCTCCTTGGAGGCTGATAGTTTCGTTACAGTGTTGATCCAGAAGGTCTGTCTCTGTCTTTTTGTTTGTTTGTTTGTTTGTTTTGTTTTGTTTTGTTTTGTTTTTTGTGGGTTTTTTTTTCTTTCTTTTTTTTTTTTTTATTTATTTATTTATTTATTTATTTATTTATTTACCCAGGTTTATTAGTTGAGAAGTTACTGTGAACTCAGTAGAGAGATGGAGGCTGGAATTCCAGCTGAGTAACTACAGCATCATCCTCCACACCTTGCTGGAATATGGCTCTGAGCTCACTGTGGTTGTCAAAGATGTGATCTGTCACAGCTGTGAACAGATCTTGTGCCCTACAAGCATGAACCACATCACCTACTGGTAATGGTAAAGGAGTTCTTACATACATCTCCCTCCCATCTTCCATGCCCAGGAAAATATGGAACTCTTTTCAGTCCGTCTTCGTTTAACCCCAGGAGCTGTAGGGATTTTCAGCTGTTCAGTTCATGACTTTAAAATATAATTGTATTTCCAGTTTCATATTTTAGAAAGAATTTTAATTAAAAGTTATTTGTAAAGTTGTTTTAGCTTCTAAGGAATAGTAATTTTTCACTGGAAAAAATAAAATAAAATAAAAAATTAAAAAAGGAAGAAAAACTGGATTTATGTCTATATCTGTAGGCACAATAGCTACATTAGCCAGTAAAGACAGAATCAGCTCATACTCTAAAGCTGGGGAAGTTGCTGGCTTTCTTCCTCTTCTCTCCTCTTTTTTTAGATTCAGATCATCTTCAAAGCTCCAATAAATGGCTTTGCACAATGGTTGCATCTTATTTTATTCCATCTGAATTATTTAGCATTCATTTGTACAATATTGGAACATTTTATTTCAGGATATAACATTTTTCATTAGGTTTTTTTTTTTTTTCAAGGAGAAGCATATAAGTCTCAAGACAAAGTTATTTGTTACACATATTTTTCCATATTTAGATTGATAAATCAGGCATCAGTAATTGGTTTTTAGAGTAATACAGGCTGCAGGGCCCCTACACGTTCAGATAACTTTGAGTTCTGTAAAAGCCCATGGTGTTCAGAGGAATCCTTTACACAGTGTAAAAATAAGGTCAGTGTGTTAGCTATATTTAGCATTCACTGCAGGAGAACCCATGTAGTATGGAACAGATGCTGTAAGTGAGAATGACATTGTACGTCTGCAAAAGTAAGGTTTCTTTTTGCTTTTAGACGTTTCTCGAGACATGAGAATTTATTGAAATGTATATTGTTTCAAATGGCTAGGAAGGGACATCAGCTGTTACAGTGAAATCAAGACAAATACTGAAACAGATCAAAAGGGGAGCGGGAATGTCTTTATGAAAAATTAAAAAAGAAAAAAAAAAAAAGAAAAAAAAAAGGAAAAGCAAGTAATGTACTTTTGAATGAAAGGAAAAAGTGGAAACCAGTAATAGAGCCTGTTTTCTGTATACTTGTAGCTCAAGGGAGGTGAGGGAGAGATGGGACTGAACTTGTCCCACACTGGTGAGCAAATCAAATCCTGGTGCATTGTCATCAACTGTCAGAAACAGACAGATATTTCTTTGGGGGCAGGCAGGAAATTAGGCTATTAAGTTGCAGCTTTTTCACAGAGCCCTTGTCATTCTCTTCTCCCATTCTACAGATGTTCTATCAAAGCAAGTCATTGTAACCATTTATCTTCCCAAACCTAAAATACTTTTTCCAGAACTAATTTTTCCCCTCAGTACTTGAGGTCTTTGTACTCTGTGTCTTGCTTCCCTGATCTTGTATGGATCTAAGATTAATTTGCACTAGCAAGGGGTTCAACAACAAAATCAATTTCAATTGGGTCAGGTGAGGTCATTCCCAGCTCAGTAGTGTGAGGAGAGAAATAGATTATTATCATTCTGGGAACACTGCTACTTCAGTATGAAGGAAAAAAACCCCAGCATTACCCAACAAAGAGCTTTACAATAATTTTCATAACATTAGAAACAATGAATTTATTGTTTACTTTCTTCCCCACTGGTATAGCCATCTATATATGAATAATTTGTGCTACAAAAAGCTTTTCTATTCCTTACAAATAATGGAATAGAATTTGTTAAGTAACTGCTATAATTTTTCTAAAAATATGGCACTGTCAAACTGATACAGCAGTACCTTTGATAGATATTTTTATATCCTTGGCACATAGCAGGTGTAAATTAAACAACAGTCCCTCTGCTAGGTATTCTATGCACCATATTACAAAACAGCAGTTATAATGAGAATTTAAGTTACACATTTAAGGAAGAGATTTTAGCTTTTTAAATGTTTGAAGTTTAACTTACAACACAAAAACCCTCATCCTATCTACAGATTATTTTGTGCCTATTTTATCTCATAGCTTTGAAGGAAAAAAAAATAAGTGAAATAATATTAGCTTAAAAATGGTTAATAAACCATTAGTATTTAATGTGAACTGAGTTTTAATTATTTCTTCCATCAGATAAAACTGCTTGACTGAAACTGCTGAGCCATGTCCTTGTTTCTGTTTTGTGCATCTTAATTTTTTTGTGTAATCTGAACTGAAGAAGAGCTAAGAAGAGTTCCTTATGGAAAACCAATTTAAAAAATCAAAATCAAAAACAAAACCAAAAAACCACCTTATTGGAATAATTTCCTCTGAGGTGTAGTAGCCTGACTTTCAGGTGTTGACCTTAATCAGCTTCATTATATGCAAAAAGATTCAGATTTTCTGGGTCAAATTCTCCCCAAGTGTATTTTCTCTGACATCTATGGAGTAGCAGCAGCTATGAATTTGGCCTAATGATCTCAGATTTCCTCTGTTTCCTCTTTGTGTGATCAAAACATGCAAAATGAAATAATCCTATTAATTATTCTTTAGTGAAAAAGGCACTGGATATACACTGTTTTATCTACAATGGTTTTAATTAAAGTATCTGTCAACATAGTCAGAATTTTACTCTTCGTGAAACTATGGATTTAGATGATTAACCACCTGAATATCACTGGTAAAAAATACAACCTGAAAAACATTGTGGTCAGAAATTGTTTTTAACAAGAGTTAAATAATCTTTTGACTGTGTACTGATAGGAGACAAGGTTTCTTACAGCCAAATTTGCCTTCATTGCCATGTATTCAATCTTTAGCCAGATATTTCCCTTTCAAAATATCACTGATTACTACTCAAATTATTGCATTGCCCAGGGCATTGAAACTGTATCCCTAAATGCTTTGGTATTTGGTAGTTAGATATTTTGGGTTTTACAGTTGCATAAGGCTCTTAAATTTTCAAAGGACTGAATGAAAACTGATCATTTTCTCATCGCTCTGTGAACTGCAAGTAGTTGAGGATTAATCTCTCAATATCAGAAGTGGAAAAAAAAAGGATATAAAGAGTATAAAGTCTAGATTTGTACGCATAGTTGGACAAATTTTCCTCTCAAAAAAACCTGTTATTTCGGTGGTTCATAACACAAGATATTCCTAAGTTTCCACAGTAAAAGGTTGAGCCTAGTACTATGGTGGGTCAGTGTGAATGCCTTGTGATCATATAAATGTGAGACAAGTGTATGGCACTATTTCCAGAGAACAGCCTATAGGCAGCTGTTACCTAAGGGCTTCCAGAGGAAGAATTTCATTTCCCTTAAAAGGACTCCTATAAAATTTAATATTATAAATTGTATGTGTTTTTATATAACTTAATATATATTATTCCAGTTTTTTATGTAAATTATTTTATAATTAATAATGTAAATCACTTTTTAACATCTGTAATCTTATAAAATTTTTATAAAATTTCTATAAAATTTCAAAGTTATGTTCCTTAGTACTCATTCACTAGATATTGCAAAATAGTCTTTCTATTAAACCTAGATTAACTGATATCTTGAATCATGCCATTCTTACTTCAAAGGATAATACAAATGTCATTTGACACTAATTAGCTTTAACTCAGCTGCAGGAGACATCATTGCAGCTCCTGTCTTGATTAACGAAAAATATTTTCAGATTATATTATCTATTAGATCACATCTACGAGGAAGATGTCATCTAAGAAGATTATGGTGTAGGACACTATTGGTAGAGAAGGTACTAAGGATGTTTTGTGAGAAAATAAAAGGATATTTTAGAGGACTATTTGGAGCTGAAAGCTAGAATTTAGTCAATTTAATCTAGTTTCATATTGATCATCTGAAAGTAACCAGACTGGAGTCCGATGACCCATGGAGACAGGAATGTTAAATGAAGTTTGTGAATAGGTCAGGAAGTGGTTAGAGTAGTCACTAGCTGAGTGGCTCTTACACTAGTGTATCTGCTTCTACACAGCAGAGATCAGTGTTAGAGACACACTAACCCAGTGAGATTTTTGGGTCTCACTTGACACTGATGGAATACAACTGGGTTGAATGAAGCTATTCTTTATTTACATTAGTGATCACAGATCAAATCAGCCTTGTGATTTCCAGTGAGGCATGAAGCTGTAGGCTTGATTATTTGTGAGCAAAGCATTGCTTGGATGAATAAGCATTGCTTACTAATGCCTGGATAAAAAGGCTCAACAGAGATGAGATAAATTCCATCTTACTCACTTAATTCTTGCTGTTTCAATTAGTTCTGTTGTTTTTCTCTCTGTCTCAACTCATTCTATTACTTCTTCTGTTTGTACTACACTACATCACTGAGCAGCTTACACAGCTCTCAGTTTCTCTGCTTGAAATGAAAACACTGCTAAATATGATGGAGGTGACTTCTTAATATCAGTTCGTATTTATAGCTCTCTCACATTAAATTGACTGAAGAATTACTAGTAATATCTGTAAATTTTTCAAGACATAGGGTGTACTACAAATCTTGAACAAACTAATCTCTGTTAAATCTAGATAATATTCAGTAGTTGCATCAAGAGAGATTCAGATTGGATATTAGGAAAAATTTCTTTACAAAAAGAGTGTTCAGGCACTTTAAGAGGCTCTCCAGGGAAGTAGTGGAGTCAGCATCCCCAGAGGAGTTAAAAAAATGTGTGGACGTAGCACTTGAAGGCATGGGTTAGTTGGCTGGTGGTGTCAGGTTGCTGGTTGGACTTGGAAGTCTTTGCTAAGCTTAATGATTCTATGAATTCTGTGAAATAATGGCTTTTCACATAGCGAAGAAATTTGTTTCCATTGGAATACATTGGGAAAATTACATCTAATCTTTTTGGGATTAAATGGTTTAACTCAATCCATCAGTAGGCTAAAGTTCCATTAACTATTCTAGAATCCATAGAAAAGGATTTGTTAAAGGGAATGTTAGTGATCTGGATGGTTGAAGTGGAATATATGTATGTGTAGCTTAGAAACAAATTTCACATTTTACTATTAGTGGCAGGTGAACTGCATTAGTAATTCCATCCTTTGCAACCTGTNTAAAACCTGGTTATTGGAAAGGGTGGACAGATTCTTTTTTTTCTCCCAGATATGAACACAGTACAGATCTCAACCCCTCCAGAAACTAAGGGCTTCTTCGCAAAGTTGTGTGCCTCCTTCTTTCAATCTTGGTTTTGTTTTCCAGAGGGGCTTTGGAATGGAAGAAAAGGGGGCAAACTATGGTTCTAGGCAGAGTGGATGTTTCTGCAGCTTTACATCTCTATTGAACATTGACTTTAAGATATTTACCCTACCTGATCTTCAGTTATATGAACCTGCATGTCACCAGGGAGTACTAATAAACAGAACTTAGTATTTCATACTCGAAACTTCTGCTAACTTAAACTTCTCTAAACACACTCAGAGACTTATACCTGACCTTAAGATGTAAGACCTTACACTGTATTTTATTAAAGAGTTCATGCTGTTTTTCCTCCTGACGTCGTGAACTGAGACAGGCCTTCATCACAATCACATGAATGACTAAAAACAATTAGGAAGAAACTGGACTATTAGTCTAGCAAAGGGGAGAAGAAAAGGCTGTTAATGCAACAGCTTTAAATACAGCCTGGAACGCCTATCTAAATGTTCCTCTTAAATATCCACCTTTGGACTACCCAAGGACTTTCACTTCATATGCTTTTGACTAAGGCCTCATTTCTAGTGATGTGGGCATATTTATGTGTCAAAATCTCTCTGTGTCCAGAATTTATTAACAGTAAAACAGTATTTGTTTCTTCTTCTTAAACATTTAACTCCTTTTGCAGCCAGATCCATCTGTGTATATGAATTCACTATTTTCATATACAGGAAGCATTTCTATTAAAATATTAATGTGGAAAGAAAAAAAGATTGGAACTTGTTCAGTGTCACAGAGTTCAACTGATGGCAAATAATCCAATATATGTATTCTGGGGGAGGGGGAGGAGAGAGTAAGGAGGAAGAAACCTATCTTTCCCTGGAAAAGAAATAAAAATAGCAAATGTTATCATCTTCAGATTGTTAGTAGCGACAGGGAGACGTGATCCAAATAACAAGTGAATAACTGCATACACTGGTGCAAGATAAAGACCCCAGATAGAAATTTGATTAAGTATTATTATCAGTCACCATACAGAGAATGGCAGCCAGCCAGAAGAGCATTCACCCTGCTGTCTGTATCTGCTTCTGGCTGACTGCTTATGCAGGTTGTCATAAAGGCAACCTGGAGATAGGACTACACATCAAATAGCAGTAATAATTTTCTCCATATAGGGTATCTTCACACACTACTGTCATTGTTGCAGAGACAAAATTAGGGTGGAAGCTGAAATTCTTCTTCTTTTCTTGTTGTTTGATACTCTTATAATTTTGATTATTACTGTTTCTCCTTCTAAAAGTTGAGATTTACAGCCTCTGTTAACTTTTTCATATGCTGTGACCTTACTGCCACATAGAAGGAGAAAACCTTGATGTTTGAGCGAGACAACAGACATACTTCTTCTCCAGCCTCCTTTGACCTTTTATGACTTGATTTTTATTTAAAGTTGTATTGCAGGCAGCAACTTGGATTAAGCAGAAAAATATGAGTTATGATGTACTCTTTTCCTGATGCAGGTTAAATGGAAAGTAGTAAAAGGTGTTAGTTAATACATGGATCCCTGCCTCTTTCAGCTTCCAATGTATGTATCTGGATAAACTGTAAAGGAGAAACAAATATAGGTAAGGAGAGAAGCAAATTGTGTTTGTCCTGCACTAAGGGGAAAGTGTAATATAGGCTTTAATTTGGTATAGTAATGCTACTCAGGTCTTGCACTTCATTTGGATTGATCCTGATATCAGAATATTTACAGAATGTTTACAGCAATGTCTGTAATCAAAGATAGCCTAGTTTCCTGTCCATTTGACATAAGAAAATTTGAAACAGTGAGAACAAACTGGAAACAATGAGAACAAACATTGTGCAGACATCTGCTCAGAATTTGCCCAGCTCCAGGGATTTTTATTTACTTTCCATCAGCATCACTGGGCAGTGATGAAAATTAATGTTCTAAACTGAAGTGATGTCATCACCAACTTAAAAATGGAGATTTACCTTTGACAGAGATGCTTCCACTTGCCTACTTAATAAAAATCAGATGGGATGCAGGAAGCTACAAAAGGAATCCATTAAATTATATTAAACTACATGCTCCAAATGTATATTAGAGAAATATATCTGATATATATATATATATATATTTCCCCAAACTTCTAGTCAAGCTAAATATCTGTTGCACTACCATCAGTTCTTACTTGAGTAATCCAAATTAAAAGGGTTTTCTTAATTTTACCTCCCCCACACCCCCCCCCAAAAAAAAAAAAGCCAGGTAGAGTATTAAATTGCAAATTTACCCATTACATAATTAATATTTGTCCAGTCTTTGGGAACACAGTTAAGGAACTAATATCAATTTTTTTCTGAACATATTAATTTTTAAATGACCAATAAAGTAGATGGAAAAGTGTAAAAATAAAACAGTTCAAAAAAATGAACCCCACATGACATGCTAACACAGGCATATGGATTAAAAATGCTTTTATACCTTTTATAACACCTTAGGACTGACCTTGTGAAGCACTTAGCATTTCAGTCTTTCCATCAATCCCTGGCAAACATCATATTCTTTTAGAATAATAAGACCTTCGTCATCATCCTGGTCCTAAAAATGCACTTAATTTCTGGTATTCAAGGTTGCATGATTTTTCCAGAACACTGCAACTGAGGGAAACAGCAATAGGAATATGTGTGCTGGAAGGAGATCTTGTCAGAAAATCTAGAGGACTCGCCCTCTTTGTTCAAAGCTAGGGAGTCACACCAAGCCAGATACTCAGCTCACAGAAATTAAAAGAATAGGATAACTATATAGATAACTATATATAGATAACTATATAACTATATATAGATAACTATAATGGCTCTGTAGAATCTTCTAGAATAGAAGATCAGAGATTCAGAGCTCGGACTACTGTTTTAAATGCAGAGTTTATAGAAAATAAAATTACATTTGGATTGTGAAATATGGTCCCCTTCCAGATGCTGCTGATTATGCCAATTAACATCTTTTATTATAGAAATGCCCTATTTCAGGAACTAGCAGAAGCTTCTGAGTGCGATACTGTTTATTTTCAGAAATAAAATCCCACATCATCTGCATGCTATGTGCCACTGCTCTATTTTCTGCAATTTTGATACCTTCAGAGATATCAGAATGGACTTCACCACTGAAAAAGCACAACAGAAGGAAATGTAGAAATCAGAGAATCTTAAAATGAATGCCACTCAATAGTTTTTGTTTTCCTTTTGTTTCAGACTAATGGGAACCAGTTTTATTTAAGTGGATTTATCACTTCTGTCACAACGTTTGTGACAGTTGTAGTATTTTTGGAGAAACTGCTTTCATGTAGGTGTTCAAAATTGTTCTTTTCCCTCACATGAGACCTAACCACCAGTTTTGGGCACACAGGTTCTGCAAATAATGCTCTTTATGTTTCAGAACAGTGTTCATTGCTTCTTAAAAAGAGTCCCCAGCAGTTGTTTTAAATAGTGGCATTCATTAATCCTAAAAGATGTCCAGAATGTGTAAATTTAGCTGTTTTATCTCCTATCTGTGCATATTATTCTTTACTGTGTAAGTAATATAACCAGTAAGAGTTAGGTTTCTTCTGGATGGGAGGTATTAAGACACTTGAGTGCTTGATGTATTAATGGTCATACATCATTATGGGTTTCTTTTTTTCCTAAAATGTTATAAACCTTGACCTCATGTCAAGTTACTTGGTTCCTACAGAAAAACAAAAAAGAAAATATTAGCTGATGTGTTTTTAGCAAATGTCAAGCTAGGCAAATTTGTTGAACCTTTCTAGATTCCTGCTTTATAGACTAATATATCAATATTCCCTGCATTGTACCACAGATTCATATCATAATGCTGTAAGAAACTTAATCATCCTTATATTTCACTGGCAGTGGCTAAATTCCAATATTTAAAGGAATAATCTGCAAAACTCTATAAATCCCCGTTTATATCCTCCTCTCCTTGCATGTGTGTTTCTGTGTGTAAATAGTTATTTTTCAATTTGGAGAAAATTATTAATTTGTTACTATTTTGATCAAGAAAAGGAATAAAATTGATGGTACACTGAAAAACAGGAGGAAAAGGTGGAAGCTTGCTGACACAGCAAGATTATTTGTGGTGAGGTCTGATAGTAGAGATCACAAAGGACCTTTATAACACTTTCACTTCAAATTGAACTAATTCTCTGTCATAATCTATTTAGGCTGAATGTAGTCATTCATTTCTAGCTGATAATCAACATATTTTTTACTCATTCTGGTTGCTTAAAGACAGTATTTTGAGAAAGAGTCCTGCACTCCTAATGTCATCAGTGACAGTGGAATAGCAAGGGAATAACCTCAGCCTTTGCTCTGGGAGCTGCTTAACAAATCTGAAAAATGTTAATCATGTTCAAGGCATTGTCACTTTCAGGGAACAGAGATTACTTCCAGTGACATGCCCAGAAGCAATCTGTTTAGTTTTCATACAGAGTTGAGAAATAAGGAAGGTTTTATTAAATGAAACTTAATCCACCACAATAGGGATTTCTGATCTACCTGTTCCCACTACCAGGGGATGCAGTATAATTTAATAACAGTCTCTTTAGATTACCTCTGTCTATTTGCATGTTATATTATTAACTGACTCCATGCTATTGTGTGTGGAGGATTTCATAGACTGCTGTTTCAGCTTTTTTTATTAAAAAATGAAAACAAAGCTATACTTATGAGTTGTAAACTACATTATTACTGTAACAAAGAATAAGAATAGCTGAAAGTGGTGATGTAAGATTTTTGGCTGTGGTCCAAGACACTAAGACTTAGTAGATTGCTAGTGTTGTCTAGCAATGCTGTGTTTTTCCTGCTGCAGTGACAGCTGCTGAGTGTTTTTCTATTATTATCTTACTATTTTTTTAAGCATTAAAGTGTAAAGATTTACTAGCCTCTAATGTAGTAGCAATGTGTGAATCACTGTGGCTGCATTTGTATGCTCAGCAACATCTGGGTTACTGGTATGAATATGTGGATTTTGCTAGTTAGTATTTAGTGGCATATTTTCTGAGTGCAGGTATAAAGAAGGAAATGGAGAAATGAGAACATCTATACAATGTTACTTCAGCTTGCTGGGAAATAAAAAAATAAAAAAACAGACAACACACACTTGGTTTATTTTTTATTGTTGTTTTTACTGGCTACTTCTTTGGCTTATTTTATTTTAACACCTCCATAATGACTCCCTAGTACCTAGCCAGGAGATCCATTTCTGGGGAGAGTTATAAAGAGGTAGCTTTACAAGAAAAAGAAAAAAAAAATTATGTGTCAAAAAAGATTTGCTTTCATAAAAAATTTAGCTTACAACCTGAAGCACAAAGTTAAGTAGCAAAATTGTGAATAACCATTCCTCAGATGAGTCCCTGTCCTGGTCCATACGAATGCCCTTACTTCTTACAGTATCCAGGACTTCATAAGACCCTTCAACCCTGCAGGCTGGGACTGAGGATAGAAAACATTAATATGACCCAGCTCCTGTGCTGTAATCCATTCCTATGGAATAGTTTTTTGAGTCTGGACCCTTCATGAAGAGGTAACCTTCACAGGTCTTTTCTCATTTTGATACTCTAACTGCTTTGGTAAAAATAACATTTCAGAAGTTTTAAGAAGAGAATTCAGATTGAGTTACAGCAATGGATAGAGGAACTGAATAGAGAAAATGGACCAAGAAGGAAACACCCTCCCTTGTGATTATTTTAAATTCCTTCATTTTCTTGCAGAAAAGATTTTGTCTCTTTTTTTGCATTTCTTTCTCTGCCTTTTCTCTCTCTCTCTCTTCCCCTCCCCCCTCTACATCCTATAGAACTTAACTGAGTATCAGATTCCTGTTGTGCAACTTTGTAGAATTATTTGGAAAAGCCATGCAATACACTGCTAAAAAATCTATGCCTTTTAAGAACACTCCATTTATTCATATAGTTTTAGTTTATATCCAGTAACCCGAAGCACACAATCTTTCAGTTCAATATTTGTGAAGCAATGCACAGTGACCTGACACCATAGACAGTATTTCTGGGAGAGTCATTGACCACAGAAGCCTAAATTTTTCAGCTTCTAGAAATCTAGCCTGTACGAATCAGATAAGATAAAAAAATTCAGTCAAAAATCTCAAACTGTCTTCTTCACATTGAGAACACGGATCATAGGCTCACAGAGCAGTTAGTTTGGATGTACCTTGAGCTATCCAATGGAATGCCCAGCTCCTAAGAGGAGGATGAATTTAAAGTGCAGTTGCCTATGCTGCTCTCCAGGTGAGTTTTGACTGTCTCCATGTTTGGAGAGATGGCACAGCCTGAACAACCCGTTCCAATGTTTGACCAGTTATGCAAAACTTTTCCTAGGTCTGCACAGTAGTAAAGTTAAAAGGAATACTTACTCTGTAAAAACTGCCAGAATTCATTATAAACAATTGGTATTTGAGAAAAGGATGTGAAACATGTTTCCAGAGCCTGAAATCAAGTAGTTCTGTCAAGTGTCTTTTTACAAAGGGAGACTAAAACAAACTAACTGAAATAGTCAGTGGGAGTAAGAAATACTTGATCTGAGTCCAGCATGTTAATAGTTTCAGTTAAGTAAGATAATGATACAAAACAATGAAGTTTAATAACTAAGCTTTTTATATTATGTGGAGATAAATAAATTTGGAAGGGCCCAAATGCAACTACTGCTTCCCTTCAGAAATTCAAGGGAGAAGGGAGAAAAACAACACCCTCCAAGCATGAATTATTTTTTCAATTGGTAGAACTGATTTTCTTAACAACCAAGATATGCAGGAGCTTTTTACTTAAAGGAATGATGTAACTGCTAGTTAGCAAATACAACAGAAGTAAAGAATAGTAAAATGTAGGTACTAATGCTAGATCTCTAGCTTCAGACATGGGAGGTGCAGGTTCAAATCAATCCCAATTTCCCTTGTGATCATGAACAAACAATGAATAATCCACCACTTACTCCGCAGTATTCTTCCTTTCTGCCTTATTTCCTAACCAGGTTGATTATTTCAGTCTAATTCTTTTCCCTTCACTACTTTTCACCCAGCCCCTTACACAGTTGGAAACTGTATTCACCTAGTCACATTCTATATGAAAAATGAGTTTTCTAGAAGTTGAACTGGTTGTCTGCAGGTATTCCCACTTCATAGGCAAACCTTTTCCAGAGCTTTATTCTAATTTAAACAGCTATTTAATACTTTGTGCATCTCATCTAGTTCCTTTCCAAGTTCTACTTTGTCACTATCAAGTACTTGAATAAAGTTTGATTTCCTCCTGAGTTTTGTGACCTGGAGAGTTGGTCTTATGGCAGTATGAAGTTGAAAACTGAATGTGCTTTGAGATAATGGGATAAATATTAAAGAAGCAGTCAAGTGAGATAGTCAAATTGACTGCAAGATCAGATTCCAAAGTATTCCAAAGTCACCCTGATTTTCAAGCTTAATTTCTTGTTCATGCAAGCTGCTTCCATACTCTTCCTTACCATCAGCAGTGATAATAGAAAGTCTTTAATAGCTAGTGTTCAGTAAGTCTTAAGCTTCAAGTTCAGAAGACTACTTCATAGCTCTCTTCAGGAGAAAATAATAGTTGTCTATGAAGTTATTATTAATTCAGCATTCAATTTGAACCAAAGACAATGTAGAAGCATAAAGTTTTAAATAGAAAAAAAATCCCACTGTTCTGACATTGTTAAGATGTTTTCACTCAAAAAAAAAGGAGTTATGTTTCTTTTAATTTTATTACTGCTGTCACATCTTTAAGAGGAAAGCAGGAAGGGAGGAAAGGACTTGTTTTTCAGGGTGTTTGGTTTGAAATATTAAATCACAGAAGAAAAGAAAATATATAACCTATAAACATATGACTGGTAAAAAAGAGCAGAAGGGAGCTCAATGCCACAATAAGGTCTCCCCAGAATCTTTTCTTGTGTAGGTTGAACAATCCCCACTGTCTCAACCTGTCTTCAAAGCAGAGGTGCTCCAGCCCTCTGATCATCTTTGTGGCCTTCTTCTGGACAAGCTCCAACTGCTCAGTGTCATTCCTGTGTTGGGGACTCCAGAACTGGACACAACTCCAGGTGGGGTCTCATGTGAGTGGAATACAGGGGGACAATCACCTCCCTTGACCTTCTGGCCACGCTTCTTTTGATGAAGCCCAGGACACAGTTGGCTTTCTGGGCGGCAAGCACACATTTCCTGTTCATGTTGAGTTTCTCATCAAACAACACATTCGAGTCTTTTTCCTTAGGGAGTTTTTTGGGGGTTTTGTTTTTTTTTCCATTTTCATCCAAATGCTATCACATTAAGATGAAATACAATCTTTTCCATAGTAGAAAAAAATAATAATTCTCCTGTGAAAAATGCTAAGTGAGAAAGTTTTAACCTTTCATTAATATACAATACCTTTCATACCTTTATGAACTTAATTTTCATTATTAGCCTGATAATGAACTTTGTTTCTTCTTTATTTTCTGTATTATTCTTTGATGAGACCAATGTATTAGATGGTAGCAAATACATACATAGGTATGCATTGCTTATTCTTATTGCCTCTTCATTACTGTATTATTTTTTTCATCTTCTGTGACAAAGGAAAAACTTTTTTCTCTACAGCACTGAAGAAGACTCTGTGCTATCCATCTTATTTTAAGGATTTTAAATTCTATAAGGTCTTAGTGGAGGAATTGAAAAAATCCTCCACTTTGATTCTGGAGAGAGAGTACAAATTAAGGAACTTGTGATTTGGGAAGGACAAATGATGACTAACTCAGTCTTGTGAGGAAGAAGGTTCACTGATTTATTCTTTCTGTTAGACCCACAATCGTTGCACTTGATATGAAGTAATGGCTTAGATTTACTCCTCAGAAAACTTCTTTAGCCCCAAAGTACTTATATCCCATCTACATTTATTTCGTATGGCTCTTTTGCTGCCAGATGTTAATCCTCTGGTTTTATGAAGGAGGCATAAAACTAACAATTGCCTGCATTGCTGTTGACAGCAAAATTCATGACATGATTTTCTGAATTGAGTTAATCTATTTCTTTAATAGGATGAGAAAATGATACTGGAAATGAGGTGAGGACTACTAATACAGAAAAGTAATTCCCCATCAAGCCTTCCAGACAATATTTCAGGGAGAAGATTTGAACAAGCTATATGTTGATTTACCTTACAGCTGCCAGTCTTAGGCCCTCTGTACTAAACATAACACTTTGTCCTCTATTTTATTAAAGTGGTAAGGTTTTTGCAATGCAAACTGTGCTTCAAACGGATGGGAAGCTTTCCATGCTTATGCTTTGGAACTTTTGTAACGGGTCCCTGTGGAACAGCAGCAAAAGTTAACACCTACTTCAGAGTACAGTAGGCTGGAAAAAATCTTACTGCACAATTTTGAAGAGCAGAGTGCTCCAGAAATCTTTAGTTTCAATTCAACAGTAGAGAACAGAACAATAAATTGATAAGCATGGAGCCACATATCTTTTTTTCAATGCGAAGCATCTACTCTTACTTGAGATATTTGTTATGCCTTCAAGTTTCTCTTATTGTTTGCAGAAAACTACAGATTTATTAGCAGTGAAATGGACATGAAAAATAGTTTAATATTTCTGCTAAGAGTTTAACATGTACAACTAAAATAATTTTGTAAAAGGTTACATAGACTGCCTAGGGCTTGGTAAGTCAAAGATCAGATGTTGATACCTTAGAAGAAAAAACAGCCCACATATGTCTGTCACTGGTGTGTTCTAGTCTGATCTATTTCGTCTTTCACAAGAGTCTGAAAAAAAAGTTAAAGGCCTTCCTCATAAAACAATGTTTAAAGCATATGCTTCTTTGCAATGTGAAAAGCAGTTTTCATTCTCTGGTCATGAGAAGGATACAATAAGTATCTCAATGTAATAAAATTTCTTCATTTATATTTTTTTTTTTTTTTTTTTTTTTCCAGAGAATGTGAGTGAAACTGAGGAGCGGCAGCAGAGAACAACTACAAATGCATACATTAGTTCAATGAACATTTCCACGAAGCAGACCCAGTTCAGGGCAGTAATGGATTGACCCAGTAGATGACCTAGCTTTATTAAAAAACAGGTTGTCAAGTACCCATAAAATAGGCAGAAATAGGTAGTTCATTCAAAATGGGAAAGAAAAGTGTTTCTATCTTCAGCTCCTAGATAGTTGTTAGGATGGGTAGCTTTAATTTTCTGCAGTCTATTGGAGAGAACTGGAAAAGCAAATTGAGATACTGAATGTTAGAAGAGGTGATAATACTTTCAAAGATTAGGCAAGGTGGAGAAACTTCCATACAAAAAGTTAGCAGAAGTCAACAGGACAATAAGTGAACTGGAATGTAAAAAAATCTAAGTTTGTGTGATTTTAGGAATGAAATAATTTTTCATAGGAAGAGCTTGTAGTGAAGAACTAAAGAGAAGGAAATATTTTTTGCATAAGTTTTCAAATGCAAGAGATCACAGCTATTTCAAAGTTTCTTTCTGATTAAAAAATGAGAAATAGACCTCACTTCTCCCACATTAAATCTCATGTGGAAGGGAAGAGATAATTTGTAAGGTATGTGTAGTACTAAGAACTGTAACCCTTGCCAAGATTAAAAGAGGGAAACTGAAAAGTCAGTAATGTTTTGTTGCTCTTATAATACAAGGAGAGAAGTTAATTTTCAAACCCATTTAGAGCTAGGTGGAAGACAGGAAGAAAAGTTTGCTTTACTAATGGTCATATAGATCTTTCTCACCTCTGGTTGTGTGACTTGATGGTTTATCATAATGAAAGAATGACATATGTGAAGAAAACGTAGGAAAAAAGTAGTTAAGTGTCAGTTGCATGGAGCAAGGCCAGTAGTGCAGTATGCTAATGATAAAACTATTTTAATGAGAATTTTGGCTGCTGCCACCAACATAGCATTGCTATTTAATAGGTGTCATAAGAGGAGAAAACTTTATTGATGTTCAACATTAATGAAAAATTTAATTAGAAGTATCTGACATAAAATAATCACTTCCATACCCTTGGAGATAAGAGTGCATGTGGCCATTAATGACATTGCCACTGAACCACAGCACTGGAGACTGTTCTTTAGCTGTCAGCTTTGTTGGACATGAAGCCACACCAGGGCAGTAGAGTTCTGAGAGCAATGGGACATCGGAAAAGAAAACAAGAACCACAAACAGAAAGACATTGGCCTAAAACTAAACAACTTTGTACTTTGTATGGTTGTTCCCTGGGTACCTGTGTTTGCATATGAACACACACATTTATGAGTATGTCTGCATAAAAGTAGAGACCTGCTCTGAGATTTGACAATATATTGCAGGAGAATAAAGACTTGAGACTTTCTGCCTTAAGGCAAGAGTGTATAAATTGATGTATAGCTGAATTATCTGAATATAATTAGGGTAATTCATACATGGGTAAATGTCATCACAATAAGTAACTATTGTCTCACTAGTAAGTGAACAGTGCATACTGACCAAGCAATTCTAAAAATAAGAAAGTTGTTAATCTGTTTTTTTCTTTCATAACATCTTCCTTCTGACTATGGAATTACAGCCCAATTTTTGCATTCTTCTGAAGAGTAAGATAATAGTATACCTCGTGGAATAGGGTGATGCTAACCTTGCCTTTCAAGATTGTTCATCATGTTTTCAGCACATTTTTAATGCTGACTTTAAATGCTGCTGCAGCACATGTGTAAAACAAAGGAATAATAGAATTTATAGATTAAATCTGATGACTCGGCCAAATTTTCTATCATCAGTCTAGGGAAATATTATGATGACTTGTAGAAAACCACCACCTAATAGCACACAGCAGACCTTACCCTCACCTTCTTACTTCCAATCTGAGAACGATACTGGTGGACTAGGATCTGATATAACACAGTAACATCTTCAGTTCTCAGCCCAGCTTCACTTATTTCTTTCTCAAAGTTGTGAAAAGGTAGGAACAAGTACTTCTGGGAGTCCCTTTTTTTTCTTTTTTTTTTTTTTTTGGTCATTCTTAGAACTTTCATGATATTAGAAGCTGAATGATTCCTGGCAGTTTTGGTATCCCATTATAGGATTTTGTATCAGTAAGCTCATACAAAAGACAGAGGATAGCCTCAGTCTTGTTATATCTGAGTAATGCTACTTGAAATTAAGATTCACTTTCTGGAACCTGGAGAGCACATTCAATAATTCAGTTTAGTTGTCAGTTCCATGTAAAGTAGAGTATTTGAGCTGCTGATAGAAGTTATATTTTGTGGGGGGCATAGATAACACAAGATATTGTAGCAGACACTAATTAAAATGAACTCCAAGGGGAAATTTTTTCCAATGTCTTCTACCATGAATCATTGAAAAATGACTGAATTTGGATAAATAGGCAAAGGATCTCTCTCTGAGGTTAGCTGACAGATTTAAATTAAATCAGTGTCTTCACTAATTTTGAACATTGCCTAAAACTACCTTTCTGTGTGATACGGAACAGATACGGATACTGCTATATAGCATACTGAGCTGTGAGGTTCTTATTTTCATTTTTGTGGAAACTAACAGAGATGTTCGAAAGATTCCAGTCCTGCCAGTTGAGGTAAGGACCAACAGATGGATATATGAACAAACAATGTTCTCCTAAAGTGCTTTTGGGTGCAGAATATTATATCCCATCACAGAGTGGAAATGAAAATCACGAGCACTCAACGCACAAAAAGAAAGTACCAAACAGGCCAACAGAAAAGCAATCATTCTGTTACTTATCCAGTAATTAATTATTAATTTTTAAATTTTCAAAATTCATCAAATGTGTTAACAACGCTCTCCAGCAAAAACCAGTTTTTGACTTATTTTTTACATCCTATGGCACAGCAATATGAATATAAGCTAGAACAATTAATTGCCCTTGAAGAGTAACCTCTAGTCATCAAAATTATTCCTACCCTCAGATACTTTTCCCTTGACTCCATTTGAGTTAATGCACAAATGACAAAATCCCAGTGTGTCACTCCCTTGAATTTCCCTAACATCTGACCTCATGCAGCTGTTTATTATTGAGACATTTGCCACTGCTGTGCACATTACTATACACTGTCTCTATAGTCAACATTTTTTTATCCCAAATACTTGAATTTACAAATAAGGTAGAAATGAATGCCTTGCATCAGCTTTAATTTCATAAGGTAGTGACCCATTGTACCACTGTGTAATAACAGATCCCACTGCAACAATTAAAACAAATCACCCTACAGAATATGCCATTAGATACATTCATGCCTCATCAGTACCTGAATTGCCTTTAAGGTGTATTTCAAAGAAAGGTATCCAACTTTAGCCTGGTTTCCCCAAAGGACAAAATGATTTATAACAAATCTGGGATCTTCTTGATTTACTATGAAAATGAAATACAGATGAAATTAAATAAACTTCTAATTAAAAATAAAATAGCTGCTGGCCACTAAACAAAACACAAGTGAACCAATAATAGTTGATATAAAACGAAAGTAAGTTCCTAGACACCACCACACCTACTATTTGTTAGCTCTTCGATACTGAACGAACTACATCTAGCAAGAAGTGGAAAATTAATTCTTCTAGCTCATAGTACATGCTGATAGTTTTACCTAATTTAAGAGCCCCTTTTACAATGTGTAATATCCCAGCCCATCAGGTGACATTGCCACAACTGTCAGAAGAGCATCCTGCAAGTCTAATCCTGTCACTATGAGCAGTGGTGTTGCATGTAGCAAAAGTGCTACAAGAGTTGCAGCAGTACTGTCAACTTGTCAGTAGTTTTTAAGAAGAGTTAAAACTATTTGCCTGCCAGATCTTTTCTTGCCACTGGGAGCACTAGGAATAAAAGTGGTTTAAGTGAACAAACATCATTTTCATTTGTATATTTTAGTAAGCTGCTGCCAAACTCTTCTTCATTTTCTGAGTGAGTAGGACAGTTATGGTTGACATTCACCTCATTAACTTTAGACATCTGTAGTGTAGACATCTACATCTGAACTAGTCACTTGAGACTTATTTTGTAGTCAACAGAGAGATATGAACACTTGTTTTCCTGAAACCCGTACTGTGATGGTAAATAATCAGGTATGTGCTCAATAGAATGGTTCTTGAAGTGAGCCAAGGATAAGTTTTCCTTTTGTCTTCATAAGACAATATTGAAGCTTGACAGCATTTCCTTGACCTCTCTCTGCTGTTCCATGAAATGGTTCCTGAGATATATGCTATTTACAGACAATCAGATACAGTCTGGAGTCACACCCATATTTCCTGCACTCTGGATGCTCTTAGATTCATAGTGTGCAAGCCATGAACTCCCAAGGCATATCCCTACTAACACTTGGCCCTGGGTCACTTGCCCCATACACTGCTCACATCCCTGCTGTCCTACAAGAGAACTGCCTGGTCTTCACCACTGCTCTCCATTGCCTTGTGGTTCAGAAAAGGGGAGGAGGAGATCAAAACCTGGATAAATATGTTAGCTCTTAATTTGAGTTATTGAATCCCATAATTCACAACCAAAGTCACTCCCTATCTCCCTGGCAAAGCTTTGCTGCATACGACAGGTCTCCCAGAAACACCATCCTGCTACAGAAAAATAGCATTACAGCCTTTTTCTTTCATTTGGCTTTTCCCATTGGACTGGATATCCTTGCCTTTCTGCACAGGCCATGATGCAAAGACTGAAAGGAAGGTAAGTAAAAACTGTATCACTTTTCCCCTTTTTCATCCGTGCATCTCTCCCTTTTCCTAAGAAAAGCAAAATAATGGGTAATCTAATGCTGTCAATGACCTAACTAATAACGATTTACATTTCTCTGCCTTTGGATAGATTCATTTAATTCCTTTTAAAACTCTGATTCTTGTTGCAGATAAGCCATCAGTGTGCTTAACAGGATATTGAAAGGAGAAAGCAAGTGTAGAATAGCAGGTTCATTAGACAACACTTATTCCAAATGTGGAAGCTGAACACCAGATGCCGTTTTGCATAATAAAAGCAGTCAATTATTAGCCCTTAGAGGTCTGTGATCCCTGAATAATAAGCCATTTTTCAACCTTCTCTGTTGTTTTTCTGTCTTCCTCCAAATTTTCAGCTTTAGGACTAGTCCATTTTAATAACCGCATAAAACAAATATGACTTTTAATTCCTAATGCTGTTTCAAAATTAAGTTTGATTTTCTAGAATTTGTTCAGAAGGGGAAAAAATACCATAGCAAACAACCATTGGTAGGAATAATGAAAAGTTGGGACACTCCAAAAAAATAAAAGGAATAAAGCCTCTAAGCGAAAGGAAAATGCTTGGATATTGTTGGGCCACCCCAGCTGGTCTAAGTCTAAACGGGGTTAAGACACAATCAGCATGAGTATGAGACTCTCCTGACACTGAATTCCTCTCTTTGAGTCCCAGTGAAGAAAAATGGAGAATCCAGTTCTTTATTTCCAGGGAAGATGCAACAATCATTATCCTTCCTGAGCTCAAAAAGGGCAGTTTAGGCATCTGTACTACTGATTTCTTTGAAGAATGGTGGCTTTCAAATCTGTTCCATCACCCCTGATTTTGGGAGTGGAGAATAACAAATGTGGCATGATCAAATCTGGCTGATTTGGCTCTTAGCACTTATATCAGCTGTTAAATCTACCCAGGTCCATCTGCTGTGAGTAAATGCTTTTTCCACAGCAGACCTCTATTTGACTCTTTGTCTGTATGAGGACAAAAGTGAGATTCCCCATCTTAGGTGGGGAAAGGGTGCCTGTCTTCAAAAAGAGCAAAGCAGTGGAGGGCAGGCAAGGGAAAAACTGCCTCAAAGGTTAAAAAAAAATTCAGCCTTCAGGACTTGGAGGTTGCTGGGATACCTCTATGAAGAATTTTTATTTTAAAGTCAATAAGTCTTGTTTACCATTTCTAATGAGCACTGCTCACTGCAGACTGATGCCATACAAGAGGAACACTGTACAAACAAAGACAGCAGCACAGACTCATGACCCAGGAGGCCCCTATTATGTTATCTTTTCAAGATTCTGCAATTACAAGAATGAAAGGTTCAGTGCAAGTATGGACAAACAGAAACATACTGCAGCAACAGATTTGGTACAAAGGTTTGAAAGCCAATAAGTATTTTTGTTTTTGTGACAGTTATCTGTAGTCTGTTGTGTCTGCAAGCTGGTGGCAAGACACTAGAACAAACTTACCAGCCCATCTGGTGCCTGGAATGAAGTATTTCTGTTTCATGTTATTACAGCCAATGCTGAAAGCAAGAAAGCCTCCTGTGGTTCAGATTCTTTCATGTGAGGTTGAGTGTTTTCTATCTAATAGGAGTAGCAGTAATATTGTAGTGGCTGATGGTCATTTCTTGCATAAATTGTATGTGTTTATGCATAGATATACACACAATAAATACATAAGTGAAAAAAAGTCGAGAGTGGCTGACTTGAGAAGGACATCACCTCTGCAAGAGGAAATTTAGCAGAAAAAAACCCCAAGTATAAAGAAATATTTTCATTATGCTACAATTTTTTTTCACTTCCCTTGCTTGGGATGATTTATTCTGAAAGTAGTGTAGTAGAATAATTAACTGAAGTCCCAATTTTTTGTCTGATTCTAGACTTTTGCTGTTTTCATTTACACTGTGATTTCCCTCTAAAAACTTTTCCAATACCTTTGTTCTAGCAGCACACAAACATTTACATACTTTTGAATTGTTGACTAGATGTAAGGGCCTGTAATGAAAATATTTCAGATATTAGCAATAGCACAAAACATCATTAACAGCACTGTCTATAATTTACACCATTTCAGAGGTTCTACTGTATTTTCCATACAAAACAATAGCAATTCTCACTCAGAACAAATTACAATTAAACCTGAACTCAGTTAAAATCTCAGTGGGAAAAAAAAAAAAAAGAAAAAGTAGGCTGTAGAAGAGTACAAATGATGAAACAGCCTGTTATCAGTTGCTTAATGCCATCAAACAGGTTGATTCCTTATGCTCATTTGGTTGCTGTCTTTTTTTTCCCCATGCAAAAGCTTTTGTTTTGGGACGTAGCACCAGGTGGCACTGTTACATAATCATCTACTTTTTTTTTTTTTTTTTTTTTTTTTTTTCTTTCAGCAGGACAAAAAGGTTCCAGTGTGGGGAGATATCCTTCAGCTGGGGGAAGGGTGTGAGGGTGCTAGGCTTTATTGATGGAGAAGCTAAGGTAGGCAGCAGATAATTTTGTTTTGTATTTGCACTTCCCTTTCATTACAATTTCTATATTCAGTTTATAAATAATAATAACTGAATAATAATCAAAGACTTCCAGGAAGGAGGACTTACAATATTCTCTTTGTAAGCTACCCTGTTCAAGGACTTGTGCATGGGGAAACAAAAAAACATTTACTTAGTGTTTACTTGGTTACTTCATCTCAGTATTCTACTGTGAAAAATAACTACTTTTTTCCAAAGTCCTAGGTACTTCATATTGCTTTACAGGAAGATGAGAAGTAGGATACAGATATAGCAAGAAACACCCACAATGGGATTGTATTTTATGATACTGAATACTGTGACACTGATTGCTTTCAGCTACCCATATCTGAGGACTGTCACAGTTTTGATTTTGCCACTTGCACTTATATCACCTTTAACACAGGCTGCAGTCAGCAAAAAGAAATGAAAGTTGTTTTTTAAAAAATTCGATGCAAATAACAACTTTCTTAATGCTATAAAAAATAGAGCACAAATACGTATTTACTAATATTTACCTCTCCCAAGAGCACAGGAAGAAAAGATTCTCTGCCCTTCTGTTACTTGTTTCATCATTTCTTCAGGTGATTTTCTAGCTAAGGACTCTGTTCTTATGCAGATTTCCATTTTACCAATGAGCCCAATCTGGGAAAGCAGGCTTATTTTCATATGGTATTCATTTTTTTTCCCTTCCTTTTTTTTATTTTCCTCTCCAGGCAGTTATATTTCTATCTTTTCTTGATAAATGTTTGTTTCATAACTTTTGTCTACATCCAGTCTTTGACTCCTAACTGGCTAGCTCTATCAGCAAGTCATAAAGGTTGGATATTCTTTTAACCTCATGCAGAGCATTTCAAATCCTGTGTTGAATGTCCTGCCATGCATAACTTTGCTTTTCATTCAATATCTACAACTTGGCTTAAGAAGTTACACAGCTGTGGATTTTATATACTCACTATTGGCTCCTGCTTGAGATCATACATTGCAGTATTTATTGTTTTGACTTGCTAATGACTTTGAAGTGCCAAGACTGTGTCTTTGGTTAGACTACGACAAGAATATTATGCCTCAAATATAAAAAATAGTATGTTTTCTGCCATGTACCCATATACTTTGTATATGCTTTAATAAAACCTCATTAAAAAGTTTCAGGACACTTGTCTTGCAATGCACATTTTCATGAAATATTAGAACAATTAATATAGGAAGTTGAATAATACACGTAACCAAATGACACATCATTTGAGTCAGCAACGTAAGCAAAATGACAGCTCAGAAAACAGGCGGATGGAGATCTTTTAGATAACTGCCAAGGTATCTCTGCAACACTAGTAGATAGAGAGTAATGATGATAAAATGAATAATATATAGAAATGGAGGAGACACAAAAAACTACGTTGTTCAAATTTGTCCTCCTTCCAGGACTGTGAGATTCACTGCTATTAAGGAAATGATCTAAAATTGTGAGGGCTACTCAAGCCAGAGAAAATACAGACAGCCAGAGGGTCAGGATAACTTTTCATTTCCATCAGTAAAACTGATGCTTAGATCCACTGGTCTCTAGCTTTCCAACTGCCCTATTGAAACCTAGAAGTTGGGGTAGTAGGGCCTGCCTGAGTGTAGATAATCGCTGCAAGAAAAAAAAAAAACAAAAACATGGTGTTGAAAACACTTTCTAGTTGTTTATAACAGCCACTCCAACTGAGTTTATTGATCTGAAGGCAAAGCTAGTGAAAAAAACGTGAGTACTTTTCAGATGCCTTGTAATACACTGGTAAAGACTACACTCAGTGTTAAGGATTCATGACAGTCTCTTCAATTTGTTAAAGTTTACAGGACATGCTGCATTTCTTGAAATAATCTAGGACCTGTTAAATGTATGACATCCAAAGATCTTGAAGCAGGAACGTTGTAAAACATAATAAAAAATAAAATAAAATAAATTTTAAAAATCACCCCATTAAAACATAATCACATATCACTCTTTACTACACTGGAAAAATATTTATATCTTTAAAAATCTCTTTTTTAATATCCATCATAGTAATGCAGAAAAAAATCACAGAATCACAAAATGTTAGGAAAGAAGTGACCTCAAAAGATCATCGAGTCCACCCTCCCTGCCAGAGCAGAATCACCTAGTGTAGGTCACACATGAACACCTCCAGGTGGATTTTGAATGTCTCCAGGGTAGTAGATTCCACAACCTGCCTGAGCAGCCTGTTCCAGTGCTCAGTGAAAAAAGCTTTTTCTTACGTTTACATGGAACTTCGTATGCTCCAATTTGCACCCATTACCCCTTGTCCTATCACTGGACATCACTGAGAAGAGCCTGGATCCATCCTCTTGACATTCATCCTTTAATTATTTATAAACATTAATGAGGTTGCCCCTCAGTCTCCTCTTCTCTGAGCTGAAGAGACCCAGCTCCATCAGCCTTTCCTCATAAGGGAGATGTTCCACTCCCTTAATCATCTTTGTGGCTCACTGAAATAATATTGCAGTTATTCAGTCTTTCTTCACTTTGACCAAAGCTGATGTTCACTTTATGAACTATCATTTATCAGTATTTTGATTAATTTTATCTTGGTGCAGGAAGTCTATATTTGTATGCAATTTCATTAAAAGTAGTACCAAAGGAACATATTCATATCACAATCTTCCCTTTTCAGAGCCAGTGTAGTATGCAGAGTTACACAGCATGTTGGAGCAGAGTTGAGCAAGTGCATAACGACAGCTGAATAGCTGTCCTTGATCACACTGCTGATTTGTCTTTTCCTGATGTATCTTCAAACAGGCAGAAGGGACAAAATTGTGAGATAAAACGATATTTTTTGAATTTGAGACTGTTTGCTGGTCTCCTGGATCGTATCACAGAAGCTATTATGAACTATTACTGCAATACTGTTGAAAATATTAAGACAGTGGGAGGGAAAGCTGCACTGGAAGTGTGTTGCACTGGCAACTGTCACAAGTCAAGAGTAAGAATAACCATTTCCTGTAGTAACTGTTATTCCTTAAAGCTCTCTCAAGCATGCTTATAACATAAAATCTGACAAGATTAGAACCTCAGGTGGTATGTCTTCAGGCAAAGGAGAAATTCAGTTACCTGTCAGTAGTAATAATAAAGAGATGAGTGAAACTACCACAATGCTGTCTCTGTCTTTCTCCTGGATTACTTCTCTTTTAAGTTACTCTTAGGGAGTAGTTATTCCCTGTGTCTACTGACAAAAGAACAAGTTAATGTTGTGCAAAGAAAAAACAAGCCTTAAACCTATTTCATGGGTTGACTATGTTTCTTTTAATATTTTTGTAACATTTTTATACTTGAGTTTGCCCTCTTTTAAACTGAGCTGTAAAAAAGTAACAGCTTCCAATGTCATTAGCAGGTGTGTCACACTCGAATTCTTTACTTTTCTTTTGAGGAACTTCCATCTTATGAGGTAAATTTCAGCTAAACCACAGAAACAGTGTACTCCAACTCATATTGAAATCAGTCTCATTATCTCCAGGTATTCCTACATCAATATCTATTTCCTTTTCAGAGAGACTGTAGACTACTTATTTGTTGCAGCTGTGCTGAAAGGCTGAAGCTAAGTCCTATTGCTTAACCACCTACCCTATAATTTTCCTAAAAAACACCTATAATGAAGGGAATGTAGATATATTCTTCAATACCTATATTGACACTATACATTTTAAAGTCCATTTGCACTGTGGTTTTAGATTAAATTATTTTTATTCTTCCTGGGTAAATGTTGTGATTTTACCCAACTGGATGAAACCCACATAATTTCCCATCAAATGAGTTGGGGTTATTTTCTGAAATGAGCATAACAGAAAGCAAATTTTCTCCTGTAGATGGCTCAGTTATCCTAAAAAGAATAATCAGAATGTCCAGTCTTTTAGGATGACAGTTCTTTCATGTTACAGAGTTTGTTGTGGGTTTTTTGTTTTGTTGCATGCCTTCAATGCAGCATCGAGTGACATGCAGAGAACTTAAAAATATAACAGCCTTATGACTGCTCCAGTACACTAACAACCCTTTGAAATGAAAGCTGTTTTGCAAAAACTAGGGAGAAAGATTTCAAGCCAGAGAGCTATTTTACATGTCCCTACAGGAAGTGAAAGGATTCCTCCAGGTGGAACTTGACACATATCCAGTCAAGTTTTCAAAATGTAAGTCTGGTCACTTGCATAGCAAATACACAAAGATAAATAGGGCACATCTTTGATGTAGACCTTAAAGAAAAGAAAAAAAAAAGACACATTGTAGACCACTTAACCAGATGCCACGGGGTCTATGCAGGGCCCCTGTAATCTTGTTTTTGTAACTGCTGCATCTATTAAAAAGGAACAGAGACCAGAATGCTTGTAAATGAGAACATCATCTTCCCAAAACAGCCGCAGTTTGGAATACTTCCATTTGCTTATTAGTGAGTGATGTCCCTCAGTCATCAGTACATTAACATTTTACCAAAGTTTTTAAAATTTCAGTTTAAAAGCTCTTCTTTTGCTTTCTGGTTTGAACCAAGCTAGATATTTATGTTACATCTCCCAAGTACACAGTGAACACTGTGAGTCTGTGACCCTAAGAGTCAGGTGTAAAAATGTGAGTCCTTTCTACGGCATTTTGATGGTAGTTCTCTTCTAATAGTGTCACATGAATATATGTGAGAAATCCTGTCAAGATTCAGTCTAACATTGCAATAAGTAGTTGTGCTGTGCGAAGCCTTGGTAAAGCAAAGCTTCAAATGTGTTGGATTGTGTCATAAGAGTTTTGAAACTGTGTTAAGCTAGCAGAATTTTAAAATACACCTGCTTTTTCTTGTTGGCCATATGGGTTAATCTTCTCATTTCTGGTGCAGATGAGCAATAACCTCACAGTAGCTGCTCATGAACTGCAGCATGATTCAATGTCGATAGGTGTGCGGGGGTTCAATGCATAGATATTTTCAAACACCAGTTGTAAAGATTGTAAGTATATCTCTGAATGAGAAGTAAAGAATAAATAGTTTTGGGTGCACGTGTGCATATAACTACTGAAGTATTTTCCTGCTGCTCTGTCCTAACCTTGTGATTGCTTCAAGCCCTATCCTCTGGCTGAGCTTAGCCTGATGACACATTATTCATTCATACATTTTCAGGTCTCGCCTGCTATCAGTGTAAAACATACAGGAGAAAAGGTGCTTTATATCTATTCCTTTTTATTTATGTACCCTGGCATATACACTAAGGAATACCCTCTCTCCAAAGATTCCTCCATGCAGGCTGGTATTTTTAAAATATATAGAAAACTGTGATTTCAGTTAAAGAAATAGCTGCAATGGTCGTTTCACCTTGGGGGGCTTTCAGACAATCACCCAGCTACTCTCTCACTTTCCCTCCTCAATAGGACAAGGGGAGAATATAAGGTGGAAAATCTCATAGGTCAAGATAAATAAAGAAAGATGACTTACCAATTAGCATTATGGTCAAAACAGACTCAACTTGGGGAAATTTAATTTCATTTACTGCCAATTAAAATAAATTCAGATAGCATGAGAGAAAGACAAATTTATTTCACTCAAGGCTCAACTTCCTTTCTTCATTCCCAGCTCCTCTCCTCATGCCTGGAACAGAATATGCAGATGGAGAATGGGTGTTTGAGTCAGTCCATAACAACAAATAGCCCAAAATAGCCCTGCTCCAGCATGAGCTCTCCATGGGCTGCAGTTCCTTTCAGGATATATCTGCATCATTTGGTGTGGCCCTCTCCATGGGTTGCAGGGGAATCTCTGCCTTGGCACCTGGAGCACCTCCTCCACCTCCTTCTTCTCTCACCATGGGTTTCTCCAGGCTATTTCCCACTGTTTTTTTGGTTTTTTTTTTCCTTGCTCCTCTCCGCCAAGCATCACTTTGCCCTTTGTTAAATACATTTTCATGGAATTGCCACCATCTTGGCTGCCAACTGGAACCAGATGTGTCCTGCATGGGGCAGCCCCAGTCTCTCCTCACAGAGACCCTCCTGCAGCCCTGCTGCCAGCACTGGGGCACTTACACTTTCTTCACCTGGAAACAAAGTGTTTTCATTTTTTCTTATGGCATTAAGGCCCCTCTCCCTCCAAAAAAATTTCAAATGAAATAAAGTTGTTGAAATATATCTATATATCACATAAAATCATTTAGGTTTGGGAAATCCAACACTTCCTGTGAAAAAGTTTCTATCTTTACATGCATATATAGACCTTTATAGACCTGAATAAATGTTCATCAGATCACTGTGGATAAATTCCAGCAAATATTTGTCATTTATAAAACTTATGTCTATCTCCACTGCTAAGCAAAATCTGTCTTTGGCTGTATTCCTTTCATTGGCAAGTTCATCAGCAATTCTGATGTTGACAAAATTTAATTATTTTCAAAAGTTCTGATAGTATAAAGCATTCTTTTCAGAAGTCTGATATAGTTTCTGGACCCAAAATATATAATCTGCAAAAATGCTTTTCCTCTGAAAAAATACTACAGTTGTTGGGTTTTTTTAAATTCATAATCAGAAAACACGATTAAGTAGTAGACAATGGATGTTTTTTCCTCTCTCCAATAAAATCACAGTTTAAGGCTGCTTCTACTTATCCATTTTGGGTCCAAAAAAACAATAAATAAACACTCTCATATGTATATTTACTACAGAAGAAACGCTTTTCACAAGAATACATGCTATTAAAGGCTGTTATACAAAGACTATTAATGCTGTAACATTGACTGCCTTGCTCAGCTGATGTAGTATGGTCTTGGCATGGCTTCCCCTGTCACTATTTATTAGACAGAACATTAGATTACATCATTCACAGTGGATTTTTTTCCTAAACGTGACTTAAACTGTAACACCCATCAGTTTTGCCATTTATTTTTCACCATGGGAATAAAAGGGACTTTTCCATTTTCAAATCTGTGCAGAAGATTGACTCACTGCACTTTTTCTGTGTGACAGCTGCTTTTTAAAAGAGTTTGCATGAAACTTTCACCACTAAGCTAAGACCATGATTCATGTTTTTTTTTTGAAGCCCAGACATCACTAAAAACCCCAAATGATGCTTCAACTTCTCTCTGATAAAGGTTTCTAGAATATAGGCTAAATTCAATTTGACTTATTTCTTAGCTTCATGGAGAATTAAAGAAGCCATATGGTCCAAAGATGAGGAGAATAATTGGTTGCATTTAAATGAAACCCAGTGCTCCAGGGGACACTAAGACTGTGACCCAGTAGCTGACATAAGTGCATAATAGCTGCAGAAAAAATCCACAGACAGTAGATAATCACATTGGCTCCCTGGAAAATCTCAAGATAAATGAAGGTGTTCGTGGATGTGATTCACAGAAGCCCGCAGCAGCAGCCAGAGATCATCTGAGCTAACCAGTGAGAAATACTGAAGGAGTGTGTCTTCATTAAGACCTCCCAAAACCTTTCTGTCAGAAACTGAGCTGCGGGCAGTTTAATGACTAAATAATGCTTGACCTGGAATACAGAAGTTCTAAATTTGAACCTAAATAAACCTTAACTGGACTGTATTTAAACAAATGAATAACTTTTATGACTACTCTCCCTGTTGATCACACAGGGAACGACACCTGACAACCACATTAAGAGATTTTTAGAGATGGTATGTACATTAACATTTTGGAGCCCATTAGCAGTCTAATTTTGAAACAAACCCTCTAATAGGGCCTATTTATTATACACATGATTGGTATGCAGCAAGTCCATTATTTTCAGAGTAAGCTAAATTAGAAACTGCTTGAAGTCCACACCAAATGTTGTGAATCCTCATAAAGTTCTTATCCACTGTTTGGTCCTCTGCAGTTTCAAATCACACATGTGATGTAGGTGCTAGATTCAGGTCACTACAATAGATTTCATCTAGATAAAATCTTGATGACACATTGAAGAAAGATGACTCAGAACTGACTGATGTGGTCTTACTTGTGTAATCCTGCTGCCAAACCTTCTGGTTGCAGATTTAGCTCAAGTCCCTTTCATAGAATCATAGAATTGGCTGGGTTGGAAGGGACCTTAGAGATCATCAAGTCTTGATGATCCGCTACCGCTGTGGTTACTAGACCATGGCACTGAGTGCCACATCCAGTCTCTTTTTAAATATCTCCAGGGACAGAGAATCCACTACTTCCCTGGGCAGCCCATTCCAATGCCTGATCACCCTCTCCATAAAGAAATTCTTTCTAATATCCAACCTAAACCTCCCCTGACACAACTTAAGACCATGTCCTCTTGTCTTGCTGATAGTTGCCTGGGAAAAGAGATCAAAAAAAAAGTTAAAAAGAGACTGGATGTGGCAATCAGTGCCATAGTCTAGTAACTTCAGCGGTAGTGGATCAAGGGTTGGACTTGATGATCTCTGAGGTCCCTTCCAATCCAGCCAATTCTATGATTCTATGATTCTATGATTATAAGCATCACAGCAAATCACTGCAGAAAGCCAGCTTGGAAGGATTGCTTTCAGATTACGATTTGATTTTGGCTGACAGCTCAGGGCTAGGTCTCATGTTATGGTAATAATGAGATGGTGTTTCATTTTAACATGCTGAGTCTTGACATGTTTCCTCCTGTAAGTGTATTTGGTCTCCTTTTACAATCTCCTGTAGAAATATATTGCCAGAAAACAAAACAAAACAAAAAACACAATTATAAATTATATAAATAAATAAAAAAAATTAAATAATTTCTTATCTTTCACTTTATCTCATAGGATTCACATGCCACTCATACCAGTTGTATAACTGGCTTACTAACCTTTGCTTACCTGAAATCTGAGCATAGCCCTGGCTTCATTTCTCTGCTGCTTGGGTCATCAGGCAGTTAGTGATTTCTCTCAATGCCTGTTGTAGCCCAGCTGTCTCCTGCCCTTTGGCGTACACACGCTTTACCTCTCCTCCCCAGAGCTTCCAGAGACCACCATGCCCTCAGCAGTGCTTCTCTTTCAATTGACCACACTGCTTGGGGAGCTGTGTCAGAGCTTCAAAAAGCTTCCCACAGCTTTATCATCGCGACGCTACTGCTTGGCTTGGCTTTCTCCAACCGGCTGCTTCACAGCTCCATTTCTGCAGCTGTCCATGCCCTACCGAGGCACAGCTTGCAGCCTTCTCTTCCTCTAGGTCGTCTGCTTTGTGATACTGCTCCCAGCTGTGTTTTTCTTCTTCTGACGGCTGAGGTCACAGGAAAAAGCATTCTTTTTAGATGCGGTTGTATCTATTTAATGCCTCCAGCTGAATACACAGTTAACCCCTCGGAAAATACAGTGTGCAAGTAATTGAAATTCTGTTTCGTTCTTTTAAATAGTTATGCACAATTTAGTTACAGTGCAGATCTTTTACTCTTGCAGGGAGAAAATACTGAATGAAAGTATGGCATAAAACATCAAGTCTGTCAGCAGTGATCCCAGTATGGAATCTGAAAAAAAAAGAGCCTTTCTTCTGCTTTTACATTAAGGATCTAAGCACTATGTAAGACAGTAGGAATTATGTTAAGACATTATCTTTAATTTTCCCTTGTCTCTATTGCATGTTTAAAGGCAGTTCTGCATTCATTTTCACTTCCACTACTTAGTGAATTGAATTTAATAATTTAAATACAAAACATTTGTGTGTAAAACCAACATAGTCTCAGATGTTTGTCACAGGTGTATGAATGTGGCTTTATAGCATAGAATTTTAAGTTGTCTTTGACCTAGTTGGACTATGGCCCAGTTAATTTTGAGTACGCTAGACCAAACTTTTCATTTATTAAAACAAACAAACACAACCCAGAATAAAATATTTCAGTTATTTCTATGGAGATCTTTTCCCTTCCTAATGTGACACACCACATATGTGATATAATACAAATTCATGTGCCACATTGTGCACTGTGGTGTGTCCACATGGTGGACATGGGGTGTTACCTTTAATTTGAAATCGAGGATTAGATTTATGGTGTTTTCTGGGCTACTGCTAAATAAAACCACATCTAAGAGGTTCTTCTTGGGTGTAGATTGGACAGTCCTTATTGTTACATTTTTAACATCTTGCTTGGCATGGCTTTGGCCTCTGCCAACTAGCAAGCACTCTCCCAGGAGATGCAAGACATGATTCCGTGCAGGTAGTCTGGACAAAGGTGATCAGCCAAATCTCACATAGATATCCAGCACCAGAAGGTTTTATACCTTCAACCACTTGTGACTTGTGACTTTTTGTGAGCTACAAAAATACCATTTGGATGTTAGTAGTTTATTATCAAGTACTTCTTCACTTCTGACACAAAGGTATGAATGATATTGCCACGTGTTATAGAGATAGAATATTATTGAGAAATACATTAAAAAGCAAACAGAAATTTTACGTGTTTTTCATTCTCAAGGATATTTAGGCACATTCAAGTGTATGTTAAAAATACTGTAATTAATGGAAGGAAGTACCTTATATGAAGCAAGTTTACACGCAAGTAAGGCAGAAACTGAAGGATGAAGAATTATTGTGCAAATCATGGTAATGACTCTTGGAACTGGAAACATGGTCAAGAAGCTACTTTGCATTGTATATGGTTTTGTTATTTTGTTTTATTTGTTCTGGCAACAAACCACTTTTCTTATGATGGGAAAGGTGTGGGGTTTATTTATTATTCCTCCCCATCTACCTTTGATTACTACTCAGCAGTCTGAGGACAGTACATGCCTTGCATCTCTGTCAAACCCAACAATTACCAATTAATTTTTATTTTCTTAAACACAGAGAGTATGTTGGGCATCATAGCTGGCTGTGTAAACAAAGCTCATGGTCTCCATATCTCCATAACTGACCAACTTGTCAAATCATTTACATCAGTATAAAGTTGTAAAAAAGCATCAGAGGTTCTTCTACCCATTTTTTGCTGCTGAACTAGCAATCTGAGGTGGAAGAAAACTGCATTTTCTCTGTAGTAAGAAAGCTTACAGTAGATTATAATTAGTGCATTGTATTTTAAGACTCAGAGCATAAAAACATTCAAAATCAAAGAAAACAAACCTAAATTAAATACCTAGCCAAAACACTCTTATGTGGATTTCAAAGACAGATAATTATAGCAGTAATGTATTTAGGACGTTCTTGTTCAACTTTTTTCCATCCACATAAGATGCACTGCACAAATCATCATTCTATATATCACTTTTATTATCATTTTACCAGCTGGGAAATGTCACAGAATGGCAAAAAGCACTTGCTTTTGTTATACTCTGAGTCACAACATCTGAGTTATAGTTGTCAGCTGCCTCTCCCAGTTCAATGTCTACAGAACTGCTGCTTGCTCTGCTATTCCCTCTCTAACTTGTGCACTTATTCTTGCAGAATAATAAAGTTTTCATTTATCCATGTGAAACTTAATCCCGTTTTTTGTGCCCTTTCTACATTATTTCTAATACATGAAATTCTGGTATCCCTTTTCAATTTGACTCATCATGTTTCATGTAATGCAATATCTATAGTCTATAATCAATCATCTAACAAAAATAATGAGTAATATCAGACCTACCTTAGATGTGATTTCACACATCTGTCTGGCTGGAAATGTGGACTGCTGATAACTACTCTTTGAATATTTTTCCTCTAACACGTGTGCATTCACTTTATAGTAGTTTCTTTTCTAAAATACATTTTGTCTGTTCTTATGACTGTATCATCTGAAATAGTGTAAAGTCTGAGAGTAATGTATGATGTGTTGTTTCTCTCTTGTCTGCAAGACTTGCTACCCTGTCATAGAAATAAATCAGCTTGTTCTGACATGATAGGCTTTTGACAAGACCACCCGGGATGCTGTTCACCTCCTGGTGCTCTTTTAGTGACTTTTTTTTTTCCCCTCTGATGAAAAGTTTCTGACTTTTTGCAGGAATGTCAGTTAGGATGACTGGCCTACAATTTTCTGGCATACCAGTCTTCAGAACTTCTTTCTTCCACAATTTCTCAGAAAAGAAATTATTGCTGATTATTCTGAAATCACTTCAGCCTGTCATCTAAATATATGAATGAATATTCTCAGGTGATTATGAAATTATTCAGCTTATCTAAAATTTGAATTTGTTCTTTTCTTACTATACTCTGAATTGTCACCCTACTTCAGCTCCATATAATGCACTTAAGGTACAATGTGGATGAAAGAACAGATTTCTGAAGTTTACATTGTACCAATTTTAAATATCCTTAGCTTTTTATCCATGGAGCATTTTTCCTTAATTCAGTCTGTCTACTTGCAGAGTAAGGGAAACACCTCCAGCAGAGCTGGGGGGACAACGACAGTGATACAGATCACACACTCAGAGGTGTGCCAAATCAAGCACAACATCCAGAAGGAGGCATTTTTACATCTGGATACAGAGATACACACTTGAAAGACTAGAGAGAATAAGTGACATACACAAGAACATATACAAGAACATAAAAGTCCAGGCAGAAGGACAGAGCAGTGTGTGCAAATCCACACAACTACAGATTGTTTTGTGCTGTCTGGCTAGCAATTGCAGAACTGTTGCAGAATAATTACATCATTTCTGTGAACCTCACCTTCAGGGAGACAGAAGCTTGATCTCACATAAATATAGGCATTTTTAAATGCAAACTTTCATCCTTAACACAATCCTCTTGAGTTTTCTTTTGAGTAGCTGAAGGAAAGACCTATGACACTGGTGATGCATTTCTGCTTTAGCTCTTCACTTTTTTCCAAGGACTATAAAGAGAGCTGAGATAACTGGCTTGGATAAGGATATCCATAGTTCATCAAGGAAATCCCATTTATTTCTAAAGTTCCATTCTTGCTAATTGTTCTATCAAGCCTTACATTCATCTTGCATAAGGCAAATGTCCATCTAAACACACTGTTAACTTCAAGGAACGGGAAGCTGAGGCTTCCTGTCCTGGTTAGTCAGATAGAGGACAAATTTGTTCCTCTTTCTGTAGGAGACAATTAAAAATCTATGCTCCTTATTAGCTCCAAACACACACATGCATGCATGCACAGTCACAGCACATCTGTGTGTGTGTATCTGTATACACACACACACATATACACACACTTCTTAATTATGTTTAAAGAATTACTGAATTACTTTTCTCACACATGCATACATATTCACTGTTCTTGGCAACTGGGAGGAAGTCCATTTTGATGTATAAAAGCTTCTGTTTCCATCAAGCCTCCTGACAGCACAACTTAGCAAGGTAAACATAAACATCAGCTTCAGAAGTTAGAATTATTTTCTCCCCCTATGTTTATTTCCACACTGTCCCTCACTTAATTTTACATGGATTCAATATCCTTGAAATTTTACTTGGAATTTTCTGTTTTAAACATAGATTCTGGCTTAGTCAAACCCCTTCCAAAACAAACATGGTAAACAATAGCATTTATGTATTTGGGGAAAACTTTCCCTCATTTCACACTTACCTCAGCTTCTCCATATTCAACCAAAATTTGGTCCAGATTAATCCTATAATATCATAGGGTTTGATTAAATTTTCTACCAGTGTCAAACATGAAATATAACAAAATGTTCAAAGTGTCTATTCTGTTGAAGAGCTTTCACACAGCTCATGTAACATCGTGTGATTTTTAAACAGTTGAAATTTGCCTTTTGCTTCAAGTAATCTTAAAAATATTAACAAATGCATTTGTTGTTCATGTCATTAAACACACTCTCAAAATCCTATTAAACCACCCAAGGGAACATACCTCAAAATCAAGGAATACCTGCTCTTCAAATTCACTAACTAGCAATGAATGGCAGAGCTTCCCTCACTTCAGTTTTAAAGTCTAACACAAAACATCTCTTTAAAAGTGAATTCCTGACACCAACAAATTCTGCTTCATATCAATGAGCTTTTAATAACATTAATTGAAACCTTCTCTATGTTCAACTTCAATGCATAGAATCAAGAGTAATGACACTTTAAATTAAGCTAGGTATTGAAAAGGATCTGTGCTCTCTTACATTTATCCTCATACTCTTATTTCATATTTTACCCACTGGAGTGTGTTTATTAGCAGGGCTTTTTAGATCTAATAGCCTTTTGAGCCTAAGATTGCTTCCCTTTATATTCAACCAAATCCTCTACCTTTAAGGAATGCTTCACTTTATTCAAAGCTTTTCTTTTTTCTTTCACTACCTTTTTAAGAAGTCTTCTACAAAAAAGTATTGATGAATTGCTTCACTTCCCACACAGTCTGGAAATAGCCAAAACAGGTAACAGACATACCCAGAGAAAAAGCTTCTTTATATTGTCAGTGACAGTTTCCATAAATTCCTTGAAATAAAGAGAATAAAAGGAGATCCAGACAACCTTTTGAACTCTATCTTTTCTCTACCACTGTATCAATTTAGAAGGCAGTTGTGAATGAATAAACATTGGAAAATGGTCACTTCACCTCTAGTGAAATCGATTTAACACTGTAAAGCCAACCTCTAATATTTACTCCCAACTTTCTCTAAATTTATATCTTGTTGATGCTTGAGCTTTTAGCAGTAAAACTGTTAAACCTACTCCCTACCCACTATTTCAAGTGGATCATATTATAATAAAACTTTTTTTTTTTTTCCAAAACAGCCAAGATGAGTTATGATGCTTATGATGCTCTTCTTCAGTTCCCTGCATTTTTAATATTGACCAGGTTCTCTCTCAGCCCTTCTTCAGATCATGCAAACCCCACGCCTCCCTTTCCCAGGAAGAAGCAATGACAACAGCAGTAGTCCAGTACGTCCTCCACCTTTCTTTCCTTTTGCAGAGGGAATTCTTAGGTGGAAGACCAGTTTAACAACATTTCAACAACCTTGTTATCCTCCTTCCCTGTAAGATGAACAGGAGCTCCTGAGATTTATTTCCTGAGCAAGAAGGACCCCTTGGTGTCACAGAAGACCAAAATAAATAAATGTTTTGGGGACCTAAACTTATGAACACCTCAACCTCTTGTTGACCCCAAAGCATAGTATCATAACGTTTGTTTAAAACCATATTTGTCTTCCCCTATGACTTTTTGTAGACCACAGTGTAGACCACAATGACTATAACATTCAAAATTCAAAGGCTTAAGACCACCACCTTCATAATATCTTGAGACAAAATGTGTTTCTCTATATTCTTGAAAGAAATACAGAGAACTAATGTTTTCTACAAAATGGAAATTTAAAATCTGTTGAGCATTATAATCTCAAAAAATGAAATGAACAAAACCGTGAGCAATCTTATCTTATCTGATTCCGAAGTCAGTTTTTAGCACTAATTTGGACTAGAAGACATTCCCAGGTCCCTTTCAACATAAATTATTCTATAATTTAATGACTCTTTAAACTACGTATTTATATACTAGTATGCAGAAATGTCTTACACTAATGATAATTTGGGAGTACCACCTCTGGATTTTAAATTCTTAAAACTCTATTAAGAAACGGCTTATACAGCTACTTGCTGTTTTGCAATGACATCATAATTCATCCTTCCCCTTCCAACCATGCCCAGATTACTGGGAGGACAAGAAAAAGAAAATAAACTAATTTCAAAAGAATGCAAAGCACAGCAGTGTTGCATGAAGAGGAAATCTCCGTATTCTCTCTTTCCAAGGTTTAAATATATTAGTGTGCTTCTCCTATATAACAAACTGAGAAAATTTTCCATGCTATCAAAATTATTTCTGGGCTCATACTACTCTCTTGTGCATCCTAATGACTTTTCTCATGAGACATAACACTGAGGTCTTGGCTTTTGCTAAAGGGGAAGAGAAACTATTCAGCTTTCAAACAACTGAGTAATGACTCCCTGAAGGAATCATTCAAGGATAATTTCATCATGAATTCACCTGTTGGTCAAGCTGTGTGTGTTTCTGAGCTCACTAGACATGAAGATCTCTGTTTCTGTAGTTATGTCTCTAAGTACATGAAGATAGCTTGGGGTTTTTTGTTGGTTTTGTTTTGGTTTGGTTTTTTGAGTTTTGTAACAAGGCATACTAAATAACATAATATAACTAATTTTAGGCCCTAAAATTGCATTTGTTTTTATGTCAGTATTATAGCAGGCTTTTTTACAGGAAATTGGCTTCTCGTTCTTCTGGACTTCCTTTACTATTTGCTCATTATCTTAAATCCTCATTCTCAACAGCTACCCCAAGGAGGTACTGATACACTCAGGATTTTTAGCTCTGGTTTCCTGGGATTAAAGCAACAAATGGAAAAATATCCTTAAATATGTTTTAAATACAAAACAGTTTTCAAAGGTAAGAATAGAGAATGCAGAAGTCACAGTGTCTGCCACCAGGTGCTCAGATGTCTTAAGATCTCTGGACCTCTCAGTTTCAGGGCTTGAAAAAGCTGTCCCAGTCTCAAGTAGTTGCTTCTAAATAAAGAAAGGTAATATTACTCTTCTTCAGGACACTGGGAGCCAAGGGTCAGCTATTGTCTGAGACACTGATCTGTTGTGTCATTTTCCATCTTTTTGTGTCCCTATAAACCTTCCAACCTTTTTGGTTGTATTCTTGTCAGTGAATAGATGGTAACCTGTCAGTCTTCCCAATGCTTGGCATAGTAGGGTGCTGACTTCAGCTGGGATTTCTAGGCACCCACAATACAAATTATAGTAATACTGCTTTCTGTATACGTTCCACATACGTGGCAATGTCCCCATCTAACTTTCTGTGTTCCAGTGTCAGTTGAGTGAAGTCTGAGTATAGAGCAGAAGGAGAGAAAAACCAACTCAGGAAACCAGCAGTGTGCATACAATATGCCAGAACTGTCCTAGAGTGCTGGCTTAGGAAAACCTTGAATTCATTTCAGTAGATGAGAGGGGAATCAGTAGAGTCAATGTAAGTGTGAATGGATGTGGAAAGAAAAAATCATAAAAGATAAGTTCTTTTCATGGCAAAACAGAACGACCACTTTTGGTTAACTCAGCAGTGGTGAATGCCAAGGTGATTTTTTTATGGCACTAAAGTGAAGAAATTTTGTTTGGCCTCGCTTCTCTTTGTGGGAGAAATTTCCAGGAAGGAAAAAACTGGCTGTATTTTTTGGTTCTTCGCTTTCTTATGAGTTTTATATTCCATGTGAAACAATGTACATGCTAATTTGCAGTTGAGAAGATTCAACAGTAATATGACACCAACATTAGAGTCTTAAAACCTTTAATGAATGACTTCACAGTATAATAAGCCTGTGAATTAACAAGTAATTCTTACTTTTAATTTCTGGAGTGAGGGCAGCTGAGAACAACTTCTACACATTAGTGATATCTTGTCAGCCTGTCAGGACCTGTCTACATGGGAAATTAGTTCTCAGGAAATCCAGGTGATAATTTACTGGAATCTAGCAACACTAAGCTAGTTTCTGCTCCTGTGCCTGGTTACTTGTACAGTATGGAATATGTGAGGTACCTCTGCTTTCAAAGAGGATTTTCAGAGAAAAATCCACCATACTGTGCTAGTTTAGAAGATGGGACTGAAAAGACACCAAACTAGCCAGGAGGAGTGAGCTGCAGTCTGGAAACCATGTGATTGTTTAAGAGATAAAGTGCAGCCATTTACTAGGAAAGATTTTTAGCTTGGCCATAACCTGCACTATTGCCACTGTTTATCATTTGGAGTGGAATTGTCTTGTTTGTAACCAGTTCAGATTATGGACAAAAGAATAAATCTTCATCTGCATTAGTCCTTGTAGATGCATTCACAGAGTTCATCAAAGGCATTGGCAGGAGACAGAGAAAAGGAAAGGTAACAAGACAGAGTGGCTAAAATACTATAAATTCATACCTAGTTGTATAGACAAATCCAAATTTATTCTCAAATGCAGCAGAGTCCAGAGTCCATGTTTACTGTTGTTTATTATAATAGTTAAGGATTTAAATGCCACTTTAGCTTTGTTACACATGAGATGAATTAATAAACTGTTTAACCAGAGGCATCAATGCATCCAGCAGTCTAGTAGTATTAAATCATTGTATGTAATTCTTCTGATAGAGAAAAAATTATAAAGTAAGTGTTCATTTGTTTCAGCTATGAGGAAACCATTTAAAGACATGAAAACAAAAAGACAGAAAAACAAAAGCAGAAATTGTAAAATGAGAATATAACACAAGCAATTGAAAGAATTTAAATGACAAACACAAACACTAAATACAAATATGAGAGCCACACTTCTCCTGTGTAGAATCTTGTGTAGAAGGGATTTATTTTAATAGTATATTGTTACATTCAATGAAGCTATATATTGGTTATTACAAAATTGCTCTATTTAGTTGCAAGACTATCAATATTTCTGACACGTAAACAAAATATCATTGCAAGTGTATATATGAACCTTCATAAATTGTGTATTTTGAATATGTATTCACTCCTCTAAGAAAGTAATATTTTATAGTTCGTTGTATATAGTACTTGGGTACATACAGAAATAAAACTGAATTATGATTGAGAGACATGTGGCTATATCAGGCAGAAACAGAAAGTAATTTTGTTTTATAAATAAATCTAAATTATTTATGACTAAATATTATTTTAAAAAATTGGGGTGGGTGAAAAATTGAATTTTTTATTTAACTTAAAATATTTATAATGTCTTTGAAAGCAGAGTTTCACGTTAAAATGGACACTTTTATTCCAAAAGCTGAAATAGAAATTGTTATCCTTTAATGAAATTAAAAAATCCAAAAATATTTTTAAGCTGCTCCTCCAGTAAATATGTTTATGTGGCATTTTCATTGGAAAAATTATTTTAAACAAAAAATTGTATTCTAGTAAAATGAAGTGAGATAATGTAGCTGAAGATGGGACTTTAAAAAGGATCAGATTTATACCTACAAAAAGAACTCCCCGACCCAAAACTGCTTTATCATATATGTTGTTAATCTCTTGGATCAAAACCTGGCAGAAATGAAAGAGGTAAAGCTCTTCATAGATCAGCTTGTGAGATGAAATATAGAGGTAAACCAAACGAAAGTCCATAGTGATGACTGTTTAATATCACAGGTGTTTGCAATCCTGTGGTGAGTGAAGAAGGTACTAAATAGCGGGTATGTGCTGCACACACAATCAAGAAATAGAAAACCTGTTGAATAACTGTATGTATGTTGCTTGGTGGGACTTCAGATAATTCAGCTCCATTGTCTCATTCCTAAATAATTTTAGATACTGGCTGAAAGGACATAGTGGAGGCTTGAGATCAAAAAACACGGAACCATAATGAAGTTTTCAGAAATCAGAGTGGTGTTTAAGGGAGGCACACCTGGCAAGGCTCATATTTTTTGGTGGTACTTGATGGAGGCTGGCTGTGCCTCAGGTACTAGGCATCCCATTGAAACTAATGCATGATTCACATGTGATTATACTAGCTGTGGGAATGAGTTATTTTATCTCCATATTTTTCTTTCACTGATAACTCAGCAAATAGAGACATTAAACCAAGAGAATAAAACAAGTAGGGATCAGTGGCATAAGTAACTCAGCTTGTTTTGGGGTTGTTTTGTTTTTGTTTTTTGTTTTTTTGATTATTTAGACTTGCCTATCAGAGATGTTAGAAAATTATACAATACCCTTCCTATAGGTTTTCTACTGTATCTTCATTAGCCCTGTGGACACTAATCACATGAAAAGAAATAGATTCTCATTTTTAGTCTATAGTATTATTCCATTCCTTTAGAAGAACTTGCCTGTGTTTACAATACCATATGTATTTGGAAATTGTTACAATCCATGTATGGAAATAAGGGCTTTTAGAAGGAGACAGTGGAAATAATTATTTATATACGTGTGTATGAATCTTGGGGTATATAGTACTTCTAAAACTAAAGAAAATAGCATATCTCCAATTAGAATTTTTATACTGGGTTCTGAGGTGTGTTCAAACTGTACTAGGGGGATTCTTATCTAATTCTAAAATACTCCCATTTTCTATCTCTGTGAGGTTTTCTAGCCCATCTACATTGAGGCTGATTTTTGCTCAGGTTTGTATATCTCATTTAAAAATCATTTGACTCTATCTAGTGGAACCATGAACATCCTCATTATCCGTAAAAATACTGAATGCAGTTCAAAGCCCACAGTGCTTCTGTCCTCACCAACCATAACAAAAGTAAGGAGAAAGTTACTCACTTTCTTTGGAATGGTTGATCAGCTGGGTATTCTCTGAGTGTGATGGGTAATGTAGACACAATAATTTCCATTTTTTTGCACTGAGATGGCTATGTTTTGGTGTTAATTATACTTCTAACTGTGTAGTTTATTATTGGGTGCCATCACTTACTTTTGATATATTATTTTTGCTCTAGGTGCAGATGTTTTTATTTGTTATTTATTGTTATAAGTAACATTGTTAGAATTACATTAATTAAATTATAAGCGTCTTACAATAAATTCAAAATTTTATAATAGGAAGAGGTAATGCACAGCAGTAAAAAATTCTAGCTAAAATTAAACTAAAAGTGCATTGCTTCTCTTTGTCTAAGCTGCTACATCTATAATGCATTTCCAGACAGCTTGGTTAAAACTTAGCAAGCTAGGAGTCTTAGTACACTTATTAAGTTTTTTGTTTTTTTTTTTCTTGCAGCTGCTCTGTTTAAAGTTCCATTTACTTCTAGAACAGAATCTAGGATAAGTATGCAAAGATCAATAACTGATAGATTTACAATTTGCAACAATAATTGATTGGAAAAGAGGAATGTAAATAGACTTATGCTGCTGTTAAATACTACCAAAACATTAATAAAATCGATCAAAACTTCACAGCTCCCAATTCCCTTCCATAATTAAACCTTTCAAGGCATATGATCACTCTTTTTCTCAGCGGGAAAACATAAAAAATGCAGAGAAGGAAAAAAATATCTTGCTTTATCTTATATTTCTTAGCTAAATGGTTTCTTCATTCACTGCAGGAATGTGGAGTTTCAGGACTAGCTGAAGAAATGTTGCATGGGGGATTGCTTCCTAGATCTCTCCTCCCTTAGAAACCCAGTTAAGTTCTCTCACAGGGATTTCTCCCCACTACATTTGGTTCAGCAATCAGTGTTTTTGTTATCTGCAAATGGGGAAAACTGATGTGTTAGGTGAAGGTATGGCAGTGTAGTCTCCTGAATAGGTCAATGTCTAAGTATCCTTGGCAGTATAAAAGCCTGTCTATATGTTCCCCTTCAGGCCAGAGTAACTTGTGCAGTTACTGGGTGAAGCAGCAGCAGCAGCAGCAGCAGCAGCAGCAGCAGCAGCAGCACTGTGGGTTTGCTAGTATAAAGCTCTGCCTGAGAGGCTAAACCCTAGCCCTTAACAGCTGCCAAAGCTGTAATGAGTGCATTTTTAAATTTTCTGACCAGTGTAGCCAGAATGCATTTATGTCACCCTAAAAATTGCCCGATAAATACATCTTTAATCTTACAGAAAACTTTAGGGTTATAAGAGCTCTGGCTGGAGATTACATTAACTTTTCAAAATTAGATGTATGCTCCTGTATTAGCTGGATATAGTAGAATAGATTTGTGACTTTGTTAGTAGTGCTTAAGTCCAAATCGAGTTATATGATGGTAGATGTTATTTTTAATTGCTACATCTGTTTTACTTTGTGATTTGACTGTGAAAGTTTATTTTAGGAGATTGAGTTATCTACTGTATAATAAAGATAATTATATTTCTCTCTTCTTGAGTATGAGTACAGGGCACAAGTAATGCAACTATGCTATCCCAATGAAGAATACATCTCTACATGATTTGAAATCAATGATTCTTGTCAAAAGCATAACTGGTATATTTTAGTTAGTGTTGCGACATCTACAAGTAGTATCTGTATTTGAGAGGCCTTAATGTATCTTTTGAATTAACAGCATGCTAAACCTGAAGGCTAGATTCTTGGTATCAAAGGTATGCTTGATACGTTGAATAACAGAGAAATGCTGGTAATTTTTGCAGACCTGAACTCTGTAAGAACATATAGTACAAGGCTTTGGAAAGAAATTACTTTATAAAATCATTCTGGAGACAATTTCACTGAGCTGAGAAGACTTCAGTGATTATATTCAGTGATTTTAAAGATTTTCCTAACTAGAGAAAGAAAAAACAACAAAACAACAAAACAACAAAACCCCAAAGAGAAATATTTAAGGCTCCTGGAATTTTCATTTTCTACACTATTATCTAAGTGTTTCAGTTCAAAATGACCAACTGCTTTCAGCAGAAAATCTGTTTCAATGCTTACTACAGAAGTTGATAGTGGATACCTGATCCCAAAATGAAATGTCATGTTTGATTGCATCACATCATGTTAAACTGCATTATATTCAGAAAAGAAAAAACAAAAACAAACAAACCAAAAAAACAGGTTTTATGAAGTGAGAGCTTGCAATAAGTTTTTTTTTCTACCTCTCTCTATATTAGATTTCCATTACATTTACAGTATTGCTGTAGTCAAGTAACTTCAATAATCATCTGTTCTGATCCTTTTTCTGAGAGAGAGAAAAAAAGAAGCAGACAGCAAGCTGCCTGCCCACAAAGCCTGGTATGAGCTCACATTGTGATGACTCTTCACGACGAGATGTCAAGCAGTCCCCTGGTGTTGGTGTACACTCAGAACAACCCCACTTCTCATGGTCACCCACTTTTCATGACAAGGTGGCACAGGCACACCTAGTGTCTAGACAAAGACACCTCTGAATCAGAGGCAAACATTTTATTTAAAATATCTCCTCTGCACATACTGAAGATTATAATAATGACCTAATCTACCTGAGAGACTATGGCAAGAAGATTGGAGTAGATGATATCTAAGATCCCTTCCAATTTAAGTCTTTCTATGATTCTATGATGACATCATCTGATTTTGGTGTGGTCTCTAGAGCATTAGCCTTTTATGAGTTCTTAAGAAGGCTTCTTCTCCTTTATAGGACATAACCTGTTTCAGGAAGCTACTGGGATTTTTACAGTAATCTATTTAGATTCCAGTAGATACAGTAAAAAAAGAATTCTGCTGTCAGTTGAAAGTTACAAAGTTTATTTTGAAAGCTTGCTCTAAAAGTTCAGGAAGAAAAGAAACCTTTAAACTTATTTTTTTTCTGCTGCCTTCCATTGTTAAGATGGGAGTAAGGGGAATTGATGGCAGAAAAGTGCATTTGACTGGGGTGTTTTATGGGATTTGATTATCCATTTAGTCCCGGCACTTTCTTCTTTACCTTTATCTACAAGACTTGATTTTTCATTCTGTAATAAAATTTAGTAGAGAAAGTTTTGTAGATATAATGAAAAATGGATTCTCAGACATAGGTTTCTGAGGAGACGTAACCGAAGAGCCAGGGTACATTACTACATGTGTAAGAAAGAATATGTACTACTTGGTCTTATCAGATTAATTGGAAATTGAGGACCTACATTGTCTCTCAGGAGGAAGTCCTGGAAAAGAGTCTCACTTCTTCTGTAAGCAATAGTCCAACTGGATCGAGTGATCTTGAGTAAGAATTTAGTTTTATGAGCAACTGATTAAAAATACTTCAATCTCTGAAATGTTCTAAAAGGTGGGTTAATATCACTCTGCCCATTTGACTGACTGGTAAATTGCACAGTGTGGGATCAAAAGCTGTGCTCAAACTCTTCCTTTCCCAGCCCCTTAACCTTGATCTTAGACTGCAGTTGAGTTCTCCACTGTATGTTTTAAGCTCCTTAGAAAAAGGGAAACATTGTCCCTGTAGGCAGATCCTCCTCAGGACAAAATCCAGTATAAATTCAGAATAAATTTTATAATCGTGAGCAGATCAAAATTTTGGGGCTTATGATCCATCTTCTGTCATCTGTATTGTGATAATTACAGATAGTTGTGCCTGATACACAGCAAGGCAGTTGCACTCCTGTGGAGCACCGAACAGATCACTCCAAGAAGTGATTTCCCATGGCACAAGCATGGGAAAGAAACTAGGCTGGTGCACCATTCTGAAACCATAACACACTGATAAAGTACACACTGACAAAGTATCTCAGGCATATGGACAGAAAAGATTTAAATTTACGAAGAGATTCCATAGTATAGATGTGATGTTGAAAAAAAAATGTGTGGACACATTCTGGGTTTGATCCCTAGGTAGAGGAAGGTGCTGAAGGTTATTTGATAAGACTAAGTCAACTTCTCTGTGTGTCCCTGTCCTAGATTATGTGCTGATACACTCCAGATATATAGTCTCAAGATTTTCTGTATTAGACTAAGTACCAAGTAGGGAGAAAAATTATTTAAGCTAAGGGCTACTGCTGGCACAGGAACAATGGGTATGAATTGGTTGATCTAAAATCTGCTTGAAAATAAGAAGAAAGTCCCTCACTATTACATCAATGATGTGCTGGAACATTTAAGTTACTGCCACAGGAGAAGAAGGAAAATCCTAACTCTTTCTTTAACTGAACTTGACAAGTTTATGAAGCTACATGATGCGAGAGCTGGGGGCTGCATTTAGCTCTGTCAAAAGTCACTTCCAGTCCTCTGTCCATGTTATAGGCCTGACTTATGATATTGTTACCAGTCATTGAGAAAAAACAGAATATTTAGTTATGGATTCTGATTTATCTCTCAATCTTCATTAAGCAATACCAGGTAAAAAGGCGGATATGTGAAATTAAATGATAGAGAAAACTGACACCAGTCAGTATGAATTTTATCTTTAATAAGAGTCCTCTGAGTATGGTTTTTAAATCCTATTATACATTTTGAAGCTTGACCTCCTGGGTTATTTTCAAATGCTGCAAAAACTCCTATTTATTGCTCTGAAATTATCTGATATGTTGTCTATAGTACCAGGGATAAAAAGTCTATCTGACTCAGTGCCCTTCCTTTGGTGCCAGAACTCTCTTTAAAATACTTTAGGAATATATAGGTACCAAAATCTGTTGTGAAATAATTCTAAAGCTTTTTATTTCTTGACTTATATTTGAAATTATCTGTTTGCACTTCATTGTTTATTTTTAAAGACAGGGAAGACTTTGACTTAAGTCACGTATCACAAGTATTTCCATAATTCTTCTGTAGAAAGAAGTTTAAGCTACAGTGAGATATAAATAAAATATTAAATGTTCCAGGATTTTGAATTTATAGAGAAGCAGCAGCCCCGCAAGAGACCTGGACTAACAATGCTGCAAGAGAGTAAAATACCAGAACCTGCTCTCCAGAAATGAATTTTTAACACCTTTGGTTCTCAAGTTACTATTAAATTATACTGCCAGTCCCTGAGGCAGCTAAAAAAATCATATTAACAGTATTAAAGATGGTAAAATTGTACCTAAAAAAAAAAAAAACCTGTACACACAGCCTGAGGCTATTGCCATGTAATACAACGACTTGATCTATAATCTATGCAGAAAGATTCCTGTGTATATTCAGGGGACTGATGAGAAAACTAATGTTATTTAATGTTATAATCAAGGAACTCCATAAGCAAAAGTGAGGATAAATGGCCAAAAGATGAACAGCTTGTGGGAATTAAAGACTGCTTCACAAAAGTGAGAAAACTCGACCATTGCCACCATTCTATATGGGAGCTAATTAGATTGCATTTGTTCCTAGAACAAGTCAAACACAACAATTAACTAAGACTATTACTAAGGCAATTAAGAGAAATTCAGTTTTGTTTGCTGCTATGAAAAGGAGAAAATCTTTATTAATTAACTATATTTGTACTCTTCCTATTAAGAAAAACACTTCTTAAATCCTCCAGATATAACTTTCTACTTAAAAGACATTCTTTTCTCTACTGATTGGTGTAGCCATTTGGAGAGAGGAAAATTACATAGACATTTAGATAATAAAACTAAAAAAAAAAAACCAACCAACCAACCAATCAACCAAAAAGAATTACTGCAAAGCGAATGCTTCTCAGCAGTGTGATATTCAGGAGGATGAAGTCACTTATCTTTGGAAGTTACATTTTAAACACAGAAATTTGAGAAGTGCATGCATAAAGATCTGAGCAAGAATTCTGGGATCATTATTCTGTCCTGGTGGATATATAAACAAGAAAATAATGAGAGCATAGCATCCTTCTTATTTTATTGTCTACAGTCTTTGTAAGACAAGACTAATCTTTATGTAAACTTATTGCAGGAACAACATTGAGATACATACTTGTGAGATGGTTAAAGCTTCATCAGTGGAAGACAGAGAAACAACAAACACTACTATACTGTGTATATTTCTTTGTCAGTTCCACCTGCTGATGGCAAGCCTTTGTCAAGCAAAAGGACAGCATGTGGATATAGGGTCATCTCTATCAGAAATGGCTCAGATTTTACAAAGTTTAACCAGTCATCAGAAGTGACCTGAACATGCATGCAACAACTGATATTTGTTGACTTCTGAGGATACAAATGTTGACAAAATAAATTAATCTTTTTGGCACAAAGGACTGTCTATCATCTATACTTTGTATAGGTATATAAATCTTGAAGAACATTCACAGGCATAGGTCACCAATAATAGTTGGGATCACTGGTTTTCTCCGACTAAAAAAGCTTATTTAAAAGGAGATTAAAAAGAGAGATTTTTGGTTTTGTTTGGTTTTGGGGTTTGTTTTTGTATTCTTTTAATATGAGATGCAGTTGTTTATTGGACATGATATAAAGTTAGTGAAAAAGCTGGAGCTAGCTCCAAGGGAACTAGAAGCCCAGACCTGCATCTTCAGCTGCTTAATCACAGCTGTACTCCTGCATTCTGTCCTCCTATCTATTGAACTGGAGAGGGTTGCTGAAGGATAACCTAGAGTTGCTCTGTCATAGCTAGAGCTGGCAAAAAGCTGCATTTCTCGAGAGTAAGAATTTAAGAAATACTCATTGTTCACATCTAAGATGGATGATTTGTTTCAGGATAGCTTTTCTAATGTTCCCAGTCACCCATCAGACCCCAGAGTGCTGAGCATTACATTTCTGTAGTGAATATTCTTTCTACTACTTTTCAGAACACTGTAACAGGCTGCCCAGGGAGGTTGTGGAGTCTCCTTCCCTGGAGACCTTCAAAGCCCACCTGGATGTGTTTCTGTGTGACCTGCTATAGGTGACCCTGCTCTGGCAGGGGGGTTGGACTAGATGAACTTTCAAGGTCCCTTCACACCCCTAGTTTTCTATGATCCTATAAAACTAGCATCCTACTGGTCTACAAGTCAGTGTATTCACTAAAGAGCTGAAACTGCCTTTGCCTCTATCTTGTGGATGACATGACCATATCTTACAATGGCTGTCAAAGGTACAGCACCTTTTCTGTGATGTTACACGGCAGGCAGAGAGCAATCTGACTTTCTCAGTCTTTGCTCAGTCTGAGGATCTCCAATGACAAAGCAAAATGATGTTCAAGGGTCAGACCTTAGAAGCATTGGCAAAGAGCTGACACTGACTCATCATCACCTTCTCTTACTGAAAAACTTTAACTGCCTGTTGGAGTGTCTGGTGATGTTGAAATCTTACAAACATTTTTATTTCAAATTCTAGTTGAAAAGTTGCATAGACCTAAAAGTGCTCTGATGATAGTTTTATAGAATGATATAGATTGTTTATTTTTGTAAGTAACAAGATGAGCTTCTGAACTTTATGTCTGTACTTCTAAACATCGCAGGGGAGATTTACTGATGGCTGGTTGGGTACTAAAACTTATCACAGGTCTCACAAATTTAGAACAGTTGTAAGAGAACTGAAAACTGTACTAAAGAATAATCCCACATGTAATGTTCTGATAATTAAACCCCTCTGACAATTACATCATACATTATCAGGATTAGCCAGATCCATTACTCATCACTGGTGCCTTGGACAAAACAAAGCTGGTACTCTAGGGACTGTCAGCTGAGCAGATGCTCCTATCAAAGAAAGGAGCTAAATGCTGTTTATGTAATATGAGCACCAGCATGCTGGAGAAAGATATTGCTTCAGCTTGCACAGTGTTCCTGGAGTTCCAAAACTAGGAAAGGCAGAAATCTGAAAGCAGCATATTGATTATAACATATTTGAATATCAGTTTCTTTGGATGCTCTGCTTCCCTGCCATAATTATGCTTTGCTGAAACCTTTTCTTATGTATATAAAGCAGACAGCTTTGCATTTCTTCTGTTTCTAAAATTAAAGAAAATAGTTCCCAGAAAACATAAGAAAAAAGAGGAGAGCATTAGTTATTATAAAGGAATACTATGGTAATTGCAGGAGTATATATTGAAGGCTGTCATTAAAAATAAAAAGTATAGAGATTTTTTTGCAAGCACTTCATTGCTGAAGGTTTTTTGCTGGTGATGTTGAGAAGTTTTTGGGTTTGGAGTTTTGCTGGAATTTTTGGGGGGTGTAATTCTGGGTGCATTTGGGGGCTTTGTGTGTTTTTTTGTTATTTTTCACTTGGGTTTGTTTAGATGACAAGATAATTGGAAAAATTGGTAATACCAAGTCCATACTATTTCATCTTGCTGTTTCTCCATTCTTCAGAACAAATTTTCAAAAAGGAAGTTTCTCCATGTTTCCTCACCCTTCTCTCACTACCAGATTCCTGTTCACATAGTGATGTGTGAAGTGGAAGTCTGTGTGCAACAAGACCATCCTGTTTCCTCATTGTTTCACCCAGGTGGAAACTTTCCTAACAGCTTTTCACATTTTTGAAGTAAAATATTGTTGTGGGTACTTGGATTATACTAGTCTGATACGTGAAATATTCAGATTTCCAGGATTATCATAAAATATGAATACTCATAACCAGAAGTTTCTAATAAATCTTTCATTATATGAAGTCCCCTTATATTAATTTCTTTCCACAAGTGGTGTGATCTACCTATTTCCATTTGGGGATGGGATATATGCTTTAGATTCAGCTACATTAAATACTGCAGACCCTTCTGTACACAAACATAGTCTGTACTGTCTCATGTTGTTTTGTTTTGGTTTTGTTGTTTTTTTCCTAGTGAGAAAGCCTAAATATACAGAGATTGTAGAAGGATCATCCGTTGTGTGCTGTTGTGTTGTGTGCAACCTCTGATGATCAGTGGATGGTCAGACACGAATCAGAAAGGAGATAGCACACAAATGATCTTTAGTTTAGGAGCTGAACACACTAGGGAGAAGAATCACAAACTAATTTTGGATGCTTTAAGCAAAGTGTGGCATTTAAATTTGATATTTACAGCTTCAATACTCACCGATGAGAAAAAAAAAAACAAACACTGCAGAGTCAGATTCTGCTGTTCTAGGGTAGGTTTCCTAAACAAGCCACCTGGATGTGGCACTCTCACTTCACTGATTATATAGATGGGTGATGATCTTCAGCCAGGCAACTAACTTGCAAACAACTGTTGTTAAATGAGGTAAATTCCATATGCAAATTATTGTCTGGTTACAGAAAATTAGCAAAGTAGAAATCAGGAACACTTCTGAGTGGATGGCCACTGGCATACTTAATGAGATTTCAGTTAAAGCTTGATTTAAAAGTAAAACAATATTTAAAGCAGGAAATTATTTAGCTGCAAGTTGAAATTATTTAGCTGCAAGGGTTGGCTGCAAGTTGATATGCATGAAAAATAGCTATTTCTAAACTGCCCAAATCTGAGAAGGAATATTTATGATGGGATACCCTTTTGTGTTAACTGTGGACATTCAAGAATTTTGCGTTTGAAACCCCATTTTGTCATTTGAATCCAATTTTAGAGACAAGAAGACTGAGGTATAAAGTAATTCTGGCACTCAGGAACACTCATTATGAGACTGCACTTAAATTTTAAGACTACCCTTTTGCAGAATTAGGAATGGATATTCACTGGATACACAAAGCCAATGAGACATTAGCCTTGCTGGTGAGAAGCTGGCTGCTTGGGGTCCCCCTGCTCACTTTGAGAAGTGGCACATCACAGTTCCTGTGTGCCAAGGGCAGGATGCAAACAGGGGGATATAGGAAACTCTTCCCTTGCTTCCTCAGCTTGTTCCATTGCTTCCTCTGCATTTTCTAGCTTGATAGAAAGCTGGCTTTTTAAAAGGTAAATATAGTTCATCTAGAAGTTACATTTCCTGCTGTGCTATGCATTCACATGAAGCATGAGTTTATCATCTCATTGCTTGGCGCAAGCTATGAATAAAGTACAGATTAGACAATAGGTGTGGGAAGAAATGCAGTTTAAACCTTTTCTCCTGCTATGGTGGCATCTCCTTAGGAAAAATTAAATGCTATGTTTCTGGAAAGAACAAAGACAGAATACAGTCGGCCACTGTCTGAGATGATCCTGTGCCAATATGTGGCAGCAAGCGGCACCAGCCAGCTGTAAAAAGGGGCTTAGACACCAGCACGATGCTCCCAGAGAGAGCCTCTCTGTGCTCTGCACTGCACCTTGCTTCCAGCTGTGCTTATGAGACACAGTCTAGCCCAATTAAAAACACGACTGGAGGGTGTTGCCAAAAAGAGTAGGTTAGTGGCTGCAATTAAACTGGCTGCTAATTATGTAGTAGGTTTTTTTAAAAATTTTTTTTTCCAGTGGCTAATTTGTTTCACAGAATGCAGCCCGTGCCAGCATGTGAGGTTTTTTTAATTCATCTATTTCCTTGTCCTCTTTGCTTCTCTTCTCAAACAGTAAGCTATACTTACTCAACATCTCTATCATAACTCAAATTTTCACCAACATCCCTCACAGAATGATTATGGTCTTGCACTGGGACTGCTTTATTCTCCTGGTGCTCATCTGTGGAGGTCACTAAGGGCCTCATAGTCATTTAGCTGTATGTTAATCTTGAATCCTTCAGCAGACTTTGGACTGTTATGGATAATTTTCTTTTTATTGTTGTTCTTTAATTAAACAGAAAATGATAAATTGTTTATGTCTCTTGTGCAGTCTACAAATACTCGCTTCCTGGTTCATTACCATCATAATATGACATATGAAAAGAATGGAAAGGCTTAGATTAATGGTACTGCATGCTGATCACAGTTTTGCTCGGAAATCTCAGATATCTGCAATCTGACAGCCATTCATAGCCTGCTGTCTGGCCTGATCAGATGTCGCTGAGCTGTGACCGCAACCCAGTAGCTTATTTTTTTTAACAATACACGTTTCAAAATTATGCATTAAAGAGATTATTGATCATTGCTCTGTGAAATAAACGAAAAAACTGCTTAGTTCCACTAATGTGAAAAGGATAATAAAATATAAGATGAGATCTCTTGACAAAAGAGAAGCAAAACTGCCTTCTACAAAACATGTTAAGTATTAGTCAGAATAAATGTAGCCATAGCGAAAAATTCTGCTTTCTCTGATGTAGGAAGATTGTGGGAAGTAGCAGTGATTGAAGGATGTTCAGGACTCCTTGTAGATGCTTTCCACAGGCAGAAAACTTGACAGTGTCCACTCACCTACCTCTTTATTCTGCTTTTTCTCTTCCATTCTTATCAGGCGTGATCTCAGCCTTTCTTGTGAGGCTGGATGTTGGTCAGTTTGTGCTGACATGCTTTACCAGCTGGACACCAGGGATGTGTTTCCATTGCAAAGGCATTTACATCAGTGCAAAGGTAGGAGTAAAGGTTATTTTTTTGACTTGGTTGTATTTGTCTCATCCTTGCGTAAATGAAGAAAGCAGAAAAAGAATACAAACTGTGGCAAAATTAAGATTTTAAGACAGATCAGCCTGTTTGTTCAATGAAACGTGTTTTTCTAATGTGTGGGCAGTGACTGGCTTTTCTTTACTCCTTCCCCAGTTTAGAAACAATATTTTATTCACTAATGTGCCTCTGTTTCTGGGCCTGCCAGTGACAAATCCAAATGGTCCATTAACTGTGAAGTCAGTTATCAGTTCCTCTCTCCTGCCTCTAGTTTGGCAGACTTCTAAGTGACTTGCTTCACTGATTGCACAGTGATTCTGCACTGCAGAAATTAACCTCAGGTCACATATCTTGAGTTTAATTCAAACTATATAGTACTTTCTGTCAGACAAGTTGGCATATTTTTTCAATAGAAGCAGACTGGTAATGTATGCCCGATGATGATTTGCTATAATAGCAAATGTCCAAATTCATGTTTAAACTTAGATGGGCAAAATAAAGCAGGATTGCACTGGAGGGAATATGCATTCAAGTAGGTCTTTTTGAGCTTAAGGAGCAATAATAGTTGGATAGGCAAGCAATTTTTTTGTGCAACTTGAGGATATAATATGGAGTGTTTGGTTACATTTAGTGGTTGCTTAATATTTATGGGAAGGATGAGACTAGAATGGAATTTTTGTTCCTTCTCTTGCTATGTTCTCTAAACAGTTCCATGGTGCAGAATAAGACAAATTCTTCTACTTAAAGTACTGCATTAGAGAGCATTATATATGGAGCTAAGCTCTAGAGCAGATAGAGAAATAAAAGCAGTATTCTGCCATTGATAGATTTCACAGTGATTTCCCCCCCTTATACAAAAGTTCCTGGAACTTACTGGTTTTGTGCTGCTTAAAAGTTTAAAAGCAGCACAAAAAACTTGGCTCTCCCCACATTGTGTAAGTGCATCTGTATAGGATGTGTTTTTCTTCTCTTTTTTTTTCCAAAAATGATTTGTAATGTTATTGCACTTTCCCCAACACAGCAGGGAAGTGACTAAATTTTTACAAGTGAAAAATGATTCCTATATAAACTTTGATCCAGCGATACATTATTCTCCTGTCAGTTTGGTTTGTTTTACACTCTAGGCCACTGTTTTCTTGATTGCTTCAAGCTTGCAAATTACTCTTTTCCCAAGATACACAGTAAAGTGAACAAAAAAAGATAAAGAAAACAAGGAGAAAAAGGCAGTTCTGGCATGAGAGCAAAACTTTTTCCCTGGTATGGATATCAATGATACTTTTTCAATAACAGGATTTGTACTTGGTATTGTCTGGACTCTGTAAATCAGGCTACATTGACTAATTTTCTCAAAATATATCAACTTTAATATTAAATACTGAACTTGTAATTGTTTCCCAACATGTGTAGGAAAATCTATGCAAAGCTTTGAAAAGCTGAATTATTTTTTTATTTATAGCTTTCCCAATAAGTACAGAGGACATCAGTATTATGGGAAAAAACACACATTGCAATAAAGAAAAAAGACTACTTCTCCCCTACCAGTTTTCTTTTTTCCTTCATTTCTAAATGCCTGCATAAACACAAGAAACAGGTAATCTCCACCAGTGGTAACTAGATGTTCTAAATTTGATATGACTGTGCATTTTATACACAAAAAGAGCAGTGGCAGCCTCTTTAGACTCTTTGGGGTTTTTTTCTCCTCATGATCATTTCCTTCAGGAATATGTGCTCTGCTTGGGTTGGGAAAAATCTCTTTTCCCATTAGTGATGACAAAATTTTGGAAGCTGTCAAATAGCTAAGATGAGGAAATACACCCATGAAAATAGCTGTGTTCAAAAAATTGTTATTTTCCTAGCCCCTGGTCTTTCCTGTTCCTCCTATCCTGACTTCCCACAGGATATTCATGTCTCAAAGACTTACTTCAAAATAAATAATAAGCACCATTGTAAGTCTTGGTTTGAAAAACAATTCATGGAATACAAGAATGCATATTTGTTTAACAAGACTCAGCAGCACATTTCAGGTTATTTTGTTCCTGCATATATGGTTTTCCATTAGCAGAGATATTCAGATCACAGAGGCATCACTGCACAGTGTTATGCACAATTCATTGCATTTATCTGCTGTCTGTTGAAAGTTAATATGGTTCATTTAACTGTAAGCATTGCCCAATGTTGTACAGACAGAATCACTATAGTTTAAAAAAAATCTGCCTCCTAATAAAGTAAATTATCTTACTGTGTTCTTTTGCACTGAATTTTTTTCTACTTTGGACAATTTGATGTGAGCCATTACATTGATGGGTGGCAGAAGCACAGAGGATATCTCACCCAAAGGTGGTATTCCAAATGGTTTCATCCTTAGGAGCTTTTCCATTTTCTTTCAAAGTAAATTGCCGTATAGTTAATCCAGGACTTAACTAAAAGCTTATTAATTGTGGGGAGAGAGTGCCAGAAACAAGGATTTCTACTGTTTAACTCAGCACATGTTTTAACAGGAAGACAAGGCTCTTTTTTGGATTCTATAATTACAAACTTAGGAATATATATACATTCAAAAAAACCTTCCTCTAATTATTGCTGTTTAATATGAATGTAAACTCCTGGTTTTGGTTGCCTAAAAGCTGGAGTTATAAAGCTTAGAAGATAGGTGAAAACCTGGAAAATTATTCTGTAGACAAAGTATAAGGATTGATTCATCTTTTTTGTGAAGGTGAGTTTGCACCCTTTTTGTTCCCCATGGCCTGCTGTTTTCTTTAAATTTACTTATCTTGCTTCTGGAGTAATATTTTCGTTGTGGAGAATACTTAGAATGTTAACTGTAATGCTGATTTTTTTTTTTTTTTTTTTTTTTTTTTTTTTCTCAAACAACTTGGTTATTTCATTGTGCTACTATTCTATCTATGTGTTTCTTTTACTGTAAAAATGATCCATCAACTAAGAAGAAAACAATCTCAAACCTCTGCAGGGAACATACCATGCAAATGACCAGTTTGTCTGGAATTCTCTTGCTAGAAAAAAAAAGGCTTACCTCATTTGGTTTTGCTAATGTAACCAAAATTTTAGTATTCAAGCTAAATGTATGATCCATGTTGTGTGAAAGGTATCCTAATTGTAAATTTTCTGACCAACAATATAATTTAATTTAATAATTATTAGATAGACTTAAGAAAAAAGTACTATCAGTGAAGCACATAGTTTTGTCTGCATCTTCATGAATTTTCAGAAAATAGCATTAGAAGGATTTATTTTTATCTGACAACACAGATTTGGCACTGATATCTAGTTTACCTACATTAACTTATTTTGTACATGTGTGTTGTTAGATTATCATAATATATGTAAAACTACTTATAACTAGTTAAGTACCAAGATGTAGTGTTTATATGTCTTGCTGACATATAAACTTAATGAGGATGACTCGGTATAAATGAGGATAAAATTTTTCTTGTTTTTTAAATTTTTTTTCTTGACACTTCCCTTTCAAACACTGTCTCAGTTATCTGCTAAATTTCAGTAAATACATTAGAGGATGCATGCAACGTAGTACAGATGGGGACTGGGGAGAGATGCAAATTAATAAGTAGTCAATTTTTCAACACATGACCTGGCATGTGAAAGGGTTGGGAATGTGAGGGTCTCTTCTAGCCTTTTTTTTTTTTTTTAATTTCAAACCTGCTTGAAAGCTGTTTCATACACAAAGATTAATGTGCATGTTGCTTTGTGATCACCTACTATGACATATTCTATACTAAAGAATCCATTAAATAATTTCCCTTCTGTCTGAAGACTATCTTTCCAAAACTAGCCAAACATTCTTAGCTTCAAATTCTGCCTGTTAATCTAATTGTGAGTTGATTTTATGGATTCAGGAAATTTCTTTTTAAACTTCTGCTCCGGAAGTGGGCAGCAGAAATTTAATAAATTATATAGAATGTGATCAAATAATGCTTTGTCCTTCAGTTCTTTAAGTCAGACAGATCTTCTCCTGATGTTTACAGTGAAATGTTTGAATTTTTTTGTATGTCCTTGAAACTTACCTGTGAGGCCATTGCAATCTCTAACATCCCTGAAATGCAGTCAGACAAAAGGTGTTAGCATTCCAAGAGAGGCTGCACTGCTGCCAAACACAGATGCAATCTGACCTCCCTGCTACTGCTTCACCTGCTGTAATTATACACCCAAGGATCACCTTCATGCCCCCACCATTGCAATTGCCTCTACCATCAGCAATTCCTTTTCAAAGGCCACATCTAAGCTTACCTGCAAGAGAACACCAGGAGACACCTCAGATCCTGCCTGCGCCTTGGATAACAAGATTGTGTGCTTAGATTTCACCTACATGGAGACAGGGATGTGGAAAATAGCTGGTGCATACCCATAGAGCATGCTAATAGGAAGTCGGGATGTGGCAAGGGCCAGCACCTCCCTCTGGGAATTCAGGAACACTCCTGGACTTCAGATTTCAGACATATTCAAAGAAATTTCCTTCTGGAATTACCTCTGACATTGTTTGATTCCAGGTATATTTCCTGAGATGCTTACTACTTCTAAAACAAGATTTGGCTTTTTTCCTCTTCATTATTTACTTTTATGCTGTGTTACCTTTTATCCACAGTGATTTAGTTGCTTTAGTTCAGATAACATACAAAACTTCTCTGAAGTGTAAATATATAAAATCCCTATGTACTCAGTGGGAATGATGTAACAGTGTTACAGTGTATTATGTTTTTGCTTTAGGTTTTGGTGTGTTTTTTTTTTTCTTTTTGCTTTACTATGTTCATTTTGTATTCCTTTAATTTAGTCAGGATATCTTGCATCAGAAGGTCATATGCTGGCCGGAGCATCAGCACTGGTGCACTTGGTAACTAAACTTTTAATTTCAACCAGAACAGCAAGTTAGTTTGACAAGATGTATTTTAATAAAGTCTTGTTGATTGGCATAAATTGCCTTCCATAGCTTTAATTTTTTATTAATCAAGTCCCATTATATTTTACTTATTTTTTTCAGTCTCACAGCCCTCTGCTTACTTCAGTTATACCATTTAAATAGTCATACATTTTTTCCACAGGCCTTTTGGAGCTTTCATTGCGATCCAAAGTGTACTACAAATGAATGTTGATGGTCTATGTAGCTCATTTCTATGACATTTATTTTTAAAAACTTTTATACAAGTTTTCCCAACCTGTTAATCCTACAAGTTGTTTTTTTGGTTTTTTTTGCTTTTTTTAATTAGTGTTCCATATTTCCTTACTGATGGCTTAAATAAAATTCAGCATTCAAAGCTCAGCAAGCTTTTCCCAAGGTCACAAAAGATCTTTTTACTGAACACTTCTGCATTTCCTAAGGTCTTGCCAGTATTCATGAGAATTCTACCAGCTCTAATAATGAACTCAGACCACTTTTGAAATTTTTTGTTTCTGAATACTCCACTTCATTTTCTTGCTCTCATCAATGTTGACTTTGAATTTTTCCAGGGATTACCTTGTTTCCTTTAGCTATTTCTGCAAATCCAGTTTTCTCATTTATATATATTACTAGTATTTTCCTTTCTTCATTTTAAAGACTTTGGTAATATCATTCAAATTAGGTTGTTTTACTATTTTTAAAGTTATCCTTTGTCTGCTGAGTGTTAAATATAAAATTCCTAGGCCATTCTGGTTATCATTAATTTCTTCTCACGCACTATTTTCTCCAGCGATGTTGCTGGTGTCTATTTCAAGATTGGTCTTTTTGATAGAGAAGCAAATTTAAAGTACTGCTGATAAGGACTTTGGTTTTCCTGTGATCATGGGCAGGAACACTGTACTGAAGACACTCCTCCCCTTAGTTTTGTGATCAGTTGTCTACATCAGGGCAGTTAATGTAGTTTTCTTCCATGGCTGAAAGAGGAAATCGTAAAACTTGTCTGTAGCATGTCTAGAAAGAGTAGCTAAAAAGAAGTTCAAAATGTGCTCTCTTGATGTGCTCCTGGGATTTTTTTCAGAACTGACACAGCACTCATATGCTCAGGGATAATACGACTTCATGTAGCATCACGCTGTGCTGTGTGAATGAACTGTAGGATACCCAGTATTAAGGATTGTACCATTCATATATCTTCATTTCTGAGATAAAATACATCTGTTAAGTGTAAAATAAGAAAACGTCTTTGAGATAAGCATCTTTATTTTCCTGAATACCTTCATCCTTATGCACAATAGAGTCAAGGATCAAGGATTTAAGACAAGAAATGAGCAGACATTTGACTAATAGGACATATGTGTAACAGAAACATATTTTTCAAAGATTTGATCAATAATTACAGACAGAATGCCCACAGGGTCAGAGACTGTGCATATGATCCACAATGTTCTTTTTCAGACTGTGCCATCACAATTAAAAGAGGAAGTGACCTGTTATGCCACTTGGACACACAGAAGTCTATGGAGTCAGATGGGTTACACCCAAGGGTGCTAAGAGAGTCGTCAGAAGTGCTTGCCAAGTCACTTTCCATTATTTACTTGAAATCCTGGATAACTGGGAAGATCCCAAGGGACTGGAGGATACTAAATCATAGAATCATAGAATTGGCTGGGTTGGAAGGGACCTCAGAGATCATCAAGTCCAACCCTTGATCCACTACCTCTGCAGCTACTAGACCATGGCACTGAGTGCCACATCCAGTCTCTTTTCAAATATCTCCAGGGACAGAGAATCCACTACTTCCCTGGGCAGACCATTCCAATGACTAATCACCCTCTCCGTAAAGAAATTCTTTCTAATATCTAACCTAAACCTCCCCTGGCACAACTTGAGACCATGCCCTCTTGTCTTGCTGGTAGTTGCCTGGGAAAAGAGACCAACCCCCACCTGGCTACACCCTCCTTTCAGGTAGTTGTAGAGAGTGATGAGGTCTCCCCTGAGCTGCCTCTTCTCCAGGCAGAACAGCCCCAGCTCCCTCAGACTCTCCTCATAGGATCTGTGCTCGAGTCCCTTCACCAGCCTGGTTGCCCTCCTTTGGACCTGCTCCAGCACCTCAATCTCCTTCCTGAACTGAGGGACCCAGAACTGGACACAGGACTCGAGCTGTGGCCTCACCAGCACTGAGTACAGGGGCAAGAATCACTTCCCTGGACCTTCTGGCCACACTGTTCCTGATCCAGGCCAGGATGCCATTGGCCTTCTTGGCCACCCGGGCACACTGCTGGCTCATGTTCAGCTTCTTGCTGCTCCAACCCCCCAGGTCCCTCTCTGTCTGGCTGCTCTCCAGCCACTCTGTGCCCAGCCTGGAGCTCCCCTTGGGGTTGTTGTGGCCAAAGTGCAGGACCCGGCACTTGGCCGTGTTGAACCTCATCCCCTTGGAATCCGCCCAACTCTCCAGTCTGTCCAGGTCCCTCTGCAGAGCCCTCCTGCCTTCCAGCTGATTGACACTCCCCCCCAGCTTAGTGTCATCTGCAAATTTGCTGATGATGGACTCAATCCCCTCATCTAAATCATCACCCATCCACAAGAAAGGCAGGAAGGAGGATCTGGGAAACTACAGACCTCCAGTCTGACCTTGGTATTAGGAAAGATCATGGAGTGGATCATCTTGAGGGCCACCACAAGTCATATAGAGGACAACCAAGGGATCAGGCCCAGTCAGCATGGGTTTATGAAAGGCAAGTCCTGCCTGATGAATCTGATTCCTGTTTCAGAGAGCAGCTGATTTCAAAACACAGACAGGGCTCATAATGAAAATATGTTAATTTACCTCCTACCTCTATAAATGGTCAGGACCTCATATTGCTGTTGAAGTGGGTGTACTCTTAGTATAAAACTCCCTGTTTTAAAGGAAGGAGAAGCTAATGTACTTGCAGTCAGGGTGTCATGTTCTTCAGCACCCTCCTTGCTGTATTTAAGGGTATAAACAAAATCTATGGCCTGACACAGATCAGGAGTGGCTTTCCTAATGCTCTTTCTCCCTTAGGCACTAGAGTGATAATTCTCCTCTCTGGTCACTGTCCAAACTGCTCTTGCTTCTCTTTGTTTTTTTTCCTAAAACTTACATTTGAAAACCAAAAAGACTGAGGGGATACAATTTCTTTTGTTATCTCAAAAAAGTGTTATCCTTTTAGTTAAAGAGCTACTATGAAATTTGAAAAGTTTTGTTGGAAGAGTTACCAGTATTAAAATAAATAAATAAATAAATAAATAAATAAAAATATTTTTTACACAAATACCTTGGTTTTGTGGATTAAAAAGAAATGTGAAGAAATAATATCAAATAACATGTTTTTTCCATAAAATTTATAGACTTTTTTGTGGTTTTGGTCTTTTTAGAGACTTTTGTTTTTTTACTTTCCACAAAACTTAAAATAAGTTTTTAAACTGATAAACCAAAGAGTTTGGAAACATAATGCAAACTGCTCAAAGGACAAGATGACAGCATTAACCATAGCAATCATACTAGGAGTAAATGAAGTCTCTTTATTCAGAAGAAACTATCTTGTGTATTATCCTAAATTCAACTAACAGGCAATATCTGACATAATACATGAGGTTATGATATTTCTCTCACATTGTATATCCACCATCCACTGCCTCTTTCCCATTTCTTTTAATATATAATTTCAGTCTCTAGGTTGGCACCCTGTCACATCCGTACTGACTCCTTCCTGGCTGCATGAGTGATTCCCTCGTACACGGTACCTTTGCCTATGGACACAGTTTTTGTGCTGCAGTAAGGGGGTTTTAATCAAGCTTAAAAGTTCAACAGCTACATTTGAGATCAGACTCATGGGGAAACATGAGAAAAAGAGCTGCTTCCAAATACAGGATCAAATCCTCACCTTGCCATTCAGCCAGTGGCTATATCCACATTAATAAATGAAACAGAGCCAGGGAAAGTAAGGGACTGAGACTGACTGGAGTCTGTGATTGTACATATTGCTGTATTAACAACATGCTCACTGGCAGACTTTTGCCCCATGCCAGCTGGTATTTTCCTATGTCACGGCCAGACCTGACATAAGAACACTACTCCCAGGAGGTATTATGGACCAGATTCCCCTTCCTTGGTGGGTGAAGGAAAAAAGCATTTCCCATGCCCCTTTTTTTCTCACATTTTGCCCTCTCCTTCCCTTATTTGCTCATATACGTGTAGTTCTTATGCAGAAAGATGTAGTCTTTCTGTATACCCATCTATCCTACACTGTCTAACAAAGACAACAGAAGAATAAGTAGTTTTCTGCTAGGCTGAACAGGAAAGGAAATAATTTGCTGCTCAGTTTATCAGCCCCATCTGGATCAAAAGTTTACTGGTGTCGTGCTTGAGGCCTCTTTCTGAGGTAAAACACTACATGCTGGGTGTACAAAATGTCATGCTACAACTCTCTTGCTTTATGTAGTTTTGGTTTGTGTTTTTCTTTGTTCTGCTTTGTTTTGTATTTCTTAACATGAAATAATTGTGCCAAATCAACTCATTTGTGCAGCATGAAAATATGGAAGTTAAATATTTAGACACAAGATGGGAAGTTTTGTAATTCTCATGCACATATTATACCCATGTGACAATTTTTGTTGCAAATCTGCTACATTTATATAATATTTTAATTAAATATTCCTTTTAAAGGTATTTAACAAAATATCCATACATGGCTACTCTTGGGATTAGTGACTTTTATTACCTTAAGCATGTCATAGAGGCAATTTATGAGAAAATTCAGTGTTTGGGTTCTTTTTATTCCCTTTGCAATCCTGGTTTTGATAATCATTATTAAAGCACTGTTCAGTTTAATGGCTTTGCAGTGAAAAATAACAATGCAGAGGAGGGAAAAAGAGGTTTATGGGAACCACAATACAAATAAAAGGATTATTGCCAAGTTTTGTGTTTTTCTGAAAGCTATGTCTATACTAGTAAATAAAATGGGCCTGAGACTGTTCTCTGTCCCTGAAGACAAATGATGCTGCACAACCCACAATTATGTGGCTAAACTCTCTTAACTCTCAAAACAAGGTAACTACATCCAAGCTGCCTATTGGGAGCAATCTTTAGAGCACACCATCCCCAAATCATGCTCCAGGACCATTTAGGATGTTGTTAATTGGTTTACATCCAAAAGCCTGCCAGGAATTGAGTTACCAGTGTGGATGTTTTTGTGTCCTCACACAGACTGTTTCTTTTCAGTTTAGTCACAGCCTTATAGCTACAGAAAATTGATCTGTAAAGAAGAACCTGGTGATCAAGGGTTGTGGTAACAGCTCATAGCACCTGTCCAAGTGCCAGCTCACTGCTAGGGCATTTAATTCAGAATAAAATACTGGTGGATTTGAACACTGCTATTCAAAATAAAACACCACTCCCTTCATTTGAAGTATGTGGTTGAGAAAAATGAATGAATTCATGAAATGTAACTGAAAGACAAGTTGACCTCAAAGTGTTGCTAGTAGCAATGGGTAAAGAAAAAATTTAAACCTGTGGAGCTCTTGCCTTGCTAGTAAAACCTTTATTTTTAATATTCTAAACACTCTTAAGGGACTCTGTAAAATTTAAATCAGGCTTCTAAATGTAGCTTGGCTTTCATTGCACTTTAACCCTTAAACATTAAGAGAAGCTATAAAAGAGACAAATTAATCTGCTTGGAGCTCATCCTTGGGTAAATGGTCCTGAGATGGGTTTGCTGAGAGCCAGCTAAGGTGTTTCTGCATTGTGGTGAACTGTGCAATATAGATTCACGTTGTGCAAGACAAATCATCCCCTGCTCATCCATCACTTCAGAAAAGAAGCGACTTTCATGTTGGTAGTATCAGCATTTGTGCTGTCTTAGAGACTGAGCCATGGCACACTGAGGCATTAAGGGCTGGAGGTCAGGCAGAGCCCTACTCTCACCCTGCCCAGGTGAGGAGGGTGTCAGGCTCCCTCCTCATGAGAGCTGTGCTATGCATATCCTATTAGGGAGAATTAGCTTCTGGGGAAGGCTGCTGCCTGCAATTCAAGAAAGTGCTTCAGCACATGCCCAGAGTTCAGCCTGTTTGCATCTGACTATTGTATGAAACAGAATCTCAGTGATTTCCTGGGCTGGGCTCTGAATGTGCCAAGAGTAAGAAAGATCTCCTGAGAAGGAAAGATAAAGACACTATGGTAATAGAAAGAAGGCAATTATGCCAGCTTTTATTTTAAAACACTCAGCTATAAATGTGAACAAGAGTAAAATAGAAAAGCACTGCAGGAGGAAGTCAGCTAAAGCTTTTGTCTGAAAATGTAACTACCTTGGTACTCATTGGATAGGGTGGTTTTTGTTTGTATCTTACTCTGAATTTTGTTTGACTTAAGCATGATTTTGCTTTTGCAGCCAAAAGAGACCAATGCCTAATGGGTATAGTACATGTTATTTAGTGTCTTCTTTTAACAAAAATATAGTATTTTAATTTTTGTAGAAATGTGGAAGGACAAATTGGTCTGTCTTGATAGTAAATCTGATGGATTGTGTGTCTCTTCCTTCCTTCCTTCCTTCCTTCCTTTCTTTTCTTTTTTTTTTTTTTTTTTTTTTTTTTTTTTTAAATAAATTAAACTTACGGTCTATGACAGTGGTGAAAAGGAGCAGTGTGCATACTTCTGGTTGGTTATCTTTTTCATTTAAACTGGCTAAAGGTCTCTTCACACCTTTGTCAGAGATAAACTCCAGTACAAAATTTTCAGTTTTGTCACAGCTCTGGATAAAGAATCAGTGGCTCCAGGAGTGACAGCCACAAATCCTGCAGCTGGCAAAGACTATTCTACCTGCCACTGTGATACAGCCCTGTTTGATGTCTCTTCCAGCTATGGTTAGGACAGATTGAGTAGTTCCAGCTTCCTTGGTGCTGGAGAAATCATTCTTCCCCTGCAGCAGGTCTTCATGACTAGAGATGGATGCTCCTCTGAGAAGCACAACAAATAGTCTTTGGTCACAAATTGAAATGAGTGAAAATCCAACTGGGTGTATATAAAAAAAGAACAAGATCACACAGAGGCAGTGCAGTCTCCATTCTTTTAAGATTTTTCAAACTTAACAGAACAACATTTCCTTCTTTTAGCTTTGCATTTGACTTGTTCTGACCATGACACTGAACTTAGAGATACCTTTTCAAACCAAAATTACACTGCAATTCTAATTTTAATATACTATAGGAACTTAGTCAAGGGAGATAAAATTAAATAATTAAACATAAATAAACTAATGATTTAAAATGTGCTTCATTTATTGTAATTGCAATCTGCATTCTGTTTAGAAGCAAAAAAAAAAAAAAAAATCCTGTTCTTCATATTTCAGTGTCTCTGTAACTTGTATAAGTCATCCAGATATAGACATAGCCAAATGAAAGAATATTTATTTAGCTTTTTAGGGGCTTCAGAATCTATTCAGGATTGTCTGAGGGAAGACACACACTAATATTTTTTAAATTACATATATTAAGAGGTAAATTACACCCAAAATGTTGGAAAATTATTCTAGACCTCAGAGAGATCCAGTAGTTTTGATACCACACACTATGAGTTTCCTTTTCAGCTTAAAGCCCTGAGCTTCAGGTTTTAAAAGACTCAAAATTCAAAGGAAGATTAAGGAAAATTACAAGGTTTTCTCTGCTTCTTAGTCAAAGCCATTAATCCCACAGAGGTTTTCATAGCTACCATGGCAGAACAGCAGCTGCACTGAAAAAAAAATATTTTATGAAATCAATGAAAACATTAAAGAAGGAAATGAAAGAAAAGGCTTCTACTTTAACAAATTTAAATATGACTGTTAAGATGAAAGAAAGCTGCACACATATGGGCAGACTTCAGGCCAAGTGGGTACCATAGTGAGGTGTTTCTGAACAGCTTCATAAGCAATTGCACTTACTTTAAATGGGCTTCTCATTCTCTGACAAGCAGAATGGGGAAGCTCAAGTTTCAAGGTGGCTCTGTGAGATGGTGAAAATTTCTAACAGTGAAAAATGAAAAGGAAAGCACAGTAACTAGTGCAGGCACTGATTTATCAGCTAAATGAGGGGATTTAACAGGTCCTTGGCTGTCAGTAGCTTTGCAGGAGTGCTGGCCTCATACCACAGCAGGATCCAGGGTTTCCAGGCAGGTAACAAATTTTGCCCTGGTTTTGTGAAGGAATTCGGTCCTTAATCACAACAGCCTTGACACTTTCTGTAAGCAAAAAATAATATTTTCTGCTGCCAGATTAACATCTAATAAATTTCTGAAACCTAAATAAATGAGCGTGTCTATGGCTTGAAAAGCTGCAGAATGAGCATGTGCAAAGGGGACAGTGGGTGCACTTAGGATTAAAGTATTTTAGTTGAACTAGAAAAGTACATGTCTATAGCCTTTTGTCATTGCACTGCCAGTATTTGTAGCCACCCAAAATGCAGTTCTAGAGACGTATTAATTTTGTGTATTTGTGTACATTGTGTGTATTTGTGCTAATTTACTTCCACTAAAAATTAATGTTTACCATTAGAAACTAATTTAACAGGAATTTTCTTTGCTCATTGCTACATTTAATAGATGGCACACATTTCTTTCATTCTTCTGTCATTTCTATAGAGTGAGATAAGCTGTTGGTATGGTTCCTAGCAAGTGAATGTGGAGAGGCAGTATCATCCATCATTTAGGTGCATTTCCTCATTACCTGCACAAATATTGCTGTTGTTAGCTTAACAGTTAGCCTTGAAAATTTCATGGTGCTACATTTGTTTGCTGTCTCCTAAATCTCATCCTTGTTTGACACAGGGAAATATGAAATATTTACACTGTTGTAGAATATTAATATTTTACCTTTAAGCACTGTCTTTAAGCTCTGCAGATGCCACCATTTGTAAATGAGCACATGCACAGAAACTCTTTCTTGCTCAGATACATTGGGAGGTAACATAAGTTGGGTTGCATTCTGGACTGGCATATTTTTCAGTCGATCCTCTGATTTTGGCAGTGTCAAGTTGTTTCAGAAAGCTTTCTTGACTTCCTTCAGTTGCTTTGATGTGAACTGAGAATAATTTTTCAAAGTGTAAGAAATTCATAACATTTTGATTCACAATTGAAAACGTCTGTATTAATTTTTTTTAGGATTTTCTTTCAATTTTACTTTACTAAATTGCTTTGTAAGATTCTCATACTCAAGGCAACCGTTGCAATTCAAGTGAGACAAAATATTAGATGGTATTTGGTTCATACAAAGTGTTTTCAGCTGTCTTATTTAAAAAAAAATGTTTCTGGTATTAACTTTACTTTTTTTTCCATAAAAGAAAAGAAAAAAAAGAAAAAAAAAAAAGCTGACAGCCCAGCTTTAATCTTAACAGGATCTTCAGTAATGAGGGCAGCTGTTCACTAGAAAAATGGCTTTCATTTATTCACTCATTTCATCTTGGACATCTAATGTGACTGACAAATGTGTCTATTCAGGTTTTTCACTTGTTCTGACATTCTAGGGCTGGCAGAACTTCATTGAATTACTTGAGAAAATCAGACACTGCTGCCACAAATCAACAGGTGCAAACTTATGAATGTTGTTCACACCAAACACTGCGGAAATAATCCTACGAGAATAATAATTCAAGAAGTGATGATGGCTCTTTCTAGTAGAAAGCCCCAGCCAAGTCATGGATAAAGTATCAGTGAGTTCTGACTGACTGCCCAAAGCCTGTGATGGTGCATGAAAATTCTGCTGCAATGCCTCTAACACGGTAATATAGATGCAACCTAAGAGCAAGGAAGAATGGGCTCTTCTTTATGCCATATATTTGTGACATGGAACTGTAGAATCTGTGATTTTTTTTTGGTTGGAAAATACCCTTCAGATCATCAAATCCAAATGTTAACGCAGAACTGACAAAATCCATCACTAAGCCATGTCCCCCGGCATCACATCTAAAAGTCTTTTAAACACCCCTGGAATGGTGACTCCACCACTTCCCTGGGAAACCTGTTCCAATGCCTGACAACCCCCTCAGTAAATAAATTTTTTTATAATATCAGTGCTAAACCTCCCCTGGCATGACTTGAGGCCATTTCCTCTTGTTACTTGTGAAAAAGGGAACAACTCCCACCTTGGTACAGCCTCCTTTCAAATAGTTGTAGAGACCAAAAAGGCTCCCCCCAGCCTTCTTTTATCCAGAGTAAACCCCAATTCCCTCAGCCAATCCTCATAAGACTTGTGCGTTAGACATTTCACCAGGTTTTTAGCCCTTCTTTGGAGATATTCCAGAACATCAATGTCTTTTATGTACTTTGTCTCAGGAAAGTTTAAGCTCTGCAGATTTACCTGCAAGGCTGGGACCTTGGCAAACTGCCCACTGCAACATTCAAAGCATTTCAGTCATCTTTCTTTCAACATCTAAGTTAATAACTACAGTTCCCTCTCAAGTAAATGAAGGAAGGCAGCTGCATCCGTAATGTAAATCAGAATACCTAAGCAGGCAGTGCTTAAGCTATTAAGGTAAGGGTAATAGGATGTTCCTCTGTAGGTATATACTTTTCTCCTTGCTTACCAGTGCATAAATTCGTAACTCAGGGCAGTTATGATAGATAGCCAGAGTTAGTCAGTCCTTCTTCCCTGACCCCTGAAATAAGTCCCACCATGTCCAAAACCTGTGGAGTGCTACTCCACAAAGTGCCATTTTCACCAAGATTTCTTCTTCCAAAGTTAGTTCAACACAATAGTCATGGCTTTTTCTTTACCCAGGACCTTCATGGGCCCCTCTTTTCCCTACAGAATTAAATTTCACAAGCCATCTGCTGAGAATCAAGGAAAACTCTTATGATTCCTCCATCCTAGCCTTCCTCTTGAACGATAACACAGCCACAGGTCACAGCTAAAAACTGCTGCAAAATTCTTCCTATTTTCTGCTGCTCTTCAGTTCTCTCCAGCTGTTGCTGACTTTTACAACCCAGACCTCTTCATGCTGCTACTTGACTCTCTTCCTGGGCAGCAGCCACATTCTAAAACTGAAGTATATGACTACACAAGGGGCTGAAGTGATACTCCTTTTGACTTCTGTTTATCAGCTTTCACTCCTAGAGATGGTATTCTCCCAGCATAAAGTGTGGTCACAATGAGTTTCACTGAAAACTTACTCTAGCCTTAGAGAGCCACCAGTAAAGGAGCTATTACTGAACAGTGTAACTATTAAGAAACCATTTCTTGGGGGTTTTTGTTATTATAATTATTTCTTTCTATTCCTGATCTAGAAATGATACGTATATCCTGCTCGTTGATCTCCTAAATTGTATTTCTTCTCTTGGTTTTCATGGGAAGTCTCTGCTCACCAAACAAACTTGATGGCAGGAAATTTCTATCCTCACCACAGTGGGAATACTTAGACAAAGTCTGTGAGGGAGTGATGTTATCAGTGATAGGGAATGCCAGAGATGATAAAAGCATTTAAGCCAGAAGACAGGATGAAAGAGTGGCAGTCTATGTTTATATAGTAACTATTTATCTTTCTGAGGAAGTAGATAAAGGAGGAAAAAAGAAACAAGACATTTTAGCCAGAGCACCAGAACAACTGCCACACCTTGCTTAAAATAAAATTGAACCCTTCATGTAGACTTGTCAAGGGCAGAGACACAGTGTAGTGCATACAGGAAAGGTCCTAACAAGATCTGAAGGTTTTTACTTCATGAATGAGAGAAATTCATTGTTTTGAATGGTTGCTGTACTGTATGGCTATGGTCCAGCAGAGCATGGAAAAAAATTGTAAAGGCAGATGTAAAGCTGAAAGTCAGGTGTCTAATTGTTTACTTGAACAATGTATTTCTTACAAGACCAAGACAAAAGATTAATGAAAAAAGCACAAGATGATATTCAAAAATAATAGTATCAATGTTTGGATTTTTGAAACATACATACATCTTAAGTAAACAATATAGGAAGGACTGCTGTTAGGCTAAACAATTTATATAAAACTTATTAAGTATCTTCTCATTCACTTTGCTATCAAATCAATTATTTAATTTTAAATCATAATGTTTAAGTAATTACTTATTCTAATTACTTTAGGCAATGAAATATATTTATACCTTTTTAACAGCAGTTTCTTAATTAGCATATTTTCATTAATCAAAAAAATGAATAATTTAGAAGCATTGTAACAGATGTATTATGTTAAGGGAGATTTTGTCTGTGAAGAACAATTTACCCATTTTTCTAGCATGAAGTACTGAGCACCAGCCCAAGAGTTTTGTTGTCTGCACTATAGAAACCAAAGGGTTGCAAGATCCTTAAGTTGACTCCCTCATGTTGGATGGCTTGTGGTGCTGCCAGCTTCCCTCAGCTATGACTGATCAAGGCCCAGTGCAAGTTAGAAAAGCCCCAAGGATGCTCTAAATTATAAATGGCATAGAATCCCAAAAAGAAACCTATTTCATGGGGGAGTGTCTCATTTGCAAGGAGACAGTGATCTATAAATGAGACTGTGGTTGGTGGCTTCCCTCTGTCCTAAAAATGGACAATGTGCACCCTGCACAATGATGGTTGATTGAGGACCAGACCAAGCAGAAAAATCCAAATTGTGTAAATCATTGGGTTTTGTTTCACTTACACCTTTGAAAATATGCAGTAACTTACATTATTGAGGTGCTGGGGCACATGCAGTGAAGCTGCTAAAAGGATATAGAGCACAAATTAAAAAAGAAAAGCTGAAGGAAGTGGGATAGTTTATCTGCAGGAAAGAAGGCTGAGAGAGCTCTCTACAGCTCCCTGAAAGGAGACCAACACCTCTAGAATTGTAGAGGGGAAGTGTTGGTCTCTTCCATAGAAACAAGTGATAGGACAAGAGGATAATGGACTCAGTTTGTGTCGGGGGACTTTTAGATTGGATATTAGGAAAAAATTCCTCACTGAAAGGGTTGTCAGGCACTGGAACAGTCTGATAGGGAAGTGGTGGAGCCACCACCCCTGAGGTATTTAGAAAACATATAGACATGGTGAGATTTATGCTTGGACTCAATCTTAAGCATCTTTTCCAACCTTTTTATGATTCTACAATTAGAACTTAAAGATTTTGTAGTCCTGTAGAATTCTGACATGTTTTTTCATATGGGTTTTATGGGGAAAAAAGTCAAAGTAGAAAGAATCAGGTACTTTATTTAGTATAGAGTGATGTACAGGATTGCAGACTTTGGCACATGACAAGAAGATATTTGAAATTTATCCTTTTTGGATTCTGAAGTATGTAGAACAGAGATTTTATTCTGCTTTTCATAGAGTGACTTGTGAAAAGTTAACTGGCTGCATAAAGTGCGTCTTCCTCTTAGTTTGCAGAAGTTTCTAGTGAAATAGAAAGGAGGTGGATTCATAAAAAGAACAACTCTGAGTGGCAGCATTCTCTGGTATGGAGCATTATGTGCATTTCTCTGTAGAACTGTTACCTACATTACCTACCACACATTCATGCTGAGCTGCACTGGAGTTAAATCAGAAATTTCTACCCCATGCTCAACTACATACCACAAGACCTTTCACTTAAGCTAAAGCAGTAGTCAAGCAATGTATAGACCAAAAGAATAAGAGGATTGTACCCCATAAATACACACAGTCTGTTGCATAGCATAAGTTATCCTTGATTCTGTTATCTTTACCTCTTAGTTGTAAATTGTACTCCACTTCAAGAAAATAGATATTAAACGTATTTGACAGGATAGTTCCATAAGTAGAGAATGACACTGTTATGAGCATAGAGCAGGATCTGCTAGAAGTGATGCCTGTCAGAAATCAATGCAGATTCATGCCATCTGAGAATCCAGGCTATCAACCTTTATGAAATAAAATGTGAAGAAAATGGAAAAGACAAAAATCTAGATTCTGATCTGTCATTGGTCTTGATTTCCATGTTGTGTAGTTTTAAACAACAAAAGTCATTGTCTCAAAGTTACTCCAGTTTTACCCACATACTTTTGGAACTGGAAGTAAAATGAAATAAAACTTCATCTAGATTTACAAGGATCAAACTGATATACTCTCATTCAACTGTGCATCATAAAGGCCATAAAAGACTGTTCTTTTTCTCGCTTACAGGAATGGCATTAAATAAACTTCCAAAGTTTCTCCATTATTACAGAAACATCCAAGGTGAAAAAAATATTTTGACTGAGTCATTTAACAGAGAAAGCCTTCCTGGCAACCACACAGCATTGCAGATAAATTCTCTGGTGCTTTTTTTTTTGGGGGGGGGGGGTTGTGTTTTTTTTTGTTTGTTTTTCTTGGGTTTTTTTTCTATGTCACTGGTCAACTGATCAGTCTAAAATATTATAGGGAAAAGGTGGGACAATAAAAGTGCTGTCTCTTCCACATGCTAGGCACTCAAACAACTCTTGAAGTCCAAAGGCAAATACTAGGCCAAAAAGGACACGGCATGTTTTTCTCTCAACAGTAGTCCAAAGATTTCTAAGAGAGAAAATGGATTATGGTTGGTTTTAATGGAAAAGTAACTTCCAGAGGAAGTTGTCAGAGTTCTTCAAAATCACATCTATTCAACATGTTTTATGTTTGGTGACAGAGAGAACAAACTATAAAGCACTATATAATAAAACAGTGAAAGCATGGCAGGTCGGTTGACTAAGGTTGCAATGGTAATTGTCAGAACTGGCTCGTTGGTTGTCATCACATTCTCCTCTAAGTCATATGGACCTGTGGTGGCAAGCATTTAAAAGATCTCCATGCAGCACCTTATATTACACTATTTGTTTCCTATGACTAAAACTGTGAGAGCATTGTCCCATGATTAAACCACAGTGAAAAATTCCATTATTCTACAAACAGTTATTACTGCCTTTAAAATGTTTAATTTTTAAATTGCAAGCATAACATTAAACTCTTTGAATTATTTGATGGAAGGCTGCTCTTAGTAACTTGTGGATGCAAAGAGAAATTCCTGTTTACTGTTCTGACATTCACTATGGTGCAGCATTTACAACAGGTAGATCATTAGTAGAGTGCAAGATTTTTGTCCAACAGTTTTCACACAGCTTTGCAATAACTCTTATATTTTGTATTTGTATAATTAGATATTAGAAAATAAGGGAATGGGGGGGCGGATTTTAAAGAACTGTGCAATAAATATGGATTATTAACTGAATTATTCTTTCTTTAATTTCATTTTTTTGTTGTTGTTTTGTGGTTTCTATTTGAAATTACAGTTTGAGTGTTTATTTTTCCAAATGGTTCTAGGATACATCTGTCTACACAGTGCATAATTCTTTTTCTGTTGATTTCTGTTGATTGTATGTTTTAGGTGCCTATCTGACACACAAAACCATTGATGTAACTGTAACATAGAGCTCCTCACTGTAATTTTTATTGTGTGCGAGTATTCCAGTTTTCAAATGTCTATAGTACATTTTTGAAACATTAAACCAGTTACCTATGTTAATTTAAACATGGAACCACAATCCTCTGTTTCCAGACAAAGATGGTGTCTTTTTCTAAGTCAATGACCACTTGAGCTAAGGGGCAGCTTGAGTCACACACGTTTAGGTGTGTTACCTGTGTGCCCCTGTGGGGTTCGGGTTAGAGCTCACAAATTAGTGAATCCAGCTCCAGCAGCTGTGAGGCTCATCCTTTGAGTCAGAGCTCACCACACCTCCAGTGGGAGTGGGATTCAGCCTTTGAAGATAACTGGGGGAAAAGAAGGCAAGGGGAAAAAATCATGTTATCCTTATTCTAGTTATCAGACAGACAAGTCAAACCAGGCTGACTTCCAGAACAGAGTGCAGCAGCCTTGCACCAAATTTTTAAAAGTATAAGGGAATAAAGATACCTCTGGTACAGAGTAACCTGGTCTCCTGGAACCTCCTTTCTTCAAATGCCTGGGCTCCCAGTGCCCCTAACTAGCCTATTGACTGGGACAGAAACACTCACAAAATACAGCAGCTGCATTTTTCCTCAAACCAGCTGATGGATGAAATGATTATTCTCAAAGCATGCGGTACTTTTCCTGGATGAAAGGTGCTGTAAGCTGTAAAGGGAATCAGCTGTCAGTATTTTCAGGTCTCATCCACAAAAATTTCCTTGGTTGGCAAGTGGAGCTTTCCAAACATGTCCCTCTGTGTTGAACACTCTGAAAAAAATAAAGGCAAGCATTAAATACATTCCAAGCTTTCAGTTTTGCTCAAGCTAAGACATTCTCACTCAGTCAGATAAAAGGTAAAAGCTGAAACTTTATTGCAAGTACAGGGTTAATTGTGTTCGTCATCCTTATTTAATGTAAACCAAGTCTTGGCATTGTAAAATGGGAATGTGGGAGGGAAGGGAGTTACTCCTCTGAAGTGTAGGAAGAACACAGAAAAGGGAAATGCTCTCAGAGATAAAAGAGCAGGGCCTATCTCAGCACATAGAGAAAACTACAGGGAAAGGAGGAAGCAGGTGGTTGGTTTTAGATTTCAATTGAAGTGCAGGACAATTCAGTGCCCTGTGAGAATGTTTTATCACTTTTCATCAGCCTGAGAATTTTTGCAGTTTATGTTCACTACTCTTACACCTTCTTGGCATGCATGGTGATCTCTGAACTGTGAGAGCCTTCAGCTTTTAGAACATTTTATGATGGGCTGTAAGGTAAGGGAACACTTATTTATATATTACTTATACCACCTAGTCAGTTTGAGTGGCTTCTGGAGAAATTAAAATGAATATTATACATGTAGAAAATAAAGAAAATCAAAAACTTTTTTAAACTGCACACCTGGAAGCATTTTTCAAATATACTATACTGCATCATAATCCTGACATCAAAATATTTGTAGCTCTATGTTGGAGAGGATCCAGAAAGGCCTCCTGCAGAAGTTTTGTACATGTAAAGGCAAATGTGTTTGTATGTGTTAAAATACAACTCAATCCAACCCTAGAATTATTCTGATCTTAGTATCTGGCCACCAACTACTGTATTTATTTATTGTTCTAAAGAATTTGTCATATTTCTCTCTAGTTTACTCCTTTGGACTTCTTGGGAGAAAGGTGTTCTAATACTTAGCTCAGAAAGGGGCAGTGTTTCAAGACAGTGTCACCAGAAGGATACTTGCCCCAAGACCCTGACAGTGTAGTGAAAATAACTTAAAAATCCAAGAGGTTTTTGAGTGCAAATATGAAGGCTGTAAAGCACACTTTCTAGAGTTGTCATGGACAGCTGACAGTGTGAGGGAAGTTAAGATGGCCTTAGCTGGGAGGCTTTAGCACATCTTTTCTTTTCATCTCTAACGAGCACCATATTTTGAGTTATATGCTTGTTCATATAATACAACTTATTTTTTTTAAAGATTATTAATAACAAGCATCCAGAGTATAAAGGAATCATTTTACATAAGACTCAGTATTAAAGCTTACCAGTTGCAAAAGCAACTTTAGCATGCAAGCCCTTGGCAGTTTACAATTAAAGCAGCATCAAAGAGCAATCCAGCATTCTTTTATATTTAAGCAGTGGATTTGCTCTGTAATTTAAATACTTTTAAATTTGCTAGTCAGCAGCCTGTCTTCTGGCTATTTGTGCGTTCCATGACTGTTCTTGAGGTTCTGTAAATATTTCTCTTTAGAAGAATGTTCATTTTTTTATGCTTCTTTTAAAATGTTCATATTCTTAGTAGAAAATCATGATGTGGTCATGTCATATCTGGTTGTACAACATCACACCTCTGCCTACTTTGATGTGACAAAAATTAATCTCCTGTACCATACATCTGCAATAACTATGTTAATTCAATGTGACCAGATCTGCATATCAAAACTTGGGTTGACAAGTAGTCTTACTTCACCAGTTAACAGCCATGTGCAAGTAACAAAGGAATTATATTTTCGACATGTTTTGATGCACATTTACCATCAGCACTGATGGGGCCCAACAGGGATGTGCTGACATCACTTCAGCAAAACAGCCTTTTCTCTGATGGAGAGCAGAGGAAGGTTGAGGCAGACACATTTCTGAGATTGCCCCCAGGAGTAACCTTGTGCTGCTCAACCATCCTCATTTCTCAGTGCCTCCTGTATTCAGTGCTGGGTCTGTTAAGAGCACGGTGACATCTACTGTATCAAAACCCAATAAAATGCACTGCATTTTACTCTTTTGGGTTCTTCTGAAGAACAATCATTCCACCAGCAGCAGAGCTTTAGTCACTTTGCAGTGGGACTGTCTCCCATTTGCCTGCTCTGGTTTCTGATCTCACGGGTTTTGCCTCAGCGATCACTCTAATCTGTCTGTCTTTCCTCTATATAGGAACTAAGTGGGACTTTAATACTTTTGAGCTCTTTGCTTTTCCATCAGTTTGTTGAAATTATTCAAAAATTTCAAGCCAGGGACAAACTAAGAGGTTGACTTAGAGAGGAGTAATCACATCATATGCCTTTTTTTTCTAAAAACAGATTAAAATTAACTTTTACATTTTGTTCAAAAACATTTTTTTCAGGCCATTTTAAATTAAGGTGGTGACCATATGCCTGTAGATGTTGTCATGTATAACTCAGGTTCAAATGTAAAGGAAATTGAGACAACAGTCATTCCTTAAAGTTGCAGGCACCTTTGAACAGTCTTTACCGTCAGCAAAAAGAAAAATACTTTTTAATACCAAACATTCAAAGCAATTTTTGCTTCCATTATTGCATATATCACAAACTGTTAACTGTAAAGCAAGAGACAAACAGTATTTCCAAAGAGGACAGTGAAATGTAATGCAGCATTTAAAAGACCTGCCAAGCACAGACATCTGTCACCTTCAAATAAGCAGCAAGATTAATATATGGTATTGAAATTGTGACTGGTGCTTCATTTTGGTTCTGGTGTATGAAGTTCATAATGAGAGAACAATTTCATGTTACAATGCAGAAATTTGAACAGGAGACAGCTCTTACAAGGATTGCTTCCAAAAACATATTCCAAAGCAGTGTATATAGTGCTGGTGAGTAGCAGCAAAAGGAGAAAATGCCATTTGACAACATTGATTCGTTTAGCTTTAAAGTCTGGAGAGTCAGACCAGAAAACAAAAAGGGGGATTCAGATATAAATTTCAAGCACCACAATATGCCAGGCTGTTTTCATCCAAGCTATGGTTTATTCAGATAAATAGATTTTTTTGGTCACATTTAAGGGCTTGTTAGAGATGCAGTTTTTCACACTGAGCTCAGTTTTACACTCTTTGAAGTTGTAACTCATTCCACTAAAGACTATGGGGGTTTTGTGTAACTTCTGTGTTCATTGGGTAGGGATGTATGCTGGAAGGGCAAAGGCTCCTTAGAAATACCAAGATGATTGAGCATGTTGGTTATGCATTGTCACCAGAGAAGTTTATTGACAATAGACTCACAGAACTATTTAGGTTGGAAAAGCCCTTTATGATTACTGAGTCAAACTGTAAACCTATGCATAAACATTACTTCATGTATCCGTGAATGCTTTTAACCACTGAACTGACATCCTCTGTGGGAATATTTACTCTTTGGTGCTTCCAAAGGGTAAAATTTACCCTGGCCAGAGGCTAAAAACAAAGAAACTATAAAAGTGTGCAAACCACAGAGGTGTAATGGGCAAGCAAGGGCTCTCCATCACAGCTGGGAAAAGATGGGAGAGAGCACGTCTGTGAGCAGGTGGGAGGACATTTTGTGCAAAACGCAGACCCTGCAGCTCCCACCCTTGATGCAGTTTGCACAGTGGCTGTGGCTGCTCCCTGCTCCCAGCCCCTTGAATAGCAAATTCAATTTGCTGTTACTGTGTTTATGCCTGTGAGCAAGCTGGATTCCCACCTCACTCTATCTGCTCACAGGCAAAAGCACAGCTAAAGGAGAATTCAGTTTTTCATTTAAATGAATACTTGTAAGAGCTGGAGGTATTCACTCTGGTGAAAGCCTGGAAGCTTTTCAAAAACCAGAGAAAAGTAAAAGACAGGGTCTGTCTCATTTGGATTGCTCTTCGAGGAAACAAGAGCTACAAGAAGATTAAAACTGTGATGATGGGGTAGGAGCAGATGTTCACTCTTGAGGGCAGTGATGGAACAATAATTATAGCATATGTCAGTAGCCTATAGACAACAGAAGACTTGTACCAGTAACTGTAACTTGAAAGATCCAGACAAATACACCAGTACCACTCATCTTTATGTCCTAAAAAAGACACAAAATAGACATACCTCCTCTCATATACAAGCAAAAACTCTGAAAAACAGTAAGATACAATTCAAGAAAGGCAAGATCATTATAATCGTTGTGGGTTTCTTTTAGTGTAACAAAGAGGAAAAATCAATAATTAGTGCTGGATGGAGGGTAGGAGGGGAGGCTTCTCTGAAGGTTATATGGAGAGGACAGAACGGGGTGATTCAAAGGAGATACTGAGTTGCATTCCAAATATATTAAATGCACTGTTACCTGCAAGTGAAAAGCCTAAAACTAAGGAACTGGATAAAAAAGAGATGTGAAGCAATAACAAAGTGTTGGGAGAATGAAAGCTACACTGGTTAGCATGCAAAGCTATCTGTAAAATACAAGTCAGATTTAACATACATAACGGTGGTTTTCAGGCCTCTGATGATAATTCCCACTTCTGCTTGTACAGATGAATTTGACCTGTATTTTCAGAACTACTGATAGAGAAATGCTTACACATGCCTGATGCAACTGTCAAATAAATGCAAGTGTTTCAGCTTGCAGTTTGTCATGTCTGTTCTAAGATTTCAGCAGATGTTTTTTATTTATTTAATCAAAAGCAGATTTTATCGAACATTGGTGTGAAAATTCCAACTATGCATATACTTTTTATCTTCTCTCTATAATGGCATACTATTTTCAGTGGGGAACTTTAGAAAGCTGTTCCTCCAAAAGGTAGTTGTCTTGGTTAGGAAAAAGGTAATTTACAAGATCTGATAACAAAAGCAGTAAGTCAGAAGCGCAGCCCCTGGCAACTTTACTTAGATTTCACTATTTCAGTGGAACTGAAATTCTACTCTGTCTTCTTGAAAAATATTTCTACCAGTACAAAAGATGAAATAATGCAAAGATTACAAGCGGTTGAAAAGTATTGCCTTGGTTTTCTTAATACACTTTACTAGGAGCCTTTCATTCACAGTTTTTTGTGGTTTTTTGGTTTTTCGTGTTTTTTTGGCATTTTCGTCAATGTGGGCCATTGTGGCAGAGCTCAAGATTTGTCTTGGGTGTGAATGAGAATAGTAAAAGCAAGACATCCAACTGCATGTTGCAGGAAAATAATACTTTCCCTGTGTTCTTCCTGCCAGTTGGCATCCAATTCTGGAATTAAACAGCTCAGTAGTGAATAATGAGAGGGACTGGGAAGAATTGAATTTCAATCAAAACATCATAGACATTATTAGAGGATGACAGATTATTTTTAAAAGCTCTATTTCCTTTATTTTCTAAACACATTATTCCATGTGCATATGGAACCTATACAGTGGCAGAAAATTATAATAGTTTTCTGCAAATGAAAAGAATCGAGCTCTTTATTATTCTAACGCAATGAATATAGAAGACAAAAATTAACAGAAAGTGTTGGGGGGTTGGGGAAAAGTGTGTTTTTCACTGCAGTATTGGAAATTGTGTCTATCCTTGGAAAGTAAGTCTATCCTTGCTTCTGATTCTTCATTTGCTCACAGGGTTCATGTTACCAAACACAGCCAGGATAGCTGAAGCACCAAATACTCCAAGATTGTTAAAAACTCAGGGTTTGCTCTAGTTGTTGTAGAAACTTAATAGTTTGACCTCCTAGGCTGTATCTTTGGGTTATCTTAAAAAAGTTAATTTACTCCTACTGATTTTTTTACTGCCTTCTCCCTCTTGCTGATGTTTGTAACTATGCACAGCATTTACTCAGAACTCCCACTGCCCTCCTTTCCAAAAGTGAGACAGTTGCCTCACTGAAATCCAGGAAAAAAACAGCCAACTGATTGAACAACAGCAGATTTCCCATCTACACTTGGCAGAGAGGTAAATGGCAATAAAAATAAGGCTGAGATCTGTGCTTCCTGTAGCTTTTGTAGAAGTAAGTCTTCTGTGGCTTAGTGAACAGGTAAGGTGCTCATCCATATTAACTAAAAAAATTTACTGATATGGCAAAAAAAGTCAAGCACTGTGTTCTTAGAGATGTGTAGTCAGAGTATATTTTGAAATTTAACATAGGCCACTGAATTCTTTTTATAGAAAATATGTGTCCTACTATGACAAGAAGTTAGGAGCACACTGATTTCACCTACCTGTTTGAATGAAGGTCCTTAGATAGCTATTGGACTGGGACTTTGCTTACAGTGATATTCCAGATCTGCAGGATCTTCATTTGACATAAAGCCATGTGCAACCAACTCCTGAACAGATGCTCTGAGATGGACAAAATATAATAAATATTCATTGGAAAAAGCAGCAGAAAAACTCCAGCCAGTGTTAGTCTGGCTGCACTTACTAGTACCAGTTCATCGCCAGACAGGCAAATATGCTGCTCCAGCAGAGCCACTGAGGTTCCCTGCACAACACTTCTCAGTACAATGATTCTGAACAGTCTTGCTAGAGTCTGTGTGGTGGGGGTATAGATGCACAGGGAAAGGTTCTACAGCATCTTCTCAGTGATGTCCTATGATAGGACATGGGGCAATGGGTGCCAGATGGAGCATAGGAGGTTCAACATAAGGAAAAGCTTTTTCACTCTGAGGGTGACAGAGCACTGGAACAGGCTGCCCAGTGAGACTGCGGAGTCTCCTTCTCTGAAGACATTCAAAACCTGCCTGGATGTGTTCCTGTGTGACCTACACTAAGTGATCCCGCTCTGGCAGCAATCAATGATCTTTTGAGGTCCCTTCCAACCATTCTGTGATTCTGTGGTCTCACCCTGAGCCCAGATTAGCAACTATTGAAGAAACCAGGATTGTCAAGGAGTTTGTTAGAGAGATGCTAGAGAGAGCCTCAGCTGGACTTAGCCTGGTTGCATCAAATTTACTGTCTAAGGATATACCAATAAACAAAGCAGCATCAGGTCCAATGCAGTTGCCCAAAAACTAGCTGATACCGCCTTGGTACATTCCTACTGTGCAGCTCTCCTGAACAAATTAGTGTATAAATTACCTGTTTGGGGTGGTTCATGGGCATGCATGAATATCATCTAGGACTGTGTTGTTTACTAAGGTCAAATTGTTCTAGACAACAGGTCTAACAATTTCACAGAGTAGATGACAGTTCTTTTTACCAGGCTTGGGCCCATCACTGTATGATTTACTAGTACAGGTATAGCCCCCAGCTTCAGTATAGAACAGTTTGGGTTGGAAGGGACCTTAAAGACCATCTTGTTCCAACCCCCCTGCATGGTCAGGAACACCTTCCAATAGACCAGATTGCGCAAGGCCCCATCCAGACTGGCCTTGAACACTTCAAGGGGTGGGGCAGCCACAACTTCCTTAGGCAACCTGTGCCAGTGTCTCAACACCGTCAAAATAGAACTGGATCCAAGATGTCTGCCTTGTCTTCTATGGGTTCGTGTTCACCACCAGAAAAGGGTATTTTTGAAACACTAAGTCAAAGCTATTTATGAATTACTTGGTGCAAGTAGAATTCATACTTCTAACTGGATCTGAGCTTGGTTAGTGTAGTCAGCAATGATATTACCCTGTGCTTACTTGCCCTCCTTGTTCTGGGAACAACGAGCTTTATATAAAAGTAGATTTTTTTTAAAGTAGAATGAATCAAGTAGGTTTCAATCTGTCTTGTTTCCAAGACCAGAGAACAATACAGCTCCCATGGCAGTATAGCTTTGCTTGTGGTAATAGGCTTCAAGCAGAAATACTTTGGGGCCTGGGGTCACCATGCACTCAGTGACCTGGATAAACTGCATTGATAAACTCACTGCAGGTAAATTAGAGAGGACTGAAGGTTCATTAAAGCTAAGAAAGTACGTTGATGCCTGAAAATACTCAGAAGTATGGGTTCTCAACCCATTTTGTAAATCTGGGAAAAAAGTCATTGACATTTAATTGAATGTATTTGTCATGTGCAATACTTTTGTACATTAAGTGCAGATTTTTATAACTATTAGAAAGAAAGAACAGTAATAAAACATATCAAAGCACATAAGAGGTTCTTAAAGTGTCTTCATGTCTGTTTAGCTATATAAAACAGTTAAACTCATGCTTAAGTTTGTCTGTGAATTGAATAGAAAGAAATAAAGAGTGCCAGATTTTATTGAGAGTGGGGTTTTTTATGTCCGATAAAATATTGAAAAGACCAAGCAGAAGAGAGAAGGAAAAATGCGCAGAGTAAATTAATGTGAACAGGCAGATTGTTGTGGTTTGAGCCTGGCCGATAAGAAAGGACCACAGGGCCACTCACTCCCCCTCCCCCATTATAGGATGGTGAGGAGGAAATCCACCCAGAACACAGTGGGTCAAGACAAGGGCTGTGAGGTTTTCACTCACCAGTTACTCTCATGGGCAAAACAGGCTCAACTTGGGAGAAAATCAATTCAATTTATCATGAATCAAATCAAAACAGGGCAAAGAGAAAACACAAACCAGAGCTTAAATACTTTTCCCCACTCCTCCCTCCTTCCTGAGCTCAAAGTACTTTGGTCTCGATATTTCTATCTTCTTCCCCACAGCAGCACAAGGGACAGGGAGTGGGGTCTGGATATCACAGATTGCTTTCTGCCACTTCTTCCTCTTCAGGGAGGATTCCTCGTAGTTTTTCCCTGCTCTAACATCCTGTCACTCCCATGGGAGAGTGTCCTGCACAAACCCCTCCAACATGAGTCCCTCCTGCAAAGCACAATCCCTCAGGACCAAACTGCTCCAGCCCAGTAAGCCCAGAACCACAGACTACTTCAGGAACAGTCTCCTCCACGACTGCAAGTCCACGACATCTGCTCCATGATCTTCTGCAGGCTGCAGGTCCGCAACTACTTGGCTGAAGGTCTCAGGTGAGGCCAATCAGCTGAGAAAGGGGCGGCAACCAGCACTGCTAAGAGAGATATGAAGGGCTGCGAGGAGCGCCAGAGACCCGGAGCGTGGCGAACAGGAGCAGGCAAACAGGAATGTGGCATGGCAGTTCATGCAGGCAGGTCAAGCAGGTCGGTCACAGACACCTCCCAGCTCTCTGGAAGGTCTCCTGTTCACCCCCTGTCTACCAGATGGGTTATAACTACAGCTACAAATTTAAAAAAGAAGGGTAGTTGTAGTAGGTGACTTCTACCACAGGAACTGAGGGCCCTATATGTCGACTGGACCCATCCCATGGGGAGGTCTGCTGCCTACCTGCGGTCTGGGTGAGGGTTATTAGTAGGAGATTCCCTCAGCTAATTCGGCCCTCTGATTATTATCCACTGTTGGTAGTCCAGGCTGGCAGTGATGACATTAATGGAAGAAATACCAAGACAATTAAAAAGGACTTCAAGGTGCTAGTTCGACTAGTCAATGGGTCAGGAGCACAGGTGGTGTTCGCCTCAATTCCTGCAGTAGCAGAGATGAATGAGGAGAGGAGTAGGAAAACCTATCTCATCAATAGGTGGCTAAGGGATTTTGGTGGCCACTGGCGGAACTTCGGGCTTTTTGACCATGGGCCTAACTTCATCTTACCCAGTCTCTTCAAACCAGATGGGCTTCATATATCTAGCAAGGGCAAGAGGACTCTATCTATCATCTTGATATATATATATATATATATATATACACCTATATAGATATCTATATATAGATATCTATCTATCTATATATGTAGGATTCTGTGATTCTATGATACTCCAACGGGATCCTTCACCTGTGGCAGGTCCACAACAACTACTCTCCATTGGTTGCAGGGGACAGGCTGCTGTCTCACTGTGGAATGTAGAGGAAAAAAAAATCTCTTCAGGCACATTTTCCATCTCTTTCCTCACCACCCTTGGTCTGCTCCAGCATTGCTCACCTTTGGTGTTGATCTCTCTTCTGTTGGTGGTGTCTCTCTTCAAATGTAGCTTTTTTCCTCACCTCCCCCTCTCCTCTGCCCTGCACTTAATCACTGTCTGTTTTCCTTTTCTGAACATGTTAATCACAGACTTTTTTGTTCACTGATGGCCTGAGACAGGGCCAAGCATTTGGAACACCGAGAGCTATTCAGAAGCTGCTTACATGAGTCACCCCTGGGGGATCCCTTCCCAGCTACCGGAAATGGCACCGCATCATAGCATCATAGAAAATTAGGGGTTGGAAGGGTCCTCAAAAGATCATCTAGTTCAACCTCCCCTGCCAGAGCAGGGTCACTTACAGCAGGTCACACATCCAGGTGGGCTTTGAATGTCTCCAGGGAAGGAGACTCTACAACTTTCCTGAGCAGCCTGTTCCATTGCTCTGTCACTCTCACAGTGAAAAATTCTTCCTTATATTTATACTAAACCACCTATTTTCCAGTGTATAACTGTTGGCCCTTGTCCTGTTGTTAGTCACCCCTGAGAAAAGCTTGACTCCATCCTCCTGGCACTCACCCCTTACATATTAAATAACAAACATTAATGAGGTCACCCCTCCTTCTCTTCTCCAGGCTGATTAGATCTAGATCCCTTGGTCTTTCCCTATAAAGGAGATGTTCCACTCCATCAACCCAGAACACAGGTAGATTCTCTTAACATGAGCTTTGGCAAGCTTCTGCAGGAAGCAGAAGGTGAGCTTGAGCCTCTCATACCTTATGTTGGGAAGTGCAACTGGGGCTCATAGGCTGCACCGTACACCAGACCAACCTTTGCTTCACCTACCCACACCCAAGGTTTACCATTTGCTGGTAACTCAAGCAAGCACTGGTCATCTAGTCATATTGGGAGACATGAAAGAAGCAGGGCCAACACCATCAACTTGAGCTGGACCAATCCCAGGCTCCTGACAAAGGCCACCTTGTGCTGCCTGGGGACAGAGGCGGTTGGGGGCCACTTTGCTTTGGAACTGAGAAGAGCTTATCTACATGGAAGTGAGCTCTGCTGTGTCAGATGGCTCAGGGACCAGAAAATAAGCCTTAGCCCTGTAGAGCTACTAGCAGTGTCAGAGCTCTAGATACTCCACTTTAGTGCTTAATTAGTGGGTTTAGATGTGCACCCTTTGAGAAATTTTTGTGTTCTTTTAGTATACAGATGCACAGACCTATAGAAAATAATAAGCACACTTGGAGACATTTCTTTATCATTGTTTCCCCTCAGCTCTCACAGGAGTTTTGGTCAAAGACATCATCCTTTCAAGACTGCCTGACTCCTCTTTCCTAAAAGTGTTTTTCTTTCCACTGAATCCTGTTCTTTCACTCCTTCCCTTTGCTGAAGATTACTTTTCTATGATTTTGGCTGATTCTGCATTTAGAAGAGATTATTTTGTTAAGAAAACATACATTAATCTTCCTGTCTCCCATTTAAAGTTTACTGACCTGATCTTTGAGTGTCTCAAAACTATATGTGCTATGATTCTTTTGTTCAGCCTTTGAGGATTTTCCACCACTGTCAATTTTTTCAGTTCAAATTTTGAATTACTGGTTCTCCTAGCACAGATGAAAGTAAACCTATCAAAATGAGACGTTAGGAAGACAAATATTACCTTGTTCCAGGATGTGGATGCAGAAATGACAGTAACTGACTTGTTCCATGATGAGGTAACTTCAAAACTGAACCCAAAATTTGTGTATTTTGTTACTTCCTGTACAATAAAGATGCTGTCTCTTGTTACTTTTTTTTTATTTATTTATGATACCCTCAAATAATTTATTGCTCAGTGGGTGAAAAATGAGGCCGGGTATTATAGGGCATAAGGATAAGGATTTCCCTGAGAAGAAGTCTGAGTAGAATACTTTTAAGAAACCTACTAGTTCAGAATACATTCAGAGCACTCCAGGTATCTGTAAAGATCTGATCATTGCAATCACTGAAGCCTAGAGAGCAATTCAGAAGAGCCAGTAAGAGTTGTGCTAAATTGTCTTGTACCTTTTACGATAACGTGATATCCCATTTGGCTTTTCAGGAGCTGCTCCAGAAGACAGGAGTTTCATGCAGGTCTCATTACATCCATTAGCTCCATGAAGATACATTCAGAGATACCTTATGGCTATAGAATACTATTTTCAGGCAACCTAAACATGAGCAATTCAACACTTCAGTCTGGAGAGAAATCCCACCACTTGTCTAACTGTCACCAAGTGCTTTAATTTCTTTGAACCTCATCCTGTTGAAATCATAGGATCATAGAATCATTGGAAAAGACCCTCAAGACTCAATATCATTGAATGCAACCATAAACTTAACACTACCAAGTCCACCACTAAACAAAGTCCCTAAGTTCCACACCTACACATCTTTTAAGTACCTCCAAGGATGGTGACTCCATCACTTCTCTAGGCAATCTGTTCCAATGTTTGATACCACTTTTTGTGAAGAAATTTTTCTCGGTCCAGTCGAAACCTCCTCTGGTACAACATGAGGCCATTTCCTCTTGTCCTATCACTTGTTACTTGGGAGAGGAGAACGACAGCCACCTCACTAAGACCTCCTTTCAGGTTTTTCTAGAGAGCAATAAGATCTTCCTTGAGTCTCTCTTTTATTGCAGACATGCTTGGATAACTAAATGATGTTTACTAACTTTTCCAAGACCTTTCCAGAAAGGAAGCAAAGCAAAAATGGTACCTTTTTTTGGAGGAGGCCACAGACCAAGCCTTTTTCTTGTTGTTTTCCAACCCTGCCAGCTCTCTCAGGCAGAACACCATCTCATTTAACTTCTCTCACCTTTCTGGTTAAATGCGTATAAAATAAAGATAATGAGTCAATTCTGCCCTCATGTTGACCTTCTTGGGTCTCCAGGGCAACTAGTATTAAATTTTTGCCATTCAGAGGAGTAAAGGACTTGATAAAAGCCATTTGAGTCTTTTTTACTCAAGGATTAATCCTCTGAGAAACCCTTTAGGTGAGATAGCATGGGAGTGGGGACCAATACAAATCTAAGGTAGAACAGGAGGTAACATTTTACTTAGAAAAAAAGTAAAAGAGGCAGTGCAGGATCAGCTTTATCTATTCTTTTCTTATAAGGATATTTATAATTTGCTCCTTCCACTGAGAATTTGGTTTTACTTATTTGAGCAATGGAAGAAATGCTTTTAATTTACCACAAGAACATGTTATAATTCTGTAATAGTATGGCTAACACATGAGAAGGGGTTTAGCTCTGGAAAGGTGTCAGAAATACCGGTGGGGGAAATTATCCAATCTCCATCACATCTTTCAATACGATCATCTCTGCAATTGTTTTTTGCTTTGGTTCCATTTTTGGTCATCAAATTGGAAACTGTCAGGGCAGCAATTAATGTTGTGTCTCCAAATCTTTATGTATTGTGCAAGGAAATCACTCATCTGTATTGCCAGCCCTGGGGGAAGAGGGAATAAAACCCAGTGAGGATCTAAATTCTCTTGAGCTGTTATAGCAAATACTGTTGGATCAATTAGTGTGATTGGCTTGAATGTACAGTGGGCTTTCCTGACAAAATGCTGCTCTCAGTGTGGGTCTGATCTGCAGCTCTGTAGTGCAGTGCTGCTCTTGGAAAAGCAGACTCTTAACCTGCCTTGATGTATCAGTATGGAATTGCTTTCACAGGACAGAATCCACACTTCCTAAATGATTGTGAGGTTTTTGCCTTTTTCTCTTTACACCTACCACCACTTCTTTGACTGGAAAAGTGCTATGGTCATTGCTGATTTCCTACTGATGGAATTAATGTTTTCTGAAGACTTAACCTTTCTTTAGCATGGATAGCATTTTACTTGCAGAAGCATGTTTATATAATGCATACCATTGCATCTAGCAAAACATTTGGAAATTTTTATTGTTTCTTTAGGGGTCCAATGTAGCAGTGCTCTAAAATGTCTGACTTTGGTCCTTAGCACTGTACTGCAATTCATTTCACTTCACCTGCCTGGAGTTACAGTCATTTGGCTTACACACCACTCTCATACATTCTAAGCAATGCCCTTGCTTTCACCTACACAGTTTCTATTAAAGTCAGTAGGAAAGCTGATGGAATGAAGTCATTGAAATGCTATTTTCTCTGCAATCTACTGCTTTGAATAGATAATTTTTTTTCAGAAGATCAAAGCGATATGATCAATATTTATTAAAAATAAATGGAAACTATTTTCAAAAGAAAAGGGCATAATTTTGATATTTTTAACAATTTTTTTTCTTAGCTACAATTTTAAAAAGATATTAAAGATAACATCAGTCAGCAGCATTTGTAATTCAGAAAAATAAAATATTTTAGTCTTACCCTAAGAACGTGTTAGTGTTTTGCCTTAAATTTGCTTTTTATTTTATTTTTGCCTGAGGTTTGCTATTTTATCTGACATAAATGCTAGATATATAAGTAATACAAATTTTCTAAGACAGAATTTTTGTTCTTCAAACTGCACAATAATAACTATATAGCTGAATGGCATTCCTTGCAATTTGACCTCAATATCAGAACTGTATGGGTTTTTTGAACTGTGATATCTCTTCTTTTGAAATACACATCATTTCATTAGGTGTTCTCTGCTGCAAGAAAACATTTAATATTCTTGTAAGAAGCTCCTTTAATATTTGTAAAAAGTCATCTCAGTAGTTTAAGATATTTTGTTGAGTTCACTTTGTTTATCTAGCCCCTATCTTATTTTTGCCATACTTTTCTATGTTCTCATACACTTATTTATGTATAACACCTTTTAAGTAGCCTAAATTTGAAACTAATTAAGACCACAAACCTAGTAAAATTTGCTTAAATACTTATATATTTATAGGTCTTGCGTGTTGATTTTGATATAAATTCTTTCAGCCTTCCCCTCAGGCATCCCTAAGAAACCTAGTTCCATCAGTTTTTTGTGTCTAGGTTGCATCTTCTTATCTACTGCTTGGGAGGTTTTTTCTGTGACAGAGGTAAAGCCTTTCAGTTTAATTAAAGAATACTGTTAGACTATTTCTGACAAGTCAAAGAACTCCAGAACTGACTTTTCTCACCTCTCTGATTTCAGGCACTGGGGATACCTAGGTGCTGGTTCAAGCTCTAGACTTGTCAGAATAGGCTTCTGTATAGGATGGAAGTAGGGGAATGCTTTGTGATTTAGCTTCATCTTCGATCCAGATTTTAAATGAGGTTAAATAATAGGTGAACCTAAAAGATGTATATCCCTGGTGTTTCAAATCTTGATTCAAATATTTGCATGTTGAGACACACATAAAATCAATATAGCAACTACTTTATTTTTGAGTGATCTTTAGTTACCTTACTATGCATTTCTCAAAATGAGAATCCAAATTGTTATTATTGTTGTTATTATTGTTATTGCTGTTGTTGTCGTTGTAGTTGTTACTGTTAATTGTTGTCAATTATTGTTGTTAATATTGACATTTATATGGCAGTAATGTACAGAATTCCCAATCACTCTGAGACCCAAATAAAGGAGTAGAGAAAAGGTGCAATTATATACATACCAAGTTTCATGGTATTGGCAATTATTGTTCTTAGCAGCAAATAGTTACTAGAACCAATTATTCTCATTTATATTTGTATTTATATTGAATCATAGAAAGTTAGGGGTTGGAAAGGATCTTGAAAGATCACCTAGTCCACCCAAAGCTGCCAAAGCAGGGTCAACTATAGCAGTGGGTTTGCTTTCTTATACACATGCAGAAATATGAAATGCAAAATAAATAATTGTAATTATAATGTATACTCTGTGCCTTGCATTCTTAGATTTTATTTATTAAATTATGATTGGAAAAATTTACATGAAATAATCTTAATCAACCTTTGGGTATTGTGATAATAGATTTTTATTTCCTAGCAGTTTAAACGCAAAAGGTTTTTTGTTTGTTTGCCTTTTGGGGATCTATTTTTTTCTTTTTTTTCTGTTTTTGATTTAGTTTGGTTTAGGAAGTCTTTTATTCATGACACATCCTAGATTTTCTTTGTCTGGATTTAGATAAGTTGGTTTTACTCTTGAAACTATTGAGCTGCATAAACAATGCACAAATGATGCCCACTACATAGGAATGTGAAGCATGCAGACTTGTCTAGTAGGCATCTCTAGAATAACATATGTCCTAAAAGTCAGCTTGCCATCACTGGGGAAATGGTGACATGTCTGAGGCACTGCTGCTGACATTGCATGAGGTTAATGAATGACAGTGCCAAAATGCCAGCACTTACCTTGTCACCACCAAAGAGCTACAATTAAATTGCCCCTTAAAGAACTGACAAGTGACGAAAGGGGTTTCAGTGAAGGTCATGAGTATCTAAGATTTCTATTCCTTTGAGCACTGCTGTAATTTCTGATTTGCCACAAAGAAATCACAAGACAAATATCCTCTATAACCCAGCAGTCTTTCCACAGAGTTATTAAATTACTGGAGCGCAGTTAGTATTAGACCTGTAATATTAAGACATATTATATGGCACCAGAAGTTTACACACTAAAACTGTTCTCTGTCCTGAGTTATATTTTTTTCTTGGCCAGAAGTACCTATAAAAATGTAAGAAAACCCTCCAAAATATATGAGAACTTTCTTTTTGAAAGAGTACAGTGTTTTTTTTCTCCTGAGAAAGATGTGATTTGTATCACATCATGGAAAGGGAGGATGGGTACTGTGTAACAAAGGTTTAACTGTCTGTCCACTGACAACAGAGGATGAAATGAATGTACCTCTTGTGCTGATATTAATCTGAACAAAATATTTCAGTCTTTTTTTTTTCTTTCATTACTCAGGCAAAATCGTACCAACAGAGGTCAGAGAATTTGGTTTCCAGTGTTTAAATGGACACCTTCAAATGAAAATAATTTTTCTAAGCACTAATCTTTCTTGCTGCGTGGCAAAGGTAAACCGCATTCCTAGGAGGTGTCCAATTTTATTTACATATATCTTAGATAAATGAGTGAAAACATTTGTTCTATATTAATTTTATCATATGAATGAGTCCTGGCAATACCAGAAATTTATTTTACTCATTTGAGGGAAAGGGAATTTTATTTGTATTTTTAGACATAAAATGTGAAAATGCTTTGGACTTAAATAACAGTATAAACTGAAAACTGAAAGGCAGATAGAAGAAAGAAACTTAGTGTTAGGCAAAACCTCTTCTGTCAGAGCTTTGAAAATAATGTATGGGGAGAGTCTATAAAATGGAGAATGGTGTTTTTTTCCCCTCAGATGGCAGACATTATAGACAACCAAAGTGTCCACCTCAAAGCAGTGATGCGGAATGAGGAAAAACCCACTGTCAGCTGAGTGACAGAAGTGGGCAGGGAGGAAGGCAAAACTAGTTAAACAGACAAGAGCTAGGCTGTGGCAAGCTCTGAAGTGTGAAGAATAGTTTTGCATTTTCCAGAGAGCCCTAAAGGAACACTGAACATTGTGACACTATTTGCTGAGTTCCCTGACCCTGAAGCACTCTGCACATTACTGGCTTCAGTGCTAATACACTGAAATCCTGGGCTTTCCCTTGCCTAAACTTGGGGTCCTCTGGTAGTCCTGCAGCTAGGGAGCACGGTGCAACCAGATATCCATTCTGCATTATGGTGGTATATGCATTATAATTTCTTTCTAAAAAGTGGTTGGATTGGGAGAGAATGGTACAATTTTTTTTGTTGGGTTTTTTTTTTGTTTGTTTGTTTGTTTTTGGTTTTGTTGTTGGTGGTGGTGGTTTTTGTTTGTTTCAGAATGGTGTATTTATAATGGTATTTCTATATGAACTGCAAACCTTCCCTCCCCATACCCAAAATTACAGGCTCTAGTCAGAGTCTTTAGATGTTAAACAGACAAGAAATTTCTCAGTCAAAGACTTCACCTTAGGACAGCCCACAGCTGACAGCCAAGCTGTCACTGGATCATGGAATAATTCAGATTGGAAGAGAACTTTTGATAGTGTCTACTTCCACATCCTTCTCCAAGCAGGACCAAATTTAGTCATGTTGCACAGGAATTTTTTTCACATGAGTTTTTATTATCTTTGATGTAAGGGATTCCATAACATCTCTCTCAGTGTTTCACTCAGCTGTGTGGTGTTTTTCCTTTGTATTTAATGTCTTTTGTTGTAACTTCTGTCCATTGCCCCTGTTTCTACAAACAAGCACTCTGAGGGGAGTCTGGCTCCATTGTCTCTAGACTCAGACTTAAGCACCTTTGCAGACATTGGCATCCACATAGAATTTATGCTGTACTTCTCTCTCTAGGCATCTCAATATTGGGTAGTCCTGCAAAGACACCACTATGTCCTTGCAGGCCACCAACATTTCTTTTGAATTCTGGTCACTTCCAAATTCACAGTGTCAGAGAATGTCAGAACAAGTAACATCACTGTAAATGCAGAGATGTAGGTGGAGGTTGCTATATGAGACACCAGATTTTGCATCCCACAGATAGGATGGGGAAAGATGCATTTCCAAAAACCTGGTGACTTACGGCTTCCCTTGAAGACTACTAACTGAACTGGGCCAGAACTGAGCTAAATTGTGCTTTCAAAGCTAACTGATGGGAACAAGTATCCACCATGATCTCTGCCATCTGAGCCATTCCTGCAAATGGCAGAGGTGCAGCCATAATTACACAGTAAAATATTTGGATCATAAAACACAGGAATGCAAGAAATGGTTGATCTATTAAAATGAATGTTCTGAACAGCTGCTTGTCATATCTACAGCCAAACAGCCATTCTCTCTTTGCTTTGCATTCAGAGTACCTTATTTACAATATGCTGTTAGACTCTCAGAGCCACCTCTGGAGTAAACTAGAACTTCACTTCAGAGCATAATTTATTTTTCATATCTCATATGTAGAAAAGGTGATACATATCTCCAAATGTGACTACCCTTAATTTTCAAATCTTCCTCTTTAATTTGCAATAATGAGGTATAATGAATATTTATAAAAGATTTTATCTATACCTAGTAGTTTACCATGAAATGCCACTGGTATCTCTGCATTTTCAGTTAATAACAGAAGGCAGAATTAGATGGAAAGCTGATAAAACTTCTGTTTGCCATGTGAGGCTTGAATAGTATGTTTAGAAAGTAATATGTTCTGTATAAATGGGAATTCAGTAGATAATTCACTGGCTGCATCATAGAGAACTGAGTGAATGTAAAGATGTAATTTTACTGCTTGGTGTGTCACTATTTTTCCCCTTGTATTTTAAGCTAAAAAAGCCTGTGTTTCTGTACTTAATGGAAACTGAATATCCTCACTTCCAGTAGTTATGAGATTCAATAATTCTTTCTCTTGGATTAAAGATCAAAGGATAAACTGCGATTATAACTCACATGGTTTTCACCATCACTTTGATAATATGTTTCAATCTCAGTGGCCAGACATTGTTTTTCAACTCCTTGAGACTCTACTTAGTTTGGCACTCTTGTCCCCTCTTTAACTGCAACTTTGTGTGTTATTTCTTGTTACATGGTTTCTATAAGGACTAGATGTTGATTTTACTTATTTTTGTTTTATGAAACAAAAATGTTTCCAAAATGTTTGTTATGAAACAAAAATTGCAGCAAATTCTCTGATGTGTGGCATTTATGTAACAAACGTGTTCAGTATATGAAGATGTGAGTAGACTGATTCAGGAAAAGGAGAGTAGTAAGAGAGAAAAACCATTTTCTTAACATTTTAGTAATTTTTTTTTTCTTTTTTTCTTTTTCCACCCTTCTTTTGTTAAGATAGATTTCTCTTGGGATTTCAAGTAAGTAGAGATGTGGAAGTAATGTCTCATCTTCAGAACTCAACAGAATTTTATATTCTGCAGTTGTGTTTTTCACATGAAGGAGTAATTTTAACTAAATCACTGAAGTTTACCAGACTAAACACTTCACATGTTACGAAGTTACTGAGCTTCAACACATTAATAAAATAATTCTGCATCAAAAATCGTTGTCTAGCATGGTTTGTTCTTGCTTGTACAAAAAATTAAGTAATAATAAATAAATTAAATAAATCAAATAATAGTAATAATAATGCATAATTAAAAATAATCACTACTACTAATAATGGTCCTTTACTATAAATCTAATTTCATGTTTTTTTCTGTAACTACAAAATACATCAGAGATGCCCAAATATAACACTGACACTATTCTGTTTTTGTTATACTATGGAGCTCAGCCCTAGCCAGGGCTATTGCTCTATTTTATTAATTCCCTGCCTGGTTAATACTATGCTCTATTGAATGTTTATTCATACTAGCAGATGGATTTGGGTTCCATTAGACAGAATCCAGACAAGGGAGTCTTCTTGGGAGAGCAAAAGCCTTTCTCTCGGGAGCTCTGATTACACAAGCCAGACAGAAGGACCTGAAAAGGGCCTCCTGGAGCTTTTTAGTGGGGGGAGTTGCTGGTTGTTTCTTCTTCCACACAATTTACAAAAAGAAAATGAGACTAGAAATCAGTTTTTCTGCATGGGCAGCTATATTCTGTCAGAGTTTTGAAAAATACACTCTGTGTCTCTCAGAAGATAAGTGAAATGTGAAAGTATATGACAAGTACAGCTACTATCAGAGCATAAACAAATACACTTTTCTATCAGAAATACTTGCACTGAAGCTTTGGGTTCAGCTCAGCTTTTCCAACCCTTAAAAACCATTTCTGAACACTGACTGAAATATAAATGGCTTCTCATGTGGGCTATATTCATGCTTTTTTGCTAACTGTTGTCGTTGTTTTTTTTTTATTCACAGAAAACATTATAAGAAAGTCTACACACATCTCTACCTATGGACTTGGGTAATAGTGAATTAAAAATGATGACTTCACTCTTCAGCCCCTGTATTTTGTTCATCTCCTATCTCACAGGTTTCATTTGTCAGACCAGAAAGTAAAAAAAAAAACCTGTCTAATGACTAAGGTAATCAATCATGCAACCAGGTAGTCAGCAGTCCACAGTTCACAGATAAACAGCCTACATGCTCAGCAAAGGGAAATTCAGCAAGTGCTTGGATACCATAACTTGGTAATGTTAAAACCAAGGTTGTATTATCCTTTTTTTGTTTTCTATAGTATCCTGTAATACTGAAACCCTTTTAATAAATCCTGACATTTGTAATGTCTTCCTGCCACACTTCATGTTTCTTACACGTGTCCAACTCATGGACATAATCATTCCCTGCTATTTTCCTGAAAGAAAACCAACTTAAAACAGCTCCACCTTGGTTTTGGGGTAAAGATATTCAAGGTCATGTCTCATTATACAGAAAGGTAGCAGCAGGTGCCATTACTTGTCAGGGCCACAGGAGCTGTTTGATTAGAGTTACATGGCTGACACTGTGATGAACTGGAACTAAGGCCAGGACTTTGGCTTAGACCCTGATTTATTTCTTACTGGTGCCCCAAACGCTGCACACTGGCATGTCCAAATAGTAACATCGATTTTGAATGCAGACAGGAATAATTTCAAATTGATTAGAGAATTGAGGGGAGGGGTAGGGGGGTGGAATGGTGGTGGTGCCATAACTTAGTGTTATCTTATATGTTCTCATGGAAAATAGTGGAGAGTCTGAGGAAGCTGAAAAGGAGGATAAAGACATGAGCAGTAGATGAAAACACTGAGCAGGCTCTTGCTAAGTGACTGAAAAGCAGAAAGAGCCACAGTTGAAAAGGGCATTAGGATTCATGAAAAGACACTGTCCATTGAATTTTGCAGTGTTGAAAAAATTGAGGTACTGCATTCAAGCCTTTCCACTCCACAATTTATTTATCTTCCTAATGACACTAAACTTACTTGTTCAGTTCAAAATATCATAATGATATTACTATGAAACACAGGATGATCTTGCTCATTTCTGAATGTAACAGCTCAAATAAAAATAAAATTTAAAAAAAAATAGAAAAAGAAAAGCCAGGGCTGAGATGAAGCACATGTACTAAATAAAATAACATGTCTGTAAATAATACTTTAACAAATGCTGCTGGTAGGGAAAACTATAATGACAGAGTTGTGAAAGAGTGATGTGTGTGGACCTAGCCTTCGAAATTGAATATCTTGAGCAATGAATGCACTTCTCCAGCAATTTCATGCATTTTCTCAGCTAATCTCACATCACCAATATCAAGCTTGTCATATTGATTTTAAAAGGGAGGTAAAAAAATGGGAAGGTAGCTTGCCTTTGTCAATCCTGACCATGGTTGCTAGGCAACTTGATGACCTGACTTGGGATGGATTGTTACAGTGACCTGACTAAATACCCCCAAGTCACCTGAGAATTTGTAAAGAAAATATAGTAATGTTGAATTATTGCTGCAATAATAAATATTACATTTTCTATTTGCTTCTGTAAAGTAAAATATAACCAAGGTTTTCTTTTTATGGAAGGCAAAGAAAATTCTTTGTGTATATTAAAAATTGATAATTGTATAAAAGAGGAAAACTCTTTTAATTTATATTGCTTCCATTTAGGGTGGTAAAATTGAAATATATCATTAATATATATATTTAGCAAGTATATTTTAGCAAGTATAGCAAGTATAATTTTCTTGCTAAAAGTAAGGATTATTTCTTATACATACTACTACTCCAGAAGACTGAGTAGGACATATATCTTCAGATTAGGTTAAGACATTCTGATTAAAAATTTTAAAATTCTGTTTTATCTGACAAAATTTGACCTTCATTTTATTGTAAGTATTGCTTTGTATTTTCAGACTGAAATTTTAAATTTAGTTACACCAACTACATAACAAAAAATGTTTTTTTGTTTTTTTGTTTTTTTGTTACTACTGTTGAAGTCTGGTTTGAATTACTTTTTACCTTTGCAGAATACTAACCATATTGATATGAAGTGAAATCAGGTGAATTTTGATGAAATACCAGTTGAAATTACTCAGCCATTGTTTCTTAGATCATTCATATTAATGATATTTGAACTTGTGCTTGCACCAAGTACAATCAAATAGAAGACACTCATGAAGCACTTGATGTTTTCATAGTTTTCACTTAATTAAGTTACAAAAAGGAAACTCTGAAAGCATACTAGAGTCTGAAGGGAATTGTGCACCCTGTAGAAATGAAGCATCTGAGAGAAGTTTCTTACCAAGAGGCAGACAAAACTGCTGGAAATATAAAAGCGAATGAGCTAAAGCAGAAGAGTTTACTTTGCAGTTCCATTTACAGATTATGGTTGGTGTGTGAAACTTTGAGGAAAAACACTTTGAAGAAAGCACAATGGAGGATGAAAAATTTGCCAGTCCCAAACTCAGTTAGAAATTGCCACATAAGATCATTCCAGACCAAAGGTTGCTGTGAGTAGCTTTATCATCATGGGCTTTTTACAGTAGGAAGTCCACAAAAAAAGATCTGCTGCAGAAAGATACATGGAGCTCGGGGAGATAATTCATTAGATGACACAAAATCAGTTTGTGAAACTCTATCTCCTGAGAAAAAAAACAAAACAAAACAAAACAAACCAGGATCTGGAATTTGGTGAAAGTTCTGTTGTGGACTAAATAGTTTCACAAATGCATATCTTAGGTGTTAGCAGGTGCTAGGAAACTTCTTGAACACAGCAAGTGCTTCTTCACTAACAAAGATCAGTGAATAATATACTGTGAAATGTGTAGATGATAGATTAGATCCAGAAGTAAAAAACCCCTTCTATTAATAGAAAATAATAGAGGTAGGAATGCATGTAAACTTGGTAAAAGATCTCAATAAGACTTTGTGTTTCTCATTTCATATTGGATTGTCCCCTAGCAAAATGAAGATTAAGCAGTTCATCCTACAGTGAATATGGGGTTTAATGCAGGTATCATATCAATGACAAAAAACGATTTAGGGTAGGCCTCAGTGGATTGTTCTGAGAACATTTTTTATTGGATGTAAACAATACTTTCTTAGTCATATTTTTATACTGAAAATACATTTTAGTCATATATTTATATCACAATAGCAATATAATTTAGCTTACATATAAGAAAGAGAAGAAAGCTGAAGAAAATATTTTCCCTTTCATCATACCAGACTGTATGCTGGGCTGAGTGAAGCTTCTTACAGTACTAAGAAACTCACATTTAGCTGCTGTGGCCTTCCAGTGCTCAGCACTGAAGTGATTGCCAGATGCTGAAACAAGAAGCTGTTTTCCCAAGGTCAGAGTCTTAGGAACCATTTTTCTTTCCTCAGTACTGTGGGCTGTAATTCATGTCTTCAGTCATATCTGCTGTACTTCAGTGGCATACTGTGAGATTTTTGGACTCACATCCTTCAATACATACATTTGGAAACATACTGAATGCTGTTCATCTGCTGTAGCATGGGAGAGGTACAAGATAAAATTTTAGCACACCGTGACTTGTATAATAACAATCTGAACTACAGGGTTCAGAGAATTTTTCTGGTCATATGTTTTAAGTTACTTCAAGTCCATTTCTGCATGGCTATGAGTTGAGATGGGGTTGTTCTCAAGATGGGTTTCATTTATTAAGAAATTTTAAAAATCTGCATATGTCACAGGCAGTTTCCTAGACTAGTTATTCCTCATCCTATTGAATGCCTGAAAACCTTTAGTAGTATCTGGATCTAGAGATTTTCCTTTTCTAATTTTGTCTGCATTAAGGAGTAGAAATCATAAACATGAATCAAATAATTTCAGATTCTCTCTGGAAGTTATTTCTTTTTATTCTTCCTGTGGAGTGTTCAATAACAATCTGGCATTTGCTTAACAATACAACATCCTCTCTGTTCACAGGTCCTTTTTCTTTTATTTATTTATTTATTTATTTATTTCCTTTTTTTTTCTTTCAGAAATTAACAGTCTACAAAAGATAATGAGCTCAGTGAATCTTATTAACACAAGTTACAGCTGACTGACAAGAAAGTACATGGCTGTCATGTAATCTAATAATGGTGTTATCATTCAATTAGCTATTGATTTTCATTACCAATACTATATTCTAATTTTTGCTGAAAAAATATTCAATATCTGTGGTTTTATGATTAATACAGATTATGTCAGTCCCAGACATTGCTGAACTCAGGCATTATAAAAATGTGTGTATTTCATGTTTAATAAAAATTTTTAATTTTTATATATTGTTATCTATGAGCTGTCATGAAGTTTCTTCTAATCAAATTAATTATATTTGGAAATAAAATGGGAACTATTTACTGTTTATTTAATGCTTATGTAGACCTGATGTTTAATCATTTGGCACTTGTACAGTTGTTCGTACCTGTGCAAAATGAATATAAAACAGGCATGAAGTCTTATTTTCCAGACTGCTGATTTATCTACCCCTCTGGACTAGCATAGATGACTGCACAAATGGCAAAATGTGTTTCTCTCAGGCATGAAGAGAGTGTCTTGAGCCCAATTACAAATGTTAGGCTGAATTGCCAGATGCACTACTATTTCAATGAGTCTCAGGCCACCCTAACACTTCTTTTACACCAAGGGTTTGTGAACAGGAAGGTAAGAGAATTTCTCCCATTTTCTCAGCTAGGGATTTATTGATTTCTTACTGATGGCAGCAGTCAAGCAGTCAGGTTGGTGGTCACATTGGTGCTCTGTTCCCCTCAGTCTTGACATAGATGTTATAACAGGGAGAAGCATGGAAAAATAGTTGTCTAATTTTTTCCAGCAATGGAGATAACATAATACGTTTACTCAGTTTGAGGAGGGAAAGAAAGCAACAGCTAAGCCACTACATACCACTTACACCCTGGTCTGACATTTTTAAAAGAAATAGCAGCTGGTACTTTATTATTATTATTATTATTATTATTGATCTCATGTTAGCAATGAGGTATTTTAAGAAATATCTACTATGGTGATCACTTCAAGGCACTCATCAACAGAATTTCTCTACTGGGTTTCCCCATTAAGATTAGGAAGGAGCAATGAGTTGAGAAGTGCAGTCACAAGAAATCATAAATATTTTTACCATTGTCACTTGATTATATGAACCTGCTCTGTTTAAAACAGAAACTTCTGGTGTGCAGGTAGGTCTTCAAGGACCATGTTATTTTATTCTTGGGTGCTGAAAGTCCAATTCTGGATTTAGGTGCTTAATTCCTACTCTTTGGTTCTGCACCAGTAAGTTCAGTCCCTAGGGCTCTCCTACAATAGTCTTCCAGACTACTGGTATTTGAATCCTGTTTGAACTTTTGCCATGGGCAACAGACTTTAGACACAGGTTTTATGTTGTAAAGTGATACTTTCTTAAAATCTATTGAAGCCTTTCTTGACTTGCTTGGATTTCAGCTCATGCTGCATTAAAATTAACTGTGCATATTTTGCTTTAGGGTGTATTATTCTCATATTATGAATGTCCACCATCCACTCCTGTCTAAACAGGGCAAGCTTCAAAATCTCAAGGTCTTTTACCTGGCAGATCTATTAATCAACTCAAATGACCACCACTTGCCAGTTTGCCTATCTGACAGCTATCCTAACAGCCTGAAAGGACCAGCAAATAATGTAAGTAATTCAAGGCAAGTGCTTTTTATGACTATCACACATAATTCACATGTGTGGAGTAGTATATTAAAATGACTCAGTAAAAAGAAAAACCATTGCAGAGAATTACTTTCTAATGTCATTGTTTGCCTCACTTCTTGTTCCAACATGGCCCAAGCCCAGGTAATTTGTTTTGTCACTGGCAGTGCCAGAAGACACAGAAGGCAAGTTAAATGTAATAAGCAGTCTGCCTACTTTTAGGAAAGTAATACATTATCTCTCTCACAAATGGGTACCTATCACCAGCTCCTGTGCACAACCATTTTAATATGCATGGCATCTTGACTAAAGAACACTTAAGAAATGCAGTCTTAACAGATAAGCAGTTCTTCAGTATGACTCAATTTTGCTCTTTTATGAATTCTTTTCTAAGGGATATATTTCCATAACAGATGAAAGCTGTGTGGGTAAGGAAGCTTTCTACACCTTTGGCCCTTCTAGCGTGACTGATAGTGAAGAATTGGTGGCAGGGGCATCTGTTATGTCCCACAAAAACCCTCATGGGATGCCTGCTAGCCATGTTCTCAGATTGCTAGCTCATGCAATCATTTTACTGCAAATTTGTTCCCTAAGATAAATGTATAAAAGCAGATAGGATATGTCTGTAGCCTTTGAAGTTTCGCTGCAAGTTGCTTGTAGAGCTTTTATTTTGTTTTGTCTGGGGTGGGCTGTGATTCTGCAGTGGGAGAAGAGTAAGAGGGACACATTTTGCCATTCACAGACTGATTTGTTTTCTTCATCTATGTATACTCAGATATTTGAGTAATGATGGAATATAAACATCTTCATTCAATCTTGTTGTTCATTTTATTCAATTTATGCCTCCAACCAGAATATGTAAAATAACAGGGCAGGATAGAAATGAATACAAAAGGCCCCTTTTAGTACAGTGGGATGCAGAAGCATCCCTCCACCTACTGTGATGACCCTGAAACACTGTCAGCTTGCAGTCACAACACTCAATCAAAACCAACATTATTACACAGGTAGTCAAATGCTGTTGAAAGCAAACTCTATTTAAGGATTTAATAGCAACACAGAATCATTATGATTATGGTGCAGGAAAAAGCTCTGATGAAACAGGGCTTTCTAATTCTTAATACACTTTGCTTTTATGTTACCTGAATTGATTAATTAAAATTCACACTGCTGGATGCTGAGAACTGTAGCCTCACAGACAGCCAGGCATTGCAGCTGCCCTCACCAAATCACCCCCTTGTCTGCCACTTCAGTTACTTGTCCAGGCTCTCAGTAGAACTTGGCTGCTTCTGAATGGGATCTCCATGACCCAGTTAACTGAAAAGGCACCTGAGTTACTGAGGAATGGAGAAGAAAAGGAGCAATTTTATATTGGCAGGAAAGCCATTTATGCTTATGGTCTGGTCTGCAATAGGAGAAGGCAGCCCTGTGGCTTGTGTTCAACTCTATTGACTCAACCTGTCTGCAGGCCAGCTCCAAGTTCATGAGCTTGGATTTCCCTACACTGGAAAAGCAGATGTAGATTGTTTGCAGTCTGTGTGCACAGTCAGTGTGAACAGTCAAGACCAGGACTTCATCATCTGGCATGCAACACTTTTTTGTACACAGATAGAGGACAGGTCTTTGGAGCAGGACTGGGGGAGCCACCTGAGGCATTCCTGCTTTCTTGTGTGGATTCATCTAAATCTTGCTAGAATGTTTAACATCCTTAACTAAGGATACAGAGTGGAGGCACCACAACACAATAAATAAAAAACACTATCAAAACAAACAAACAAACAAAAACACAAAAAAAAACAAGAAGCAGGGAATGATGGTTTTTGTCTCTCTGTCACAGAAGTAACCACTGAAATTACATGTCTTCCAGGAAGGGTTTATTTGCAAGAGGATTACCTCAAAACTTTTGGCAGGGAAGGCAATATTCTGTGACACCATGATTAGAGCTAAGACATCTAATTCTGGTATTTCAGGGGAGCTGCCCAGGGAGAACCACACCTTTTAAAAATGTTGGCCCTGAAGAGCTTATCTCTCAGCAATCTATAGCAGAGGGATACAAAGGATGTGGCTGTATGTTAGGATGCCAGTTGGGGATGGAGTCTCTGAAAAGCAACTGTGCATCTTTGGCTACAAAGAGTCACAGTTTCTTATAAGGACAAATACTGTCAAAGTACCATGGTACCTTGTTAATTATTAGATTCTGCTACCTGGAAAAGAAAGAGGTCAAGATCCGACTGCTGATACAAAAATAATTTGAGCTAACCAACTTCTTGCTTGACTATGCTGAGTTGTGGGCATACTGTTCCAAAGAGCCTAAGGAACATAAGAGAGCAGCCCCAGGCTATACTGCAAGGGGCACATGTGTTATTGCACAGATTTGAAAAACAAAGCTGACAAGCAGACTTGCCTAAACTGGGTGGCTTGGTGCTTGTCCAGAGCTGTCACTAATTCAATGCAGATTGTCTGTGTAATATGAGTGCTTATTTTCAAAAGAAACAGTGTGGAAAAAGTGTGTGCAAGTCTCAGGAGATTCTGATTGCAAAAGGCATGGTTGGAGCTGATTAGCCTGTTTACCCTGCCAGTTTTCACACACAGACAGATAGGCAGTCTCATGCATTTCCCCAAGCAGATTCTGGAGAAGGCTGATGAAGAAAACGAAATCCAGTTTCATTTCCATTTTTCATTCAGGCCGTTATTGTAATCAGGGATAGTGCTTTAGTTGCAGATCTCTTGTCATAAGTGGGAAAAAAGGGCTAATTTCAGGGACTATCTTTGTGGCAGATCAGTAGTTCCTGATATTATTCACTTGCCTTTGCCTGCCAGGACTGAGATTTACTAATCAGTTGGTCATAGTGCAAAACCCATTTGCTTTTTCTTTCAAAATTTTGGTCCTGGGCCATGAAGGGACTATTTTTTACATTGCTTTTTGAGTTACCTACATTTATATTAATTGTAAGGTGTTTGGGTTTTTTTTCCCCACTTGCATAGTGGCAGAGTCTTTAATTTAATGACAGGAATAGAAATCTACCTTCCTAAATAGTTCCCTGTACTCCACTGGTTTGAAGTCACAGCCTGGTTTGTTCCCTGATCAGTCCCATCTTCAGTCTCAGGTGTTTCCACAGGCATACTTGTATTATTGCTGTAAATTTAACTGAAAGAGGAATTTTTTTCCTGAATTATGAATCTCTGTGCCTTTACGTTGTAAATAGGAGTAATTTGAATTCAAGAACACTTGAGTTTTAAATTTGGTTCAGTCTGTCAAATGACCCTAATTTTCCAGAAACAGTGCAGGGAGAATTGTATTACTTCTGAGACATTTCCACAATTTGGAATGTTTTTCCTGAGGATACCTAAGACAATTTTAGAAGTGCAGTACTTAGGATCTTTAGAATAGGAGAAAATTTTATGTTCATTATAATTCTGTAGAAAAAAAATGTTGTAGAAAAATCCCATGAGTGGAGCACATCTCATCAAATTCTAGCCTTCCAAAATCTGGGTGTCCAAGTCAAAGGTATTTTAATAGGTTACTGCTCTAAATTACAAAGACAAACAGGTACCTGCAGACAGCAATTTATCCCTTCTCTTAAGATACCTCTTTTATTCTCTTACTGCTTCTCACTGGGCCCTAGGAAGGCAAACTTTGTTTTACACAATAAACAAATGAAGAATTTGCCTGACAAATCTTGCAGCCTTCTGTGAAAAGGTCACGTCAGTAGACAAGGGAAGAGCAACCAACATCCTTTACCTGGACCTGAGCAAAGTCTTCAACACAGTACCACACAACATTCTGGTCTCCAAGCTGGTAAAACATGGGGTTGATGGATGGACCACTCTGTGGATTAACAACTGGCTTGATGGCCACACCCAAAGTGTGGGGTTGGGCCTGTGTCCAAGGGGAGGTCAGTGACAAGTGGAGTCCCTCAAGGATCAGTGCTGGGACCAGTGCTGTTTAGCATCTTTGTGGGTGACATGGACGTTGGCATTGAGTGCACCCTCAGCAAGTTCACTGATGACCCCAAGCTGTGTGGTGCAGCTGACACCTTGAGGGAAGGGATGCCATCCAGAGGGACCTTGACAGCCTGGAGAGGTGGGCCCATGGCAACCTCATGAAGTTCAACAAGACCAAGTGCAAGGTCCTGCATGTAGGTCGAGGCAATCCCAAGCACTGATATAGGCTGGGAAGTGACTGGCTTGAGAGCAGCCCTGAGGAAAAGGACTTGGGAGTGCTGGTGGGTGAGAAGTTCAGCATGAGCCACCAGTGTACACTTGCAGCCCAGAAAGCCAACCAGATCTTTGGCTGCATCAAGAGAAGTGTGGCCAGCAGGTCGAGGGAGGTGATTCTCTCTCTCTCTACTCTGCTTTTGTGAGACCCCACCTGGAGTACTGTGTCCAGATCTGGAGCCCCTGTTACAAGAAAGATATGGACGTGCTGGAGCATGTCCAGAGAAGGGCCACAAGAATGATCAGAGGTCTGGAGCACCTCTCCGATGAAGACAGACTGAAAAGTTGGGGTTATTCAGTCTGGAAAGGAGAAGGCTCCAAGGAGACCCTATTGTAGCCTTCCAGTATCTGAAGGGGGCCTGCAAGAAAGCTGGTGAGGGACTTTTTAGGATGTAGGGTAGTGACAGGACTAGGGGGAATGGATACAAACTAGAAGAAGGTAGATTTAGATTGGAAGTTAGGAAGAAGTTCTTCACCATGAAGGTGGTGAGACACTGGAACAGGTTGCCCAGAGAGGTGATGGAAGCCCCATCCCTGGAAGTTTCTAAGGCCAGGCTGGACAGGGCTCTGAGCAACCTGATCTACTGGGAGGTGTCCCTGCCCATGGCAGGGGGTTGGAACTAGATGATCTTAAGGGTCCCTTCCAACCCTGAAAATTCTATGATTCTGATTTACTTAGGCATGAAAAGTATCCTTCCTAGAAATCACATAGTACTTTGCCCAACTTTTCACTCTAAAATAACAATGCAATAAAATTTCTAAGTTATTTTTCTCAATGACAATATTCAGAAAGTATCTCACTTCTGACCAAAGATGTTTAGAGTGAGGTCTGTAACACAGATTCATCCCCATAGCACAGGAGACACCTTGGAAATACTACAGAATTTTCATGTGTAGACTTTTGTTTGGGCACACAAAAATACCTGCGTTGTAGTTGTCTACTTCCTAGAGATTGGATAATGGGAATATCTATGTGCCTCTGGAAGTGGCATAAAGCAACTTTTTGAGTAGGGAGATGTCTAGCTTTATTATAGCCAACATTCAACTGTTGGCAACCAAAAAGTAGGAAAAAACTACAGCAGCCAGAGGATCACCAACTCTCTAAAGTGTCTTGGCACCAAACTGAAGGCTTCAGGGAAGATTAGATTACTTATAATTCTGGGTCATTTTTCTGATCTCTGTAATTATGTCTGGTGAAAGCAGGATAGGCTATAAGAGCAGTGCTTCCACCCAAGCCCTCCTAGAACAGGTTTTGCAATGTTCTGGCGATGGATACCACTTAATCTGTTGCAACACCTGATGGACCTTCTAATGGAATTAAGTGGAATGAAGTAACCTGTAAAACAGTAGTTTTAAAGGTCATTTTTCAAGACATTTTATGGGATTAGTGGAGAAATGTATCATCTTTAATCCTTGCTTTGTAGTTATTAGGCCACAGAAGAAGAAAGGAACAAACCAAATCTACACAGGAATTCATCTATGCATGCTGAAATACCACTGTAACTGCAGTGACAGCTTAATGTATCATATAGGCCTGAGAGAAGCCCTTTATCTGACTTTTGATGTCAGAGATATTTTTACTTTAAAAACAATGAGGAAAAATACATATAAATATACTATATATATATTCATATGGCTATAAAGTTCATTAGCTTGCTATGAGAGAAATGCAGATGCCTGTTGAATATTTCTGTGCTGCATATCTAATTAGAAATGCTCAGACTAGCAGTTTGTTCATTTTGTTCAGTATCCTTAAAAGGTACAGAAGGTGCTGACACATGATGTTCAAACACTTTCCCATAGGCAGTCATCTCAGTACTCCTGGTGTGACATGAATTTACAGTTCCCTTCCATCATCACTCCCAAGGTTCCATAAGGTACCACTGACAGGTAATAAGACTCTTTGAATACAGTTTTTTGCATTTCAGTATTATCACTGGTATCTACGAATTGAATGTGGGATAACAGATACAGGGAATTTTTAACTGCATTGCAAAACATTCAGAAAAGAATCTGGTCAGAGACCTCAGTCTACCACTGCAGATGCCTTTAATTTTTCTGATCACCTGGAGTTTCAGACATTAGTACAGTTGGCATTTTCTCACCTGTGAACAAAAATGCTAAGCAGTTGTGTGATCTTATTTTGCTGCTATAGTGTAATCATGTTTTTCAGAGCCACTTTTTCTTCACTATGCTTTTGAAAAAAAGTAAGAGGAGACTACAATTTGGAACTTTCAGAAGCCTGTAACTTAAGAAGACGATCAAAAGAAAGGAAGCTGAATCAGGGGAGGTTTAGCTTAGATATCAGGAAAAGGTTTTTCACCCAGAGGGCAGCTGAGCACTGGACCAAGCTCCCCAGGGGAGTGGTCAGAGCACTCCTGTCTCATAGCCAAACAAGATATTGCCATTTTGGCACTTAGTGGAAAGAGATGAGGTGCATCATGCCTGTGGGAGACAGAGGCTTTCACTAAGTTCCTGGGGGTATTATCAATGCGGTCCTTTTCTGAATAAATGTTAGGGTGGGCAAGCTGTTTTTTCCTTCAGAAAAAGTTGTTGTTACATGTTTTCACTGAATATTCTTTCTCTTCAGGTTCTGAAAATAGTTGTCCTTGAAGGAACATGAAGTCCATAAACTAATGAAGGTCACCATAGAAGCATTACAGAGTTGCTGTCTCCTATACAGAGATGCAGTGACTGTAATAAAGACTAGTATAAATCCATAGTTTCTATTTATAAGATGGTACAATGTTATCAACCCCATTTCAGAAAGCTTATCTGAAAAAGTTTTAATTGGCAGGCAAGTGTCTGCAATCTAAAATTGTTTCAGTCCGAGAAAAGTCGTTTCCTGAAAGCTTCTCTTATAAGGAATAATAATTTACAATATTGTCCTAGAAAGCTGTAAGGGCGAATGTACTATTTTCAGGATATTACTGTCCTCCTGGACACAACAGTCCCAATAAATACCAAACTCTATCACTGAAGAGATGTGTATCTTTTAAGTGTCTAAAGAATTTTATGTGCAGTTTAATAGGATCAGTATTAGCAGCATTAGCACTGATACTTAAATGGGAGTTCTGATCCAAACTTAAGGACTCTGGGTCCTGAAGACAATACTTATCAGAGCAACATAAGTATCATCTTCAAAGTCATTAAAATTAAATATGAGTAGACATCAATTCCAGTGTCAAGAGACGTACTGTAAAGATCAACAATAATTCCAGCTGAAGATCTCTCTGGAAGCCCATAAAGCGTGAATACCACAGTACAGCAATTGTTTGAAATGTACTTATGGATATGGAACGCTGTTATTTTTGTCTTTCGCTTTTACATAGCATTCCTGCAATTTAGAAATTCATTAGTGAAGTGTATCTCAACATTGTACTCAAATGAGGATATCTGAAAAGTCTTTAACACTGCTATTTGTGATCTAAATCTCAAACATGCATCCCTCAGGCATTTATGTATCATATGTCTCCGAATTTGAAATTCAGTTTTGAAATTTTTCAGTACTGTCAATAGTGAAATCTTTAGACCTGATATTCAGCCAAGCAGAAATGCTGATATGTCAAAGGAGTGAGATTCACTGACTGGTGGTGACTTTTTTGTGCCACTGCAGTAGTGCAAAGAAATAACAACTTTCTGTTGCGCCGTGGCTGGGCAGTAACTGCTCTATGGCTTCCAGAGAGCACAAGGAAGGTGAAGGATATTATTGAATATGGTTTAAATATTCACAATTATTCTTTCTCGCCCTCATGCAGCTTTGAAGAAAATATTTTAACTGCATCCAGAATATAATAGAATTACCAGAGTTTCCAGTCCTGAAACCATAGATTTTTTTAATAAAAGGTCTGGCAACAGTTCTTACCTAAGAGCGGTACCAAAGTGAGCATTTAGGCTCATTAAGGGCCTAATGCTCTGGGACAATGAGCTTCTGCACCTCACCTGGTCTGCAGTAACCCAGCTGCATTTGGGCTTACTGTAAACACTTCTGTCAGCCTGAGCCCTGCAGTGTTTTGTACACGTTATCATGGTTCAGGACCTTCCAGGCTTTGTTCCTGCAAACTTTCTGGTGTGGCCTCCAGCACAGGTCCAGCCTCAATCGAAGTACTCCACTGGACAGCAGGATCTGCAGACAAACCCTCTGTCCTGACCTCCTTCCTTCCGTCCTTGTGTGCAGCATTCCTTCATATGCTGGGGGGCACAAATGGAGCACTCCTGCCAGCATTTCCAGCTTCATTTCCCTGTTTCTGTGTTCTTTTACATCCTAACTCTTCTGTTATTTGTTGATATCTAGATGTAAGACTAATTCCTAAAAAGGCTGTGTTTGCACAAGATCATCAGTTCTCCCAGAACTCAGTTTTTGCAGTTGGCACTCCTGAGAAAGCAACATCCTGGCAGAGTAAAATGGGCTTGGTCATGTCTGTTCCTCTATGGTATATGGTAGCAAGTCTCCTTAGGATATAGAAATGGAGGAAGTTTAAACCTACAGGCTAAGAAAGGGTCTGAAAGATCTGTAGGTACTGTTGGACATCTTGGTGGACTCAGGAGTGATGTTAAGGGAGCAGGAAGGAGGGATTCAAGAGATTTGAAGCAGGAGAGTGATGCATTTGACAAAGACATCAGCCTCTGGAGTAGCAGGTGTTTGAAGGCAAACCCATAGATGGAGCACAGATGGTCTGACATGGGAAAGCTTTTGGAAGAGAAGCTATTGATTAAGGAGATCTTTGAAAGAAAAGGAAAAAATTGAGTGTAGAAGTTTCATAGTGTCACAGGCTGGGAACACAAGAGGAAGACCAGAGAGATCGCAGCTCTGTCTAAAAAATTTGCTTTTTACACAGCCTGTAGGACAGGAAGGGAGAGGAAACAGGTCCTAGATTACAAGGAACTCACCATCACCATGTGGTGAACAACCTATCAATTTGAAGGTGAGGACATATTCAATGACTGGTATTGCTCTCTCTTCTGATTCCAGTTAAGTGATTTGATATACTCCCACCACATCTCTGCTTTGTAGTCCAATCTAGTAAGTCTGTTCAAAAAGAAAAAAAAAAAAGAAAAAAAAACCCAACCAAACACAAGGCAAAGTCTTTGATATTGGTCCCAAGGCAGCATTTCCATAAGAAAGGACCCCTAATGTGGTTCAGAGTTAACCCAAAATGACAGATTGCTCAGTGAGCAGTTGAAAGGACTTGGTGGCAAATTCAATAGTAATTCAGAAGAGCTGTTTCCCATAAGTACTCATTTATACCAGGTGCAAGTATTTGGTCTATTAGAGGTACCACAGGTATCTGTTGCTTCTTTGTATTTTAGCTATTAGTAACCAGTACTGCTACTAACAGTAAGACTGGGAAAAACACTTCAAAGGACCTGGGTAGACTGGAAAGTTAGAGGTGGAAGGGACTTCCTTCATGCATCTGACCCATTTTTCTGTGCTGTAATAGCACTTGCTTGGCTTTCTAGCCTGACCAGGACTTGGCAAACACTCTTCTGCAGATGGTTGCTGCAGAAAAACAGATCACCTCTACCTCCATCCCAGACCCTGAGGAGATTTAGTGTACAGAGCTATCCTGTATTCTATGAGAAAAAAATGTTGCCTACAGGTAGGGCTTTGGCAAATGCCTTCTCCGGGGTAGAGAGCCATTCTCAAATTGCCTGAGTGGGCTAGCTGTTTTGATGAGTAACTTTCTGTCATATTAGGGGTGGTGACTGGGGAACTATTCATTTACGCATGCAGAGATGAAAAATGTCTGCAAGGTCAGAATGTAAATAAATAGCATTTAATTATCTCTTTTCCATCAACTTATTCATTCATCCATCTTATGTATTAATGTCATGTTAATAGATGTATTAACAAAGAAGAAAACCACACTGAAATCTCCTGTGACAGTGATGTTCTTGTAGTAAGGAACTCTGAAACAATTTAATGAGCAACAGCCTCCAAACTACCCTGAAAAGCTACATCATTCTGGAGTTCTAATGAGTTAATGCTTATTCATCCATTCCTAATGTTATACACAATGTAACTCCAGTTACTATAATGTCATATCATGGGAAAAGAGAAAAGCTGTTTCCAAAGACCTAGAAGCAGTTTTCCCTGCTCATATCTCACAGCAGCCATATGAATTAAATTTATAATATTCATGTAGATGCTAAGTGAAATGAAAAGCATTTTACTTCATTCTGGGGGAAGAGACTTACCTTTTTCTGCAGAAGTTATTACTGAAAGTGTCTGTGTCACTGATGAGAGGTTTAACATGGCTGGTAAATGAGAAGTGCAAGTTGTATTCTGTACAGTTTTGCTCAGCAGAGACGTTTGACATCTTTGCTGATGTCAGCTGCCATGGTAGACCCTTGTCATTTGTACAGACAAACAACACCTCATTACAAAGGGTGTAATTTTTTCCCTTCTCTCTTAAGCTCACAAATCTCACCCCACATTCACAGCATCACTGGATGGCACTTTGTTCAAAACATGCCGAATTGTGCTGATTTGGAATCATATGTCAACACGACTAAAACAAGGTTGAAAATAACAGCTAAAATATTTTGGTACATTATCTGAAAAGAATAATGAAACCTGTGAAAGGACCTACTGAAAAATATTATAAAGATGGCTTCTGTCCCTTTAGAGTAATTGAAAAGGCACTGCTGTGATACCATACAGCTGCCAAATATATGCATTTCTCTATCCTTGGAATGTAGATTTCTGTAAAATAGTAGCTTTTGTTTGTATTGCTTGGTATAAACAATATTTGGTTGTCTCAGAATGTAGTAGGTTGAGAACATTTCCTCTGGAGCTTGTTCAGGGGAGACAGAACATTAACAAATACTATTGCAGCTACTGGGGGAATTTTGCAAGTCTTTACAGAGTCTTGTCAACTTGCAAAAGGACAGTAACAAGCCAACTCTAACGGTATTTCTTAAAATCCTATCTGGCTCAAGAGGTTCCAGGGTAAGGTCCTCTGTGAAAAATAGTTTCCTTAGTAGAAGTTGTGTGACCACTGTTCATGCATTGTCTTATCGCATTGTCTCATTGTTTATGCATAAAGATCCCCTTTAAAAGTTTAAATCACACTGTGAAACAAGTAATTTCAGAAAGTGACAAGATTACTAACATTAGGGGAAGTAAGTAACATCAAAGGAGGCCAGTATTTATCCAGTTTGAGGGAAATGGAATTCTAGCTTTTAGTGCTCCTAAGCAAGCTCACTCTACTTATTAGGAAAACTTCATTTTAACTGCTTCTGGTTTAATTATGGAGAGATGATGTAACCTGCAAATCAGAAACTGTGGAGGAGTGGCCACTAGTCATGGAGCAATAGATTATATGCTTATATGTGTTGTTGAGGCAACAACGTTGTTGAGTTGAGCTCGTAGAAAAGGGGTTAGGACAGGATAGTGAATAGGACAGGGGCAGCATGATTGATGAGGATGGCTAAATGAAAAGATGATTTGTACTTCCCAAAATTTGCACGAAGAGGATTAAAACAGGGACTTATCTTTTTCTTCATAATGGATAGCAGGTTGTTGTGGTTCCAGTTGCAGTTCTGAACAGGGAAAACAACTGGTCTTTGAGCTGAAAGTATCTTCAGTATTGTGATGTCCAGCCTAAGTATCCCTCCACACGCACGTTCTCCTGGGCTGATCCCATTTACCTTTCTACTTCTCTTTAAGTAGTAGTGGGTCAGCTAAAGCAATTGTACTAGCAGAAAAATTTATATTGTATCCTAAACAACGAGAAGGATAGAAGAAAAGCAGGTATTTGAAGAAGAAGTGAGATTAAGAGAAAGTTAAAATAATCAATAAGGATAAACTGAGGCAAGGGGTACCCAGTAAGTGTTTGAGTCAGAACAGTGATGTGTGAATACAGGTGGATGCTATCCTGATAATCTCCCCAGATCCTGGCAGCAGCACAGGTTGGTTTCACCCATCCACACAAACATTCCTTCCAGTCTCTCCATTAATCGCTTGTTGCTACTGTGTATGAAGCTTAGAGTGAGAGGGGTGCTTGTTAGCATGTAACCATCCTTCCTTGCAGTTCCCAAAGCCAGTCACACACATCAATGTGAGCAAGCAGCACTTGAAACCTCAAGGAAAGGAAAAAAAAAATATATATTTCTGAGGATGGCAGAGAAAGATAATAGGAGAGGTAGTGCTTGCTTGCAGAAATGACATAAAGCAGAGACAAAACCCAAATTTCTCTGCGAGATGGGGCAATGTAGTCAAACATTTTCTGCTGGAGTCACAGATAAAATTTATCAAGCTGGGAGTATGCATTTTTTTACCAAATTTGGGTTTTTCTTAAAGACTCAATAAGGACTAAGAGTGCTTTATTTGCACAGGTTTCCCATAATAGAGAGAGAAGACAAATTACTTCGCATCATTTAGAGATGCAAAGAAAGAACCATTTATGGCAGCCTAGGAGTTACAAAGGTCTTGCACTGTTCCACAGATCAGTTCTCACTGTCTTAGTGTCATTTGTAGTGTAACCTGCAGTCAAATTTGTAAAACCGTGTCCTGTTGTAGTTGTGTCCACTTAAACAATGCACTACAGTGGATTTCTCTGTTGTGAAAAAAAGACTGCATCCAGAATACTTTTGAACAATTGATTTCCATTTGGGATTTTTTTTTTAATTTAAATGGCCTTTTTGTCTCTCCCAGCAAGAATTCTAAAATATATGAAATATGAAGTATTTTTTCTTGGTGTTCCTGTCACCAAGTCCATGCAATTTATACTGCTGTTAACTAAACATCTGATAGAGCTGATCAACTGAGAAAAATCAGGTACTTCATATAGCCCAGAAGTATCTGTCCTTCTCTTGATCAGTGATATTTGTATGCTGCTAACATGTATGTCTGTGAGTTGAAACATGCTGAAGGAGTTTGTATGATGACAGGTAGTTAATTTCTTTTTTTCGGTTAAAATAAAATTAAGAAAAGAAAATTGCTTTTTGTAAAAGCCTGAATTTTATTTCCACTGAGGCTGTTTTCTATCATTTTTGGTAGTGTAAAGTGGTTTTATGTTGAATTCAATTCTATTTATGTCTACTTAAAGAAAAGCACCACTCTACTTCAATGTGAAGGAGAATCATATCCAATACGTGTGGATATCTTGAATTTTGGACTTACAAATTAATATGATGAGAAGCACCAAATCTCAGATGATGGTACCTCAGTGACTTTGTAGTTTCTCTTAATGTTCTATTATATCTGTCTCTGAGCTACAGACACGAGTCATCAGTCAGTACCTCACCAAGCAAGGTGATGTTAAAACACAGAATGAAAAATATTCGGATTTTCATAAAGACCTTTCACAATAGTTGGACACAAAGTCATGAAAAGAAAAGTCAAAAGTCCCTTGTAATTTTTATGAAAAATTGCAACATACCCCAGGTCCACTTGAGTTCAAGGGAGTTTATGTTATTATTGCAAATGCCATTAGGATGCATGATCCTGTTATATTTTACTTCTGGTTTCCTGCCTCTTGAGTTTAGTTTCATGATCTTCAGTCACTGAGGTATTAGCAGAAGTTCCAATTTTTCATTCTTTCTATAGTCTTGTCAATTGCAGACTAAGTATTTTACCAACAGAAATATATCCTAATTGATTTCAGAGGGATTTATGGGTTCATAATTAGATAACGAAGTTCACTTCCTAAATTCTAACAAGCTCCAAAACTGATCAAAATTAGGATGAGGTGTTTGATTTTTAATCTTTTTTATTTTTATTTTTTACTTTTCTAATTATAGACTTGTAGCAAGGGATATAAAAATAGCGATAAAGAGGGTGGTTTTGTTTACATGACTCAGTGTGACTATATTCATGTTTACAATTCAGCAGACTTTTAGAAAACGCCTCTCCTGACCCTGACACAACACATTGGCAGCTTTAGTATGAAATGTGCATTCCTGAGCCTGCAGGTGATTCTCACTGCAAAGGATCACTTATTCACAACTAGCCAGTAAAACCTGAGAACTGGTAAAATGGAGGACAAAATACAACTTCAGAAGAATATTCAAAGGAAGCCACTCTAAAGTCAAAATCCTCAAACTAGATTTAAGGTTTGAAGTGAAGCAATTCACCTCAAATAGGAGCAAATAAAAGATACTTTAAAAGCCTAGGATTAAAAACTAGACATAAAAGAACACTGATATCCTCTTTTCAAGTAACAGAACAAACTATATTATGAGCAGCATTTTGAAGTGTACATCAAACTGATTTTCTCCTCTTTATCCTTTTTAATCTCCACCAGATGCACTTTCTTTAAATTCAAGTTTTACATTCCTAGCCATAACTTGTCTGAACACACAGAAAGAGCATTGAGAGACATTAGTGGCATTCTTTTTCTTTCTGTCACTCCATTTTTCACAGCTGCTGAAGGCTTAAGTCGCTCAGTTTTACAGACTTGGTTTACTTAATTTTCATCCATGTTTTAGGCTCCACAAAACTCCATGTCATTCTTCTGTGGAACGCTTGCAGTGAAAGAGATGCACACACCCACAGATTGATGCATGCATGCATGTACATATGTATGTATGTACGTATGTATCTATGTATGTAAATAAAGCCATAGAAAATCTGGCGTGATTTTACTGGCATGGCAGAAAGAAAGCTTTATAACAAAAATTTTAAGGCTTAAATGACAGAGTGTATTGTGATTGAAATCTCTGAATGAAAATGCTGCAGGAGGAAAGAAGGGTTTTCATTGAGAAGTACCAATACTCAGAGCACTTTTTCTCAGTTGATCCCTTGGGGTAATAATTTTCTCAAGAATGATGAAATACAGTTTCCTTTCGCATAAACATTTTAGGTTTCTTTGCTTTCTTGATAGATTGTTGATAATGATTTCTCCTTTATTCTTTTCCTCTCCTCCCTTCCACCTCATTTAACTGTGGATCAGGATGGATTTGCCGTTCTCACTGTTTCTTTTAATTAGAACTACATGTATATGAAGCAAAACTGTTACTTTACTAGGTTTTTTTTCCTGTACAGGAAATACCCATGACTAACATCCTACAGTAGTTGAGTGTCTGGGATAGTTTTTATTTATTAAGTCAGCTTGATATATTTTAATGATGTTTTACAGAATCTGCAAGACTCTCTGCTGACCTTGTACTGTAAACACAGGGCATATTCCAAGGTTTACAAAAGGCAGCAAAAAAATTATCTCTTTTTTTTTCCTGTAGGTATCAAACCTGGCTGTTACTTATTGTGGACCTGTTCAGCTAGGTGGACAAAAATAATTGCTTTTTTAACCATTGTCAAATCCACAAAACATAAAAGATGCAATGCATATAATGGTGGAAATAACTCTCATTGAGGAAACTCTAGGACAAACGGTACAAAATAAACCCCTCACACATTTGATTAATCAACTCTATTCCCTTTTTCCCTTCATCTTCCAAATTCATGGGCAAATGACATTTGCCTTTCCCCAGCATGCACCTCTCCATTAAACCAGGGAGTTTGCCTGGGGCCATACCTATATATCTGATCCATGCATAATGAAGCATGAAGCTGCCAATTGTAGGGAGCGTCTGCTGTGTCAGAGACTGATAGGCATTTCATTTGCTGAACTCCCAAGGGCCCTCACACATCTCAGGGTTCATGTAGTATTTATTTTAGGCACTCACATTTCTCATCTGTGAACTTCACACCATATGTAGAATGAGTAACACAAGCTCTGCGTGAAAAAGCTCTCCAGGTAGTTTTAAATGTAACTCACTGGAATAGAGACATTGTGGGCTTGAAAAATAGGCTTGCATGGGGAATGAAGGAATATTAAGCTTTGTCCATACAACAGCTGCCTGAGTCTTTCGCTGAATAAGAATGGCCTTATTCTAATAAGATCACTGCTCTACACTTCTGCTGCATAAATTGTTTTGTAGCATGCACTGTGCAGATCCACATTTTTCACAAATTATTGCTACTCTGCTGTGTTCTCTACAAGGAAATGCTCATGTGTTTTTTCTAAAGTGCAGTCTCGTTAGGTTTGAGGCTCACAGTCAGGCTGAGCTGATGGATAGCCACCCTGTAGCCCTGCATCTTTGAAATCTGAAGGCTAAATAACAGTCTTGAAAGGATTGCTTTAGTTCTCAAAATCCAACCATACAGACTTAGTGAGGCAAATATATGCCTGCTGTTTATTTTGCTGGTAAGGATCTAGCAAATATCTCATACACAATGCTCTCTTTTGGCATTAACAAGAAGGAGAATAATAAAGACAAAGAACGATAAAAGAAATGGCTATTGTTCATTGGTATTTCTTCTGGTTTCAAGCATAACAAAACCTTTGACATTCGCTTCTGTTTGTAGGTGAGGTGATTATGATGGCCTTGTGAAAAATCCACCACCATTTCACTGGTTCCATTGTCAGATTCCTTTTGCAGAATTAAATGCGTTCATAGGTGCAGACTGTGATGAGCTGTACAGACCCTCTTCTAGTTTGAAGTGCCTTTAATGGGGCAATGTCAATTTAATACAGACGTGGTTTTGCCCTGCATTTCCTTCTTCATGTATTTATAACAGTCTGCTTTCACAGGTGCTCAGTGTCCAAACTTCTTTTGGGGATCAACTTTCTCTGCTTGAGGGATTCTGTTTTTTTTACCATTAAAAAAAAAATTAAACAAAAAAATCCTCAAAGATCTTTTCTATGGGTTTTATATGTCATATACCATTTGTAATAGGCAATGCTGTGAATGAGACAGTTCACTACTATTAAGCTAATGAAATACAAAGTGTAAGTGGTTTCATTAGGCCAGCAGCAATTCTTTCTTACTTTTAATTGCAACACTTATTCCATAGTATGTTGTACAGTAGGAAATTCTATTGAATTTTTTTTCTTATTATTAACTGTGATGTAAAAAGACATTGCAGAATCCTACTCCATGTATATATATTCTTGAAAATGTGCTGAATGAATAGAATAGCCTGCATAGAATTAGAGTATTACAATAATGAATGCAATCATGTTGTGAAAGGCTTTTATATTGTTCAGTCACAGGAGAGTATAGCAAGATTTGTTTGGCAAGTAGTATTTTGGCATTCTCTGGCTTTCAAATTACTAATCACAACTTCAGCATAATGTAATGGTTTTATTTCTAATATATTTTTTGTGTGCATATATTTACATATGCCAAATGCTGGGGGTTTTTTTAATGTGTACAATTTCTTTACCATGGATGAAATTAAGTAGATGTTATTGACAGAAGAATAATTGTGCAATGGTGAATGCAGTTCCTTTTGCTACAGCTGCTACAGGAAAGCTGAAAGCTTTTTTTAAGCTGCCTTATTGGTGCAAATACATCCATGTGCAGGCATCCCCCTTTGTGTGCATATGTAAGATTTGCTCGAAGACAGGTACGTGTGTGCATGTGGCCACCTGCACTTATTTTCTTTAATCCTGATATTTAAAAGGGAACAAGGCACGAAAAGGAAGGATGCAGACATCTCCTGATTCATGTGTCATCTATGGCGCAGCTGACTGCATTGCAGGTCTTCTCCTGCTGCCAGTGGAATTGAACCATGATGAGGAGGGACCACCCTCTAATGGAGAAAAATAGTATTTCGGTTTCGGGCCTCATTTGAATATTGGCTTTCAGCTTTGCCTTTGCAGCATGGCTGCAGCATTACGCAGTGAAGCAGAGACCACACAGTACCTTAGCACAGAAGGGGCAGTTTACAGGCAGCTGGCCCAAAAACGTGTCAGATGCTTTCCCTTCAGATTGCTCCTGTTACTTGAATTTCGTGTGTAGATCCTTATCTTTGAGTTTAGTTTTTAGTCAGTTTGTATTTTGTACACGTCAACAAGTATTTTAGACAAGCAAATCCTAGTAGCACGGACACTTACCCTCTGAATCTTACCAAGAAAAGCAGTGTTCTTAGCAGAGAGAATTCATAGGCAGCTGAAGTGCTCCCTGTGAGCGGTCTATTTGTTTTTGAAGCCTACATAGGTTTCAGACCAGTTTTGCAGATGAAAAGAAAGACAATTTATCCTTCTTGAAGGCTGGTTTAAGCATCATGCATGTAAAAACTGTAGCTCCATAAAGGCATGTCCTCAAATGCTGTATTTTCCTCAACAGTTCTGAAAGCTCACTTCCATGATGATTTTTTTATTGGTTGGTCAGGCTTTTTTTTCCAGTTGATGTATTAATTTAGAAATGTCTGTTCATGTTGCTCAAAGAGACATACAACAGGATATACCCAAATTCTCTTTCAGAGGAACCACATCAATAGCCCACATTTTATGCACATGTAAACTCCTGAATTTTCATTGCTATTAGGTGTCACTTTAATGAGCACTGATCTTAGCCAATAGAACTAATTTACTTATTGCTGAAAGGCTCAAAACCCTCCAAGTCTATAAGCATAAGCTTATAAGTCTTGTTCATTTTATTTTAGGTTAACCTTAAAAGGTTATAAATTATGTTTTCCAGCCTGTGGGTAATTCAGAAATTCACACTTGCAAAAGTCTGCAGCGCTGTTGTAATGAAAGATAATATTCAGATAAAATTAATGAAAGCATTGTTACCCAGTTTGCAAGAGGTAATTACATTTCACCTCTAGAATGCCCCGATTGCTTCAACAACAAATGAAGACTCCCTTCCTAAACTCCTCTGTGTTGCTGCTTCATGTCATTGACAGCAGACCTAAATAGAAAATTCTCTAGTATGTAATTATTATGCTAATTAAAAATGGTGCTTAGAAGAAACTACACCTATATGTACACACACAAACATACATACATATACATGCAGCCATATATGTGATTTGTTTTGTTTAGGGTTTTTCTGGGAGCTGGTTAAGAGTGAAATTATACCAGTAATAAGTAAAGATGATTGTTTAGATTCATAGTAAAGATAGATTGTTTAGATGCTCTCCTGTGTAGGAAGCCCTCACCTGATGTCAAGTAAAGCAGCATACAATGACAATTTCCTCTTTCTGGGCACTTCTTTGACCAGAAGTTTGTGTATAATAGTCTTTGCAGTCAGAAGATTGCATGGACTGCAGCTGGGAGGAGGGATTCTTGGGGAAAAGCCTGGTGCTGCATGGAAGAGGCCAACTGTAATCTGGCTCAGAATTTCTATACACCATGCTTAAATTTGTGAAACATACCATGTTAACAAAAGCTACTGAAATTGACATTAATTCTCTGAAATATGTTGAAGACACTGAGAAGAGAATGCAAAAAATAAAAAAGGGAGCACAGGCTAAGCAATACATTTTCACGAATCAAGAGCTGCAATAAATATGTTACTTGATTCATTCAGCTCTGAAACACCACTTATACTTTTTTCCCTCCATTGCCTTATAAAGTTGGTAAAAATGGTCACCTTATAGAAGCAAGGCTGCAGAATTTACCAACTCAGCCCAATGCAACTTTGCATTTCAGCTGTTACTTTTTTGTTTAATGACTTGCATGGCTTCCATCCAGAACTAATTTCATGTGGATGGAGGTGCCAGTACCCTTGCTAAAAAACTAATATTAATTTAGGTTGTAGCACACTGGTTTATAGTGTTCCACAGTCAGTCTTGCTACTGTCAGATCTGAAAGCTGCTCTGGTATGTATAAAAAAGAACTCCTAGTGCTCCTAAGGGCTGGACTTTTTGGTAATTTTCTCCCATTTTTCCAGTGGAGCAAAGAGAGTTGTGCAATGTGATCACAAACTTCTGGAGATCAATGACCTAAATGCAGTTGAAGTTTTACATTATTGGCTCTATGGGCGTCCTGAATGTGAGTGAACAGTGTGCTGCTGCAGCAACAAACCCAACCAACCAAACAAAAAAACCCAACAGGATGATGGGTTTCATCAACAAGAGCATCACTAGCAAAAGTATAGAACATCCCACTCTACTCAGTGCTTGTCAGACACTGTATTCCATTCTGGTCTCTGACATATAAAAAAAGATGCAGACAGGCTTGAGAAGGTCCAGAGAAGGGCCACAAGGATGATCAAAGGGCTGGGAAACCTGCTATATGAGGAAAGGCTGAGAGAATGGGCTAGTTCAGCTTGGAGAAAGGAAGGCTTTAGGAGGGACCTTATTGAAATGTTCCAGTCCTTGTAGGGTGGCTACCAAGATGGAGACTTCTTTTTTATAAGGAACGTCTTGGAAAAGAAGAAGAGGGATAATGGGTACAAGTTACTCTTATCTAAAGTTATTTAGATCTAAATCAGTCACAAAGACTAGATGCAAAGCAGAGGAATTGGGGAACACCATGCTGATACTTGTCTGTAGGCTACAGCCTGAACTTGATGTATTTTTATGTAGGTTTAAAATAATGCTAACAAAATAACTCCCTTGGGGAGCTGCTGTCTCTTCACAGACCTGTCAACGAAAATGGCTTTGAGATGTAATGGTTAAAAACTTTGTAGAAATGCAAAAGAAGGATTCACTGGGTGGTAACTTGCTGTTCACTGTACAGCCCATATCCCAGTTTCTTGGTCAAGCTATGAAGAGACAGAAAGGGAAAGAGAGAGAACAAGAAAAGAAGTGAGCGAGGTACCAGGAGGGAGGGAGGTAAGGGGAGGGAAGGGAGGGAAGGGAGGAAAGGGAGGAAAGTGGTTCTGTTTGTAGCACCACCTTCACACATCTCCATTGAGTGTGTATCCCAGCCTGGTATTATGCTTTCCTTTTTTTGAAACATTGCTGTCAGCCCTCCCATAGGGTGTAAAACTGGTCACATCTCTTGGTTCCTATGGAGCTTTGTGCATTTACTCCATCTTGGATATTCAGCCATTATCTGGAAATTCTTGGTTGATTTACATACAATGGGTTTAACTTAGTGGCAGAAACATCACACAGTTCTTCTAGGTTCCAAGAAACTACAAGAGTAAAACTGCTAGCAGAAGATGGTCCATTTTGTTTTAGCAGAGCACAGCTCATTTAATCCTTTTAAGATTTGGAATCACTGTTACCCATGGTCTGTCTTACTTGAACTATCATACGAGGTGCTTTTATCACCTGATTAATTAGGAAGACATGTAGAAGAAAGTTGTCTAATTAATTCTGTATCTATCTTTTTTACCTGTCAATAGTGGACTACCCAGGTCCACATTTTGAACCAGTACAGCACTGACTTCTTGCCTTCTTGCAAAAAAAAAGATCCATGTGGGGGAAATATTGTACATGCTCCCTGAGATAACTTCCAAAGACAGACTATAGGTAATTCTCTTGTCTATATATAAAGGACTTTGGGGCACAGACAACTTTTAATGTGACAGGGTCTTGAGCATAGTGTTCAGTAGGAAAATCCAAGTAATGGAGACCAAAAAGTTTAGATGCTGCTATTCTAAAAGCACCAGTCTAACATAAAAAAAAAAATTCCAGGGCTCCTTAACAAAGCTGCATCACCTAATTATCTCTGGGTCCTTTGACCACAGCATTAGTAACTCACTCTTTCTCAACACATGCAGTGAAAGCAAGGAAACAGATCCAGCCATGGCCTCGCTGCAGCACGTCTTTTGCTACAGCTCTGTACCACTAATCCATCCTCACCCTCACAGCTGATGGAGGGACATGCAGCTGGACCTCCCTGCTCATCAAAACCTTGTGTTTTCTCAGTTTTTTTACTTAAAGAAGGCTGCTATTGCTCAAACATAATGAACTTAGAAAAGAACTGTTCTAGCTCTATAGAGCAGCTCACAGCAATATACACGTACATATATAAATGTATGTGTAAATAAATGTTTATAAATGTAAATATATAAAAACACACAATTCATGTATAAAAATAAACAAAAAAAAATTATGGTATGCAAACAACATTTTTAATTCAGTTTTGCATTTATAGCTTCTCCTTCCCTTGACCAGCCATGAACTGCATAACCATGGATTTATTTTGAAGTATTCAGCTTATTAGCAATCTATATGAAAGACTGGCAAACTATTGGCAAATATCATAGAAAACAACTTATTTTCTGTTTTATACAAGTACTTGATTGGAAATATTAATCACACAGGCCCCAGAGCCAACAGTTTGAGTTATCACAGGAAGAAAAAATAACTTGAATGTGGTGGTCAATAACATCAGATTACTAAGCTTTTCTCCATGCGACACACTAATGCATCAATATATATGCAAAGCAGTGTCAGTATCCCAGAAACTCTTATTCTGATTCTAAACTACCAGGCTATTTTTCATATGTTATCACCCAGAGTAATTGTAGGAGTAAAAGGTCAGAAATGCCTTCCTTTTTTATTACTGCATTGAAATGTCACAAAGCCTCTGCTCTTAAAAGCTTGTCTCAGGTATGAATGAGGGTCAGAAGAGCACAACACTACTACCCATTAGGTTAGAAAAAGTAAATCATCTAAAAATGGAAATGGGGTGCTGGCACAACCAGAGAGTAATGCTTGTGTTGCTGTACCATTGGGTCCCACAAGTAGGGATGCCAAATATGAAACTGTCAATAGTGAAAAAAATTAAACCAACAGTAGTTCTATCCCAAGGAAAATCATGGTGGTGTAAAGGACAGACAGAACCTTTCATTGAAAACAACTTTTGGTGACTAGTGGCCTTTTTAGAAACACATTGAAGAGTTTTTATTTATCGAAATTACTTTATAAGGTAATCTGCTGTTTTCTGTCTTTGGGATTTGTCCCCAGATCTCTGCATTTCTTTCTTCTGTATTCCAAAATGAAACAGCATTTTCCAACAACTTTTGCTTTTTGAAGATATCAAATTTTGAGTTAATTCTAAAGCAATAGCTCAAAAAAATTGTCTTTTATTGCATAAGCCATGAATAGGCTGCAGTCCTTGTCTCACCAAACAGTTTTTGGACAGAAATTCTGCAGATTATATTACATGCAAATATTTGTGCAGACATAATAATTTGAAGATCATACATTCACCAGTTTTTATATCCAAATTCCTTGCCAATATGATGCCCATCTACAAGGGGGGGTGAAAAGAGGATCCAGGGAACTGGATGCTTGTCAGCCTGACCTCAGTAACAGGGGAGATTATGCAGTGGTTCATCTTGAGTTCATTCACACAAGTGCAGGACAGCCAGGCAATCAGACCCAGCCAGCATGGATTCAGGAAGGCAGGTCCTGCTTAACCAACCTGGTCTCCTTCTCCTCCTGCCAAATGGTTGAGGAAAAGGCTGCAAATGTCTTCTTGGACTTCAGTAAGCCTTTGACACTTTCTCCCAGTGTTCTCCTTGAGAAGCTGGCAGCTTATGGCAGAGAGGTCTGCTCTTCACTGGGCTAAAAATTGTCTCAATGGTTGAGTTTGGAGAGTTGTGGTGAATGGATTTAAATCTAGTTGGCAGCTAGTCACAAGTGGTGTACCTCAGGGCTGTTTTTGGACCAGTCTGGTGTAATATAGAATCATAGAAAAGAATTGTAGAATCATTAAGATTGGAAAACATCTCCAAGATCACCAAGTCTCACTAATCCAGCTACCACAACCACTAAACCACATCCTGAAGCACCACATCTATATGCTTCTTGAACACCTCCAGGGATGGTGACTCCACCATCTCCCTGGGCAGCCCATTCCAGTGCCTCACCACTCTTGCAGTAAAAAAATTCTTTTGCCTAATATCCAACCTAAACCTCCCCTAGCCCAACTTGAACCCATTTCCTCTCGTCCTATCACTTAGGACGACCAACTTACTTAGGAGACCAACACTGACCTCCCTACAGCTTCCCTTCAGGTACTTGTAGAGAACAGTAAGACTTCCCCTGAGCCTTTTCTTCTTCAGACTATATAAGCTCAGTTTCCTCAGTCACTCCTCATATGACGTGCCCCTAACCAGCCTTGTAGCTCTTCTCTGGACATGCTCCAGAAGCTCAGTGTCTTTCTTTTATACTGTGACACCCAGAACTGAATGCAATACTCAAGCTGTGGCCTCATCAGGGCCAAGTAGAGGGGCCTGATCATTTCCCTACTCCTGTTGGACACACTGGTTTTGATACAGGCCAAGATGCCATTGGCATTCTTGGCCACCTAGGCACACTTCTGGATCATTTTCAGCCAACCATCCACCAGTATTCCCAGATCCTTCTCTGATGCTTCTTTCCAGACACTCTTCTCCAAGCCTGTAGCCTTGCTTGGGGTTATTGTGACCCACCACTTAAACCTCATACTGTTGACCTCAGCCCATCAATCTAACCTGTCCAGATCTCTCTGCAGTGCCTTTTTACCCTTGAGCAGATCAACACTCCCACACAATTTACTGTCATCAGCAAACTTGCTGAGGGTACACTTAATCCCCTCATTCAAATAGTTGATAAAAATATTAAACAGAATTGGTCCCAATACCAAGCCCTGGGGGACACTGCTTGACACTGGCTGCCAGCTGGGTTTCACTCCATTTATCACAAATCTCTGGGCCCAGCCACCCAGCCTATTTTTAATACACCCAAGAGTCCACCTGTCTATTCCAGGGACTGCAAGATCCTCAAGGAGAATGATGTTGGAGACTGTTGTCAGAGGCCTTCCAAAAGTCCAGGTAAACCATGTCCACAGCCTTTCCCTCATCCACAAGCTGGGCCTCCTGGCCATAAAAGAAGGTCAATCTGGTCAAGAAGGACTTGCCTTTTACGAATCCATGCTGGCTGGGACTGATGTCCCCATTATCCTACACTTGCCATATAAGTGCACCCGAGATGAATCGCTCCATGATCTTCCCCTGTACTGAGGTCAGGCTGATGGGTCTGTAGTTTCCCAGATCCTCCTTTGGCCCTTTTCGTAGATGGGTGCCACACTGGAGAACCTCCAGTCACCTGGTACCTCCCCTGTTAACCAGGACTGATGACAGATGACATAGAACAGCTTGGCAAGCTCCTCTGACAGCTCCCTCAGCACTCTCGGGTGAATCCCATCAGTCCCCACAGACTTGTGAGTGTCCAGGTGGCACAGCAGGTCATTAACTGCTTCCTCAGGGATTCAGGGGAGTGGCTGCTTCTCTCCATCCCTATCAGGAGGTTGAATACCCTGAGGATAATGGATCTGACTATTAAAGACTGGCAAAGAAGGCATTCGGTAGCTCAGCCTTTTCCTCAACCTTGATGGCAATGTTTCCCCCTACATCCAATAAAGGGTGGACATTCTCCTTGACTATCTTTCTATTGTTAATGCATTTGTAAAACTCTTTTTTGTTATCCCTCACAGCAGTGGCCGTGTTGAATTCTAGTTGTGCTTTTAACTTTCTGATTTTTTCTCTGCACAACATAGCTAGATGTCTGTAGTCTTCTTGAGTTGCCTGCCCCTTTTTCCAAAGGTTGTAGACTCTCCTTTTTTCCTGAGCCCCTGCAAGAGCTCCCTGTTCAGCCAGACCAGTCATCTTCCTTGACAGCTCATTTTACAGCGCATGGTGTAACACAACACATTTTACAGCCTGCCCCTGCACCTCTAAGACTTTCTTCTTGAAGAACATCCAGCCTTCCTTGTTTTATTTGCTCTTCAGGACTGTGTCCCGAGGTACACTCCTAACCAATGTCCTGAACAGTCTGAAGTCTGTCCTCCAGAAGTCCATGGTACCGTTTTTACTGACCCCTGCCTCTCCTTACTTCACAAAAAAAATGAGAATTCTATCGCTAAGCCAAAGACAGCCTATTAGGACTTCTCTCTGCAGCCTCATCATTGCCCACCTGGATAACCAACAGAGGGTGATCATCAGAGGGCTGCACCAGACCAGAGAGTTTCCTTTGAACATCTCCAACCCAGGTCCCCGTGAGGCAGCAGATTTCCCTGTGGGATGGGTCTGATTGACAAATGGGGTCCTCTGTTTCCCTCAGAAGGGAGTCACCTACTACAACTACCCTCCTTTTCTTCTTAGTTGAAGATGTCCTAAAGCACGAGGCTGAACAACTAGCCCTGGGCAACTCACTGGAAGGATCTTCCTCTCCATCCTTAGTCTCCTGGCCCTCCACCCCCAAACCCCACACCTATTGTACAAGGGCAATGGGAAGGTGAGGGGGGCCGGGAGAGGTTTCTCTCGCCTCTCCGAGGAAGGACACGTCTCCATTCCCCCCTGTCCCTTAGGTCCCCTCTTTCTGCCCGGTGACAGGAGAGGATGGGGATCCTCCGCGTTTTGCGGAGCCTCCACCCGCTGCCGTTGCCTCAGGCTACGGCTCCACCAACCTATTTCGCTCTCGGGTTCTCCGACGCTTCTTCACCTTTCTACCCCCTCCCTCGGTCTCAGTCCCGCCCCCTCCCCGAGCAGACCGTTTGTCGATCCCACCGCACACGGGCGGTCTCTCCGGCTCGCTTCGGTGCCGGTGCCAGGCTCAGGCGTTCGCCACACCCAGAGACCCGCACGGCCGCGTGTTCGTGCGAGAGCCCGGTCCGAGTTTCCTCCCTCAGGGTTCCCGGCAGCGGCTTTCGGCCGCGCTGTCACCGCGGCTGCGTCTCAAGCGGGAGGGGACAGTCACTGCTCCCCGCCTCCCGCGCCTCACAGAGGAGCCCGCCACAGGCAGAGGGAACTGCGGGAAACGAAACTGGCACCGCGCTCCCCGCTGCCGCCGCCGGCTCTGACGGAAGTTCCCGCTGCCGCCGCCTTCGAATTTGCCGCGGTTTCCCCCGGCACGCCCCCAGGCACGTCAGTCTGGGCTCTATCGTGATAGCTGCCGATTCCCGCCTCCTGTCGTGTCTCGGTGCGTTCCCTCGGGCTTCTCGGCGTCCGGGAGCACCCCCTCTGGCTCAGTCTGTCGTCATTTGTTAAGGGCGCAGCTCTCACCGCTGCGTCTCTCCTCGTGGTCTCATCTTCATCAGTGATCCGGATGATTGATGAAATATTTTCAGCAGTGATCTGGATGAGGGGATTGAGTGCATCCTCAGTAAATTTGCATTTGATACTAAATTGGGCGGGAGTGCTGATCTGCCGGAGGATTGGAACGCTCTGCAGCATGACCTGGACAGGCTGGATTGATGGGCCAAGGTCAAATGTATGAGGTTCAATACGGCCGAGTCCTGCCCTTTTGTCACAACAACCCCAGTCACTGCTGCAGGCTTGAGGAAGAGTGCCTGGAGAGCTGCCCGGGGGAGAAGTCCCTGGGGGTGCTTGTGGATATCTGGCTGAACATGTGCCAGCAGTGTGCTGAGGTGGCCGAGAAAGCCAACAGAATCCTGGCCTGCATCAGAAATAGTGCGGCCAGCAGGACTAGGGATGTGATGGTTCTGCTGGACTTGGTGTTGCTGAGGCTGCAGCTCAAAGAACTGCCTTCAGTTCTGGGCCCCTCACTACTAGAAGGACATTGAGTTGCTGGAGCGTGTCCAGGGAAGAGCTGCAAAGCTGGTGAAGGCTCTGGTGTAAAAAAAAACAACAAAAAACCAAACCACAACAAATCACAATATTAGAGAAAAAAGTTATCAGCAATATTGAAATTATCTCAGCAAAGGGGAAGGTATCAAACTACAATAATTAGTGGTATTATTTTGCTATGTTCGATATCAATATATTTAAACTGGGTAAGCTGAGAAACGAAGGCGTAATTGTGATAACATAGGAGCTAATACATTTTGCAAGAAATTGTTGAAAGTGTGACAAACACAGAAAAAAGAGATTTTCCTCCTTTCATTCCAGTGTATGTTTAGCATTAGCCCTCCTGATCCTGCTGTGTTATTTGCACATATTTGCTTAAATTTTTAACATGGTCCCCAAAGTCCTTTTGGAATCTCTGGTCTCATAGAGAGAGACCCCCAGTCCTTCCAAGCATAGCCTACCCTTTCTATTATTATATGCACAAATTTGTTTGGGTTTGGGTATACCACCATGCACTTTGCTTGTTGCACAGTCTACAAATGATTCAGATTATTCTGACCTGGTCATTTGTCTTCAATCATTGAATCCTCTGTAATACTAGATATTTTTTCTTCCAAGCCATTAAATACAGCCTAGCACTACCAACAGAATCCAATTATAAACACAACAGCTCAGCAATGACTTCTGGTTTATACTTTCAACCTGTTATTTTCATATTCACTATGTTATATTCCTGTTAGATTACTACTGACAGAAAAGGTAGTTAATTTGATAGGTCTACAATATCTGTTCTGTAAAGAACCTTTCTTCATTATTACAGTTAGAAATTCTGCCATTTCTTCACCTATTACAGATTTCTTTTTAATTATCATTATAAGGAGTTGTTTAAAGTTATTTTACTGTGCTGTTGATAGATATCTTATGAAGTTATGCTATAACTTTATCTGTTGAATTGCATTACTTTTTCCTCTTATCAACACCTATAGTTTTCTTAGTTTTGCAGCTGCTTCTTAAGTAAATTTTGTTTTATAACCAGTGAGGTTGTAATTATGGTTTTATGACTTGTGAGCCGTGTAGTATGATGTTTTGACACATTTCCTGATTATCAAACATATTCTTCTATTAAATTGGCCACTTTATTCACCTTGGCCACTTTATCCTCTTTTCCTTGGATGAGGTCTTTACAGAATATGTTTTCAGAGTATTGATGGACACAGATCTGCTTATTCAGTCTTAAAGATCCTCTGAGGCGTGATACAAAACCTCTCAAACTCTAAGTTGAATCCTCAGCTTAGTCTTAAATGTGGTACATCACATGAGAATAAAATGTGTCAGTCTTCACACCTTACTGGCCTCTGCAGAACACATCACTGCCCTCAGCTCGCATTGGTTCCAGCCCAGCACTAAAAATCACACTTCCACAGCAGGAGCAGAGTATAGGGAGGAAGGAGCACCAGTCACACCTCCTGTGACATTAGACAACAACAGGGGAGCCCTGGGATCTCCCCCTGTATCACTACTTTTGCCTGTGTACTGCACCTCTATCTGTTACCCTCAACTAAGGGTCTTGCCACTGCAAGACCTCCTGAACAGACTAAAAAGGAGACCACTGTCATCTCCACTACTTGGCTCGTAAGAAAGTCCTGATGATGCTCACTGACAGTACTAGGGCTTCAAAAGAAGTCTTATCATCTTTCTCAGTGTGCTTTCTCCACTATTGCAAGAACCCAGATTAAATGCTAGAACTACTTTTTCCTTAATGGTAAGACCATGGTGAAAGTATCTGTCCATGGTTTTAAAGAAAGATGAGGCTATGGTGATTATGAGTCTGTTTTTCACTCTGCAAAGTCTGGTGGGTGTGTTGGTTAAGCAGACTACTGAAGCTTATAGTTCCCAAACCTTACAAGCTTATGCACAGCCCTCACATCCTGTAAGTGGGAAGTCCCATAAAGCAGACTATAGGTCTGATAAAAAACAGCTTCCTAGGCCATTGAACTCTACAGCATACAACAAAATAACAGCTCCCAAATGAATTAGATAATCAAGCTGTAATCATAAGACCTTTAACCACTCTCACAGGTCATGTAAACACCCACGTCTGTGAAAAGACCAACATCCTGCATGACTCTGCAGCCCTTGCAAGTCCCACTAGTAAGCTGAAAATACAGATTTTTCAAGCTCCTTTTTATTCCTAACCCTATCCTTACTATAATGGTAATTAGAGCCAGGAAATAAATCCCTGAGCTAAATGAGATCCTATTATTTCGATCCTATTAACACCATGCCCTCTTCCTAGCCCTGCAGGCACTTTTGAATATATAAGTAATCACAGCTCTGAATGTGTGCATTCTCAGATTCTAACCCTAACAACACCCCTGAATTCTAACCCTAATTAAACTTAACTTTAGTTATTGAAGGACCAATTGTACCTTAAAAGAGAACATGGCTCATCGGACCTTTCCCTGATTCGGTGAGGCCTCTGGTGACTGTTAATAAAAGGGAATTTTGAAGGTTTATTTCTAAGTCTGTCCCTAAACTCTCACTGTAGTCTGTAAGTAGATACAGTGAGGTAGAGTGTAAGAAACACGTGATACTGTCTTCTGTGAACTGCATTCCCTCTTCCTTGCCTCTGGAGCTTCCAGAGATCCCAGTTCCATAGTAATGAACAGAACTTTCGAATCTTGAGCAGAACTTTTGAAGAATTCCACAATTATACGTGAAATCTCAGTCCCAGCTCTGTAGTTAACCGTAGGAGAATGATTAACTTTTACTAAGCCTTAACTATGCAGTTAAAAGTAGATCACAGGAAATCAGAAAGTTTTAGAAATTCTGAATACTTCTTTCTAGCTCATTCTTGGGTCTTGGAGAAACCAGTAATTAATTAGATTAATTAGAGTTAATATACTTCCGAACTCTAGTCTAACCTGGAAACTTTTTTATTATAAAGACTAATCTCCATACAAAAAGATAATAAAATGAATTTTTAGCACCAGTTCGCTCTCTAACTCCTTGAGCCTCACAAAATCCAGCTATAGATTTTCTCTCAAATCAGTAGACACCAGACTCTTAATCCCCAGCTTTAGCTATCACCAAAAGACCAATCTATGCAATAAAGGATAAAGAAAAGACATCAGTCTAACCCAAGCAACCGAAGAATCCAGTATTAAGGTAGCCTCTTGGCATTTCCCTAGATTTAATCTTGATGTGAAATATTCCTACTCTAAATGTAATTAGAAATAGAGCTGAGACATATCCTTACATTAGATGCAGATATAGACAAGTGGAGATGCTTTACTGTCTATAAAATGAAGGTACCAGTATGTGTAACATACTACTGCTTACAGTATCAGAGTGTTGAGAAACTCTTCAGAGTAGGATGGTTCTGGAGGACTGTGTAGGGTGAAGGAAGACAAAACAGGTATGGTATTTTCCACACTAGGTAATACTGAGATCAGTCTAATGCAAAATATTTCCAGGAATAAAAAAAATTGTTTTTGATTTAAAGGGAACTAGACTGTTCTTTCCAATATAGGAGACAGGAATGAACTGTCATTTATGCATGTGGACAAGCAGAGGACCAGAACCTGGAACTGAAATGCACAGTTCAAGTTCTACCAACATTATGAAGTTTGGTTGTATAGTAAATCCAAGAAGATGTTTCCTTGCTTGTTAATCAGTCTTATTTCAGGGTCCATTTTCAGATGCAACCCTCTGTTTCCGGGAACATAGGTGGAAACTGGATTTTGCTTTATTTTATAATCTTTCTCTAAGCATCTGCTCCTGACCACTGCCTAAAACAGGACTGCATAATCCTTGGTGTCTGATTAAAAAAAAAAAACAAAAACCAACCAACCAAACGAACAAAAAACCCCCCCCATGCAGACGTTTAGCTTAGGGGCCAGTCCCTCCACTACTGTTAACCTGCAGATCCACTAAAGTCAGATCATATCCTCAGGATATGGCTCAGTGAACACTTAGGAATTGCAGGATCTAGTTTATTATTGTACAGATTTTGAAGATTTCCTGATTGCTTTAAAAATCATTCACAAATCCTTGTCCCTGCACAATTATTGTACCTGTCTAATTGATATACAACCTTAGAGGATCATTTTCTTTATACTGTATCTGACACATCATTTCTCAAACAGAGATTACTATTAGTCATCTCTCTTCCATGCTTTGCATAGGTCACTAAAGTAGCATCAATCTGTTCTAAAATGAATTTTAATCTCAGTCATACTCTGATCACAGTTACAATGGTGTAAATGCTTGAGTTCAGTAGAAAATAATCTGTAAAAATATATATACTAAGCTCTTCCTTTCTCTTTGGTCATTTTTATATCCAGCAAAAGACAGAGCAGTCTACTTTCAAAAATAAAAAATAACAGTTCACAAAAAATATTATACATATTATGTATTGTAATGTGATTGCTGAAGGACTGCAATTAAAGAGGTGCAGCTGAAAAAACACCGTCACATTTCTGAATCTTTCAGAATCTCAAAGCATTTTACATGCTGTAAATTGAACCTTATGGCAGATTAACTGTCATATGTGAAAAAAAGAAAAAAAAAAAGAAAAAAAGAAAAAAAAGGGCTATATCTTTGCAGTGGATAATAAGAATCATATGCACCCTTCACCCTGTAGGAGAGTCTGTATTTGCAAATCTCAGCAATACATCTGTGGAGTCCAAGAAGCCTGATTAAGTTCCCCACACAGTTGATGATTTCTTGTAGAAATTTGGGACTGTATTATCAAAACAATGCAATTTTCACCCCAGCAAGACTCTTTATTTTTGTAGATTACCCAGAATTCAGAGGGTTTTTTTTTCTTTGTATTCCTATCGTGTGATATTTACTGACAAGCTTTGAGAAGGAGTATATATATATTGTAATCTTAGCTCTGTAAAAACCAAGTAATCTATTTTGATGCATCTAATTTGTCTTCAAAACATGTCAGTCATTCATCTCACAGTTCCTTATTAGTTTTAAGGAGCTATTGCTGCTTCTTTTCCTTTTAACAACAATCTCTTTTAGAAATAACTGTTATTGTTTTGAGTAGCATATCAGCCAGAGCATGAGCTACATCTATACTAGTAGGTGTAATAAACCTGGGACTTCAGTATCAGTTCACTGGTGCTGCACCCAAGTGAGTGACACATTGTGCAGCCATACTGCTACCTACTCTTACCCTCCAGAGGACAGTAGCATCATGCAGACTGTCATCAGGAAATTATCCCAGACTGTGAGACAGAACTGCCTGGGAGAATGTTTGGTGCCTTTAGTCCAAGGAAAATTACTGCTCTACCATCTTAACACCTCTGTGTTAAAGATTATAGGTGAACAACACCAAGAAATTTCCTTGGTACTGTTTACCTGTGTAGAACATTATGAGACATTTATGTAAATTCCACTCTGTAATGAATTACTATTGATAACAACGACACCAACATGTGACTTAGAACCTCCAGGCAACGTGTTAAGTACCAAACGAGGCATCCAGTCTCAGAAATACACATCTTAATTCAAAAAGACCTGATTACAGTTCCTTAAGAAAAAGACAGCATAATACTCAATTCTTTCCATATCAACATAATAATTACATTTTAAAGTATCTTCTAGTTTTGGGGAGAATTCTACATTCAAAGTATTCTGATGACAAGGCAAATTAAATTTTAGCTCTTATAAGATAAACCAGAATAAAGAGATTTCTAGCTCAGCTTAATCAGGTTTTTTGTTTTAGATTTTATAGACATACTGCATATTCCTAATGAAAATCCAGTTTTGCAAATTTGTTGAATTTTCTTTAAAATGTATGACTAATCGGCATAGGTAAATTTTGCTAGATGAAGAAGTAAAAGATGCATATCGTATTAAATGTGGAAAAAATGACATTTCAAAGTTGATGATTGGCAGGAACATTTCTTTGACCCTTAGGCGTTTATAAAAAAACTTCCTAATATGAATAAACCTCAGAAGGCACTTTCATAATCCATGTGGGTGAAAACTCCTCATGGACTTTTAGACCAAGGATTCTCCAAGTGGTTGGTTTGATTACTCTAAAAAGTAATACTTGATAGGTGTAAATAATACAACATGCCTTTCAGTGGTAACTCTGTGTCCAAAATAGTGTGTTCAGTCCTGGTCAAAACAGAGATAGAAGAATAAAAATAATCTAGGGAAGGGCAGCAAGAATGATGAAATGTGTCCAGAGAAACTAATAATGTGCATTAAAAGAATGAGCTGGCTTATTTTAGATGGGAATTAATAGAAGGGGGGGCATGGTGAAATTAAACAGATTAGTTAATGATATTAAAATAGTACATTGCAACCTGCTGTTTAGCGTATCTCATGAGACAATTATAAGAAAATATGGTTTCCTTGCTAAATGATACTCAGACCCAGAAACACTTCAGTTAATCAGTATGTATGTGATTTGTATGTTAAGAATATCCAGAGTTTTAGCATGAAATCTCAGTATTTTTGTAGGCTGTCTGCTGTCAAACACGAGGAAATCTGTAGCTTTTTTGTCCCTGGTAGGAAGCTTCCTCTGACAGCCAGTGATTCCTGCCTGCCTGCTCCTTCTCTGAACTTTGCAGCAGTAGCCCAACATCCTGTCAGTGTTGGATACACAAGTAGCAATTCCTGTCAGGGTATGTTCCAGTATATAGTTGTCTATTGCCCTGGAGATAGGGGAAAAAATATAGGGAGAGTACAGCTATGGTCATCTGTTTATCTTCTTTTGAAAGAAAAAATAGAAACAAAACAAAACCCTGAAAAAATAATATCTTTTTTTTCATAGCATTCATCTCTCTACCTGAACTTTTCTGCATCTTTTGGTACGGATTTGCAACCTCTCCTCTTTCATTTCCCTTATGATACCTCACTCCCAGGTACCTCATTTTCAATATGTTTCCTTTTCCATTCCCAGTTAGAGTTCTCTTTTTCCAGGTTTCCCCTTTTTTTCCCTAATTTTTACCAAACAATTCTAAATTCTTAGAGACATTGTCTCTCTCTGTTTTCTTTTTCCCTCTTGTCCATGTATTTTGCACCCTTATTTTCCCCATATACCCCAAATGTTGTTTTCTCTGATGCAAAGTCTCTTGGTCCCTCACAGTTATTTTTTATGGCCTAAAAAATAACTAAACCTACATCCCTTTTTTTTCCCCCTTCAGTTTTCCATTTGTTATTTCTCTTGCACAGTTCAGTGGCTCTGTGTGCAGCAGATACAACCTGTGTGAAGATGAGGGAAATAGATAATCACAATAGACAGATGGTCTTTTTTTCTCTGATTTCTATCTGATAATGATGCTAACATAGAAATGAAATACTAGAATTCTCATAAAAATTTGCCAGACCATCACTTTCCAACAGCATGAAAATTAAGACTTAGTCAAGCTTAAATGAAAGGTAAAATTATAAATCTTTCCAAATAACTCCTCAAACAAGAAAAGAAAAAAAAAACCCAACACATTCAATAACTAATTCCAACTTTTGTTTTTGCCTGGGAAATGTTGAGGATAGAAAAAGAGGAGGTTACTAAGCAGCACAGATTGCGAACTAGTGGCTGAAGCTAGAGCTTGACAGATGTCCAGTGTTTGCTGGGCCTCTAGCATTCAAATTACTCTCAGATTAGCCAGCACATCTCCAGTAATAAAGGAGAATAATGATTTCAGCTCTCTTATTTATTCATTTTGCACTGAGTCTGAAAACCATAAAACACTGAGCTGATGGATGTAAATTGTCTCAGACAATTAGCTCTGGTTGTAGAAAAGCAAATTTGAAGTCTCTCCAGTTTAATAAGCAAGATGCCTTGGATTGCATTTCAAATATTAGTGAAGTAAACAAAAAGAGAAAAAAAAAAAATAAAAAAAAGCTTATAAGTCTGCAGACAGATGTGTAATGTCCAGGGTGTGACTGGAAAACACTCTTAGGAATATAAATCTGCAATGAGGACACTCCAGCACAAATTGATACTGCTGATCAAATGCAAATTAGCCCATCTTTTGTGTATTATTGAGTAATAATCTTTTCTTAAACTTAGTAGCACTGTTATTCTGCTCTTTATAGTATTTCTTGGTTTGATTGCTAGGTCTAGCAATTCGTGATCTTTACAGTGCCTTCATTAAACTGTTATTTGGTCTCAACAGCTCAGAAAATCTCTCTGCATTGTCCGTAGCAAATTTTTCTGTGAAAGGACTCTGAAGAAGACTTAGAACTCTGATCATTCAGCAAACTAAGCAAAAAAACCCAAAGAAACAAACAAGAAAAAAACCCCAAAATACCTAGACAGTTTTCCTTTTATGGTGCCAAAGAAGCACAATTCTATCTGGACATTTTCACACTGTACTGTAGATATTTCCCTGGTTTGTTTGGTTTTTTTTTATATAGCTTTAAGATTTCCTGCTAATGCACCATGGATTAAAATTAAATGTTCAAGACCTAGCAAAGTGAACTCAACTTCTTAAGCATCATTGATTATTAACTTCATTCTTGCCTTGCTGAAATAGTTTCTCTTTTCGGTCCTGAGAGGTTTGCAGATGGAGGAGGACTGAGCCCTGATCATAAAGAAATGAATTCGAAGGAAGTGTAGCAAGTGGTGTCTTAATCAGGTTCACATTTAAGACATCCTTTACTCTTATGGAAATGAAAAAAATTGTGGTTCTGTTTGTATAAATGAGAAGTATGACATATGTACAACAAATCTTAGGAATCCCACAAGCTGGACTTGTGCAGCAGGTACATCCTGTTCCCAGCATGCCAGAATAATGGCAGGTTTCCTGAAAAATGATGCAGAAGCCTCTAGCACAACCTCTGGTATGCATATCTAGTCACAGTGGCTCCACAGTTACTCCTTCAGTTGGGTCAGGGATATCTGTCCCGTTTCACTGTTTAAACTTTGAAGTTATGACGTGGCTTCTGTAAAGCTGACATCAAAGCTGAAATAGTGGCAAAGTCTGAAGCTGGATGATCTCTTTGGAAACTATCAGTTTCCAGAAAATGGATGAGAAAGTAGTAGGGATCTGCAGATCACCAGTTCACAGAAGTACTGCTACCTATTTTCTAGAATTCCAACTATGAGTGCTGTCATTGCATATAGTTGGTCCCAAATCTGCAAGCACATTTTTTAGTGTTGTGACATGAAAGTATTACAAATATAAGTGAGATGGAAATAAATAATATGCTCAATATAAAACAAGTAATCAATAAAACAGAAAGAAAAACGTATCAGGGCATTACTTTCATCAGCAAATGCTAGCTGCAAGGGATATCAATTTATTATAATGAGACAACACCACCTGAAGCAAGAGACCTGATTCTCATTTAGCCCGAGAACTTTTCCACTGCACTAACAGTGTAAATCAACTTACATATTGTGTTAAATTTGCTTTTGCAGTTGTAGAACTGCAAAATGGGCTTTTGTATGTATTGTTGTATATTTGTATAAATTGTTGGATTCTCTCTCTCCACTTGCTGCTTTCCAACACATTTGCTACTGAGATGAGAATGGTCCTGCAGGACACACTCAGTATCTGTATAACAGCCTCATTGTGCTCTGTTTCTTCTGCAATGATTGTTTCAGCTTGACGTTTGGTCCAAAACAATAACTGTCTAAAGGGAGGCCTCTCTTGAGTGTCATTTATGGAGGTCAAGAAAATTAAACATATTGTTTTCTCAGCTAGTGGAATGCACATGGAATTTTACAAACAAGTACAATGTGTATGGTTAGAAGATACACATTTAAACACTATCCTTCCTCAAATTCCGAGCTGCTATAAATGCACTATAGCCCTAATGTGCTGTTTTTTGTTGTGTTGTTGTTTTTTTTTAAACCAAGTAACAGCAGCATGAGTTTTTATGTATAAATTCAAATTTTCATTCAGCAAATGCCATCTTCCTACCTTTAGCAACATCATATTTTAAAAATGGTCATTAAGACTAGTCCCAAGGGTAATTGTCAACTATTTCTGTAAAAAAATTCCTTCCGACTTGATAGCTTTTCCTGTTGTCTTCTTTCATCCATGGTTAGCTTGGTACCACATTCCACTTGTTCAGAAAACCAAGCCAAAGCAATTAGGAATTGGTTCAGGGAAAGGCTGCACTATTTCTGTAGTTTACCTTAAATTCTTAATTACTTTGTGTTTCAAAAATCAGCCTAAGGTTGACATGAGAGTATTAAGGTCCTACAGAATCTTCCTGAAGAGTAAGACATACTTTTTTTTTTTTTTTTTAGAGGAGGAAAGAATTGCCAAAATCTCTCCCAGACTTTATTATACTGATACCACCTTTTCCTCTCTGTTTTGCTTTTATTGATAGAGCTCAGGATCTTTTTAAGATTTGTTGCAATTTGTTTTGCAAAATCTAAGTCATATTGGTCAACTTCTGGCATCCCTTATTTTATTACTATATCTTCTAGCTTTTATGGCCCATAATTTCCTTCCTCCATTTTCTATAGCACTGTTTACTCCAAATATTCTCTATATGGTGCTATGAATTGAGCATAAGATTGCATATTTTTCATGCCTTGTGCAAAGGATTTTTGAAATCACAGAATTTAACACGTTTATTTAAAGCCAGTATTAAAGGTTAGCAAATATGGATATTTATCAGTGTATCTGCACAAAGCACAGTGCATACCAGTTGGTGTCAAAGTAGTAATTAAATACAGCGCAAAAGCAAATCAGGTCCTCCAAATGTTAATCTCATTATCACCTTCTCAGCACTGCTTGCCAGAAAGTTAACAGCCGTTAAAGCTTTGCTGCTCATCCAATCAGAATATTAAATTAATCGGTATGGCCTGACACGAATATTGCCAGTGGTGTTAATCCTTTGCTTTGTACATAGCAAATGGGGAAAATAAGCAAGTGTCTATGAAGCTCGATGCATTCCTATTAATATTTCAAACGTGCATCCCGGTTTGGAATGTTTTATGTCATGGTGTGCAACGAAAAGTTTCTCAGAGACTGGAAAATGCATCTCATGTCTGGTTCCCAAGCTTTTCCCCTCGCCTGTGCTCTCCTAACACTGGTCATAGTTTGTCTCTGTTTTTTTCTACCTGTGCTGTAATATGATTTCCTGGGAAATTTTTAACCAATGTGCCAACAGCCTATGAAATCATATATGATCAGAAACATGTATCCAGACAGCATTCAACAGGCCTCTGTTGTAAGGAGCCATCTGAATCACAATCTAAAGATTGCTCCTTTAAATGCTTTTCAGGCATCACAATAGCTATATAATTTTGTTGGGGTTTTGGGAGGGTGGGGGTTGGGATTTGTTTGTTTGTTTTGTTTGGGTTTTTTGGGGTTTGGTTTAGTTTGTTTGTTTGTTTTTTGCAGATAAATGTGTGAAAACAGTGTCTGAAAGAATTCTCCTGTGTCGTAAATCTTGGCTAATGAAAGACATCATGTTCTCAGAGACTTGGATACTGTTCTGCAGAGGCCTTTGCCCTGCCTTTGTGATGATAGTTGCAGCTAAGCCATGATCCTGTCAGAATTAATCATAGATAATAAAAAATATGAAATGTACATAATTCCACCTTTCATGTGGATGCTTCTACCTATAAATAATGCACATCTCTCTAAGGAGCATGTTTACAGCCTTCCACAGCTGTGTGGGGACATCCAGATGCACATATGTGTGTGGGTGGTGGCATATACATGTATAACCCTGTGTACAGAGCTACCTAAATATTTTTGTATATGCATACATAGATATACACAGAATATACATACATGCATACAGTCATGCTGCAAGAAGAATAAATATTCATTGCTCATTTTAATAATTCATCATAATAAATATTTATATAACATACACAATGATGTGTTGTGGTATAAATGTTTCAGTGGCATGAGTTGGGGCTGAATACATTATTTATGAGTGACAAAGCCACAAGTAAGTCATACAGGTCAGCAATAAAATCTTTCCACTTGACTTTCATGAATTTCTCACAAATTATCAATGTTGGTTTACTTTTCAATTGTGTGAAACTGTTTTAAAAATATTATTTGTTATTTTCCTTTGTTAACGCCCTTCCTCCTACCCAGAAAAAATCTGAATGATTGCAAATGCATACATAAATATAACACTTTATATTATCTGTATTGTGATGAAATTAAACTCATTTGTCATTCATTAACAGGAAGTAAAGACAGCAGTGAAACAAAGACATTATTACACTCTATAGAATCTTGAGAGATTATATAGAATTTTGAAAGTAGACCTTGTGGTTCTGATAAAAACAGAGGAAAGAACAGAGCCTGATGCAGAGCAAAATATAACATAATAAATTTTCCAGGACTCAAGAGTTACATATTTTGCATTTTTGTTAGGTGCAAATGCTGAAAAAGCTCCATATGGAACAATCTCTTCTTTGGTAGTAGGATTTTCTTTTTTCTTACTTGACAGACAGGTGTCTGAATTTGTTCAGAGGTGTGGAATATTCAAGTCAGTCTTAGAGGAGATGGATTAGTGGCAGGAAAAAGATGAGACAGTCAAAGGTAACTTGATAAATTGAAGAAGCATGAAATAGGTTTTATTTATAACATGCTTCATCAATTTATCATATAACTACACAATTTATCTCACTGCTATAGCCATTATTTGTGTAATCCTGTGTATGTGTTTGCATGTTTTAACCTCTGTTTTTTAACTCGTTTGGGTAGGAGGTTCATTTGTTCAGGTCTGTAAGATACAGAAAAATACACACAAAGCATCTTTTTCTATATCATATAATGCTGTGGTGATGGCAAGAAATGTCTGGTGTTAATATGGATAATTCTGGATAAAAAGGCATACTTGTCAAATAATGCTCAACTTAGGCAAATAGGCAAGTACAATTTTGGAGAATACGAGTATGTGTGGATAGCTTCCATACAGATCTTACGATGATCTGAAAAAAATGTTACTCTAGATTAGAATAGCGTGGTCCTGCAAGCTTCTCTGTGAATAATGCCTCTGCATGCTTTAATATGTGTGTACATATACACACACACACAGAAACTTTTTTTTTAATAACTTTTGGTAATATTACATGAACTTTTACATTTGTTGTTTGGAGGAAGGGAAGGAGAAAGCACTGAGCAAGCTAATATTTTTCCTCTACCACATTAGCAAGCTACTGCTGATGCCAATATCTTGCATCCCCTTGCAACATAATACCAGTATCTCTTCTTCCAAGCCCCTAAGCCTAACTGTGCATATTTTCATTAATTATAATTTGGAGGAGATGGAGAGTTTCTTTGAGGTGACAGACAAACAGCAGGGTATCATGAATATGTATTGCGTGTCTGAGAAAATAAATTAACAGGGGCCATCCACTCTGGTGACCCACTTAGGCTGTCATTGATGAGTGTGACAGGAAGGTTCTGTAAGAACTGAATTTGCATGACAGACTTTTCTCCTGATCAACTAATTTACCCTATGCATTTAGATTATTTTAAGCACTACACAGCAGTCCGATAATTAATCACTAAATCACCAATAGTGACATTAAGGTACAAGCAATACATTATTGTTGATTACCACTTAAAACTCTATCTTTCAGGCTTCAGCTCGGAATTTGGTTTAATCTTAAACTGAGTAATGAAATATATCTGATATGTTGATAAAGTTAGGAGTTTAAGAAAAGACGTTGATATACTATAAATAAATGCATTGTGTTGTTCTTTAAGACAAATATGCACAAGTGATGGAAATCCTCATGGTACTTGGTTGCCTCCAGTTATTAGGTTATTATATTAAAAAGAAGTTTCATTAAGCTTAAGTGTCTGAAATTCCTAGAGCAAAATTTTTTGTGTGAATGCACATACATCTGTATGCAGATAAACATATAAATAGTTGAAAGAAATCACCTTTTCTATGGTTCAGAAACCTTCACACAAAAGTGCATTTTCAGCCAAATAAATATAAACATCAAAAGAATATAAATAAATAAATATTGCATTAGAATAATGAGTCTCTAAAAACATAACATTGCGATATGTGCTTATTTTATGCAAAAGAAAAGAATCATAGATAGCACCTTCCTGTGTTGTAGATTTTTACAGATTCAGATTAGCTTGATTCAATACCTTTAGCAACTTGAGTCTCTTTGTTGTTTTTATAGTGAGCTGTGTTTAGCCTTAAAATTATGCTATGAAGGCCAGATATAAACTGTCACATATTTCAACAAAGACATCAATGAATACATGTGAAAAAGTAAAGTAAAAAAAGGCACCTCTTCTCTTAACTCAAAAATGAAGAATATTATTTTTTTTTTCCTAGCTAACATACAAAAATTCCTCTCCTCTAAAAACTCATCAGGGACCTACAATCCTTTTAATCACACAGGGAATGCACACAAAAAGCCTATAAAACTTTATTTTGAAAACTGGTGGAAAACTCAGGGTTTGCATGTTTTTGACCGCTTTTTTGCCTGACACACATCAGGCCTGGAAGGCTTGTTTATCCTGAGGTGCAGCTGGCAAATAGCTTGTTTACAACACCCTCACAGGGACCAGAATGCATCATTCCATGCACGTGTCCTGGGCATCTTTTGGAAACATCCACCTGTTGGGATGTGAGGGACTGGGAAAACCATAATCCATTGGGTAGCCAATAGGTATAATTAATTCATTTTCTCTGGGTTTTCCTGTACATTTGCTGAAGAGTATTGAACAGGACTGAGAAAGTCCCAGGAAGCAAAGTTCTGCAAACAGTATTTTTTACAAATCCCCCTTGACTCTATTACTTAGCAATATGCTGTATGCTGAGCTACATTTGGACCTTAAAGACAAATTTTAGTTCCCAGCCAGCAGCTATGTCTAAGTGACTAGAGGAGCATAATAAGAGGTGAGACCACTCAAGTCATCGTCTGATGTACTCTGGAAACTTAGAAAAATGTGTTGGGTAATTTTGTTCTGAAATGGTGGAAGGACAGCTATTCCTAATGCACTCTGCAGGCAACAAAAGTTTTCCCAGAAGTCTCTTAAAATCTATGTTTAATAAATAAAGCAGTAGCATTTTTGTGCTAACAGCAGAAAACATGGAAAGTTGTATGTCCTAGGAAAATGGGCCAGGCACATCAGGCTCTCCACAGTATGAAGCCCATACTCTGGGCCACAGAAATGTGCACACAAATAGTAATCAGAAAGTTTGCTGAGGTTAAAGGGCATTCTTTACCTGCACTCAGTTTTCGAAAGTGATTTACCTCAATGAATTTCAGTAAGGCAAAATGCTGCTATTGCCTGTAACTAATTTTTATATGTTTAGAGAAAATTACTATTTGCTAAAGCCCAAATTATACCTATTGTCCTGAAGTATCAGTGAAGTCCAAGGGTGCTTCATCCCAAGTTCAGATAAAAGCTGGTTTTCATCATATACATATCTACGAAGATTAGGGACTGCAAAACAGAAGCAGGTTTTCCAGGCAATGCCAGAAACTAAAGACAGAAAATATGTGATACTTAGCCCGGTCTCATCAGATGTACACTGGACCAAGAGCAACTCAAAATTCATCTTTGAATAAACTGAAGTTTGTGTTCTCAGAAAGTACTTTTTCACATCACGTATGTTACTGTGCCAACAACAAAAGTTTGAGATATCTTGCAAAAACCATTCAAGATTCATTTCACAGGAGGGACTAGTTTTTTGACACCCTTCTCCCTTTTCATCACAGTCATGTGCAGGCTCCAGGGCAATGATGGCACTTTCAGTCCCACTTTGGGTTGGAAAAGGCCTTTAGGATGCTAAAGTCCAACTGTTAACCTAGCACTGCCAGGTCCACCATTTTATACTATATAGTAGTATATTAGTTGAAAGAAAAAAATTCCACATATCTTTGAAAGAAGGATAGAAAAAGGAATTCCCTGAAAACCTGCTTTACTTAGATAAAATGCAGATACTGATATTGGTTAGAGGTTTGGAATGCTAGCATAAATCCTCCTATTTTAGTGGGATTAGTGGGCAGAGTCCTCATGTAATTCAAGAAATTTAATATGTACAGTCCACTGGGTTTCAAAGTGAGGAAACGGGATGTGAGTCATCTTTAGAGAAGAGTGGTTTGTGAGCAGAGATATAAGAAAAGAGCATGTAGTATGAGATAAAAGCAAGGAAGTGCTTTCATAATTTTTCTTTTTTTTTTTTTCTGTCTTTATGTTACTTGATGCCTCAAAATTAGTCTGTTCCTGAAAGGATATTAATTTTGACCAAGTAATTTGGAACAATGTCATCTTGGTAGAACATGCATTTTAATAATTCTGTTCAGATATATGTTTCTTGATTTACATAGTTCTTTGAGGGTTGTCTGAATTTTCAAGACTCACTTAGAAGGAAAAGAGTCATAGCCAGTAAACAACTTACTGAAATTCTTTCTCAGCTAACTTATGTGGGTACAAAATCTCTTTGTAACCATCAGTTCTCATATTTAGGATGTTTAAAAAACCATACACACACCCTAAAATGCTTTCTGCTCGTGAACATTCATTTACAATCAATGGAAACAGTGGATTTTTTACACTAAATTTTTCTACAAGAAAAGTAACTTTTCCACTTTCCAAACATTAGTATTGTACAAAATGCAAGTGAAAAGACTGACCTGAATGCTTAACTTAATCGTGTGAGTAGTCCTGTTCAGTATATGCGTGTGTGGTTGCAGAATAGAAGCCTAAAAGACCAAACCTAGTCCCTGTGGATTTTGAAAAGGTTTTACCAATTGTTTCAGTAGGAGCTGGATCATGACATTACATATCAATGAGAATGGATGGTTTGGAGACATGATTGCTTTCAGAACAACTGTTTTGTACACTGCCAATTTGTCCAGCTCCCTAAGGTCTCTTACTGAGTCCCATGATTCCCTGTCTTCACTGGGAAATATCTATACTGTTTCAGCCTTAAAAGAAGTGGGGAAATTAGCCATTTAGCTTGAGAAGCAAGGAGTTATTTCATTATTCTTAACAAAAGAATAAGTTTTGAAATGCTTGAGAGTAACAATATTAAATAAGAATAGAACAAAACACAGATTCATTTACATTTGACACAAAATGTCCTGAAATAGGAGGGACAACTCCCTCCTCAAAGTATTATTTAATATTTAGTAAACAGTGATATTTAAAGGACAGTTTGTAAGAGAAGAGAGAAAATAGCATTTAATGAAATACAGCAGTCCATTTATTTAGAATAAGAAAACAAACCAAAACAAAAAACTACAACAAAGGATGACCACGTATAACCATATTAAAGTAGGACCACGTTTTAGTTTTCAGACTGTTACAGTTTAACGATGGGCCAGCAATAACACCAAGACACAGACAAAAAATATAGATTCCAAGCCTTCCTTTTGCCATGTCTTTCAGATATTTTTTGGGTGCTTATAGCTTGTTTTGCTGCCTAAAGTCAGGTCACATTTCATTTCAAGATGCATTCATTTGCTTCCCTAAGTCCTTTGCCATTTATGTTATCAGAGCAATAACAATGATAAGGTTGCAGATAATTAATTCAGAGGAAATCACTGCTTTCTTGTGGAAAATATGAGGTCATGGAAGGGCTGTGAAGATGCTTAGGGAAAAGACTGAGGAACAATCTGGAATCTTTTCTGAAGATGGCCCATTAAGGGAAAACCTAACTGGGATTTTCCATCCTCATAAAATATGCAGTAGATTCATTCTTAATGAATCATGGAGACACAGATTACTACTACACATCCAAAACCAGCCATCAACCTCCTGACACCCTTTGCTTCTTTAGGGGGTCATAGCAGGGGTCATTCCTTCCCCTGCAACTACCATAATGGAAGCTTCCACTTTTTCTGCTTGGGAAAATGTGGGTTTTCCCTCCTCTACGTTTAAAGGTATCTCCTCTCTTCCCCCACCCCTGCACACAGGGGTGTGTGTCCTCAGTCTCCTTTTCCTCATGCTGTCACCATCCTCCACCATCCTTCCTGCTTGCTGTCCTCTTCCTGCTCCTGCTCCTGCTCCTGCAAGCAAATCCCTCCTCTGGGCAGCAACCCTGGATTCCTCTCTCACTATTTAGCAGCAAGGCACTGCCACCTGCAGAGAGCAGCTTTGACAGTGACAACTGCACAGGAAATGGGAAACAGTAAAATCTGACTGCTGAAGGAGCAGCAGCTATGTAGGTTTTGGAGGTCTGTGTTTTGAATTAGGAATCAGTTCTACTACAGTTTCCTAAATCCACAATTATTTAATAAAAGGTAAAAGAAAGGGTGCCTGCTTTGATGTTTAAACACGATGTGGGAGTGGTACTTCCCTTGAGATACAAATTTAAGTTTTACTATATTAAAATTATGAAGCTAAGCCAAAGCCTGACCAGGCCATGAATTATTCAGTGGACATTTAGTTTGCCATCCAGTCTGAACAGATTTATCACTTGTTTGTGTTCTGCTGTCTATTGCACCATCTATGACTGATTTAATGTTTAAACGTCTTCAGAGGCACTGAAAAAGTGGGTTTAGATTCTGTTTTTAGCTACTTTAAGTCATACCCAGACATGTGCTGCTCTGTTGCTTGCAAGAAACACTTCAATTTGAAGAAATTTTTTTCTTCTGACCTTTTTTTGACAATTGGCAACTAAAGGAGAATTCAACTTTGGAGCCTGGAAATCTGTATTGATAAATTAAATGTGCTCTCTGGAGCCAACAGCCTGGTATGTCCTATTCACACTAATAAAATTTCTTGGCCTTCAGAGTAAGATAGTTGTATTCATGTTTAATATTGAGAAGATCCCTGGACAGTGCTGACTTCTGAACTGTACCCAAGCATTGTTTCGGAAAGTGTTCATTATCCTGGGCCAAGTCTGTGCCAGAGCTGTTCTAAAAACAGAAGTTTAGACAGTGGAGTTATAGTCTTGGAAGGGTCTATTGGTGATTTTTACTCTACTTGATGCTGCCTTTTATCATTTAACAGAAGCAAAACCTGGATGCCTCAGAGGTATTTGTTTCAGACTGATTCATTTCCTCTCTGGTGATACAAAGCTCTTCTCAAGATCAGGTTTTTCTGCTTGAATGTGCAGACAACTCAGCATCTTCTTTTCCACTGTGGCTTCTCTCTACGAGTGCTTGGGTTTTCACTGTGAGACAGAAAACACATCCCCTGTCAACGTCTCTCAAAGAAAAATAACCACTCCCTCCCCTTCCATCCTGCACTTTTGAAGATTCTGTTCATCACAGATGCCAAATACTGCAAACTGAGAGTTTGCTTAACTGCATGAACACCTTGTCAGTTGTACTGTGTACAACTCCTTTGCCATGTCATGGCCTAGACATGGACTTGTGTCTGAACCTTCATCAACCATATCTCTTGAGAACTGATTAGGTACATCTGGATATGGAAGTGTTTGTTGGGGAGGTAGGAGAGCAGATATAACCAGTGATGGACAATGAATGGACAGGGTAAGCATCAAAATGACAGCCCTGAGAAGAAGCCAGCTGTGTCTCTTCTCTTCCAACCACTGGGTATCACAGTAGAACACCTGTGGAGGGAAAAGAAGACAATTTGTGAGGTCTTAAACCACAGACTTCATCAACTAAGCTTAGAGAAATTTCAAAGCAAATAAACAGACCTTGGTGTTTGGCGTATTTATGAAAAACCAACATGTGCCAAAATTTACAGTTCTCTTTCACTGTCTCTGAATTCCTAAGAGGTATTGAAAACCATTTCATCTAGTTGAACTATTGCTCTAACTCAATTCAGTCTAAATTAATCTTCACCTATGTCTTGCTTGTGAAATCTAGAGAAGTCCCCAGGTTAACACTCTTCTTGTTTCTACTGACCTTAAGCCTGACAGCTAGATTCATGAACAGAAACATTCCTAAAATGTAAACACATGGATCTACAAGCTTTAGACTGTGTCTGTAATGGAATGAGGAACTTACTCCAGCAGCCAAGCTAGCCCTGTGTGTCTCTCAAATGCGATTTCAGGAGAAGGTGCATCTCTGCAGATTTAGGAAATGTAGTTAGTTATGCAACTGTCATTGAAGGAGAAAAGAAAATATTTATAAAATAAGATTTAAATTTAAAGAAAGAAAACCTTGAGAGCTGAAAAAAAAAAAAAAAAAAAAAAAAAAAAAAAAAAAAGCAGAGTTATACGTAGTATTTGTACTGCCCTATGGGAACTCTGCTATATGTGACATGCACCATATTTTTCTCTCAGTCTCATTCCAGACAAGTGAAGGCTGAAGCAGTGTACAAATGCATACCTGGCAGGAGGCCAGGGCAGAGTCATTAACAGTGTTCTGGAAAAAGAAGTGTCATGTAATGTCTGATCAGGAATTACGCAGCTACTGAAGATAAGAATTTCCCTTTAAAAATCATGAGAAATGACTACAGAGTACCAGAAGCTGGTGACCTAACCTGTCCATCAGCAGCAAAGAGACAAAACACAGTCTGCTGCTCTCATTGCTGCTGCTGCACTATCTCGTAAGTCCTCCATCCTGTATAACCATCATGTTGTGGTTCAGCTCATACACATTCAAGTAGCCTGGCTCATCCAAGCAGCCATTTGACATGACATGTTCCTTTACAGGTGCACTGCTATAAATCAGGAGCAAGTCCACCGAGGCTGGAGGGCTAGTATCAATTTAAAAGCAACATAAGCAAAAAGAGGCTCAGACAAGAGTAAAAACTTTGGCCAGCTTTTTAAGTTGATACCAATTGACAGATCTATGGAGTAGATTATAAACCATTCAAGGCAGGGAAACTCCTTTTTTTTTTTCCAGTATTCCATGTACTGAGACTGGAGCCTCAAGAGTATGAATAATTATATGTCTATTATAAGGAACATTTTTATTTTTAAACATGAAAACCAACATTGTCAGCAAAGCATAAATACATCTTTTGAGAAAGATGGTTCACCCACCCAATCATTAGTCATGACAGAGGGGAAAAGGTCAATTCATAGAACTATGCTGAATACATATCATCAAACCCACTATATCCAATATAGCACTGGCATACAACAATTGTATTTTCTTCCACTCTTTTCTCTTTCATATTCAGTGTTTTAGGGCTTTTAATCTCAGAGTTTCACTGCTATCTGTCTTTGTGTGTAGATGGCACAGGGACTTTCCATATGCTTGGGATAACTTAAATAAACTCTTCAGCCATTTGAAATGTGGGTGTTACTGTTTAAGGGGGAAAAAAGATGAGGGGAAATGGCAGATGTTTTTAGTCAGCAGTGTGTACCCATGATTTTAATAAAGATTTTTTATATATAAATAGTGCTTGTAAGGCTAAATATTTTTCATGTGGTATTCAGCTGTAGCTTTGTTGTTTTTTTCAGAATGAAATTCAGCTGGAAAAAATATATGATACAGTATTAATATATGTGTATATGTGTCTTTATGGTTCTGTAAAAGTATACAGTTCTTTAAAATGAAAATAAAACCAGAGTAGAAATTAAATAACATTAACATATTAGAAACTTGAACTCTCTGGGTGTCTAAGCAACCATGTTTACAAATACCCTTACAGAATCCATATGGTTCCAGCAGTCAGATCAAACCCCTAAGTTTGTGACAGAAATTTAGATTCTATGTAGTTCATATATAACCATAATGTCAGTCCCACTCAGACTTCACATAATCAGTGTGTGCATTTAAATGTATATCTTGAGAACTGTTCTTTTTTACAAGACAACTGAATATAGTCACAAAAATCGGGGTAGATTCACAGTTTACAGTTTACTGGCAATATGTGGCTTTCCTGAGCTCTAAATATATGTTACCTAAAAATGGGTCCAAGCACTAAAAAACTGAGCGTCTTTGAACTAAGACTCAGAGAAATCAACAGGTCTTTTCTTATTTTATTAATTCCTCAAACTTTATAACATGCTCAAAGATCTTGCCTTAGCAGAATCAATGAGCACGGACTAAACGAAGACCACCTTTCTTTAGCAGAACATTTTGTTTACATTTAATGTAAAACACATAAGTGCATTGCTTAAGTAAAACCTCATTAGCTTCCAACTGTACATGGAGAATCATGACACCTTGCAAGAAGCAGGTATGCACAAGACACACTGGAGATCACTGAGAACAGAGGCATGGCTTAAAATGGAGAAGACAAGGTTTCATCTCCAGGCTCCGAGTATTGCTCTAAAAGGAATCTTCTCTCACTCTAGGCAAGTCGCCAAGTGTTTCCCCAGTACTACACCCATGCTAATATACTTTGGGTGGGGTTCGTGTCTTTTTTTGTGCATCCTTCACCATGTGCTGCCCTCTGAGTATTTCTGTGGCTGCAAGTCCTGATTACTTGCCTTGCACCAGAGCTAGTAAACATGTGATTACACAGTGAGCCAAAGAAGGGACTTGACCTCATGAAAAATTGACCATTTTTCTTTATTGGTCAAATTTTCTAGCTGGGCAAGGTTTCTGAGTTGTTTTTCCACACAGCCGAGCTAACTTCAAACTAGACAAAAGTGAGTTGTTAGGAACACACAGGCAGCAAAGGGGGAGGTCTGAACTACCCTTCCACATCCTCTGCTGTGAAAGTCAGCCCCCAGACTTTCAGCACAGTATGTTAGCTCTGGTGCAGCATGTGGTTAAAACTGTTTCTGGACCAAAAATTTAGATGCAGACGCCTACATTGGCGTCTTTTCCCATCATATTTCCAATTCCAATATTAGCATGGGAAGATTGAGCCCAGTTCTGCCTGTACCTGCTAATGTACACCTACACATAACTTCTGTGCATCTGCTCTTTGTCTGGTAACTTGGGGAAAACTGTATTACCTTATATGACAGGGAAACATATTCTGAGGAAAAATGCTTTCACAGCTTGTGAGGCTTTCAAGCACTGAAGTAAGATGTATCAGTAAAGCATCTTAAAAAACTACACCAAAACCATGCATAATCATTCCCAAGTAGAAAATGATTAAGATGCTGAGAATGGAATAGTCATATTTTAGTATCCTGCTTTGCTCGTAGACCATGTGTATTTTAAAGTGGTTCCTTTAGGCATGGGTCTCTGTCTTATTTCCATACTGTGAGCCAGTTTTAATTTTTCATCAGAGAATAATGTACAATTATTGAATACACACATAGACAGAAAGACTTAGGGAAACTGATCTTTCAAGAGTTTTGTTTAGCAACATGATTTAACATGAGTTTATTTTAAGCTTGCTTATACCATGCATGGTCTGTAATAAAGATTGCTAAGGATTCCTAGTCTAAATAAAATTCAAACACAAAATGAAGAATACATGCTACTATTATTTTTACTCAATCTGTGGATTGCTGCAACCAATACACCACTAATGGTTCTGATTCACATTGAGAGTATTGAATGGACCTTTATTCTCCAACCTTACTAATTTTTTTCAATATTTATTTAAATAATTTTAGATGAGCTTTTATATATCTTGAGCAACTTTTTACCAAAACACCACATTTAGCAGAGGGATCAAATGTCATTTTTTTTTTTCATTTACAAATGTGATATGGTTTCTGTTTAGAAAAGAAAACACATTGAAGTAATTATTGGAACCAGATTTCCCCAGTGCTTTTTAAATAAACTGTATGAGAGACTTTGATCTAGTTAGCTGACTGATATCACAGTTTCATGCACGTGTCCTTCCCAATTCTATTGAAAGCCTATTACCATTTCAGATCATGTGTTGTACTGCTAATGGGTGTAGTTGCTAGAAGTTTAGGCCAATAGAAAAGGGTCTGTGAGCTAAAAAGAAAGCTGTGTATATATATAAATACATATATATATGAAATATTTTGTACTATTTCAACTCATAAAACCAAAAAGGAATTGTTTTCCTTCCCTTTTTGTGTAGCCTCTGCATAGAACTATTGTGAGTGAGGATCCTTTAAAGAGTATCATAATTTTGAGTACAAGCTTTTGGAATCTGTCCAACATTTCAGCCCCCAAATTACTTGCTTCAGGCTGTGGTTGAATGGTGATCACCAGCTGATGTGTGTGTTACTTCTGTGTTCATGGAAGGTTGGTGCAACATTTAGCCTGGTGATTTATCATTTCTGCATGATATCATGTCATGAAACACTCACCAACCTCCTGAATAGAGTCAGAACAACATCTACCATAATGAAGTACAGTTCCAGTGGGCACCAAATTACATCTTAGATATTTTATTACTTGTACTTTATCAAGCAAATGTAAAATTGTATCGGGGATACTGTCAGACACTGTAGTTCAGATGTCTGCTGTTCTATCAGAGCTCTCAGTAGGTCTCTAATGAATATTTCTTTATGTGTGTTTCTGACTGATAATCAAACTAAGAACAAGTCCTAAGTGGGTTTTCCAGTGCACATCAAAGTGCCAATATTACACTGGCAGATATCCCAAACAGTGTTAAATTAAAAGTACAAACATAACAGACTTTGTTTTATGATTTTTTTGTTTTGAATCAAGTCAGTTATGCTTTTTGAGTTTTTATATGTGCATGGAGTACAAACAAGCACTTGTGCATAAAGCTACACAGAGCCCTAGATTTAAAAAGATGACACTGGAGGGATATGTTGCACCTAATGATGGAGCAGGGTATGTAGAACAGTGACCATGGGTCTGAATCTCTGTAGGTTCACACCAAAACAAACAGAAATGTCTTGAGTAGAAATCATGGCAATGAGGTGAAGGATCATATAATCACCAATCATATAGTGTAATAAATCCTAGTATTTGGGACTTAAGTCTCCATATTGTTCATATTCTGGAAATTTTAATGCTATTAAGATTTAGATCTGGCTTGCAGGCAAAAGACACCTCTTTGTTAAGTGTCCCCAGCACCAAAGCCAATAGAAGCTACATCAACACACAAACATGGAGAGGAGTTAGCCAGTTTCCACATACATGATTCAAGTAATTCCCTTTAGGTTGTAATGGAAATTAGGTAACTGATACAAGAAAAATCCACCAGATATATTCTCACAGGTTACCATGAATAAGATAATCAGAATCCAAGGAAGCAGAAGATGGGTATACAGCAAGACAGAATACTCCTTAATTAGTGCAAGAAATGTGATCAAGATACGCCTGTGGTACACAGTGGCATATATACAGGAGGTAATAGCCTTACATATTTTATATATGTTAGTCCAGAATCTGATCTTTACTGCATAAAGTGCAACTGGACCATTGCATATGGGTTTAGTTCCTTTAACTTGATTTTCTTCCAGTATAACAATTTACAGTCCAACGGATCTCATTTACTCAGAAGAATCAATGAAAGATTTTTCAGTTTATTAAAATTACTTTTCTGCAGTGTGTAGAGGCCAGTCTGCTCTGAATCAAAATATATGAGGGAAAAAAATATTAATCTAAGAGAGTCTGAAGAAGGATCCAGCCAGCATAAACAGTTAGACAGTGTTATGGTGAAGGTGTTCCATAGGTAAAGAGATTTTTGGTAAAAAAAATTTCAACAAGCTGTGCACACTCACAGGCCTACATTATCCATACACTGAAGACAGTTAATTATCATGGAGAATAACATTTGATAATGTTATACAGAGTACAGTTGTAATAAAACAGGTGAAGATCCAATATAACACAATACAACAGAAATCATTCAACAGTGCAATTGGATCTTTAAAATGGGCTGCTTTTAACTTCTAATTACTCTGATGTACAGTCTGCTTCCTGTTACAGTTCTTTTATTTTCTGCAAAGAATATTCCATATTTTACAGAGTTTATACATCACTTTCCTAAAACTCTCTGTATAACACTTACATAACAAAATAAGAACAGATAGTTAGAAAAGGGGAGATATGCATGACTGCTAGTGATATTGGAACTAGAAGCATTGTAAGAACGGGTTAGGTATAAAAGCAGGATGTCTACAGACTCCTTCATTTTACACAGATCCATCTTCCAGCATCTTTATGGACTTTTGCCATAGACTGTCTCCTCATCCCACCACTTTCCCTCTACCCCCCTGCCACTGAGTCATTTTGTCTGGGGCAGCCAGAGGTAATGTCAGCTGTATGATTTGTCTGCATGCTGCTGGCCCTTGTGAGCCTTAAAATGCTTGGTCTGTTGGAGCTTAAGTGAACTCCTGACCTTGTTCAAAGAGAGATCCAGAGAATTGTCATTATATCCTCCCATCCTGAACTAGGTGGGATTAATACACTGAAACAATGAATTTAAAAAGCTGTTTTTCAAGGCTAAATCATGCCTCAAGCAAAATACAAGAAGAAATAGATACAGAATGAAGAATACGTACTGTCTTGATTTCAGAGCAGAACTGAAAGTTTCATTTAGTTCTCAAGACATTTTTCCTCTTCCTGTAAATTATCTTTTCCTGCCATGGCTGGAGGCAAGATACTACATAAGGTAGAGTATTCACCTGGTAAATTTGAGCATTCTTAATTTTACATGCCTGACTTCAGATGAAAGTGTTTTCTTAGAAACATTGTTTGCTAGACTTCCTAGACATGGATTATGTTTCAAACACATTAAAAACCACAATAACGTTGAAAAGGAGCAGGAATTAAGAAGTGTATTAAACGTGTTAAAGATGCTGGAAATCTTGAGTGCACTTTCTACTTCTATATTTGTACATAAATTTTTGATCCTAATAGTGAAAGTCAGAGAAAGATCCCACAGTTTTAGACTGTTGCATATGCTAAGGCAACCAATGTCTTGGTGTTCAGAAGGTGTCTTAACAGCCTCAAGGAGATGTATAACTTTGACTGGCAGCTCCTCACTTCTGCTTCATATAAGTATTTCTTGAAGAGCAGATATCTAATTGTTGTCAAATCCACTGTGCAATTTATAGTATCTGATCTTATGATTACAGACAGGTGCACTTAAAACAGAATACAGAAAATCTTTCTTATTCGATTTCACTGATGTGATAATCAAGACTGAGTTTCTACTAATGCCATGCACTCTGCAGCCTTGAACTTTTTTTGTCTGTGCCATCAATGGCCAGTTCTTCTCTCTCTGCAAACCAAACCAAGAAGCTAGTACTGGGATTGAAAGTGCATTGCCATTATCTTCAGAAATAGCGGACTGAGAGGAGAAAGTAAATAATTAAACATGTAACTGTTGAAAGTGTGTCCTGGTAGGAAGCTGAAGAACTTCAAAGCTGATTCATCATCATAAAATGAAATCCAAGCCTGATAGATAAGGTCTGCCCAGATACCTCAAAGGTCCAGAAGGGAAGTATTAATTTTACAACCTTGTAGAGCAAATAGTTTGACTCATATAGTTTTGTTCTCCAAAAATTTTTCAGAGAAGAGTCAACCGTGGATAATCTTATGGGTCAATGACTTAAGGAAACTTTAATCTGTGTTTCCCTCTACTACTATCCATTTATTTAAAATAGTGCTGTTGCTATTTAAAACAGATGCAGAGTCCAGAGTGGATCTGGGATTTTAATCAAAAAGCTTCAAGTAAGATTAGTCTCCCAAACAGTGAAATCACTGGAGCAGTTATTAATTATAAAGATAAAATAATCTTCCTATGTTTTGAACAGCTACACTGAAATTTTATATGAACTAACTCATTTGTATGAAATGCAATGAATATTCCTCATCTAATTGATGATTTTTTTTTCATAGTTACGGGCAATGAAATGTAGCAGATACAGAAAAAACCAAACAAAACAACCAAACCAAACAAAACACACCCTTCTTATAAATTAAATGTTTCTTACTGGTATTATTTACTTGACAGTAGCTCTGAAATGATCCAGCTGAGAGAAGATTGTTCTTTGTATGGTTCATGTGTATAACAAGTCTTTTCACCTGCTCTCTCCATGAAATGTAGCATTGCTATTCTGCCAAAATAATCTGTGCACATATATTCATCTGTAATGTAAAAAAATTAATAATTTATAAAGTGTATGGCCATCCTTTTCTTATGCAGCACATTGCACTGTGTGCATAAAGCAAGCATAGCTAGCAAAACCTTATTTGAGAATGTTCTGAGTTTTAAGACACATAAACAAGCAGGTTTTCACTTATTCATCCAAAGCACTCCTGACACTGGAAGGGCACCATGCAGGTACTTTGTTATGTTAAAAAAGCAAAAACTTCCACTCCCATCTCTGATATTTTTCTTTCCTGCCTGGGATAAGCATGGGGCTAACAATTTGACTTTGCAATCGTTAGGGCAGAATTTTTCAGCAAGCCAAGTCACCTTTCCTTGAGGGTATCTTGGGAACAACAGATTGATTCATATCTCTGTGTTTCCTTCAGAGAAAACAGAGCGATAAATACTATGTTCAGTACAAGGTATTGTAAATTTTCTTCAACAAGTTTGGCAATCTTTCTCTCTCTTTAATAGGGACATTCCTGTCAAGCATGCAAGCAGAAAAACAGCATTGGGGCTCATGAGTACTGAGAAAAGTGATAAAGAGAGAGAAGACAGAAAATGATCATGCAGTTGAGTCCTGAGGCATCTTTTGCACTGAAGTTTATGCCTGTCAGGCCTGCCGCTGCTCCTTCACCCTCTTTCTTGCCTGTAGGATCAAAAAAACACCCTAAAGTTCCACTACTCTTGTTGAAGTAAAATTTCAGTACAGCTGGGATTCATTCTGACCTGGAGAAGTAAATAGGGAGTCTTCTTGCCCTCAAGTCCCTTATGCAATTGCTTCACATTTTAGTGGAGCTCCTGTGACTCAGTGAAACTGAATAGAAGAAAATCAGGTGAAGAATGTACCAAGACCCTTAAAGTAATCACACCTTACCTTTGTAATTCTCTTCTAATTATTTACTGTGTCACAGAACAGTAGATTTGTTTTATTAAGACGAGAACTGTTTCTTGCTGCCCTTGATAACAGGGCAATCTATTTTATTGCAGTCTTCAAGGCTTCAGATCACTAGTGAACTCAATTTAGCAGAGATTTTTCTAGAGGTTTAACAATTTGTTGCCAGGCTTTGGCAGCTTTGCTGTAACTGGTTCTTCCTACTCAAGCTGACTTCCACAAACATGTGCCTTTTGATACCAGAGATGTAAAATTATAAAAAGAGGAAGAGAAGAAGAGAAGAGAAGAGAAGAGAAGAGAAGAGAAGAGAAGAGAAGAGAAGAGAAGGTGTTCTGTCATAAATTGTTGGTTATAAAGCAAAAATAAGCTCAGCTAGTAATAAATAACAAAAATCTCTCAGCCAGAAGCACAACTCTGTAAGGTTTATACGCTTTGAAAAAGTGAAACCTAGCAAGGTAATCGGACCCTGCATGAATTCCAGGCAGCTCCTTTTCAATCCTTGTCACTACTGTTGAAAGTACTTCAAACTGCAACAATATTAACTGAACTCAAATACAATCCTAATGTATCTTTGAAGCAATAATCAGAGATGTCTAAATAGGAGTAGTAGGTTGAAACTTAATACAGGTCATGTATTATATTGTGTCTTTGTACAGGTGATGGATAATATCAAGAGAAATATTTATTTTTCTGAAATACTTTAATTTACAAGCAAAAATGGCTCTTGCAGGGGATTTCCACTACCAGGCACTTATATTTTCTTTGTGAAATTAGAATAAGATTAGGCAGCCAACATGACACAGCATATAATATGTAAGAACATCTTTCATTTTGTAGGCAAATTACACCACCCTTACCTTTATTGATTTGAACAGGAATACTCAAGCAGAAGGAACAAAACTTGGTAGGGAAGAGACCAATAAATAGGTCAAAGATAATTATATTAGATGCCTCAGAGAAGCAAGAGAAAATGTTTTAAATATTAGCAAGGGACTGATGTCAAGCTGTGTGCCTTCAGCTGAGATGGAGAGGAATTGAACCTTGTGTGTAAACTATGCAAACTCACTCTTTCTCTCTGGTTAATATCATTTTAGTTCTAAATCTGAAGAAGATGTGTGAGAGGTATGGAAGTGCTCTTCTAGCAAGCAAAGGGATCTTCATCCATCAGTACACCTAGGACTACAGGTGTTTCCATGCTACACAGTTCTAGACATCGGCTAAATTAGTGGTTTAATCTCCTTCAATTAATCCTGCAGCCAGTGGAAAGAGAGAAGTGTTTTTGGTCTCTGGTCTAGATTACTCCATAGAAGTAGCTAGCTTTCTCCTTTTGCTAAGGAGGAACACCAAGCAAAAAAAAAAAACCACATTGTGAAATGCTCCTAGGGCATAAAAAACAGGCAATTCAAAAAAAGTAGTATCGGCAAACATTGCGTTGGATATTTGTTTTATATATAGGTATTCTTTATAATAATTCTATGAAAACATGGGATCAGTGCTCAGATTCAAAGTAATATCAAAATAAACCCTAATCAAATTATTCTGAGATAAATATCAAAACAGACAGTAAATCTAAAGTATGGCTACAGCTACAAGTTCTTCATTTAACAAAGTGAAATATATGACTATATCATTTAACTGGAAAACGTTCAGAAAAGGACCAAAAAAGTAAAAATTATGCACTGACTTCTCTATTAGGAAAGACTAAGTGCACTAAGACTTATGAGGAAAAGGAAGAAATATCTAAAGGGAGAATAGACAAAAGAAGTATAATATCATGAATGATGTGGGGACAAACAGTATAGAATAACTGTTTGCCATTTTTCTTAAAGAAAAAAATAAAAAAAGAAAGCTTGGAAGCATCAAATCAAACTTGTAGAGTGTATGCTTAAAACAAAAAATGGTTTTCATCCCACATTACACAGGCTTCCTTGATACTGTACACTGGCTGCTAAAAGGTTAAAAAAGGCAGTCAAATAAGTACCTGTGTAAATAAAAGGAAGCAATAGACTATTAGAAAATGTTAAATGCAAAGGCACCTTTTCTTCAGGAGGTCTCTAAGCCCTAATGCAGAAACATTGCTACAGTTTTGTGCTGTTCTTAGTCTCTTCCCTTGCTGTTGGACCCTCTCCAAGGAAGGATTTGAGGACACTTTGACCGAGCAGGGCTTTTCCTAGTCTAATACTTCAGAATTACTTAGAGGGAAAGAATATTTTATCTTAAATTGTTACACATGGATTTATCTTGAAATTCTGTCAAGGACATTCTTAAAATCTAGGCAGGTGCTTTTGTACCCTTACTCTAAATATTATAATTATAGAAGTCTTGATTCTCCTGCAGATGTCAATAGCTTCTGTTAAATTCAATCTTGCTGGAGCAAGACCATTGTGAATTATGTGACTATTTTCTTTCATTTCATGGCATCACATGCTTGGAGCTGTTTCAGTTTCCTACCAGTTTAACAATATGATTTTCAGTTATTTTCTATTTCCTTCTTTGTTTTGCAACCTTGCTTAACTGTGAGATAATAGATATGTTTAACATTAGAATATATTAGAATTTATGATCCTAGCAGGCCAGAGAACAATGAGCTTGCATGATTTGATATCAGAGATTAGGTGCTTTGTTCAAACTCAAAAGACATGGAGCTCCAAATGCAACCTGAAGTAATGCTTGGTTTAAGTAATGGTGAAGCCATTGTAGTTGGGAATTTCTATAGGAAAACAGATATACTCAAGCAGCAAGATAGGCATTTTTTGATGGATGTCTGCTTCTAACACTAAGGGGTAAAATAAAATGGATTTTGTGTGTGTGTGTATGTAATTCAAAGCACTCATTTTTAATGGCTAATTTATCAGTTACTTAAACTGAACTGCGTATGGATAGTAGGGGTGGGATTTGTATTGTTAACGTGGTTACCCCACAACACAAACAATTATGCCTGAGTTAATCACCTGAGGCTGCTGGAATGGCAACTGGAGCTAAACACAATACAATAGATGGATCCCAAGACATGGTACATCTCACCCCAAAGTAGACACTTATACCTGATGAACTGAATGCTGTTCTAAATATATTTTCTGCAAAATAATCCTTGGGTATCTACCTCTGTTGTGTAATTCCACATGATGAATATAAAAGAAGGTGGCAATAAATATGAAATAATGTTTGGGAAGCTGAGTCAAGTTTCCAGAGTTAGGTATTGCCCATTACTGCATCAACTGGATGGAATTCTGGGGAACTATAAGCCTGTAAACCTGACCTCAGTTACTGGCAACGTAATGGAGCAGCTCATCCTGAATGCAATCAAGCAGCATGGAGATGACAACCAGGGAATCAGGCCCAGCCAACATGGGTTTAGAAAAGGAAGGTCCTATCTGACCAATCTCATCTTCTTCTGTGACTGGGTGACCCACCTATGGGATGAGGGAAAGGCTGTGGCTGTGTTCTACCTCAGCTTCAGCAAAGCAGTCCATGGCTCAAGCAGGTGCACCCTTCACTGACTTAAAAACTGACTGGATGACCCAGCCCAGAGAGTGCTGGTGAAAGGTGCTGCATCCAGTTGGCATTCAGTGACCAGTGGTGTCCCCTCAGGGATCAGTACTGGGCCCAATCCAAGTCAACATATTTACTGACAACCTGGCTGAGGGGCTTAAGTCTACCCTTAGTAAATTTGTGAATGACACTAAACTAGGGGGCAGTGGTGATCTGCCTGAAGGTAGGAAGATGCTGCAGGAGGACCTGGACAGGCTGGGTGGATGGGCTGAGGCCAGCAGTATGGAGTTCAACAAAACCAAGTGCAGGGTCTTATGCTTTGCCTACAATAACCCCATGCAGTGCTACAGACTGGGGAAGAGGCCTGACAGAGAAGGACCTGGGAGTACTGGTTGACAACGGGTTGAACATGAGTCAGCACTGTGCCCAGGTGGCCCAGAAGGCCAATGGCATCCTGGCTTGTATCAGGAATAGTGTGGCCAGCAGGACTAGAGGTGTAATTATCCCCTTGTACTCAGCACTAGTGAGGCCTCACCTTGAGTACTGTGTACAGTTCTGGACCCTCACCTCAAGAAGGACATTGAGGTGCTGGAGTGGGTCCAGAGGAGAGCAATGAGGCTGTGAAGGAACCAGGGGGAAAGTCTTACAAGGAGAGGGTGAGGGAGCTGGGGATGTTTAGCCTGGAGGAGACTCAGGGTGGACCTTATCACTCACTACAGCTGGTGACAGGACAAGAAGGCATGGCCTGAAGCTGGAGGTTTAGGTTGGATATCAGAAAGCAATTCCTTATGGAAAGGGTGATCAGGCATTGGAATGGAGTGCCCAGGGAAGTGGTGGAGTCACCAACCCTGGAGGTGTTTAAGGAAGGCTGGATGTGGCACTAAGTGCCATGGTCTAGCTGATAAGGTGGTGTTAGGTCATAGGCTGGACATGGTGATCTCAGAGGTCTTTTCCAACCTCAGTAATTCCGTGATTCTAATTATTTCTATAAGGGTATTTTTACTGAAGGCATATGTGCCATTTACACCGTCAAACCCAACAGCTTTTAAAGATGTTTAAAATTATGCAACACCTTTCAAAATGTTGCTGTTTAATTTATTTATGTTTCATATGAATAATTCTGGGGCTCTTGCCTCTTTACAGCAATAAGTTATCTGTTTTAGACCATTAGTTTCAGTTTCATTAAAAATTAATAAAATTATCAACAAAATTCCCAGCTAACATAACTAGCAATTCTTATAGATTTTATAATATTCTCACTTAACACTAGTGACTGAGAAAGAAAGTGTCTGAGGATGACATAGTCTCACATCATAGGTAGTTGTTGTTATACTAATCTGTAAATTCTTAGACCACATTACACCATTTCTCTTTGTACTTAGCTTAAGGCAACACAAACACTTCAAAGCCTTTCCAGTGGCTGAGCTGTAACACTATCATATTTATAGATAATTAAAAATAACAATCTCAGATTTGTTCAAATCTGGCACACAGATTCTTTTAGTACCCTGAAAACTTAACTAGAAACCAGTGATTATTTCATTTTGTAAGGTCCTATGCTTTCTGCATCCTTATGGTAATGTTAAAAAATCACAGTGCGGAAATTAATAATTTTCAAATTGGTTCTTTGAGTTCATTTTCATTGTCTCAGTGGCAGAAATAAATGGTCTAGAGAAAGAAATGTTGAAATCTGATTCCTCCATGAGTGACTGGAGCACCACTGTTCCCTAAAACCTATAGGTGTGGGTGTATTACAGTCAATATCTCCGAAAAAATTACACATAATTTCTGTATTCTGTTTTGCTGGGGGCTTGTTTCATTGTGGGTTTTTGGTTTGTTTTGTTTGTTTTGGGGTTTTTTGTTTGGTTGGTTGGTTGGTGGTGGTGGGGTTTTTTTCCAAAAAAAGACAAAATGAAGGGGGTTTCTTGCAAATAATTAATTTTCTATTGTTTCTTTATGTGCTTTTTAAAATCCCTAGTACTGTGGCTGTTTATTATCTTACGTTCAGTCACTCTCTTTGTAAAAGTTATTCTTTTGATGACTTCATGGTATGATTCAGTGAAACTGCTATGCTAAAATATTTATCTATTTATTTAGCAAAACACCCAATTGCAATGAATCTGTGTCTATAACTTTTTTCTAATGTTCTGTTCGCTGATTTTAAAATTAAAAACTCTTGTTTTAAAAGTCTTTAAAATGGAATTTCACTGCTTTCTTGGAAAATTATTAGAACTGAAAGGGAAGCATATTTGCCATTCAAGAGCTTTTCTCTGTGTTTGTCATGAAGGATTCAGACCTTTTTAATTTTCCACTTTTATTCATTCAATAGTAAACCTATTCATAATGTCCCCTGATGATGCAGTAAGATGTAATAAAAAGGCTTTAACCACAAGGGTAAATCAGGAAACAGATGAGGACAAGCCTTTAAAACATGAATTAGGGCTTTTACATAACTTCAGTAGCTGTATCATGCATCCCATAATTTTTATGTATGCTGAAATTGAGACCATTTCCTTGGCTCTGGCTGGGGTGAATTTCCAAAAAAAAATTGAGATGGGATATCCTCATTCAGTCCAAAGACAAATAAATTTGCTCGTGATGGAAGAGGCTAGAACTGCAGCAGTCAGACGATAGACTTCAGGTAAACCTCACCCTCAATTCAACCCTGGGACAAAATTTTGCCTGGATTTAACCTTTTTGCCAAAAAGACAGTGATGTGTCAAAATATCTCCCATGTGTGACACTTTCATCACCATCATATTTCTGTATCAGAAGAGCCAGACATTTAGGAGTAGAATGTTTTGCATGTAAGTGCAACCTGTGATAGATTTCAGGCAGTGTCATCCCCTCCATCCACTGAGTTCTGCATGTAGATAAGGACTTTTGGGGGAGAAAGATAAATAAAGTGCTTTTCATCTACCATAACCAAATATAGACATTTGGACTGACTGTAAAGAGTTGGCATAAATTATTTAATTACTGTCATTATAAATCTCATCATTTCCTTAAGAGATTCCCCATGGTTCCTGATACAATCTTGCAATGTAGAACCATTAAGATTTTTATCTCCCTAAGGTATTGGGATACTTCTATATGATGTGAACACTCAGGGTGGTGATAATTTAATACATGTGATCATCTTAGGTACAAGAGGGAAGAACTTTGAATCTCATTAGACCAACTGGTACAGTTGAGAAAAGAACTAAGTGCTGTCTGGGGCAGGACTTCTGTTGATGCTCTCTACCTGATTGATGAAGTCAAACTGATACAAGACTGTGATAGTGTCAAAGGTGAGAATGATGCAAGATATATGGTCTGTGACTTCCTAACTATTCCTTTATTGTTTGTGAAGTAGAAAAATGGGAGGGGGGGAGAAAAACATCTTTACTGAGTCCACCTTGAAAGCTAATATTTCTCACAGCACAGTTAAATGGACTGCAAATATGCACAGGTGTGTAACACATGAATAGGGCTGACTGAGCTAGTGAAGGGTGTGATGGGAGTGTTGTGTGCACATTACTGTTAGCCCAAGCTAAGGAATGTCAACAATATACAAGATATTGCAGAGGCTTCAAGTTAATAAAGAGCTACAAGGTGGCCTTGTATAAGAAAGCTGCCTTATCTTTTTTTGCCTTTTTTCTTCTTGCTGCGGAGTGTGATTATTCATTTGCATATAACCTGGATCAATCATCTTTATCTATTGATAGTGAAAACAATAACTTTAATTTCAAAGACAGAGTCTACTTCTCAGAGATTTTTTTTCTTGGGAATATTTTAAAATGAAAGAGCTCTTTTGCATCTTAATCAGAAATATGCACTGGAATGGATGAACATTCTTTTTTTTAAGTTAGCATTGTGGCCTAGACCAAAATAAGGATTAGCAGAATTAAACTCCAGTGTAATGACATATCATTATACACATGAATAGTACCAAATAGAATGGTTCTCATGTGTAAAGTTATTCACCTGCTTAATGTTAAAGCTCCCTTTTTATTTTAAATCTGACTTTAACCTTTGCAGAGATCTCAACTCCTGCCTGAAACTGCAGATGGGATATAATTAGTGACTGGAGAGCTTGCTCGATATATTTAAAATTATTGCAAGGAATGTTTCAAAAGTTTTATCTCAGAGTTGTTTCAATAATAATTATCAAACCAAATGTTGCCATTTTTAATAGTACTTTTCAAAATAATTTATTCAAGTGTGTTTCAGTGTTTCACTGAAATATAAAGCAGAGATTATTATTTGGAGGTAAGGAAGGTCTTTCTGATCCAGTTTTTATCTGATCTGATCTAGATAACTGTATCCAGTTACTCAGTAAACTTTGCATTTTTAAATTATTTATTTTCATCATTATTTTTGTTAAAATCATTTTATTCCTCACTTGGTGTTAAGAGCCAAAGTCCATACAAAAAAATGCAAATATGCACTTCTCTTTAAAGGCCTTTCTCTTTTAAGGTCCCTATTTTGGCCTGCTTGTGCTTCAAAATATGAGAGGTGATTACATGATTAAGATACCTGAAAGAAACCTGGAAAAACTGCATTTCTTCTGTTTTGCCCATGTTTCTTTTGTGACCATGGTCAATTTTATTTCCTTTGTATGTTAGGCTTCCACCTGAAAACCCGAACAGCAGCTGTTCTCTCACCTCCCTCAACTTTGGGGCTGCCCAGTTGGGTTATAAACATTTTTTGTTGTTGTTGTTGAGAAAAGGAACCATGGTCATGGTTTGCACAGGCAAGCAGAACACTCTGCAAAAAGACAAAAAAAAAAGCTAGAAAGGACCATCTACTCTGCATACAGCACTGATTGCAAATCACCCAACATCGATTTCATTTATTTATTTGATGAATAAGAATATTGAGTAAGTCAATCAAACCTTTGCAGCTCAAACACTAAGTAGAAACAGTTCATTAAGCTCCATTTCCACTCAAACTGATAGTAATAAAAAAAAAAAACCCAACACAACCAAAACATTTATGTTGTCCTAAAACTGTACTCAATTGTCAGCACCATAAACAATCAGAGATTAAGATTTTTTCCAATTCTTCCACCTCCATGGGGGCATTAACCAACCAGATACACAACAGCTCATATCTCAAGCTTAAATTTTAACTTTATATACAGGCCTCAAGGCACAATTATACTATAAGTAACAAAATATATAGTAATTAATAATGCTACTGGGGCTTTCACTGCTTCATTTTTTCCTTTTCCTTTCTTTTTCAGCATTTGGTGAAAGTCTGTTTTGAGGTCTTTGATTTGTGACAGATTGCTCTAATTTTGTGTGCCCAGATCCTGTTAGTTGTGTTTACATTCAGCCTATCCAAGCTTTTCTCTTCTATGAAAAGAGATGTCCTTTTTTTTCTGGATAGTTGAAAATGCTTTGTCTTCTGGATGGGAATATGTGGTGGGCTGCTTGGATATTGAGCAAAAAACCCTTTTGCCCTAGAACTTACAGAAAGTGTAGAAAATCAGAATGGAATTAATCCACTTATTTCTTTGTTTTCCTCTTGTTTCTTCTTTCTCAAAGATTTAGTTGACAAAGAATCAAAATGGAGTTTTTAGTTTGATTTATACCTACAACCTGTCAACACCTTTTATTCAACATCAAACAACCTATCTTCACTCAGTTTCTAGACTCTTTTGCATGTGTTTTCAAATTGGGTGCCAGTGAAATTGGAGGAGAAATCCTTCGGGTGGGATACCACCAACCCTGTTTCATATTCCCTCTCACCTTCTCATGGAGCGTTAATATTATACCTCAGATAACAACACTTTTGCTATTACTGTGTCTTACATGGCATCAATAAACCTCAAGTACACATCTGACCAGATTATCAGTGTTGTACTCCATGGTCAAAGTCTTGAATTGTTCAAGAACTCTAATTCGATGCAGAATGTTGGCAAAATGTGGACCCTGTTGGCTGCAATTGTGTTGATTTCTCCACAGAGGGTGCTTAGCGTTTGAGGTATTTCCTTGGTGCCAAGGTTTGGGCTGACAGTGGGTGAACCAAGAGAAGAACAAAGATGTATCAAACACCCCAAATCACCTGGAAATGAAAGTAATGAGAGCCCTTCAGAGAACACCTTGAGTCTTGCCTATATAAGGCTGGAAAGGGTGCTATGACTCCAGGTTTTAACAAGGAGTAAATATAATCTAAATGTAATAAATAGAATCGTTTCACCAGACAATAGGTTCAGACTTGGATTTATTTTTGTGTTCTTTGTTCAGAGGCAGAGCCTGCAGTGTTCTGAGAGAAATTAAAAAGCACTGATTTAGATTGGTTCACTTATGAGTACAGAATCTTGTAAGTTCCTCTCAGAACAAAAAGTTAACATAAGCTGCCTTCTGGATTGAACATCCCATTAAAGCACTGAAGGAAATAATAAATTTTTAAAAATTAACTTCAAAAACCTAAAACTAGGGGTTGAGATATGATAGTTTTCTCTTATGCATTCCAACTAACATCTATGGGTTGATGTGTTGGGATATGAAGGTCTTTTCCTTTTTTGTTGGTTTTTTTTTTGTTGTTTTGGGGTTTGGTTTTTTTCGTTTGTTTGTTTGTTTCTTGTTTTTCTCTTTTAAGAGAGAAGAAAAGATCTGAGTTGGCTCTGATCCCATTGCCACGAGGTGGCTGGAGCCCAGCCATCTGTCACAGCTGCTGCTCAACATCACTGCCACTCTAATTGACAATGAACCCAATGCCCCACAATAACTGGGGCTGTGCTGTGACTTGAGCAGGTAATGGCACCCTTCTAGCATCCAGCAGTCCCCATCTGTGCCCTAGCCCTGCCACCCTCCCTGGGCACAAGAGCACAGCAGCCCTGCAGCCAGCTTCCCAGGTGGGCAGGGATGGCTTCACCCAGGAAGAATTAAGAAAGGATAAGGGAAGTCATGCCCCTGTTGAAATTGAAAAACTCCATAAACTCCCTGGAAGGTTTAGGCCTGTTGCCACACACACATCTACCATTCAGCCTTTGTTTTTATACTAAAAGAAAAAGATAAAAAAATTCCAATATTGAGTAGTTCATGAACCATCCCCATTCAGTCTCTGCTAAATTACCTCTCAACAGTATTTTAAATTGAATTATTTGGGATTTTTACCCCATCACAAGCATTACAGACAATGAAAGCATTGGCATGCAGGGCGAATAATTCAGTCTTTTAGAAGTCATCTTTACTTCAAGAATTTCTTCAGGGTTTAGGCACTTTGGGAGCAGATCACCGTTTTTCGTGATTGCAAGGTGTTAGAAATCTAAGCCCTTCCCCTATGTGATATGCATATCTTTGGTTTCAGAATATTTCATCCAGGCATTTCTCTGTTCCCTACAGGCCTAGTCAGAATGGTACAAATGCTGGTTTGCAACTTTTCTGTTATTTAATAGTATTCGGGGAGCTACTGCCTTTAGAGGGAGGAATTCAGGTTTCCACAGAAGGTGTACGTATGCTGCAAAATAAAGGTCCGCTCATATTTAAATTTTGCAGCCCTTTGGGTTTCATCTGGAACATGATGAAGTTCATAGAAGTAAGTCAGTTTCTGCTAGAGAGATTTGATCTAACAGAGGGTAGTTTAAGGCTTAAGACAAGTTTTTTTTCTTTCTTCAATTCCTTCATGATCATTTATGAATTAAGATACATATAGATCAAGTCAGTACTTGGCCCAGTGATTCTGACTAGAGGATAGATGACATTTTTTACTTCATAGAAAGTAACTTCTGTTTTAAAAACTATTATTTAAAGCTGTAGTGATTTTTAACTCCATATAAGTGTTTCCAGACCAGGCTGTTTCCAATCACCCTGTCTGGTTATTTCTGATGGGAACATTGCCCTATGCTGCAAGGCACCCCTCTCTGTCCGCATGACTTTGGATTTTGTCACGCTTTGCATTAGCATGATTTGGACACTACAGAATCCTTTTGTTCCTTTTTCATCATTATTAATTAAAAGCTAGCATTTCAAGTTTTACTATTTCAATTTTTCTCCTTTTTACCCCAAAACAGAAGCCCACTATGCTTTCGGTTCCCTTTGCAAAAATAACCTTTGCGGAGAACTTAACCCTCTTAATTTTTAATATTATTGATATTGACTGGGAAAATCTGTCTGAGCTAGTGCAAAACTGATTTAACAGCTCTTGTCTTCAGAAGTGTGATTTTTTTTAAGAAAAAAGAACACCATAGTGTAGAAAATACAGGTGCTAGGAAATGTAAAAATTGCCTTCAGAATTAACCAAAGCCTTCTTATAGTTTTTCTACCCTGCAGTAAAAAGGGCTAAGCTGCTCCTGACCCTATTGTGGAGGAGGGATAAAGAGAAAGGGCTCTATTAAGTGAGGCCCCAGGCACAGGTAATAAATCCCTCAGTCAGGTTTATTGTTCTGGTTGAGGTGGTGACCCTAGAGTGGGGTGGGAGACTTTCAACACTAGGATTCAGCGTAGCTCTGCCTTCCTTATAGTATCCACCACCTGCTGCATTTTGACTTCCAGCTCAATGGTAGCTGCAGAAGCCAACCCAGGCAAGAAANATTATTTAAAGCTGTAGTGATTTTTAACTCCATATAAGTGTTTCCAGACCAGGCTGTTTCCAATCACCCTGTCTGGTTATTTCTGATGGGAACATTGCCCTATGCTGCAAGGCACCCCTCTCTGTCCGCATGACTTTGGATTTTGTCACGCTTTGCATTAGCATGATTTGGACACTACAGAATCCTTTTGTTCCTTTTTCATCATTATTAATTAAAAGCTAGCATTTCAAGTTTTACTATTTCAATTTTTCTCCTTTTTACCCCAAAACAGAAGCCCACTATGCTTTCAGTTCCCTTTGCAAAAATAACCTTTGTGGAGAACTTAACCCTCTTAATTTTTAATATTATTGATATTGACTGGGAAAATCTGTCTGAGCTAGTGCAAAACTGATTTAACAGCTCTTGTCTTCAGAAGTGTGATTTTTTTTCTTCAGTTTATGACAGAATGGTGTGGAGTGCTGTTGTACTAACACTAAGTAAATTACTCCAAGGGCAGCTTGTAGCAGACAAGTACAGTGTAATGGATTTCAATGATATTTTCAATCTCTTAACCATATATCAGCAGAACTTCACCGGAAAATTTAATGAAACTGTAAGCTGAGTGGTGGGAATTATTGAAATGAGAAACACATTACACAAGACTTGTTGAGTAGCTGGAAATGCAGTTACTGTATATTTGTCTCTTAAATACAAGAAAAGATGCTTAAGACTTGGCATACAAGTAGACAGAGAGTACTCCTAACAAAATTTGAAGTTTTTAAAAACTCATCTGATCAGAAAATATTGCCAATGTGTGAATTTTTCCTACAAAAAATAAACAGTCATGGAGAGAAACTGAGCATGAACACACAGCCACACACATGCACAAGAAAAGGCCTGATGGTGTTTCTGAACGTGATCTGAAGAGCTTAAAACACTGGGTCTCAGTTAATTCATCTTCTATATTAATATATTAGACTTGCAGATGTCAATGGATTTATACATCAGAGATATTTCTCTAAGAATTAGTTACAAAATAGCAGATTCTATAACAATTTATGCAAATTTGTTGTGGGACATAAAATAATTTGACAGGAATACAACAACTCCATAACTTGTTTCTAGTAGGTTGCTTAGGTTAATTTTAACCTAGGTTATTTTATTAACCCTGGTTACCTCATGGTTTTAGGAGCAATGAGTCTAACTGACCTGTGAAAACTGTAGCAGTGTCACTTCTCTGCAGACTGAATGACTGAACAGATGTAAGTTCCACCTGAACCATCTGAAGTGGCTTGCAAGGCATCTAAAGCTCTATGTGCTTGTAAAAACGGCATTTGGATACACTTCTTAATTTTACTTAGGGTTGTATATCAAAACCAGACAAAGAGAGGACACGTGAAAGGGGAAGAGCAGAGAGGTCTTACTTCCCTTTGCAAAGTGGGAGCAGCCTCACACTCCACCCAAGCTGCAAAGCCTGTCCAGGCATTGTCTGCTCCTCAGATGTGTGCACGGGACACACAGATACATTTCCTGAAACTTACAGGCTAGATTTTGGATTTATGTATTACAGACTTTAATCTGCCAGCATTTCCCTAACATTAGAGCTGTGTTTTCTAATGCAGGGTTACTTGTGAATAGAATCCCAGCATTGGAAGCAGTTATTCAAAGTAAAAAGCTTGGCCATGGTCCAGCATCTAAAAAGAGAGATTGAGGCAGAACTCATCTCAGATTCCAAAGGTGTTACTCCAGATTTCTAAGAGTGTAACTGAAAGCAGAAGGAAGTTCATTGTCTATTATGTCAAAGACATAAGGTCTTTCAGACAATGGGCAATAGGCACCAGGCTAAATACACTCATATGTTTTGCATCCTATTCGTTGAATTTCTTGGCTTGAAAAATTTCATAATTTTAAATTCAATGCTCCTGTATTGCGAGGAGAGCTTGGAATATTTGAAAAAAAGGAATCTGTGGAAAGCTGCATATCTATTCTCACACAAATCTGTCCAGAGACTGAGATATGCAATCCACAGATACACACAGGACTTCAACATTGTCTTGACCAACTTTAACTGTCAAATAAAGCAGACTCACTGTTTTCTTTATGTATATTCTATTTACAAAATGAAATGTACCTCTTTTTTTCTAGTTGGAGTGACAACTTCATGCATCTTCCCATAACAAAGGATTAATATCTCTGTATTCAGGGTAAGAAACTTTAATGTTAAGTTAGAGGTATATTTGACAATATACAGTCTCTGAGGGTGAAGCACAGCTTCTGAAAAATCTTTATGTCTTGATATAGTATCTCTTGAATATCAGCCTTTTCAAGGTAGACTGTTGGAGCTTTATGCTTCAATTTTTTAATTTTTATTTTTTTATTTTATTTTAACATGCTTTTCATTTTAGGAATTGGAGCTTTGGCTTTTTAGGAAAGAAGAGATGCCCTGAGACACTTGTGTTGCTGAATCTCTCTATGCTTGCTTACCACTACAAAAGCATCTATTAGGCTCAGGTGATTTACAAGGAAACATCTTCACATATGCTGTCATTTGAAATTTCATTAACATATTATTGCTTCTTCTACATTATTAAAAAATATCCCTGTATCTGACAGGGAGTCTTGCTATATCCTAGCAAGTATCTCCTGAGGTCGATGACCAAGGATCATTACTTTTATATCTTCCCAAGCCATGCAGCTCATTCACTTTCATTACACAGATTTCTCTGGAACTGTAAGAAGAGATAAAATAGCCATAAGAGACCAAACTGGTTTGTATTTTTCCATGCACTGGCAGTCCTTCAGCCAAGCTTGCTAGGGCCTTGTACAGTGTCTGGGTAGTTGCTGAAGAGAATTATTAGAAGCAGGAACAGGCAGCTCTGTTGCATTAGCCATGAGTGCTAGTCTCCAGAAGCAATTTCTAACAAGGACTATTCTCAAGAATTATTAGAAGGATTTTTTCAAGAGCTATGCAAGTATTTAGCAATGCAACTTCTATCAAAGTCTACAGAACCTTTACTCTTGATAAACAGGGAACACTTGTGAAATATTTGTCATTTGAAAACCAAGCACATTAAACTCTGTCATAATATTTTCCTCCCCGAGACATACTTTTTACTGCTGATAAATGTCAAAATGGTAATATTCTTGTCTTATAAGGTAAAGATGACTTCCTCAGGAAAGCTTCTACTGCAGTAGTCACAAAGCTCTGAAGAAGCAAATAATCTTTAAGGTACTCAGCTACTGCAATTTGTAAATCTATCACCCCTAGAGTTGATGGGTTTTTTCTGGTTTGTTTTGTTTGTTTTGTGATTTTTTTTAATAAAAAAGAACACCATAGTGTAGAAAATACAGGTGCTAGGAAATGTAAAAATTGCCTTCAGAATTAACCAAAGCCTTCTTATAGTTTTTCTACCCTGCAGTAAAAAGGGCTAAGCTGCTCCTGACCCTATTGTGGAGGAGGGATAAAGAGAAAGGGCTCTATTAAGTGAGGCCCCAGGCACAGGTAATAAATCCCTCAGTCAGGTTTATTGTTCTGGTTGAGGTGGTGACCCTAGAGTGGGGTGGGAGACTTTCAACACTAGGATTCAGCGTAGCTCTGCCTTCCTTATAGTATCCACCACCTGCTGCATTTTGACTTCCAGCTCAATGGTAGCTGCAGAAGCCAACCCAGGCAAGAAAACTGAGGGCAAGCACACTTCTGTGTTGGTTGAAAGGTAGCTAAAATTCACCCAGAGGCATGCACCAGTATTAAGGAGAAAAAATTGTCATTATATCATGAAGTGATATGATGATAGAGTTCTGACTGATATCAAATCCTGCTCTTGAGCTCCTGCTGTATCCTGTAAATGTGCTTGAGCAGTCACAGTTTGACCCCTAACACTTAATACTGCTACAGATAGTCATCCAACTGAACAAGAAATCTGTCTGGGCAATACCTATTTAGTCATTTTAGAATAAGAGTTAGTTTTCAGTAGATAGGCACCTGTATCTAGGCTCCCTACACAAGTAGTTGATATGTACTATGTTTCTAAAAGGAAAGCTCAAATAGTCCACTGAAAAAATGCTGAGGAAAACATTGATGACTGGGCCCCACCTCACTAGGATTAGGAGATGGCTAAGTGGGGTTTTGATAGTTAAGTAAGTTTTGTAGTTCTAAAGTTTGAACTCAGAAGGGAAAAGTAATGGTTAGGTAGTTAAACCTCTTTGCGCTTCTAGCTCTTTTTTTCAAAGTCTTCAGACTGACTCCTGAAGTCTGTCTGTGTTTTGTCATGTAAGTATTTGCACTGTAAAATAAATGGGGACTGTTTAACATTCCCTTCTAAAATGTGTGTGTGCATGTTCAGCTCCATTAACAATAGGGGTGTACACTGGGCAGGAGAGACCCTGACCCCAGGAAATTATTGCCTAGCTGCTGTAATGGCAATTGCTTATCTCTTATTTAAATAATCAAGTTAAACACCAAACAAATCTTCTATACTCTTTTTTTTGTTAAGCTCAAAGAAGTCGTGGAGAGAATGAAACTCAAATCCTACACAGGAACAATTACAAAAAATTCCCCCAAGCCCTCATTCGGTTTCCTGCTGGTAAGCTATATAGCCCTTCCAAAAAAAGATTAATATTTTTTTAAAAAGCAAACCAATTATAAACACGAGATGTCCCAGTCCTCCAAATGGCAACTGAAAGGCTAGATTGCTATCTATGCAAGATTAGCAGAAAATTTAAATTATTATTTATCGTGGGCAAGAAATTAGTTTAGGATAAAAGCACTTCCATTTTGAAACAGCAGGGTGAAATCAGAATATGTCTGTTAATTAAGCTACCAGTTTCATAGCTAAGATTTTAATATCTTCTTAATTTTGACCTTCTAGTAACTAAACTGTTTTTATCTGCATCTGGGTGACTGCAACATGCCATAGCACAGGTATACCACCAGATCTCATTCTCTAATAGATACAGCACATTCCCTATCATATAACAGCCTAAGACCCCAGAAAGTACATAATAAAAATATTTTATGTCACTTGGCTTCTAAGGCAAAGGCAGTTGTTAGTACAGGTTTTCTTTTTATCAAAGTAGTCATAGGATAAAATCAGTTTATAGAGTAATCATGTGCTGCGATCAGTATCTCAAATGACTGAATTTCAGGTTCATTAAGGCTTTGAATGTGATCTGAATAATGTAAGTTAACACCACCTTACATTCTGATGGTCAAAGAGATGCGATGGTATCTCCTTTAAGAAGAATTAAGTCACACTCCACTGTTTATATGCCCATCTGAAAGAAGCCACATAAAGGGGAATAAACACTTTCAAATTCTTGACATGCTTGAGTCTCTTTTTTAATCAATGAAATAAATCCTAGTTGTCCCAAAAACAAAATTAATTTTCCAGTCAAAACTGGAGAAGCACAATATGTAAGTGGAGGTCTTTTTAGTAGTTACCACAACATGTCAAAAGTTTGTGCACTGGTTTTTAGTCTGTGATAGATTTCTTATGGTGTACAGCCAAAATCAGGAAGTCTTTAGCTAATTTTTATTTGTCTAATGCTCAGTAGAATCAATTGGAAAAAAGAAGCTTATAGGATGCTGGCTTTAGTGTGTCTCTTTGGGGTTAAGACATACACCAGCAGAATATGAATGATACTATAATTTTCCTAATGGTCAGGAGACGTAACATTGCTGCAACAGACAGCTAACTCAGAAAGCAAAAAGCAAATTGAGACCTAGAGGTAAGGTATTTAAACAAGCAGCAAAATTTAGAATGAAAGACCCACATAGGTCAATCTACTGTCCCTAACTCTCATCTACAGTGGGACTGAAGCCAGTCACCAAGGTCCCAGATAGTAATCCATACAGCCTGGTGTTCATAGCTATTCAGTACTGTACGACCCTACACTCTCTGTGCACCTCGTGGTGTTGCCTGCACTTTCCTACGTGCCCATCTTTATGCATTCACACCTATGTGGAAACCCTGTGTAGATAGGCATCCACTGTGCCCCCAGAGCTCTGTGGTGGTTCAGATTTCACTTTTTGTGATTGAGACTCTGGCTAACACCAGTGACTGCCTGCAGAAAAATTCCCTGGATCACAAGGTTTTGCACTGATACAGAAATCAGGGGCCCCTGATTCTGTGCTCTTTCCATCCTGAAAATGTAGAAATTTAGGCAAGCTTTACATGAAAATAATGACAACCAATAAATGATATTCCAAATAGGTGTGCTACCTACCTGTCTGTGATTGCACAAACAAATGAGTGAAAATTAGAGTAGATGTGACAGAGGCCAAAACTACATCCCAATGAAAGGAGGAAGAATATTTGGAGCTCTTGATGTAACCTGAACATATATTACAAATCCTGGAATCCCTCTATGCAAGTTGAAATCCTTCTCATCTGATCTTCCTTTGTTTCCATTGATTATATTTCTAGTTGCAGAAGTCTTCTAAACATGGGCTATTTTAGAAGAGGGTGATATTTCTAGTATCTCCCTTTGTCCTTAGGCATTCAATGGAGAGTGTCAGATACCTAAACTCCATGGCATCACTACATGTGGTATAAAATGAATAAAGAAATGGAAAAGTATGTTCAAAGAGGAAGTGGAAAGAACAGGGTTTTCATATGCTGTTTAGTAACATGTACATGAATTATGGTGGAATCTGAATGGGGAAGAAGGAGAGATACCAGAGGTATTCTGAAATTACTTTTTTTTTTCAAAAAATAGTTGCCAGTAAAGCAGGAAAAGGGGTGGCAGGAAATGTGTTCAGGAATTTTCTCCAGAGCATTCAGCAGATCAAGAGTACGAATTGCTGGTGTCTGCAGAGATAGAAGGAGCAGGGCAAGGAATAGAAGGGAGGTCACAATGCCCATAAGATCAAATGAAGGCTGAGGAAGAGTCTGGGCAGTAGCACTGTGGGAGCTGGAGTATTGGGTGGGCAGGAGTTAAGTTTAGAACAGGTTAAAATCGGAATGATTGACAGATTGAAAAACAAGTTTGGCAAGTGAATAGAGAGGCAGAGCATGGGAGCACCAGGCTTAGGATTGAGTGAGGGAAAATCTATGATGGAAAAAACAGTACAACAGAGAATAGACCTTCACATGGAGTAGGAAGTGGGCAAGGTAAAAAACGTGTCCTTGCAGGCAGACAAGTTTTTTAAGAATTCCATTTAAACTGAGCATTTCTGTAGCACATGGGTTTCCTCACCTACCTTGCTTCTTCTCAGGTGTCCAGAAATATTTTCTCCTTTTGGGAGAGCTATGATGACTGCCTCCCCAGTTACATTTAATGTATGTAATCACTCTATAGTGCCTTTCATCTAACTTGGCACAAAGTACATTTGAAAACCTGTCATAAATGGACCAGTTTGAAATTATTCTGTAGCACACAAAAATCAGTTCTCCTGCCCTTTGGCTGCTGAACAAGAAAATTGCTCCCTTTTTTTTTTTTTTTTTTTTTTTTTTCCCCCATTTTTCCATGAATTTGAATTGTATATTTGAGACAGCTTTGTAAACATAGGACTTTGTAAACAGAGAGTCTGGAGGGAATCAAATATAATCAAAAGCAATAGAAACTATTCTGCCAAAGTACTGAATCATTTTTTACTGACTATTGCCCATCATTCTGTTGGGCTAATGTGCAGGCTTGTCTTTGTGTTTTATTTGTTCATTAGAAATTGGTTCAAAATGAAGCCAGACACTACTACATCTTCCATTCCCTCTGATGGCTTTTAAAGGTGCTTCTGGTTACAGTACTTAGGTGGTATATATAGAGCAAGTGCTTTTGAAAAGGCAAATTCCTGTGCTGTCATCCAAGCAATCAAAACAGTCTTTGTTTGCAGAGCAGTGGAGGATGGAGGCAAGGGAAGAGGAGAGGGGGAGGGATGTTTGGAGAACAAGCAGTTGCCACTCATTGGGATGGCCACTGCCTTGCCATTTTTTCCTGGCTGCCCCTCAAGCTGTGTGTAAAAAGCCAGTGTTCAAGGTAAGACAACAAACTCAAAGAATGGGGACCCAGCCCTGGTGCTAATGCGCTTCCTGGCCGGCACATCTCCTCCTCGCTCTGCTGCCTGCACAAACCCCCCCCGAGTGCTTGTGGGGAATGGTGGGGGACAAAACCCCGGTGCCACACCACCAGGGATGACAAATTAAACACTAATGTGTTTGCTAGAGGCTTAGTTGCTGGGCTGGGGTGGTAGATAGGGTAACCGCTCTGCTCTGTGACCTTTGCTTCTTTTACTAGGGATGGGTGCAGAGAAGTTAAAGAACAAATACTCTGCTTTTGATGAGCAGTGCAACACTGTGGTTCAGCTCAGCCACCTGAGGGGGAAAGAAAACTGTTCAAGCCTTCTGCCTTCTCCATGGCAATACGCTGAATGCTTCTGCAGCACAGGAATTATTTTTAAAATGAGATTAAGATCCTCTGCTAACAGAAACAGCCTTTTTGCAGTGGGTAATTTTATGTCTTGCAAAGATCAGTCTGTTTATCTGAAATCAGAACTGATTTTTTTTTTGCTCTGAAAATAAGCAAGAAACTATGTATTTATTAGCAATTTCTCTGACTGAAATATTATCCTACAAGCACCAGCTTCTCTCTCAATGAGCAAAGCAAATAAGCTATTAATTCTCTGTTTTTCCTCAGGGTACATGCAAGAACAGAAGTTGTAGAAGCTCATCAAGCTGCTGTTTGTGCCTGATGGAACTAGAATCTCTGATGAATGTTTCATTATTATTTTCATCAAAAAAGGAAAAAAAGAATTGTCATTTCCAGGGCATTGTTAGAACTCTCCTGCTGCAGGTTTGTCTGGGTCTCAGTTCTATTTTCTATTAAGTTCTTCTATTCTCCAGTATAACCTTTATAAGACTGGTACCAAATGTTGTGGAGAAGACCAGGTGAGTGGCTCACAGCCTAATGTCACCACTTAAGGTACTGTTTTAGAGCACTACAGTAAAGTGTGCCAAAGGCCTCAGCTAGAACAACAAATTGCCTCCCATATGAAGACAGGTCTCCATTACCCAGAACATGTCAATTGCCCTCAGTGTGACCAATGAAGCTGAGGTGAAAGTACAAAAACCAGAATGATGCTAGCTCAATATTTTATTTTTGGTAATGAAAATAATCCAATGATGTTAAACTAGTAATTCCAAGAACACAGAAGACAGGGTAAAAAAATTTTGGTTAGAATGTTATTTATGTAGTCAGATTTCAAGATGAAACTCACAGCATTTAGTTCACAAAACATTGGCATTTTATCATCTTTTATTTATGGAATTCATTAAAATATGAGACACTAACATACCATGCTCTAAAAAGAAAGCCTATAAACTATTCTCCTCCTTATCATCAAACCCATCAACCATACGGTAGTAGATGGCTCAAAGGAACACCTGATATTCCAGTGATGAGCACCTTCATCCCTTGTGGACTGTGCATGTGCCACAGCTATTATTTTTCAGAGAAGGCCCATTTGTTTCAGTGGCACATCAGGACAAGTGAAGTAGAGCTGCAAGTAAGCAGCGGGGAGAGAATTCACCACCTGCATTTTGGCTGTTACATTTTAGATGTGGTATTTATTTTTATAAGCCCCTGGGGGAACAATTCTCCCAGATGCACAGTATCTGCATAATCATCCAATTTTAGAGAGATTAAATATTCATATCAAGCTTCTTGAGTTGTGGTAATGTCCCTCTGGAGTTCTGAGGATCCAGGAAGAGTTTTGCCACAGCATAATGATCGGTGTCTGTTGTTCAGGCTGCCAGGGTTCGGCTCTCCTCATCACAGAGTGTTTGAAGACGAGTTCTTCTTGTGAACTCTTTGAGGATGGTCTTTTTTCCCTCCACATAATGAGAGAAGATATTACAGATTTCATAAACGTTGTAGTTAGAGGATGACCAGCTCTGCATGAGGGCTTTTGGTACACCTGTACACTGAGATTTATTATCTGTCTATTTAATTTAGAAACAACTAGCAACCTAACTATCTCAAATGAGGCTGAGGTGAAAAACAGGTCAAGATCATGGATATAATTAAGTAGAATAGGAATATTTGTGGAAGAAGTGGGAAGAATTTGCTAGAGGTATGATTTGGCTTGATAACATCTTTCCAAACTTTCTCCTAGGACTTATTTATTTCTTTATTTTGTTTGCTTGCTCCTTCATTATAACAGGAGAATACTGAATTAGATTGGTGATTATTATTGTTAACAAAAAGGGAAAAGAAATCAGTCTATGCCAATTTTAAGTTCTGAAGGTTCTTTTGTTCAGTGAATTGTTTACATAATGTAATAAGTCTAAACATTGTCTTTGCCCTCCTGTGATTAACAGCATTCCCAGGGCCCAGACAACGTCATGCTTTTAAGAAACTGTGGAAACAAAGCTTTCTGAAAAACTGGCACCATCTTTCACTGCAGTTATGAGTACAACCCATTTACTGTGCTGGCTTCTCAAAATCCACACATTTTAAAAGGGCATGCATGGTTGTTTTTCCATTTGTCATCACTATCAGCAATGATGGAGGATTTAACAGTCACCACCTTGTTTGCATCTAGAGAATGAGATGTGCCTTTCCAAATTCAGATTCTTGGAAGATAGTTGTATACATCACAACTAGCTGTCTACAATCTCTCTACAGATGATAAATGACATTATTCAGAAAAATTATTTTCACCTTAAACCAAGTTTTAAAAATTGTTACTATGAATTCTTCTCCAAAAGTGTTTTCCCCCAATTACATGTAAAGAAATGTAAGGTAACTATCTAAGAAGTAAACATTGGCATTATAAACTTTTATAGTTAGGTCAAATGAATCGCATCTTATATGTTACTGGCTGTTTTTCAAAAATGTGAATAATTTAGAATCTGCTTTTATTCTTCATGAAATTAGTGCAGAAAGAAGAGAGGAGAGAGGCATCCCAGAGTGGCCAATTTATAGGATAGCTAATCTTGACTGTATATGGATAAGCATCACATCCAATTGATATTCAGGCATTCAAGATTTATAAGCTTCATCTAAAGAGAATACCCCCATCACTCAAATGTCTGCATACTGTGGATAACTCATAGCCTCAAAAGGCAGCATTTTTTAGCACCAAAGGATAAGTTTGAAAACTTCTAAAAAAAATGAACTTGGATAATCATATCAATTGCAATGCAAAAGAAAATTATTTACATGGAAATGGTTCTGGACAGCTAACAAATTGTTTAGAGAAACAGTGGGATCTCACAGAAATGTAGGCATGTTTGCAATTTCAGAAAAATACTTTTGTAATTGTTAAAAAATGCTGCAGCATCTCAGATTTGGATGCCCAAAGCTACTTAATTAATGAATGCCTTAAATTATTTTAAAAAAAAAAATGCTGACTTTACTCAAATACTACAAAAGCTTTTAAGCACACTTCTGAAACCCAAAACAATTTATTTCATTTATGTGTAGGGATCCCTAGATAACAAATTTGGGCAAACTGTGAAAAAAATGCAATGCAAAATTTTAGTAAATGTACATTCTAGACATGGAGTAGCAAGTCAAAATGCTGTGTAATTGTCTTTGAATTTTGCTATATATTAACTTCATAGTAGCAAAATACAGAAGGTTATGATGTAAAATAGGAAATACTGTTTTCTTTTTAAACTTTCACCAGTTCCACATGATGAGATGGTGCTCATCTTGCCAGTTCAACACTAAAGGAAACCAGCAGATGGAAGCAATGAAAAGCAGAATTTTTTCTGATGTCTTTGGCAGCTAGTGCAATCTACTGGCTTTCCAAATGTATAATATACATTATGCTTCTTCTACTCCTCCTGTGTTGATATATGTTGGATGGGGTGTCCTTGATTTCAGGATAAGGAGGAGAAAAATAAAAAACTTAAGGGGACAACTGAAAATAGGACATGCTGGTTCTATTTCTATGAGTCAAAATCAGATGTTCCAGCTCCCATAGTTTATATATAATCAAACTTAGTGTAATTACAAACTACTAAAATAGCTACTTTGCTCTGACTATAGAGGAAAAACCTCCTTTGGGAGGAACCAGCTTAATTTCACTGGAGTGGAAGGATTTGAGTTCCTGGCCCACTCTTAAAAACTAAGCTAGCATAGTATGCCCTTTTCTGCTAAACAGTTCTTGTGTTTGACCCTTATATGTTTATTTTTAAATGTTACTAACATGAGTCATTGAGATAGTCCCGTGCAGTGTATAAATCCATGAAAATAGTTTTTAGTGAAATCTCTTTTTTTTCTTTTTAAGAATTTTACCTAAAGAGTCCTAAAATAAAAACAAAGGAGCTATTAAAAATTTGTTGCAAGGCCTTAAGTTCTGATATAGATTACCAGATCTAAACCAGCCTATTTTCAATGACTGCTGTGAATCTGTAGAGTTGAATAGTAAATTAAAGGAGAAATAGAGAAAGAAAAGAAACAGAAAGTTTACTCTGAAATTTTTAAGTGTGGTAGGCTAATGGAACAGAAGACAAATTATTTCAATATTATACTCAATATTTTGAGTCTAAATGTAATTAAAATCTTCAGTGTGAGTGCTTAGTTATGGCATCTATATTTTAGCAGGAGGAGTTTAACAAATGTTGAAATTTTTTGAAATTCATTACCCCATTTCCCCAGCTGGGATGTAGCCATGTCTGCTTTCAGTCTTACACCAAAGGCATGTTATATTGCTCCAGTTTTTATACAGGAAACTGAATTTATAATAATTTGGAGCATACCAAAGACTGGAAAGCATTGAAGCCATAGTGGCAGTTAGGTAGGATGAGACTTCATGTACTGGTTGCATTAAGAGGGGAATTGGAGAAAATGAGCACTGGGTTTGTTATGCTCTGGATCTTTTCTTTATAACATGCTCTGGTGTACCTCATTTCCACAAAAGCCTCTCTCACTCTCCCTAACCACTATCCTGTCTTCCTTCACTCCAAACAAAAACCAGCTGTATATTACAGTCCTGTTTATTTTAAGAAAGACTCTGACTCCTGTCGATTCTGTTTTTATTTCCTTTCACAGTCCAATAAACCTAACCCACTTACAGCACACTAAGACATTTTAACCTGTCCATACAAGGATAGTGTATTTTGATATTATGTACATTTGTACTGATTTTTTTTTCAAATGGCCTGTACAGTACAGTACAGTAATACAGCTTTGTTTCCTTGGTCTGTAATTAATTCCATAACAAAACATCAAACTACTTTTTTCTGAAAATTGATATTGATGCCCAACAATATTTTTTAAAAATTTACAGAATGCATGAAGAATTTTTGAATACTATTCCCAAGAGAAATACATTTCAAAAGTTTTCAAAAGACTTCCAAAGAAGTCTACATTCTGATAATTTTCTAGAGGGAAGCTTTGGTTTTGTTGTTGTTACTGTCATTGTAACGAGGTTGCTATATTAATTAGGGGGAAAAAAAATCTTTCTTAAGTAGACCTTGCAAAAGGCTATGGAAACAGAAGTGCACTCTTAGGAAATCCAAAGGATTGTGCATGTATACAGTGTTTTGTTTGCATGGAGTATAAAGACAGTGGACATTGGAATAGATTTGGCAGCAGGAGAGAACTGCCATCATGGAAAACATTATGCAGGTCACAGAGGGAAAACATTCATGGTGGTCCAGATTCATCTTTCCCAACTCTGTCTATGTCCCTTTCAATACTTTTGTCTTCCTACCACCTCTATGTGATCTCAATTTATGTCCTTCCCAGACAGCTCTCAGCAAGGTCATTCAGATCCTGCATGCTCCCTATCTATCTCAGTCCTATTTTCATCCCCATGTCCCTGTCCTGTCAGCCCACGGCTGCTAACACTGTAAGGCACTCACAGCTGCTTCTTCAGCATTGCCCAGTTTTGGGAATGAGAAAATGGCCTCTCTTTATCCCTCTTTATCTATCTCTACAACATTTTTTTTTTCTATCCCTGCCTCAACATTTTTTTAGGGAATATCTTTAACATCAAGTAGCACACTCAAAGCATTTCTGAGGAAATTAACCAAATCATTGATAGTTTGTACTTGCAAAGAGTTCAGAAAAGAGATTTACCCAGAATTTCATGACAAGGAATTTGTGAAACTATTACAATTCCTTTTCCATTTTGCATCAAAATTTTCCAAAAAAATTGATTTGTAGCAATTAGTAGTGAGGTGAAGTAAGTAATTTATGGGGAGCCTGTTTTGTTCAGGGCTGAAAACTTTCTAACAATCTCAAAAACTTTTCCAGACATTCCCTATCACAGCATCAATGATATATTGACATTCAAATATACATGCTCAAAGTACTTAAAAAGTAAAAGAAAATAAACCTATAGAAATGTACCTTATGCACCAACGAGAACAAGGTGGCATGACCACATGATATGTCCCATAGGTGGCTGTTGGGAGAACTGTGACTGACTTTACAAGCACTGGGCCTATAACTAAACAATGGTAGTGTTTTATTTTAATTCTGGGTATGAATGTGTTTCATTTATTCTTTCAGTGGCTTCAGTCTCATATTGGTCACTAGGGTCATAAGATATATTGTATGACTTATAATACACAAGTGTTCCTTGTTGCTTTTGGAGTAATCAGAAGGTTGCTTTTACAGTGTTCTGTGCCAATAAATATGGTAATCCTGCTGTTACTGTACCAAAACTTGCACCGAGTGCTGTTTAAAAAACATGGTGTCTTGTAGTGCTGTGTTACTATGGCTCCTCAAGCAGACAAGATTAAATTCCAAAGCAAATGCTTCAAGAGGAGCACTATGCAATGTTACTCACTGTACCTCTTGGCACTAAGAGAGCACAACATGCAGAATTTGATCCAGACCACTTACTTTAGAGACCGAAGTCAGATGAAGCAATACTTGAAACGTAGTTCCTTCACCTCAGCAAGGCTGCTGAATTTGTCTAAATTTTATGACTAGGTTCCAAACCCCCAAAACTTTATAGCAGTTATTGTTATGGACTCTCACAGTTATAAAGACAATTTGTTCTGCTCCTGAAGCGATTATTAAAAATTGCCTCCAGGAAACAGTATTGTTCTTCTCTTGGGATCAAGCAATACTCCATTGGAAAGGCTTTTCTCTAGAACTGCTTGTTACTGGCTTTACAGTATGACCCTAATGTTGATTTCACAATATGGCACTCTGGGGTATGTTTATGGTTGTGAGTCTTTGGAGCATTCTTACATTTTCTTTTCAAATAAAACAGAAGCATTTAAGTGAGGCCAGGCATGCCTTATGCTATCTGAAGACCTAACCACTGAGCACTAGACCTCTGGTCATTCTTGCTTATTCACAGCATCTTTTAGGTTGGAAAAGACCTTTAAGATCATCAAGTCCAAGTGGCTTTTTGCTGCTGTTTTTCACTGTGTGCTGGAGACATTGTGATAGTCACAATTGACAGCAAGGGTACACTTCATCTAAAACAAGAGTCTAAGAGTAACATTTTCCCTACAGTAATTATAGCTAGATTTTGCCACCCTCCAGGAACTCAACTTAAAGGGAAACACAAAAGTCCAGGGAAAAAATTGTCTTCTCAGATATTTCAGAAACACTGCACTGGGACACCACTGAAAAGGAAAACCACTGGTGCTGATCTCCTGAAACAAGTAGTTGATGGTTGTGCTTAATGTGGAGACTGAATCCTGCTCAGGCATAGCCCTCTTCCTTGAGGTCCTTGTTGGCTGGTTCATAAACAGGCTGAATCATCCCATGGGGTTTCTCATAATTCCTGAATGGCCAAGGGAAAGAAGTTGATCTTTCAAAGTCATGGTTTTGTGTATGAAAGTTGTGCAAGAATATTCAGTGCTTATAGGTGTTCTGCATCATTGCACGTACGTCTGTAGAGTGCATGATCTAAATCCTGGAAAAAATAATATATTCATTTATACATGTAAGGGATTTGATAAATATCATTTTCTTTAATTTGAAGGAACCATTACTGCAGGATATATTGAGACAGTTTGCTGTTTTATGCTGTTGGTGAAGAGTCCTGTCTAATGACACAAAGGTCAAGAAAGTCACACTCCGATCTATCAATTTCAGAGTGATAGATCCATGAAAAAGTTAGTAAAACTTGGCAATCTGCTCAGTACTCTATACTGATTCAGATGCTGTGTGTCTGCTCTGGTATATTACCATTTTAATTGCTGTATATGAGACTATATAATATATTCAGTAAGGCATGATGCAGAATAATGAAATATTTCATTACAGAAGCATAAGCCTCTTCATTATATTGTCATGGGAATAGATTTGTTCTATTATAATTGTTTTTATATTTGCAAAAAAAAAATCTCAAATATATTAAGCTTTAGTACACTAATTAGATTGTACTTTATGGTACCTGTATGTGTGATTTTCTTTCTGTTCACAGCTGGCAGATGGTGAGGAGCATATAGTTCTGCTATTAAGAGCTGAGGAATTTTAAAGAGGTGAGCACAACAGCGTGTATTGCTCTTTGTTGCCTTCTCTTTATGTCTGCAACATTGGTCTGGCTTCTGTGCTTTTTTTTTTTCTTCTTCCCCTTCTTTTTTAATTTTGCTCAACTTTGCATGTTTTGTTTAACTGCTTTTGCACTTTAGGTCTGCTGTTCTACTACCAGTAAATTAGCATTAACTTCTTAACCATTACATGAAGTTTTCTGTGCTTGAACACGGTGAATTTCCATCCATATATCATTTCATTAACTTCAGTGGATTGTAGGCACATATAATCATGCTGTTAAATGTTCTTTTGACTAAGTCAATGAATACAAAAAAAAGCTACAACAGAGCAGACAATTTTGGGCATTCATAGGCTGTCAGTCAGTTATTCAATAGTGTCTGATCATATGCATATTCTCTTTATATAATAAACTTGAAGTCTCACTATTCAACCAGTTACTCAAGAGCAATTGATCCACCAGTGATTTTTACTCTAGAATATCACCAAGTAGCTTGCATTCCAAAACTCTCAAATTTATATGAAAGCAATGGTTTTAGTGAGTATTAAATTTGAATAAAATATAAGTGATATATGTTCCAAGATATTCTGGATGAAAGAGATGATTAACAGATAATTATAATATTCTGCTTTTCCAAAGTAAAATAATAGTACAGTAAAAAATATAAGACCTCTAAAGTTTCATAGCTAATCATTACAAAGCGTGTACCAATGTTACTGTAATTACAATACTCCTAGTATTTCTTGGGAATTAATTCCAAGTTGAAATATATTATTATATTCATAATCAAAATTGTTGTCTATTATTATTACTGGTAAACATGTTACACAATAAAATCTTTTACAATTATTAACAAAACTGAATACGTGTATAGTATCTCATACTTTGAAAAGCACAGATAATGAAAGGCAGATTTTACATTTTTAGCCAGAAGATATTTTTGTATGTCTTGATTAGATTATTAACATGAAAGATTACCTCCTGAGGCCTATAGTTTTGCCTACTGACGGTCTTAATGAAGACCAGAATGAAGAAAAACAAAATGCTTGCAATCTGCTAAGTACTGTATCCTAAATGCTGTAAGAATAATCCAACTCCAAGACAAAATGTCTCAGACTACAGGTTTCAAGGTCACATTTTTAATGGTAGGAGCTTATGTGAAACACCCCAATGAATAAGCTTAAGAAGGCAGATAGGACACCCATTTTAGATGCTTATGTGTTCAGTCAATTTAGAGAAAAAGATGTCTCCAGATATGAGCCCAAAGGCCTTTAACTCTCATACAGAGAGCCCACATACCTTGTGGGATTAGAGCTGCAGCAAGTCAGCCTATGCACTCCAGGCTCCTTGGACATGTTGATGTTTAAAGCAGAAACACCCCCTTGTGCCTGCCATTTCTGAGTATGGTGCCCTGTTTAGTGGGAAAGAATGAATGATCCTTATCCACCTAAGCATTCATTGTGATGGGTAAGTCTGTTCCTGATGCAGTGCTAAATGATCCAATGTGCAAGGCTGACATGGTAATAGGTCAGATCCAGCTGGCCACCTTCCATGGAGAACAGACCAATGACCCCCTACAGTAGAGTCTGTGAACTACTTGAAGTGTCTAAAAGACTCTGGTCGTTGGTAAGAAATTCTTCTGTCTACAACAGGTGCTGGAAATCCCATCAAGTTCCAGGAAAAATGATACTATTCACCATTTGAAGGAGGAAACTGAGGGGAGGAGGGATGGATAGGAAAACAGCTGTCTGTTTTTTCCTGGTGAGTCTGGGTAGATGATCAATGTCCAGTGCTTCTTCCCCATTTATTTGTCTTTTAACTAGCCATGAATTCTTACACTCAGAAGGAAATGTTGCCACAACCTACTGCAGCAGTCCTTCAGTGCTTGAAAGGACAGAAAAGAAATTAATTCAGAATAATGTTTTCTTGATTTCTTTGAATATTTGCTTAATAATTAACTAGTGGATAAAACATTACCAGTATTGTTTGCTCTTCTGTTCTATGCCTCCCTCAGCTTCAGATTCATGAGACCCTGTCATAAGTTTAGTATTTTCCTAGGCAAAAATGAAATAAATATTTTCAGAAGTCCCAAATAAAGGATACAACATTACCAGAGAGCAGGAAATGTAACAAAAAGAGATAGCAAAATTACACATAGAGCAACTTTCACGGAACAACAATATTTTTTACTCTAGAAATTACAAAATCAACCTCCATTAAAAAATATCACCCATAACAGCAGCAACAACAAACATTTTCTGTAGAAGACTCTGATTAGAGTACATATTATTCTCTCTGTTGATTAATTGAACTGGCTTTTTGATTACATTTAATTGCACACATTAAATAAGTTAATGCTGTGCAGTGATACAACAGTGCATATAGAGGGCTTTTAAATTTAATGCAAACAATTAAATCCCAAATCATACAAAGCATTGAAACATTCACCCTTTTATTATTAAACTCAGTAAACATTATTTCCCCTCCTGTATTTTGAGAATCATGGCTCTGACTAAGGTTGTAGAAGCCCTTTTGCAAAATAAATCTGAAGGTTTTTGACTGCACTAGAGGACAGTGATCTCAGAGCTCCAGCTGTAGACTCTGACTTTTCCACAGAGCAACCTGTCTGCAAAAAGAGGAGATTAATCCTCTTGCCAATGCTTATCTACTCTGATGGGTTTTACAGTCAGGAATGAGTAAAAGAGGAGATTGAAATAATAAAAATAATTATAAAGAAGAGTTTTTTGCAGGTCTATTTCGAAACTTTCAGTTTTACAAGTGTTTGAGATAAGATCAGTCATTTACCTGGGAAGTGGGAAAGGTTTTAAACAGGAGGAGTATTTTGAATAAACAGTGGTGGTTTAAAATCTATTAGATATTTTTATTAATATCTAGATTTGCATAACCACACTGAGTTTTAAACACCAAAGTGGCTGCAGCTCTGAAAAACACCTTTTCCTTCAGCTCTGTCAACCTATGGTCTTTGCAGACTGTTACAAATATTCTAGTTTCTACTATAAAGCTATTCAAGATAAAAATACATTCATCACCTAGGTCACAAAAGTATTTTGCAAGTCTATATTTATCTAGAGGAAATGAAAAGTTAGTCTGGGAGAGAGGAATTATGTACAAATATATTTTCAATATGAGAAAAATTTAGATGGCTAAGGCCTCAAGTAAACTGGAAAGTGTCTTGGTTAAAGTCTGGAGGTGAATCAGTAATATTCTGCAATATTCTGAAAGCATCTGAAGTCTAGATGTAAACAGAGCTGATTCTTAATGCCTTTAAAACCCACGGAAGGAAAATCCCTCAAATATGGGAAGTTACTTGGAAATAATTGTTAATTTGTAATGAATATGTACAAATCAAGAAATTTTTTTTTAAAGTTTATATGAAATTTTAAGCAGAATTGGAACAAAGGAAAAGCCATCGTGAACTGAAGTCTGCGTATCTAGAAGTAGCTCAGTTTTTTTAACAAAAGGATAAAAAGGGATCAAGGAATACAGAACAGCAGTCACAGCAGGTTCATATGCACAAGTTCAAGAATAAACACCTCATACCAGGAAAACATTAAAAAAATAACATATTGTTAGGGCCAAATTTTTACAAAACTGATAGGAATAAATTAATTACTAATAAGTTAATTGATTGTTTAAAAAATAAAACAACCAACCACAAGAGTAATTTTTAAAGGACACTTTAATGAGCAGACACATAGTACTGTTTCACAAAATGTTAATCCCCCAGATAATCAGCCTTTCCTCATGTACTTCAATTCTTTTAATTCAAATTGTTGTCTGATTAGCTACTTAGGTTTGTCATGCACACAGTTAAGGCCTGCTTGGAAATGTTAATAAGGAGAGTTGGGTTCCTTGTCTGTTCCTCTTCTCTGAAATTGTAAATCAGTGAATTCATCCTCATATTTTTGATGGGCAAATATACCAATTCAAATACCTCTGAAGCTTTCAGCCTTCAACCAGGGGTGTCAGAACAAGAAGTCATGAGCACAACTAGGGCTGATTTTGACAGTATCATGGCCCAGCAGGAAAAGAAACCCAGTGAGGACACTAAAGGGGTTTTGGACATGGGTGAGGAAGTATTTTCCCAGAGCATGAGCATTTCATTAACACCTCTTTCTGAAGGGCAAAATGTCATCCTGGCTACAGTGTGCTGAGGTCCTGACCCTCCTCAAGAAGCCATCTAATTATTATTTTCTGTCAAATCTTCCTTTTTGGAGAAGGTGATTAAGCAGGCAGTTGCTAAGCAACTTCAGGAGTACCTGGTCAAAGTAGGATTTTTAGACTTCTTCCAGTCGTCAAGTAATGGTTTCCAGACAAGTTTTTATAACAGTGTTAGTTTCATATTTCATGATAGTTCCCTTGGGACACTAATGAAATATTGCTTGATATCAATTCTGTTAATGTCTTACACATATATTTAATTTATTGACAATTCAAGTAATCTTATGCTGAGTAACAGAAGCATTACATTTTTGCCAGTATTTATCACGTACATATATATATACACAAAATCAAATGTATTTTACTTATATTCATGAGAAGCAAAGCTCAACTTGAAGAACAGATAATGATTTTATTCATATTCATCTCCATGTTCCTCCCTAAATCCCAGATATCAAATATGCAAATCCCCTAGCATCAGTCAAGAAAAAAAGAAAACCTGAAATTGTATCACCACCAGGACTTCAAATAATGAAGCCATGAATACAAAGATCTGTGATAAATGAGTTTCTAGTGACAATGGGGTTTCTAATAACAGCAGGAATCAGATTATGAGAACATAAAATTAAAGTTCCATCTATGAATGGTTTAAAGAACTATAACCTTAAGTTTTCTTTGTGGCTTAAAATGAGGAATGATGCAGGCTGTCATTGTCAGAAGTTCTTGTGTGGACCTGCCAATCCTCCTGTTTTCACAGAGCCTGAGGTTCAGCTGTGAAATCGTGGCCAAGAAGTTAACTAAGTGCCACAGAAATCAAACAAGCAAACCAACAAACTGACAGAGAATCATCCCTCAGAAAACCTGTCCAAGTTGAAGTTGCTCTGATGATACATCTATATGTTCGCTTACGTAACTTTATGTACAGACATTCACTTTATAGACATATAGTTTATGTATCAGACATTCTGACTGATGTGAAAATTTGGTTGTTTTTCATGATATGCATAACAGAAGCAAGATATAAAGAGCATCCTTCTTGCAAAAGGATGTTGTTTCTAGAGAAGTACTCTGTTTGGCTCCAGCAAGAGAGAGGGAAGAGTGGTCAACCTGATGCTGCTAAAGTAATGAGTCTACTCTCTGAAGTTAAGCAACAGGTCTGTGAAAAGCAACTGAGGTGAACTACAGAAGGGTTAATAAAAGGTATTGCCAGTGTGTAATTTCAGCTCTGTTGCCCTCCTGTATTGACTTTCGCTGTTATCCAGTTTCTATTACATAAGCAGATTTATGCTGCTGCTCCGAGCATCACCGGCATAAATCAAGGAGTGGGAGCAGCCAGCAGAGGCAGACAGGGAAATTGGTTTTAAGTCCCACAGACATTTGGTTCCGAGCCTGAAACTCTAGCAATGCTCATGAACTTGTGACCGTGGAAAGGGGTGTCAGTGGGGAAGCTCAGCCCCTCTCCTGTGGCATGCCAATTCTCCACTGCTGGAGCTGCTGGGGAAACTGCAGTAAACACACAGGAGGATGGAGCAGAGAGGAAGAGGAACAGGAGGCAGCCAAGGCACAGAGCACCAGTGAGCAACTCGTCTATCACAGCTCCCAGAGAGGAAGGTGGAAATACTCAAACGTTCATTATCGCTTAAGGAACCTGGCAAAGAGATCCTTTTTACTGTTTTCAGACCTTTTAATCAATGGATTAGATATTGACAAGGAAACTTGGCCTGCAGAAAGGATTTTTATTTTTTTTCTGATTGAACAGAAAATAGGGCTACTTAGATAGCTTATTCAATATCAAGACTGGAATCAGTACACCACCTCATATTTTGATTTCTTGTTTGTTTGTCTGCAAAGGAGCCCTTTTCAGATCACTGGCCCCCTGAAAAAAATAAAGTGTTTTCTGACAGAGGAGTACTAATGATGAAAAGTTATATGGTTTTCTCATTAAATGTGCAATTCCTGTCTGTGCTACTGGTACAGCATTACCCATTCCTGCTTATCATACTGTCAGTAACTTTCAGAATAACTCTTAGCCAGGAGGATGTTTGTCAATTCAGCAGTCCTTTAATTCTAAAGAGCTGAAGGCCATGGTCTGTTTTAAAATATTCATGCCTATCTAGCAGAAAAGGTCCTTTTTCTAGCATGTCCCATCAACCTGGTACCATGGCTGTAGCAATGTGGAAATCTACTAGAATGCAGCATCACTGCATGTTGGTAAAAAAATATTGATTTCTTTGCATTAGACTCAGGATAGCCTCAGGTACAAAGCTATACCTGAGCCTTTTCCCATCCTGGACTCTAGCCCCAGCCATGCTAAGCCCTCCTGACTTCTACAGCAAAAACTTAAGCATAAATGTAAGCTAAGGAGTAATCTTCACTGTGTTGGAGGAAATGAGAGCAATAGAGTGATACTGGTGGAAATATATTTTTACAGACCTCCCTAGAAGAGACTTTCCTTGTATCTTTGCAACTCCTTTCCTTAGCTGTTTTGAAATATTCCTGGTGGTGCACAAAACAGATTTTACACATTACATCTCTTATCCACCATTATCATGAGCATAATTTCTGGCTGTCTGTGAATTAATTCCATTTTGACATCATGGTTTTATTCCTGGGAAAGAAACCCTGCTTTAGGGATGTTTCCACCTGATGTTTCTTTAGCTGGTCAGCTCAGTCAGGTAAGTTGAAATGAACCAACATTTCCTTCCTGGGCCAACACATCTTCTTCCCCAAATGTAACTGTAACATGGGACTGTTTGTTTCTTTGTTTGCTTTTCCAGGGAGGATCTATGACATTTCCACATGCAGGCAGTTGCCTACTCTATACCTACAACTGGAGCTAATTGTAGCTGATTACATCAAGCAAGGAGGCAAGGATATTTTCAGTTCCCCAGTGATGGTGTAGTGAGACAATTTCCTTTAAAGACAATAGCTCCGGACAGAACCTGTGGTGTATGATCCAGCTAACTTTTGCCCATGGAAATCCAGGCAGGAATACACTTTCAAGTTCAACTTGTTGTTCTCCTTTCTAGCTTTGCAGGTAAATATCATAGAATCATAGAATTGGCTGGGTTGGAAGGGACCTCAGAGATTCAGGCTGGTCACTATTGTACAGTGCCACCACCTTTAAACATTCATTCAAAATAATAACACTACCCAAACTTATCAGATTCTTTGAGAAACAGTTTATTTTCAGCTGATTTAACATTTTTCCACACAAGGAGTATTTGCAACAGCGCTTCTCTCTTATGTCTCTCTAATTTACTTAAGTAAACACTTTAGAGCCATTGTGCTTCAGTTTTCTAGAATGAAAAAGCAGCAGTACAGTCTCTTGTTTTTGGGGACCACTGCATTTTGTGCTTTTACCCCCAGAAGTTATATATCTCTGTAGGTATTAAATATATGGCTTTACAATTGTAATACTTTTTCTGGAAGTAACATTCTCTTCTTATTGCCATCCAACATCAAGCTGAAAACAGTTCTTAAAAACTAATGGCCTGTGGTAAATAGATACTGAAGGATAAGTGTCTAATTTTAGCTAGACTATATTATAATAAGTTATTACTTTCTATCATATCATGTTTATATACCATGACCAAGATTAAATGCCTGATTTAATAAGGCTCTGAAACGACTAAAAAAAGCTTCTTGAAGGAAGAGTAAACCTTTAAGTTAGTCGCTGACAACTTATACAGAAGTTGCTTTCATTTTGTTCAAGCACCATGCAGATGAACAGTATCAGTGCTAATACACAGGGGAAGTATATAAAAACCCTTTGCTTTTTGCAGATTTTGTACTGTTCTGTTTTGAAGCGAAGTATTCTTTTCCTTGGAATGCTTCTTTAGATTTTCTGTATGCTCAGTGAGACAAGCAGGTTATGGTGTCTTCTAGTGTCTTGGTGGGGAATGGATGTACACAATGGTACTGACAGTCCATCCAGCTCAGGACCTGGTTCTGGCTCTGTTTTTAGACACGTTTACTGCCAGCAGAGGGATCTCATTTCTAGCAGAAGAAATGAGATCAGATGTAAAATCCAGTACTGTGTAATGGGAGTGAAGGTTTCAGTATCTGTCCCTCAGACTTTTTGAAAGGTTTCTTAGCATCAGATTCTCCTTTAGTCTAAAGATACGGCTCTTGAAAGCTGCTCTTAATTCCTAGATAAAATGCTAAAGAGCTGGTGCATGGCTGGCTGAGCCTGTATCGATAACCATTCATTGCCAAACAGTCTAGAGCATTCATAATGTCATTTTTTATCTTGTTAGCTTCCCAGTGCCTTGTATTGGTGCTCTTTTTATGTATCAATGCACAGAGATCTTACTATTACTATAGAGCTCAGCTTTAATACAAATTTCTCTGTTCAAATATAGAGAAAAAAGATGGTTTCTGCCCCAAGGAGATCACATCTGAATATGACAGATAAATGACTTAGGGACATAAATAAAGGTGAAATAAAACACTGGACATCTAGAAGCTTGTATTCTTACAGCATTACCAGTTGGTTACTGGTTTATGTTGTGGTTTGTTTTGGAGTTTTTGGTAGTGTTTTCTCCATTTCTCCATGAGCATGTAACTCCATTTTTAAGAAACAAATACCTTGTATAACAAATTTCCTCACTGACATGTTTACATTTTTATATCACATTTTGAGTGTCTAGGGGGAAAAAAAATTCATGGGAGGTTGCAGAGCTGATGTGAAAGTTTGCCTCACCAAAGGTAAACGTATCTCTGTATGCAGTATTTATATGTTAAATGCCTATGGTGTTTAATACAGCAAGCCAGTGCAACTTTACCTTCCTGAACAGTTTTCACAATTAATTTCCCTCAGTTTCTGCTACAGTACCAGCCAGTCCAGGCAAGTGACATTATCAGTCTCAGAGTAATGTAAATGAGATTACGTGTGATAATGTCAAACAGAAAATGTTGAAGTACCCAGTTAAATCTAGTGTAACTTGATTTTGAAAAATACTATGCTTGAATCAAAGCCTATGTCTAGACACTATAGACAAAACTCTTTTTTCTTTGATTTTTAAAAATATTTTAAATTGTTGAATAATAAATTAAGCTTATAATAATCATAGTGTCTGTGTGATTTGAAATGAAGTGATATTGGTGATTTGATCCAGTTCTTAACATTCTGGCTCACACAAATTAATTGACTGAGTACCACTGTCATATGAATTCTAACATAATGATATTATACTAGATTTCTTTTTTTCAATTAATTGAAAAAATTGGGAATAACAGCACTGCTTTTGAAACATTCTCATTTTCAGAGAAATCCTGAAGTTTTGCTAGCCAGAACTCCAAGATGCTGGCAAAACTAATAATCAAAGTGAAAGTATATGAAGAAAAGTGTTGATTAGAAGAAATAAAATCTCATCAACAGGTTTCAAGGAGAAAATTAGTTACTGTTATCTTGATCAGTGTGAGACAGCAATTTAGAGCTATTAATATAGTTCCAACTGGTAAGAGATTTTAGGACTTACATAAAGAATAACATACACTTCTTTTCCTAGTATCATACACAGTGACCATTAATGATAAATTCAAATGTAGGTATAAAGATTTTTTTCAACCTATGACTGACAAAAACTTTCTAGATATGATATGATTGATATGATATGCTATGATGATATGATATGATATTTATCCCAGAGGAATGTACATCTTTCCCACCTCTGCCTCATACTCTTGAATGCTGGGACAATTGGAAAGAACAATAAAAGTTGTGATGTTTTCAAAAAAGACCTAGAATACTGAAAGGTTACCACTTCTTTTTCTCCAGAAAACCCCCCATATAAAATCATCTAGACTTAAAATTCTCTCTGAAAGTAAAATGAAATATAACACTTCGGATTAATTCACTATTACTGTGAATAAAATATTATAAACTGATATTTTGTGACAAACTCAACAAAATATTAAATTCATGTTTCAGTACAAGCTCCAACATAGATTTAATTCCTAGCAACAATTCCATAACCTAGCTGATGTTACTGTTCTTCTGCTGTCCTGTCTTCTTTTTTTAAGTAAACTATCCACAGAAGGCATACCCTGCACATTCAGACATCAGGCATAACTAAAATAATTTGAGTAATTTATTTTAAAAAAAGGAAGGGAAGGAAAAAAAAAGTATATATACTCCCGACCCCCTTCTGTAGAAAGAATTTTGAAGAATTTCTTGCAGAAAGACAGCAGCATGCACCAAAAATCTCTGTCTGTCCATTGCCTCATCATCAGAAGTTCTCTCAAGTGTTAAATTCTCTAAGTGAAAGAGTAAAGCAGAACAAGGACAGAAGTGTCATAAACCCTGAATAAAACGAGAATTACTATTAGCAGAATTTTTCCTTCATTCCCAGAAGACTGAATATTTAAAAATCCTTTTTAAGGATGAACTCATGCAGATCTAATGATGCTGATTCACAAACACTCTGAGCTAATGCACTTCAGATAAGAACATTGCATCATTTCAACACGTCTCACAAAGTAAATATTAAAGAGAATTTCACCATGGCATCAGCTTTTACTGTAATCAAAGACTCCAAGGTATGATTACAGTTAAACAGGTCACACAGAGAGATAGATGCACTGAAGCAGTAAGATGGTCCTGATCCAAAGAACATAAGACACAAGACACAAGCCAATTCTTTTACTCTATAAGAGCACATAATGTATTATTATGTCTTAAAAAAAAACAATTTAAGTTATTCTCTAACCAGCCGACTGTTTCTGGTTAAGGGCAAAAAAAACCTAACATGAGGACTGCACATATTTATGTCAAAGTTAAGCACTGTGGATAGAGGCTATAAAATGAGAATTTTTTTCCTCACAGGACAGCACAAGTAGCAATTAAGTGAAGTGTGCAAACAAAGTGCATTGTTTAAAGGCCTGTGGGGGTTTTTATGTGCTGAATCTCATATTTGTGAGGAAACAAGAAATCCCATGATTCTGTTGCTTATTTTTGAAAAATGAATTCAGGAAGAAAATATGGCATGTAAACATGTGCCTCTTTCCTTGGGAGAGCAAAGACAGATCCTGGAGGTATTGTCTGCTTATCTTTTTTTATAGAATCCTGACCTGAACCTGCCACAGGCTGCTTCCACCAAGGCCTGTCATTCCTTCCCTTTCCCAAGGGAAAACCAGCTGAGAAATTGAGAGGTTTATTTATGAAGGATATGCAGCTGCTGTGAAATATAAATTCTACTCTACCTAGAAGTTAGGAAAAGCAGCTAAAACTTAACTCTCTTACCTAGATGCCATGAGACAGGAGCTTTTTTGGGTCAGCCATTCCTGCCTGTGGACATTCCTCTAAACCAGGATTATATGAGCTGTGTTCTGGCATTCTTACCCTCCAGCAATTGCTGTTGATGAAGGGGCCCCTACCCACCACTCAGGCAGAGGAAGCACTGATAAGCCAAGTCACAGGCAACTTGCTGGCAAGAAATGTTAGCTTGGCACCTCTCATACTTCACTCTTTCCTTTTCATTGGTTCTTTATTTTATCACATTTATTATATAAAACCAAAATGTTCAGACACTTGATGTTATTATATTTATGGAAAACCCCATAGAACTCAACTGTCTTGCTGGCTAGAGAAGTAAGATTATTGCTTTGTTCTTGTTTGGTTTGGTTTGGGGTTTTTTTCTGGACAAATACTCATTTTCCCATCCACAGATATATACTAGCTAAATCTTGAGAAATTACAACCAGGATTTCTTTGCATGTGGTAGTCTTACTCTTGTTGAAAAGTCCTAAAATTTCTGTGAATTTTCAATGCACTGGCCATACACACATTCTTCAACCCCCACTTTGCACCTGGTGACCCACATGCTGGTGGTAGTCATACACTGTGGTCCTGCAGCAAGTCTGAGCCATTTTCAGCAGTGTTGAGTTTGCTCTGTAGGTTTCTACAGTGGCAATTTCCATTACATTGTCCTGTTGAGGGGTCTATATATTCCTGTGTGATACCATGCCTTCAAAAACAGCAGACCTAAAGGGTTTAAGAAAGACATTGAGGTAGATTCCAACTAGTTCAAAAATTTATAACGTGCTGAGCTGCTCTGGACAGACTTCACGAACATTTAGAGGGAAAGAATACCTGAATCCAAATTTTTAACTTTCACTGCCATATCTCCTATATATGCACTGCCATCATTTTGCTGGAGCACCTAGCTTGTACCCTGGGGGTGAATTCTAGGCTCTCTTTCCTCTCTTGTGTTTTGTGAGTGGTTGGATCTTGTGTCTCCTCTTCACTAAGTATTCCACAGATTTCCTAGCAGTGCTGAACGTATTGGGTAAGAGGTTTTGGCTACATCCTCTGTCAGCACTCAGAAACCCTTTCCAGGATTACTTAGAGCTGTGTTTTGTAGTGAAAGCAGATGGAATATAGGAATGACAGACTCCTTACACTCTTATTGTCCCAGTGTCTGCAGACAGAGGATTGCCCATAATCCAGCTCTTTTTGGAGACTCCGGCCTCCATAAATTCTTAAGCCAGTTTCTGAGCACAACACCAGGAATTTCTCCTTTGCTCTACAAAGGTTCATCCAGCAGTGTGCCCAGGTGGCCAAGAAGGCCAATGGCATCCTGGCCTGGATCAGGAACAGCGTGGCCAGCAGGTCCAAGGAAGTGATTCTTCACCTGTACTCAGCGCTGGTGAGGCCACACCTCGAGTACTGTGTCCAGTTCTGGGCCCCTCAGTTCAGGAAGGAGATTGAGGTGCTGGAACAGGTCCAAAGGAGGGCAACCAGGCTGGTGAAGGGACTCAAGCACAGGCCCTATGAGGAGAGGCTGAGGGAGCTGGGGCTGTTCAGCCTGGAGAAGAGGCGGCTCAGGGGAGACCTCATCACTCTCTACAACTCCCTGAAAGGAGGTTGTAGCCAGGTGGGGGTTGGTCTCTTTTCCCAGGCAACTATCAACAAGACAAGAGGACTTGGTCTTAAGTTGTGCCAGGGGAGATTTAGGTTAGATATTAGAAAGAATTTCTTTACGGAGAGGGTGATCAGGCATTGGAATGGGCTGCCCGGTGAGGTGGTAGATTCTCCGTCCCTGGAGACATTTAAAAAGAGACTGGATGTGGCACTCAGTGCCATGGTCTGGTAACCGCAGCGGTGGGTCAAGGGTTGGACTTGATGATCTCTGAGGTCCCTTCCAACCCGGCTAATTCTATGATTCTATGATCTCTACTAATGTTATGAAATGCTGAATTGTGAAAATAGGGGTAATCTTTGGCTTATTTTATTTTTGCCTGGTCCTAGTGGAAATCCATACCTATGGAAAGAAGAGACATTTCATATCTTTCTATCAGAGAAAAAATTTTGTTTATTTTACTCAGAAAGTGGAAAATCATCTCTCACAGATCTTTTCCAAAACCTTCCTTATATTATTTCCCCAAGAAAAGCTCTGTGTATGTTTCCAAACTTTATCTCAGTGATGGCTGTCTATAAGAAAAAACTGGCCTACTTATTTAAACTCTGTCATTGTATACGAAATGAAAGCTTTTATTGTACTACATTACATATATGGTGAAGCAGGAGTGAGAGTGTATAAAAGAAGTCCAGTATCAACATTTGTTCTTTCATTGCATCACTGTATTTAGTTGTCTATTCACATGAAACAACAATGCTTTTGTATAAATCTGATGTTTAAAATCTACTCTACCGTATAATTCTTATTCTACAGTCTACATTATTTTAATTTTTTACCATTTGACTCAACATCTTTTTGGAAGAGGCTTTGCTAGGGGAAAAGGGATAATTATGTGGTGTGAAACAGCACATGTATGGTTATCACACACTGAGCTTGGTAGGAGTGATATGTTTAATGCCACTCACTTTTATTTGTTACTAGTGTGCCAAGTGGTCTCTTTTGCACACACTGAATTTTAGCAAAGTCAGTGTATTTATCTAAGTGCATTTGTATGCCAGTGAGTTATGTGTTGGTATGAACTGGTGCTAAAAGTGACTGGGCTGTGCCTAGCTGGAAGTGATTTTGGAATTTTCTGCTGTTTTCACTGGTAGAAAGATTAACTAAAAATAAAAGTTTTGACTATAATTGAAATAGGTGTTTCCTATCAAACTACTCTAACATAAACATACTTCTGAGCAAATTACTCACTAATTCCTAAATAAAGAACTGCAGACAAATAATTGTGTGCCTGCTTTTCCTCATGTTAAATGAGAAAGTTAAAGTAAAAAGCAGAGTTGCTTACAGTGCTTTCACTGTATCTTTCATGGTAAAGCATTTGTCTCATCCTGAACCCAGGGTTCTCCTGCCTGCCTTCTTTTTACAAGTTATGAAGTAAAACTGAGAAGGAGAGGGCTGCCTGGAGAGGGCTGCAGAGCCCAGGAGGTTGATCTGGCAGAGGCTGTCCTCAGACACACGTCTACCAGTTTTTTAAAGCTATTTCCAGATTAAATGAACATCCCAAGCTGCCCCTTTTCTGCAGCATCATTGTGGACTTTCAGCCACCCCAATTAGCATCATTAAGTGTGCAGGGCCTCTCTGGATGCCTGTTCAGCTCACATCCTGAAATCTAGGTTTGTGTGTGCTCCAGTATCAGAAAACTTTTGTGCTGCAAATTCAATTCCAAATTCCGTTTTTTTGTTTTTTTGTTGTTTTTTTTTTTGCGAAGAACAGCCTCTTGCCTCTAGAGGTTGCCTACTAAGCTGCAAGACACTGTACGTCCTTTCTGATATATTTTCTTGGAAAATCAGCTTTTGGCCTCCTGTGTAAAAAGCTGAGCAGGCATAAATCGGTGGAGCTGTCTGGAGCAGAGCCAGCAGTGTCAGCCAGACCTCTCTGAGCTGCCCAGTGCTCAGACAGGGGTACACTGTGGAACAGCATCTCCTTCGTTGTGTTTTTCCCTGCCCACTTGCTTTTATTGGAGCACCTTACTTGTGGACATAACTACATAGGTATATTTGTACCTTAAGCACACAATTGACTTAAAAGAAGACCGAAAGTCCTGAATCTTTATATAAAGTGCAAGCTTGACTATTCACAGGGGAAGTGGCTAAATGAACGTCCATGTGAGGTGTGCATAGATACACAGCCATACACAGCATGCCCACATCGGTACATAGTGCCTATGCCCAATTCCATGTGTCTATAATTTCCACACCTCCATATAAATTAACAGTGAGTAAATATGTGACACATAGATATTAAAAGGCAAACTGCAGTAGAAAAGATTCCTAGCAGCAGTTTGAGTGACACCAGTAAACACTTAGCTTTTGAATTGCTCTTTAAAGGCCTGGGGAGCATGGGTTCTTCAGGTAACCATCCTAAATGTCTGTCACAATTGCACAAGAGAAGAAAATTTAAATTATATTTTTGTGGGAGTCCTGCTGTAGGGGTAATCATAAACTCTGATGTTTCTCATCAGCAGGACTGCACTTGGAAAGGAAACATCTCAGTGTGACAGTAAAAAGCTTTCATAAGCACACCAGTCAGATCCTGGAAGTGAGCAAACTGGTACCATGGATTATAAAAATGTTCTCACTCTACATTAGATTCGTGTGATTAAATGCATTTCACAGCAAAAGGAAACATATTATCTGGCTCCACTCGTTGTGACAAAGTGGATGAATTTAAGAAAAATGGGAGGGCTTACACACTAAGATTGAGGTAGTGTCATTAAGCCAACCTGCAATTACTAGTACACTAACTGTCATGGCCTCTCAGAAATGGAAATAATATTTTTCTAAAACCTGAAATTCTGAGGCTGGTCTTGTCTTGTATCGTGCTTCATGGCTTTGCAGCTCTCATCTCCTTGTTCAAAAATGTCTAGAATGAAACTTTCCCCAGTATTTCTTCAATAAGCCTTCACATTTTTAAGAATGTAGCAAGTTACATTTTAACCTCCTAAAACGCTAAGAATTTGGCAGTTACTGGGTTAAATTGGGCAGGAGTTAGATGAGAAATGTAACCTTTCTTCTGCCTCTTTATGCTGAGGGGTGACCCACAGCCAAGGAGTTCAGAGGTGAACTGAACAACCACCTGCACTCATGAGCCAGATCTCCTGGCCTGAAGCCATGGGACTGATGGTTGTCCATACAACAGCAGCAGGAAGACCAATGTTATTGCAGTATCATCCCCAGTATACATTTATATGGATTTTCTTACCTCTTTAACAAAGTGCATGAATACCCTGAGAAAAACAAAAAACAACCACAGTTCTGTCTACTTTTTATACATTCTAAGAGGAACATTATCCAGTCTGCAACCCACACAAGGGTTATTTTAAAGTTGTTTTAACAAGGAAATAGTTAATCCTTTATTAATGATGTGGAGTAGGGCTGGATGATTCTTTGATTAAAAAGATCAAGAGACAATATTTTACATCTGACAGGGTTAAAGTTTCCAAGGAAATGCTTTTAGCATACTTCCATCTACAGAGTGTCAATAATGCCTGCCACAAGTTAGCATAAGAATAAAGCAACAATAACTCAGAAGTGTCTACCCCATCTTTTCCTGATAACGACGATGTTACGTTTCAGAAACTTTAAATACTTTTTGATATTCAGATTCTTCTCTGGGAGCTTAAGTTATGCTAAGGAATAATTCACACCTGACAGTAAATTACTGAGATGAACAGAAAAATTTCCATGAAAAATGTATCCTAAATAAACATTGAAAATAATAGGCTCTAAATTTAATTCCTTCCTTGCTAATAATACTAGGAGAAAACATTGTACACACTTCTTCATTCCTTGAGGTTTGCAATTTGATTATAAATCAAGTACTAGGCCAAAGTATTTCTCCTTAGCCTAATGTTGTGGGGTTATTTGTTTGTTTGTTTGTTTTTTTCATTGTTTTGGGTTTGGGTTTTTTTTCATTTGTTTTTGTTTTATTTTTGTTTTTTACCGTCTTGTTAACACTGTTTTTAAAGTTAGCCCACCCTAATTACATTTGTTTCTTTAAAACTCTTGATAAAAGTTCTGAAAATCTTCACTTCTTACTTGTGGAACATTTTTAAACAGGAGAAGGCACTTAGTTTCTTGTGCCCATGATAATACTCTTATTTCTTATTTTTCTCTATAGGTTTTAATTTAAACCATATACTGTTATTTTTGTTGGCTCACTGCTAAACCCAACTGTAACATCCTTTTCCAAAATGCCCACACAATAAAAGTTACTCAACCATAAAAATTTAATTTAAGTGATGCAAAGTTGACATTAACATAAGATTTAAGGGTTTGGCTTAAATTTTTAAACACAAGGAAATTCTAGGCACTGTAAATTACAGTTGAAAAAGGTTCATTCATTGTTTCATTGAGAAAAATTACAATGATATCAGTCTATTTATTTATCCCTTCAAGCCCTATCTCTGAAATCTCTTCCTTCCTCTAAGTCAAACAGTCAGTGCTGTCAAAGTTATTTTGCATGAATAAATCATTTTTGGGAAGGTAAAACAAAAGCAGCAACAACAAAACAAAACAAAACAAATTTGAAAAATTCTGAAAGTACACTTTAGTAGCCAAACAATAAGTGAAATCTGTGACACTATCAAGACTGGAGTGGGCTTAAAAAAGAGCTTTATTGACATGGCAGGTTCTTTACCTACAAGAATATATGCTAAGAGACACCTTGAGCTACTTCCTTGGCTCCAGCTGGAAGAAGGCTTGCAGGATCAGGCCCCTGAGCGGGTTCAGTCTCTCTTGCTCAGGCTTTCCTGGGACATTTTAGTCCTCAACTTGCTAGTGAGGTACACTGCAAAGCCTTCTAGGGAGCTACTGCAATCTCATGGGTCAACACAGGACAGCAGTGTCTCTTTTTGAGGTAAAAAGATGCATAGAAGATGAGAGACCAATTTTACTTTTACAGATAGAGGAATAGATAAGTAGGTATGTAGGACTGGATGATTAACCAAGGCTTCTGAATAACCTGTATATTGATTTTTTTTTTAAAGCCTCCTGAAATATCCACTTCCTGCACATGAATAGAAAATTAAATCTCATTATAGTACACGCATGCTGTACCCTTTATACATCAGAAAAAAAATACAGACAGTTTGGTGGAAAGAAAAATGGTGTTAATGAAGCAGCTAGATTAAAAATAAAGTATTTCTTTGAAATGTTATTGTCATATTAGGTTTTATTCCGGAAGAATGATGTCTGCTTTGAAATCACAGATCTAGTGAATCTGTAATGGCAAGGCTGACAGGCACATAGTGCTCACTATGCAGAAACCATAGTGATGGTCACCTTATACATATGAATAAGTAAATAAACTATATTTCAGTTACAACAGCTAGATTTCCAAAATATGAGGGTAAAACAGAATAATTGGTTAATCGGTATTTTGGAAAAGTAAATTTTTTAAGTAGGTGTATGTTTATGAGGAATCAGAAGCTATGAAGCTTTAAAGCTTCTAAAACATTGAAGAATGGGGAATCAAGTGGAGAAAAATAATGCTGTTATGACTTTTATAATTAAAAATAACCACAAGAACAAATTAGTAATACCATGTAGATCAGCTTCCTTTTGTTATAAAACAAAATACTCAGGTACTTATGCTGAACAGCTTTAAGCTTTATAAATGTTTATTATGGCCCAGTTTAGTAATTGATGCAGTTTTATTATTATTAGAAAAAAAAAAAAAAAAAAAAAATTGAGTTCCCAGCAGTTACTGTAGCTTCCTACAATATCTCAGCCAAGAGAGAGACATTTCAGTGATAAGGCAGAAAAGGAGGCTATCAGGCAAGAAGTGTGTAATGGTTGCTGATTTTTCATATCCATTGGTTTTTGATTTTTGTTCTGGCATTAAACCATCTTCAGCTCTGACCTGAGCCAAGCTGGTGTTCTCTCTTACACAAAATATGGTATGGCAACCTGAAACCTGGGCACCTTTACTGCTGCCTGAACTGCGTATGAACGCAAGCCTTCCCATGATTTCAAGACATGGAGGAGATGCAAAATAGATTACATCCCTCTGAAGGATTTACCACAACAATCTTGCTTGTCCCTTTCTGAGCAGACAGGGAGGGAGAGGGTCTGAAGGAACTCTGAGCACCCTGCTTCACCCTTCAGAGCACTCACCCCCTCTGCCTTGCCTCCCTCCACGTCCGCGTACATGCGGTCAGATTGCCGATGTACCCGTCCACATTCTCAGTCTGGGTGCAATGCTCCATGACAACAAGGTGAGATGGCAGAGGTTACCCGAACAGCTGCTTCCTAAGCCAGAAATTCCAGGCATTGAAAACCATCTGTCTATACATTCACAAATGTATATAAGGGCAATCTATCAGGCTGTGGCACTGCAGCTGCCACTCCATCAGGCCTGCTTCCTTTCTCCAGGCTGAACAATAAGAGCTAGTTCTTCACTTTGTGTCACACAGAATGGCTGATTTGATTAAGTCCCCAACTCTCATTATGCTAGGTAGGGGTGTAGAATTTCAATGATAATCCATAATGCATGACCAGTTTGTCACCATGGCAACATAAATTCAAGGTTACTAGCTCAGACGCATAATTGGGTGTGCATTGAGTGCTGAAGAAGGGCTGTTAAAATTCTTGTCATAGAAGAGTAGCATCCATCATACTGTCTGAAATTGCAAAGTACTCATAATCAGAAAGAAAAATCCTTGGAGAAAAATGTTAATAAAATAACGATTACATCCAATATAATTGTTTAAGTTTAAAAAACCAAAGTGGTTAAAGTATGTTAGTTAATAAGAATTGAAAAGACAACTCATTAAACACAGAAGACTTTAGTTTAACATTCCCCACCCCGCAATATTTGCATTGTAAGGTGGACCCAAAGCAGTTCAGCCCTGAACCTGACTGATTAGCTCAGGATCGAATCCATATGATACAGTAAAAGATGACGCTTCGCATGCAGACGGCACAGCCATATAGGCATCGCTTGTCCAGTTTGATCTTTTGTGGGTAAACATTATCTTCAGAATTAGCTGTAAGGATAAGAGGACTTTTGCATGCTTTTAAAAATTTTTTAGCTGTTGTCCTGAATTATTGCACTATACAGCAGCCATTTTAACTACCCAAGGTGAAATAGGTAAGGTCAGATTGAACAGATGGAAAGAAGACATTTAAAATCAGCCTGAGAAAAGCTCTAGCATGTATATTGTAGGGGGTGATCCTACTCCAGCAGATGGATGAAATAGATGACCTAGAAAGGCTTCTCTATTTTTTCCTTTTTTTTTTCCTTTTTTTTTTTTTTTTTTTCCTTTTTTTTCCTTTTTTTTCCTTTTTTTTTTTTTTCCTTTTTTCTTGTTTTCCCTCTTTCCTTTCTATGCATTTGTGACTGCACCATACTTGAAACCTGGCAATCAGTGTGTTATTTTAGTGTGGGGAGAGGATTGGTTTTTCCTTTTTAAAACATATTCTGATATACCTCTCTTCTGTATTCCTCTAATATTAGTAAAATAGATGTGACATTTGCATTGTTTATTCCCAAACAGCTCTTGTTTTGGTGACCATCTTTTCTAGCAAAATAAAATAGGCAAACGAGATTTTACATGAGCATTTCAAGATGTCAGGGGCTTAAATCTAGCATGTCATTACATGAAGAGAGATCATTACTAAATTAGTATTTTCCTCAGCTCCAACTCCATTTTCCTTGATACTGTATGACTTGTATGTATCTGTTTTATAGCCTTGATGAATTCTAGCTGAGATGCTTCAGCATATGGTTTTATTTACTATGATTTCTAGAAGAATTTGACATTATTTCAGTGTATGTTTCTGTAACAATATTAGGAGAGTTTCTTTAAAGGAATGAGACCTCAGCTTATGTCTTTTGAGTCAAATTTGCCCTTTACTTCTGGGAGTGATCTTTTATCTAATTCTGTTAGAGATTTTCATAATTTGTTGGCTGAATTGTTTAAAAATAACAATAGGAAATTCCCAATACATGGAACTGGAGATGCTCAGCAAATAAAACATTGTTCCAGCATGAATTTTCTGCAAAGTTTAAACTAATCTGTTTGGGCTTTCCAGATTTCAGTTTGTAGTATCTTCTAATCTACTTGCACCTAGTGCAAGGACCTAGTGTAAATGTAATTAAAAATGTAAAATTATAGTGAATTTGCAAAGAATATTTCAAAGGGCACTTGGTGTTGGCTATGTTTTATACTTTTGCAGTTTTATTTCTGTGTGGTTTAGATTTTGATAAGTTATTCTTTTTATTTTTAAAATTTCATTATTTTTATGAAGTTAGAAAATATGTGCTCTAACTTGTAATTTTTAAAGATTATTTTTTGCACTGAACCATTCAGCTTCTTTTCTGAACAAGTGAATCTAATCATGCTGTCTTTTCACCATTTAAAAATTGTTCAGATCTGCAACTAATTTCCATTACAGAAAAATGTGCTGGATCATAAGCCTATATGTACCTTGTAGGCAGTAGGATTTTTCACGAGTGAGAAACAGCAAGATAAGATCCTACTGTAATGGAGGTTATAGTTATATCATACTGAATTCATTTTTGTCATGTGTAAGACCTGGGTTTATACACAAAAACATATATTACTGTTCAGTATCAAGATAGGACTGTATGTTCAATGATGTGTTTTATTTGAACACAGCCTGTCTTGATGTGAAGCTTGCAAATATCGCATCTGGAGGTGTATTCTGCTCTTGATGTGCACATGTAATTCCAATTAACATTAAGAATGTTAATGAGAATATGCCCCTCTAGGGGCTGGAGAGGGGGATGTGAGGGAGCAGGTTTGTGGTTCTGATTTAAATAACAAGTGACTTTTGTGGAGAATACCAGCATGTGGTCTCATGCACTTATATTGTGGAAATGCATTGGCTCTGAATGAGAGCCCACAATTTATACATTGATGCTCAGTGATGCTTAGCCAAGTGAACCCGTTGTTGGGGGCAAATATTAAATCCCAACGTGCCTTCTCCAGGAAGGAGTATTTTTAAAAATGTTTAGCTCTGTATTTGTGCACAGGCATAAAAGACTACTGTGAGAGAGTGGGCTGTGGGTTTGGTGATTTACTTTTTTTAAAGACAAGCTTAGTTTTAAAGAATGAACCATTTAATTGTTTCTCAAGTATGCAGAATATATAGAATAGCTTCCAAGGCCCTAAGCATCAATGTGCTTCTATGCTTCGACTAATTCACTTGATGTTCTTTCAGTATTCCAAGGATGACGTATATTCAATATCAGATTTCAAAACAACAACAATATCCAGCTAAAAAATACTATTAGATAATTTTTGTTTCTTTGGAAGTATGATGTCACTGGAGTTATTTTGAGGAATACTGTCTAAGCAGAGAGTAAGAATAACCATAGCACTTCAGTTTCTGAAAACAGAAGGTAACAGATTGTGAAGTGGTTTTAAGTCAAGAAAGTATGCAATATATGTCTTAAAATTGCAAGTAAATGAGGTTAATAGATTCAATGGAGTTGCCATTTCATTTTAACATATGATAATAGAACCAGTGTTTATGTGTGGGATATATTTTTCCATGTTATTTAGCCAGAGAATAAAACCACCAGGCAGCAAACCAGGACAGCATGCAAGACTATTTATGGAAAAAAAAAAAAATTAAAAAGAAAGACAAAATTCTTTTAATGTCCTAAGAAATTATTTTTTTCTAATTTATTTTCTGGTATTGGTTATTGCAAGATGTAAAAATGATCAAAAAATAAAAAGATGTGTTACTGTTTGATGCCCCATCAAACTCTTTTGTTATCAGGGATAGAAAAAAGATATCCCAAGCAATATAATTTATCTGTCTTGTCAATTTTTTCTGCATAAACTTTCTGCATGCCTTTTCAATTTACACATGGAGAAGTGCTGTTCATTTCATTGATCTGACATGTCACATTTCATTGTGTTGATTTCAATGCAAGTGCTATCGCAGGATGTGCACCATGCAGCCAGCAGGATACATTAAAAATGTAAAGTGAAAATGTGTGTTTTATAGATGTCTTTTACTGTGACATTTTTTAGGTCATACAGCATACAAGCTGTTATTTCAACAGCTATCTTGTATATTTTATCTGTTGGATTTGGTATTTGTAAAATGTATATTTTGCAAGTACACAGTGGTATATTGGAAATGAAGAAATTACCTAATGATTTAAATTATTCAGGGCCTGATCATACAATCTGGGTAACATGGGCAACTCAGGACTTTTAATAAAAGTATTATAGACAATAAGAAATGTTCCTGGTTTTAGGGAATATAATCCAAGATTTAGATTTGACCTTCTCCCACTTACTCAGGTAATTCTGGGGTGTTTTATGAAAAAAAAATATTTTGCACAGAGTGGCATCAATGTTCATTCAATCTCATCTCTCAGCATGAAAAGCCTACATATATATGAGATAAGATGAGGTGGAAATAGTATAGAAGGCATGATGGGAAAGCCAGGACTATTATTAGCAGATGCATTTGATTCAATCTGTTTAGAAAAAGAAGCAAATGTCAGTCAAAATATATCAGATGAACAGAATAAGAAAAACAAAATCAAATTAAAAAGATTAAGGAGGAGTGGGGGGAGATGGCAGCAGAGCTAAAACACCAGGTCTGATAGCTGATTAAATGTTAAAGCTTTGTCCATCCCATATTTAGAGGCACAGACTTGTGCAGGAAGAACCAGGTAGAAAATTGGTTCCAGTTCTCACAGTGCAAATCCAAGAAAATTTCATTAGAGTCTAGAGAGCCATTACAGAAAAGATCAGAATTTGTCTGTCTGATTCTATTAGCCACATAAACTTGGTTTTATTAGACACAAGAAATATTAATAATGTATCTTCATAGGAAAACAGGAACAGAAATTTTTCTCAGAAAAACACTTGTACAAAAATATTTTAAAAATCAAGATAAATGATTTTTTTAATTAAAATATGAGTAGTTCTATCTTCTGTTAACAATTTGTGATAATAAACACACACAAATACAATTTAGCTTTCTACCATATTTCAGAGACTAAAGTAAAAACCATAGTAAAATATTAGGAAATAAATACTGAAAGGTACTAACAACATGACACCAGTATTTCTTTTTGTTCAAAATCATGACCCTGAAAAAAACAGGTCTTGATTGAATCAGCAGCAATCAGAATTTACAAAAATAACAACAGGAAGATGTCATGGCACCTTAAAAAACTGCATGGGTTTTTGGACTCAATATAAGAAAACAGACCTGTAGATCTGGTGAACCTTCTGCTGTTGACTTGCCTCAGACTTGCCTGTTGTTATATTGCCTTACTGGAACTACTTCATTGTTTCACAACACCCTCTAATGAAGAAGAAACTGCTGAATGAGAAAAAGGCATGACAAGGATGAAATTCACTGACCTGTGGTCTGCAGAAGGTCATGCTGGCTGGTCATAATCTATTAAATCAGTAAATGTAAGAAACATTCTTTAGGTGTTTCAAGGATCAGTGGCAATGTGATTTCCAAAAATTTACAGCAGTACCTTGTGTGCTTAGAAATGATCACAACTCCTCATAATATTGAACTTGTCTCTAGGTGACTGAATGAGTTAGTAAGCTAAATACTACATCCACCACAGAAGCTCTGAAAAAAAAATCAGAATAATTGTTTCAACTCCTAGAGGCAGCACTAGTAGCCATCTTTACCATTTGAAGGGGCAGAAAGGAAAAGAATTATTTTCTTGTTTTGTTTGAACCTTTTCAAAGTACTTTCTAATTTTAAAATCAGTTGTATATTCACCAAAAGTACCATTGCAATAGTCTCATTTTTCATCCCTTCTTCTTTGTTGCTTCTAGTGGTGGTGTCCGGGGAAAAAAAGCTGAGACTAAAATAGATTTCCTATAAAAACTGCTTTCTTATCTGTTCACTTCTGTTAAAGATTTGATTTATTTTTAAACATTATGCACAGACTATTTGAACCTGTGGTGTAGGTAGAATCACACCATCATATGTATGATAATACCAGTATAACTTGTTCATTTCCCTTTCTACACTGGAATCAACCATCTTGATATAATCATTTTATATCTTTATAGTTGTGTTTGAAAAAGGGAAAATGGGATGTCACCTGCAGTTTTACTACTTTAAATGAACTTGCATTTTGAAAGCTAGACAAACTCTATGTTTAAACAGGGCTTCAGGCCTTGGAGAATTATGAATATGAGACATTTACAGTGTCTGTGGCTGAAACTGTTCCAAGAACAAACACCAGTCCTTTCCCAAACCCCTAATTAATGAAAACCAGCTAACCCTCATTATCAAGTAGGGCACAGCAAGTGTATTGAAGGGATGCTACTTGGATTTTAGCTGATGCGACTGAGCACCTATAACATTGTTCTCCCCTTGCTGACCTCAGCAAAGGTGTTTCATCATAACAGGAATTATTCTCCAATCAATTTTCACAAATTTTTGCTCTGTCCATTTTCACTCCATATGATCACAGTTAGTTTTAACAAATAGGGAAAAAAAAGAGACTTTAGTTAACTCTGAGTATGTTTTGGTACCTTCTGACTGAAGATATTTTGCTCTGCTGTTGCCAAAATCAAGTGCTGTCCTGCCAAGAATATGTGGGGAAATGCTACACTAAGGAGACAGACACTTTAGAAGTTTTGCACAGGAGAGAAGGCAATTAAAATGAAGTAAAAATAATAACAGCAGAGTATTTGAATAATAATACATATTTCAACGCACTTCACAAGTAGGTCAATACCGTTATAAGCATTTGACTGTTGCTTACTTTACCAAGAATGGTTTAAAGAAGAAAATATTTTAGTGCAAGCTCCCTCCCTGTGGCAGTTCTACAAAAGTGAGTCTTTTGATAGAGTTCCCTGGTGCTGAGCACCCAGAAACAAAACCTGGGCAGTGATGAATTTTATCTCCAGCTCTACAGAAATGTATGTTCTTTTCAGTGGTTTTTTGTTTGTTGTTGTGGGTTTTTTAATATTCAATATAATTATTTGTCACCAGAATAAAATGCGGATTGTTTACCAGCATTCAGTTTATTTTTGTCGTGAAGTCACTTCAAGATCTAGATGTGGTATTCAAGTCCCCTTGAAGCTGTGATAATGAACATAACATAAGAAATCATATAAGCAAAAGGAAGCCAGCTTTACATACCAATATCAGTATTCTTACCCTACCAAGAGCTATCATTAGATTATATTTATCTCAGATAATTACCTTTCTAGATGAAATTATCCATAGGAAATCACAATTTCACTATGCCAAAAAGAAGCTAAATGGCTAACTGTATTTCACTCCATACACTTCAACTGATTTTTCCAATGATAATATAAGGCAGAATATTTTCCCCAGGCTCCAGACAAGTTTGCATGTCAGTGTGGATGGAATCCTTCCTTTGTTTTCACTTAATTCTCTTGGAAACAGATAAAATTTTATCCTTGAAGAAGTTGGGGTTTTTGGCTTCTATGCATTCCCTGGGTCTCAAATTCATTAAATTTAGAGATGTCATCTCTCCTTTTGGAGCTGCACACAATGGAGTATTGTTTTTACTCACAGAAAGGCCTCGAGCTGGGACAAAGTGTGCAGGTACTGCACTGTATTGCCCTGCTCTGTGGCCACCTCAGTTCCTCTCCACTGTCAGCTGCCATTCCCTAGGCTTTGGGCTTCACTGTCTCCCCTTTATCTGCATCCCTTTTTTGTTCCCAGTTCAGCTCTGACTGCCCTCCCCTCCAGCATTTCAGCTCCAAGGTTCTCAAGAACTGCATGTAACTCCCTGGCTTTCTCAGAATACAAATGTAAACACACTTTGTCTTCTGGAAGACTGGGTGAGAGCATGATGTGTGGCTGCTCTATCACACGTAATCTCTTTGGGACAGGAAACTAAATTAAAAACATTATACGTAACACCTAGTATCAAAAATTATAGTCCATATTCTTTTGTGATAACTTTCTTCACTGACAAAACTGAAGGAAGAAAGAAAAAAAAAACAAAACCCACAACAAAAACAAAGTAACAAAACCCAAAACCTCTGTATGGAAATGGAAATGACATAAATCACAGTGTTAGGGGTTGGAAAGGACCTTGAGAGATCATCAAGTTCAACTCTCCCTGCCAGGGCAGGACAAGTTGTGTAAGGTCACAGAGGACATTGTGAGTTTTGAATGTCTCCAGAGAAGGAGACTCCATGACCTCACTGGGCAGCCACTTCCAGTGCTCTGTCACCCTCAAAGTGAAAGAGCTTCTTTTTACAGGAACCTCCTGTTTACAACGAACCTCCTGTTCTCCCACCTGCATCCATTACCCCCTGTCTTATCATTGGGTATCACCAGGGCTGCACTGTTGGCAGAGCACTCCCTGCCAAGCATCCATTTGCATTTATTATGTTTTTACCATTGTTGAACAAGACATCACTGATCACACTGGGACCTAAAGCACAAGGTTATCATTAATACCAGGGAATTAAGAACATAATAAAACATTACAAAACTGATGAAACCAACTCATGACCTGAGTGTTCTCTGGGTTCAATGAGAACATTTATTTCTTCATGTGGTCAGGCTCTTAATAACCACATGCGACTGATAACAACAAGAAAACAAGTCCTAAAAAGCTGCTTGATAGATATGTTTATTCAGCACCAAGATATGGGGAAATTATCACTGAAGATTTCTGCATGCTCTGGGAAAGCACAGAAGAGCTCTGATTCAGGTAACATGTCTGCTCTATATTTGGAATATTTAATATTACCTAGTCTAGCCTGCCAACTATTTTCTTGTCTCGGTATTTGTGTCACAAGCGCACTTAAGACCTTTAGTGTCATGTTTTAAATAGATGTGATTTAATTTTTTCTCTTCTCAAGCAGCATTTGGAACTCCCTGAATCACACAACAGTTGAGATTGGAAGGGACCTCTGCAAATTGTCTGGAAGAGTCAGGTAGGGCGGGTTGCTTCTGGTTCTGAATGACTCCAGAGATTAAGTGTTCAAAAAGACTATTATATATATTTAAAAAAAAAAAAATTCCTCTGATTCAAAAAGAAGCACATATACCACTAGAGTTTCATTTTGACTTATGAAGTGCAAGAGGCAGCTAACATGTTGTCCCTGAAGCTGAAATTTACTTTGCAACATATTTGCCCATCTAATTAGTCCATAGATTTGCAGAAACTAGGTGTTGATTTTTCCTCTTTTTAATTTAGTAGCTTCTGTTAGCTGCCAAAATTAATTAAATAAAATGCAGTTCTAAGAGCTGACATACTAATCAAAAATAACAGGTGTTTTCTCTCAAAAATCCTCTCAGAAGCCTAGTTTCCAGACCCCCAGAGTCTGGGAAAGTGGTGTGCAACTTTCACTCACAGTTTGGTCTTGCTCTCTAAGTGTTGTATGGGAATCTGGACAATGACAAAGGAAGACAGTGAGGAAGCCTTCACTATACCTTGGAGGTTGCACTGGGCCCAGACAGGCATCTGACAGGTTGACAGGATACTGAGCCAACAGATATGCCATGGAGCAGCATCGCCTTCTAATGCCTTCCTAAGGGCCACCCTGCAAAATAGAAGGCTCTGCCTCTCCTCCAACACCACCAAGAACTTGGAAGATCTCAGTGCTTCTTGGTAATTAGGGATGAACACAAGCATTCACAAGATCTGTGGATTGTGTTTACTATATTTTCTCTAGCTGAAGCTATTTAAGTGAATTTATGTCAAATGAGAATCCATCTCCATCATAAATGTCAAATAATCTGTTGCTTGCCAAAGAACAAACAAGTAAACACAGAAAAATCCATCCAAAGACCACCAAGAAAAGCCTGGCTCTAATTTGAATTTAATATTTTCTTTTTTTTTTTTTTTTTTTAAAGACTGTGTAGAAACTCACAAGATTTTGAAAAGAGTAAGCTTATTCTGAATACTGAAAAACTGAACTAACTTTAAAAATGTCTGCATTAGCAATAATGTTTGCTTTCCACATAATATTCATATTGTCTCAAAACTTGGGTTTTTTTTCAGGTTTTCTTTTGGTTTGGTTTGTTTTGTCAGAATCTACAGATCTATCTGTGGTACATGTAATTTACTAATAATCAGGAAAGATGTGCTTGAGCTGTAATTTAAGGATTGGCATGTGAGTGTTAAACTGGCAAATTACTGAGTTTATTCTCCTTGAATAATGTTAACATAAAGAAGAGAAAAGTGAATTTATCTTGTGTAACTCATAGGGGTCTTTATATGTACTTTTTCAAGTATGTACTTTTTCTTCCTGAAGTGAATCCTTTAAAAGTAAAAGTAACAGGTCACTGAACAGACTCAAAATTAAGTAATAAATGAAATAAATAGTATGAGAGAAATAAAGAACTATCAAGAGCAGTAATACTGCATATTTAAAACAAAATGATGCATCAAGATAACATACACACCATTTTTCACCCCACCACAGAGTTTTTCAGAGGTATTTAATGCAAAAATACTAGTTGTACAAGCTAGTTTTCATGGAAGTTACCTCTAATAATAATCTTGCCTCACGGCAAGATATGCCTGGGAAGGTAAACACAAATTTCAGCATTTCAGTGATTCCCATTCACAGCAGTAACCTGGAGGCTTCTACCTCCCTTAAGCTCTTCACATACCTTGTGGAATGAAATACAAGTTATTGGCCAAATTCTGTTCTCATCCTCAACCATCAAAGCGAAAAAAAAAAAAAAAAAAAAAAAAAAAAAAAAAAAAAAAAAAAAAAAAAAAAGTGTGAGTTTTAGGTCTACTAACTAAACAGCAAACTTCCTGATGGTTTTAGAAAAATTAGAATTTTACTGAAATTTGCCCCTTTTGCTTTTATTCAAGTTCAGACAAGAGTGCTGTTTGTGTGTCTGAACATGTTCCAAAGTGATGAATAGGTTTCATAGAATTGTGATTCAGGTAAATACTGTGTGGGTCTCACTATTTATGTCTCTCAGAGCTTGTGAAAACTGTACTGGATTGTGAGTCCACCGCAAAGCCAGAAACAGATCTCCAAATGACTGACTTCCAGATTTGTTCATTAAAAGGGAATATGAACTATTTCATGTCAACACTACTGCCTTTGATTTATTAAAGCCTAGCTGATGATTTTTTTTTTTTTTTTTTTTTTTTTTTTTTTTTTTTTTTTTTTTTTCCTGCATGGATACTTTTCTAGCCAGTTTTACAGAATTTTTCCTTACCAGGTACCACATTGTGGTAGGCTGGAATTGATTAATTTAACAGTCATCTCTGATTTTGGTTCCTTCTGAGAAACCAAAGTAATTTTTGAAACAAAAATATGAATGTACATCACTACCAGAATTTAAAGGAATAAGTGAATATATTTAGAAATTTGGACTATTTAGGAAGGCAGCTTCACTGAGTATGATCAGGTAGGTGTACTTATGTATTTGAGTGAGAAACACAATAAAGACATGACAAAGGAAGACTGAGGCAGAATCTGGACAAGGTTAGAAAATGACTGAAAGACACAGAAATGGGAAGAGGAGAGAAAGTTTCTTTATCAGATAGCAGAAGGAATTTCCTGCACTGCACTGAAGGCTTACATCCTCCCAGGACAAGGGACTCTACATTCCTTATAAGCAGAAAATACTAGGACCTGACTCTATCATATTTTTTTCTTACTTGCAGCAGAGTAAACGACCCTGGAGTTTGGCTAGCAGCACAATATGATTGAAAGCACATGGCTGTCCTCAGAATGCAGACTGAAGTTCCCACACAGAAAATTAATTAAAAAAATCACATTTAACATCAACTTTTTACATAGAAGTGTTTGAAGCTTTCAAATATACTGTCTTTACACTCCAAATTCCAGTGAAATACTTATTGGAAATCAATTAGATTTTATTCAGTTTTTCAAGATATCACCACTGCTGTGTTTAAAATGCCTTTAAAAATATTCATTTAGCCAGCAGAACATCTGATAAATGCCCTAATAAAAAGAGCTTTACTAAACATGAAGCAAATCCTCATAAGTCTAAACTGATGTTTATTTTGTTTCTACAGCTGAGTTTCAAAATTACATTTTTTCACATTTACCGGCTGGAGTCTCAGATTGTGCTTCGCATCAACAATAATTGCCACAGTATTTGCTGTAGCTGGGGAAGACAAAAGGATTCTTTGTATTTCTCTTTTTATTACATTGTCAATATATTATTACAAGTTATATGAACAAACCTAAAGAGACAAAGGGCTATTTGTTATGTTATTGTAGAGAGGTGAAAGCACAAATCTTGGGGAAAAAAATCCAGTGGGGACTGCAAACCAAACAAAAGGTCTAAGGAAGGCAGGCCCTGACACCTGATTATATGCAAACCAGTGGTGTAGCCAGGCAGGGATTCCCTTCTGTTTGCAGGACTGAATGAGAAGTGGAGAGATAACAAGGGAGCATGTAACATGTAAGCTTAATGATATGCCTATTTTTTCTATCAGTTGCTACTCTGTAGCTTTGGTGATTATTACTATTTCATCTCCAGAGAGATGCTATTCAGAAACATCAAAATCACATTCAGTTGAACGCCTTGTGTTTCTGGAAGTATAGGGCCAGATTGTCAGAGGTGTCAGACATAGAAGGGAGAAAGTCCCCCCATTTTATTCTGCTCTTTGCCCCTCCATGGCTGATGCCAGCCAGCAAATGGCAAAAGGAGGCAGCACCCAGCCTACTCACCTGATATGTCATAGGAGGGACCCATAGGCAGAGGAGCTGAGCCCTCAGGCCTTGGTTCTTCAGCACCAGAAAGTGTGGCTGCACACAGAGGAGCACTGAGCCAGTGTGTGAAGGGGTTATAGGCTACTTGATTCAGAAGAACAGAAAGAGAAAATAAAAACTGTAAATTAGGCCTCGACTTTTCTTTTTTTTTGTTCTTCTGGTAAAACAACACAGTGATGCCTGTTGCCCATGCCAGCCCCCAGGTATGTGAGGACTCTTCCTGCTGTCATTTCAGCAAGCTGGACTCTCTCTGTAGCCCTCCTGGAATCAGCTCTTTGTGTGCTGTAGGAAGGTGCTGCTGACTGTGCCAGCTGCAGAATCTGCTGGTAATCTCAGCTTTTTCCACATGGCTCCAACAGTTTTAAACACACAACTTCACAAACTAGTTCCAGCGTAACTTCTCCAGCCTACTAATCATGCAACTGGTATCCCAGAGGAGCATGTTTATTCTGCCATCACTATCCTATGGATGGTCCTGGAACTTGTTAGTGTAAATCCAGCTTGTGAATGTCTCCATGAACAGCAATCATATGTCTGAACTGCAATGGAAACAGCCCTGTGTCCCTTCCAGTTATCATGCTAAGTACTCCACGTGCAGAAGCTCAGATATCTGACCCAGGTGCTGGATCTGGGAATTGCCAAAACTTCCAGAGAGAAAGTTCCCTAAAGATTTAAACATCTGTTTTGTGGAAAATCTAGAACCACTGAATTAATAACTTGGGCAAGTGAATATTTCTTTTCTAGATGGAACAAACTTGGGGCAGGAACTCTGTCTCTGAAGAGCAACTACCACATCTCCCCTACAAGTGCACCTTCACTTAAGATGCCCTAAATTCTGTCTTAAGGTAAACGTTTACTGACAGAGTGAATCCAAAAGGTCTGCACCTACACAAGGACATTTTACACAGTCACTACACACATAGTGTGTAGGCAGCATGTGCTGACAGATTTTAACAGTGAGGCAGAAATACCATGACTCTTAATAGCATACGCAGAAAAAAAATATTTATTCTCTATATTAATACAGAAAAAAGTCATCAAGAGGTACAGAAATCAGCACTAATGCCTCCTGCCTCCCTGTGATACTGGACATTCCCTGGGGGTGCAGTGGTCTGTATGACTCCTGCTGAGCAAACCGAAAGTCCTTTAAAACTGAGTGGTGAATTAATCATGCCTTGGTCACCTGCCAGTATGAAATCAGAACAGAGTGTGTCTTCTGTGTGAGCTGCACATTGATGCTCTTTGTATGTTAATAACTGTTTAGCCTTTTGCTTTTCTTTTTTTTTTTTTATCCCTATATTTTGCCCAGATGTGAGCAGGTAAAGTGACTCACATTCTCCTCTCCAGCTCGTTGCATGTACCATTGCCCAAGCACAAAGTGTGCCATCAGGTTTTTTCCCCACTGCATACAAACACAAACACACAGACAGCCTTCATCTCACCCACTGATGAAGGAGCAGCCTCCTCTCCTTCTGGACTGTCTGGCAGATGGCACAACAGCAGCACACCTTCACAGCTCCAGGACCAAAATAACAGATGTTAGGTTACCATGCACTTTCTAGACCCTCAATCTTTAAAGAACTTCTGGGGCTTACCAAGCTTCCCTTTTCCTCCTGTCTTTCACAAAGAAGGCAGAACCTTTGGCAAACAAGATTATGCAGGCCCTCAGCACAACCTGAAGCCACAGTGTCAGCAGGAATAAAGACAGTGAAAAGAAGGTATGGTTAATGGATGAAATATGTGTAAGGGGGTAGTGCCTCAGAATGAGGATTTTTTAAGATAATCACAGAAGGCAGAAAAATGGGTTGAGAAAGATGTTCTTCTTCAAATGCTACCTTGAAAAATGTTAGAGGATGAGCTGGTCATATGCGCAACCTGAAAACTTGGATAGTTTTTTGAAAGTCTTTTAAATAACTGAAGAGAAGTGAGAATGTTAAATCATCTCTTCTTCCTTATTGGTGACTGCCACTTTTGGAGCTGATTTACCATGTGTCTGAATAGTTGTGAATAAAGAACTTCTTTTAACAGCCCCAGATCCAGTATGTATTTCCAGTGTGCAGACACAGTACTGGAGCACCTACATTCAAATCAACATCTGGTCTATGCTTAATTTTGTTTGTAACACAATTTTTATTTATATCAAGGGTTAGACTGTCATGCATAGTGCAATCACAGCCTTATATTATTAACGGTATTTACACTATATGAGGATTTAAATTATCACTACAGATATTGGTCATGTTTGATATGGAGTATACTCGCAGTAACTTCAAGGAATTTGAATGAAATATTCCAGCACTGCACTTTTGCAGATGAATTCAGGATCATGACCCGACTTTAAACTGGACTATTTTAACAAAGCACTGATTAAATAGATAAGATTGAAGGAAATTATGTGTTTAGAAGCTGGTATATTTTCCTCAGTGAGTTCCAAACAAATTGTAATAATAATTAACAAAGTCCTAAAAAAATGGTTTCTCCTTTGTTTGTCTTTAATTTAATTTTTCTCTTAAACTCTTCTTAATTTAAATGGTAATGTTAAACTTTCTTTTCTTTTACAAATGATTCTGTAATATAGTTGAGCTGTAGTTCAATAGAGTTATTAAAAATTTACTATCAAATATCTCATCTTAGTACTGAAAGACTGATTACTTTTTTTATGAAATGTGTAAGTATACTCAAAAAAATACTGCTTTTGATCAATTGGTCTTATAGTTTATTTCTGTAGTGGCTGAACTTCAGCAAATGTATCCTTTTCCTTTACAATTAGGAATAGAGACCTGCATATCAAAAAACTGCTAAAGCAGCCAAAAAGAATATGTTACCAATTGAGCCACGCAGACTGAATTATGGTTTCATCCATCTACTAAGAGCCACGTTTAACCACTCTCTCCAAGAAACTGCTTTTAACATATTAGAAACCCTGAGAGTATGGCAGGCAGATTTGGTGCCTGTCCATGTTTCCCTGAGCTGGAGGAGGCTGCTAACAGGAAAATTTCATTTCCTCTTCGTTACAGCTGCTGGCTGTCTGAGCTGGCTGATGCAAAGAGGATATGGGCAGGAATGTCTCTGTGGGTCCTGGGGAAAACACTAACAGGATTTACACATTATCAAAAGATCATGGAAGTTCAAGAATAAGAGAGGGATGCTTACTCGTTTGCTATTATAGGTGTTTCCATTGGTGTCAAAGACAACCAGGTCTGTAGTTGTTTTTCGTGTTATTTCACCTAGTTTGCTTGGTTTATTATTTAAAAAACAGACTCACAATGATTATTAGAGATAGTAGAAGACTCGAGACATTTCTGTGGAAAGAATGTCCCCATTTAAAATAATAAACAACATTGAACTTCCTGTATGATGCTCTAATTTTGATTTGTATTTTCCCTCATCGGTAAAAATCAATATCTTCTTGTGATCTGCATTTGCAATATTCTGTCATTTGACATTGTGTTTATTCTGGGGAAGGTGTCTATGCATTATATTTAAAGACTCACCTACATTTTGTACTTGCTGAAAGGCTTACTGGAGATGTTTCACATTGGGATGTCTTGTTTCCACAACAAACGTTTGCTGTAGCTCCTGCAATGCTCAAATCCTCTGTGGAATGAGGTTTCTGAGGTACTGGAAATGTTTACCTGCAGCATAACTGATACATACTGATATGCATCCCTACACCATAGGAATGAGAATTCCTGTCTTCCCTCTCCTACTTCGGGGTCATCCTGACAAGGTAAGATCCTGACACATCTGTCAGCTCAGCAAAGTAGCAGAGTTAAGAAAACAACAGAGGGGAGCACCTCCTCAGTAAAAAAGAGTGGTGGCTGAGCAGCACAGGGATGTTTCTGAGTTCAGCATTATAATTCTGATATCCCACTACTGCTCTCAGAGAACACCGTGGTGCAGAGACATCCAGGACAACAGTGACAGTGAGCTATGTGGCCTCTTTTTCCTAGGAGACACTGAGGAAGATAAGCACAAGACAGATAATGAAACTTTAATCTATACTTATTAAAAATATATTTTTTCAAGAAGATAGTACTTATTTTGTACAAAGTTTACAAAACAATGAAGGTTTTTCTCACAAGTTTTGTATTGTCCATGGCTCCTACCCTTTGTCAGAAATGGGACTGTCTTTGTGCATTAGCATTTTAGTTTTTCTAATGCATTTTTTAGCAGAATTCTTCCTCATCTGAAATGATGGCTCAGATATCTTCTCCAAAGATAAAAAAAACCAAAACAAACCAGTCGATAGAGACATAGATCTGGAGGAGATGGTTTAAATCATTGATTGAGCTGCTTGCAGACATAGAAATCCATGCAATAAATGTTTAATACAAAAAGCACAGTTCACTCACAATATCCACCAAGAACAGATTAAAGGCAAATTCAAGTTCCAAAGTTAGAAGTAGTGCTCAAATACCAGTCCACAACTTCTGTCCTCTACTTTACCCCATCTTCTAAATGTCAATTCTATCACAAGCCTGTGAGGCAAATGTTGGATAAATAGCCTCTATTTTACCTTTCATTTACAAGGTCTTTCCCAAAGTTAAATCCCTGCCTTTCCTTTGCATTGTTTGTCAAGGATACATAGGAGAGAAATAATATCAAATTATCTCAGTTTGGAACTCACTGGGAGGTCACTGGGAACTATGGACGTGTTATTGTTGGCCTGATGCCAAGGCTGTTAAAATACTGCTTGTCACGTTTCTTTTCCTCATGGAAGCTGAGACCTTGCAGCATCCATGGGGTAGTTGCTTTCTAACTCATCTCCATGGGATGAAAAAGACTCAAAAGTTTTTATTTTCAAAGAACTTATCCAGAGAGAGGGAGGAAAATATAAATATGAGGAAGGATGAGATTTAGACAGTTTCCAGAAAGAAACAAAAATGGCCACACAGTAATATGTTATAGCTATTGCATGATGCAAATGTCTTTAGGTGATCACCTACCCAGAACTGCAATTAGAAGTGCAACGGAGCAAGATGCCACAGAATATATGACTTCCTTTTTTCAGACATGTGGAAATACTTTTTGGACTGCAAAGTTGTGAGGTAAAAATATTTTGATCATGGAAGGACAATGCAATGAGTTTGTACACCTCATGCATTAAATGTAAATCATTTGTTGTGACTTACAGAGCCCATCTCTGTACACACAATATAGAAGACCATTACCTGCCTTCCAGCTACAGTTACACTTGGGTCACATTTAGGTCATTAGCTTCAATATAATGAAGGGATTTCTCAAGATGAATTGCAGCCTCAAAAGTACCTACTACCTTGATGAGGAATTCATCTGCGCTGATTTAATTGTGTCAGCAATCGCCATGCTTCCTTTTCCTGAAGACTTGACATTCTTGACTGGGTGGGAGACCCCAAGAGAGTTGATTTACTTGGTTTGCTGTTTTATTTTAAACATACTGAGAACTATAATGCTTGAGTCCTCAGCAATTAAAGTTACCAATGTACTGTTCTTTAATAGTGGCTGGATTCTGAGGGGGTGTGTACAAAGAGAAATTAGCACATGGTTTAGAGAGGGAATCTGCTTTAAGTTCTGGATACACATTACTCCCATGCAAGGGGAGGAAGCCATGGCTTTAAAAATGGACTTAGTCATCTTACTTCTGCTAGAAAATACAAGCTCATGTAGTGTTTGGTGTCTGGTTTCTAGGACACAGTAAGCCCACGCTCTTGTTTAGGCTGCTCTGTTGGGAAATGGTGGCTTCCAGTAGCTCCAGCTACCGGCCATTTATTCTGGACTCGGAAGGACATTTCACCACAATACCCCCTCTTCTGATGACATAATATGAGTTGTTTTTCATCTTTAAACAAAATAAAGTGATTCAGCTAAAAAATGAAACTTCATAAAGAGTAGTGCTTTCTTGAATGGGCTTTGCTGAAGAACAGTTTTTCCCTGGAAGCAATGAAGTAAGCCCTGGAAAGGTACAATTCCACATAAGACAAGGGTAACACTAGTATGGCATGCTAGTTAACAACAAATTAATTGAAAATATCATTAAAATTAGGTCTAATCCTAAATAAAACACTTGGCTACTTGGAACTGTCCTCAGTATATTCTGAATTTCTTACTTTGTCTTTGCTTTTAATTGCCTGGAACACCCCTACGATTACCTGGAAACCATAGGTGCAGTGAGGACAATAGCCAGGCATATACACCGTAAAGATCAGATTAGCCCAACATCTTTCAAGAATGGTTTAGAAATAATTGATTCTCCTTTGGGACCAGAGAATGGAAAAGAGGCCCTCTAAAGCTCTCTTTCATCTTATTATCTTGTTTATTGTATTATCTTGTAGTCAGTTCAGATGCAGCACAAAAGAAAGCAGGCTCTGTCATATTTTACTTCTCTTTTGCTACTCTCTCAAGTTACACTCAGGCAAAAGGAGCTAAGACTACAATTCTTTGATTTTCCTCTAGAAGATAAATTATTTAGAGATAACTAGGCATCAGTGATTCTTCTTGTTAAGGATTAAATTTGGGGTTCATACCCTACACCTCAGAGCTGTAGCCTGCTGGTTGCCTCAACATGAGAGCCCTGCCTGCAGCTGAGCTCAAGGAGGCAAAGTGCAATCTGGGAATTTATCTTCTTCCCACATTTTTCTCCAGGTCAGCCCAACACACAGAAGTTGGAAGGTCCTGAGTTATTCTGTGCTCTAAGAAGAGTCTGAAGAAGAGGACTGCTGGGTGAGAGGAAGAGTTAAACTATGTGAATTGATAGAAATATGAATGGATGTTGATGTATTTCTCTTCTTACTCTACAAATTAATAATAAGAAAAACACAAGGAGGCAATATAGCAGAAAGTGTGCAGAGACCATTCCGCTACTGACAAAATCTGGAGATCTGGACTGGATGATCTGGAAGAAAAGATAAAAATAGTATTGCTATGCTTTTGAGGATGTTTTATACTAAATGGGTTGCTGTTGTCCTCATTATTAATATATTTTTCATGATTAAAAATATGAGTGAGTTTTCAGCCTGTCCTCCTGGGGACAGATATGGCAGTGGAAAAAGAGGGAAGTTCAAAAGATGCCTGTGTGTCTGTAGAGAAACCCAAACCCCAAAACTGCTTGCTGCTGCCATGGTAACTACATTTATAATAGAATGAAAATGTGAGATTCAGATAACATTTCCTCAGCTTTTGACCTATTTGCTTTTCCTATAGCTCCTCTCATCTCATCAAGGTCAGATTTGCCTGTGAGCACCTCAGCCCAGACACTTTGCCCTCTATACATCTTCTTGAGAACCTGCCCTCCAGCCCAGATAACTTCCCAGCGGGAGGTTATCAGCCTTCCTGAAGCATTTCCACCTACCTACCTTTAATTCTGCTGCAATCAAATCACCATACTACAGCATCATCCTTCTGGCAGGGTTGTTTCTTGGCTGTGCTTTTGTCAACACTGTCCTTTCCTTTTGAACAGATAAGATTTGAGGTTTTCAAAAACTGGAAGGAGGAAAGGAGGGGATTTTGAGGCTCCGGAGTTTTGCTTTTGTTTTTCTGAATGTTTATGTATAGGTAGTTAGCTGAACCCAAAGACAGGAGATTTCACTTTTACTTAAGAATGCTGAGTTGGCATGGCTTTCTACCATCAGGACTTGAAAAATACTTCTGCCTAGGTTGAGTCTAGAAACAGGGGGCTTTAGATGGCAGCCAGTTAAGCAGAAAGAAGCAGCAGAACTCCCCAGAGGTGAGCCAGGATGAGCAGATGACTAGGGAGCCTTTTCCTTGCAGCTTAAAAAAATTGGATCTTAAGTGGAAATGGGGAGTGATTGTGTGACAATCACTCAAACAGTGTGACAATCACTCAAACAGTGAGTTTCCACAGTGAGGAAAGGAAGCAGCATCACTCCTTACTGCCAGTGCTGAGTCAACTGTGTGCCAGCAACAGCCATAACTGCTGGACATAGGAAACTGCTTTACAATGAAAATATTACTGAAAATCAGCTTGATTACTGTCTATGGGACGGCAGCCCATCTCATTCAAACCTCATTTTATAAGTTTTTCTCTGGCAGAGTATATTCTTTTTAAGCTTTTTTTTTTCCCCTAGTATTTCCTGTAATCTACATGTGGGGCCCACTTCCTATTTCCCAGCTGCTGCAAGGGGTTATTTAGGCACAGAAGTTAGGGCAACCTTGTTTCCTTAATCTGGGTCTTTTCCTAATTAGTCTAACAATTAAACCGAATCAAATAAAGGTAACTGGTTAATTTCCACTATGACCAATTTTATTCCATGACAGAGAGAGCACAGGAAAAAAAAAGGTCTCTTTATTTATCTTAAAAATTTACTAGTTTTGGAAACATAGTGAGAAAAGCTATACCAATACTCAGTAAGTGAAGGTTTTCTCAAAACTGGAGTAAAATGAATTTATTACATAGTTCAAAATAAAAGAAACTGATAACAACTCCTCAAAAGTTGAAAATTTATTTTAAATAAAATGTATCCCTTTTTTTGTATCCCCCCTTTGAAAGGGGGGACAACACAGGCATGATTTTTTATCCTTCAAAAGAGAAAATAATACAAGAGTTAACAATTTCCAATCAAGTTGACATGAGGTTTTTTCAGCTGTATTTATTTTAGCCTTTGAGATGAAAAATTAATTTTTCTCCTATCTATAAGTAAGAGTTGAAAGAACGTAGGGTGTCAGAAAAAGTACAAAATTGCAAGCTAAAAATGAGAAAAGAAAAAGAAAAAGAAAAAAAAGAGCACTGCTTTACTGCTATTTTAGGAAAATTACATAAACACATGAGGTTGCCCCATGTCTGCTTTGGCTCTGCCTGGTCCACTGCCTGTCCGGCTGGGTCTGCAGTGATTCCCAACACAAGTCACAGACTCCAAAGGGCTTCACTGTTCCCTTTCTGGGCTTAGGATGCACCCCCAAAACCATCACATCAGCTGTGGCTGTCTCTTCCAAATGCTGAGTCTCTTGTGATGCTTTCCTGAAATGTCTTGTGCAAGAGAAGAGACTTTCCCACAAGTTACTGGAATCTCTCAGGAGCAACAGATGTAGTGCTGAAATCCCACCTGTGTGGCTAGGTGTGTGCAACCCAAACATCTTTCCTCCAACTTGTGAATCACCTGCCTTCTTTGCATGAACATTTCTGCTTCCCTTTGATTTTGTATGCTGTTACCAGGTCTCCTAAATTTATTTTATTAAGAACAAATTTTAGTCTTTTTCAATCACGTGGGAATAAGCTATTTCTGGAGATATACAGTACAACTATTTTAGATGAGGATTTTTTTTTCCTCCATGACAGAGGAGCATGCAGAAGACAGCACTGAAGAGGCTTTAGTGCTCACAAACACACTGCAGTGAATTTCTGTGTCTGGGCTCTTAGCCTGACCAAATGAACATTAATGTAATTTACCCTCTTTCTCTGAAGTTTAGATTAAGGTCCCTTACATCACAAATAAAACTGACTAAAACTAATACAGACGTTTATGATCAGTTATGGTTATCATCCACTGGCTGACAACTTGTTTTGTCTCCTTAACTAGATTTTCTGTGCAAACTCTGAGAGGGGGGAATGTAACATTTTACTTGTAGCTTCATATAGTTCCTGTCAGTAGAGTAGATCTGGCAATTTACTTCACCTCAGCTGGGAATATACAAATTGTCAGGGGGTCCAGTACCTTCTGATATAAGTCACTTGCAGTTAAATGTACCTTTTTCCCATTGAAACAGCTCTCTGGCTTTGCTGCTATTTGTCTGGTTATCTGGTTTTGGAAGATGTTCCCTTTATTCTGTTGACTTTGGCAGATGTTAACCTAATTGCTTGTCCATGTTCTAAGACATTTCCATGAACCAGTCCTCCTTTTTTAAATCTGAGCTATATGCTCTCATTCAGAGGTACAGCATTTAAACACACTTGCTGAATATCAATTATGGATTTCTACAGCCCACTCAGTTCAGTTTTGTTGTTGGAGTCATTTATATGGTTGAAAAACAGGCAGACAGTCTAACACTAAAAAAGTAAAATGATCATACCAGCAATAGAATAATTCTTTTTTTTCCTTGTGATTTTTTTCCAAAGGGTGTTTGGACTGAAACATACTGAAACAACTGTCAGTCATTAAACTGAACTCCAATCTAATTATACTAACGCAAACCTGAACAAGGGGTTGAGGCATTTGGTAACTTGGCAACCTTTTTCTTTTCCCTCTGGTCTCAAAGTCTCTTACAGACACATGCTGCCGAATAACAGTCTTAAAGCTCATTACTTCAATCATTTTCCTTCTCTTTGATTTCAGAAGTAAATCATCTGCACTGACTTTACTTTTCTTATATTATGGGAAAGGCCTGAGCACAAACCTGTCCCTCTTTTTGCATAAAATAAAACAAAGCTGGAAGATATGGTGGGGAATCCCACCTCAAGTGCTGCAAGAAAGAGGGAGTGTTCATTTAACCTGACTAGAGCTAATCCAAAGTAACCATTCCCATTGTGTGGGGTCTTCTGCACCATCTGTTTTGCTCTGCAAATACTGTCCTATTTGTCTGCAACACTTGGTAATGACTGAAAAAGTGAACATTTTATGTGTTTTGGTGTCCAACTATAGATTCCAAAATTAGATATTAAAAAAAATATCAGCCTAGCTTTGCAAATGTGGCTGCTAAAGAAATGAAAAAAAAAAATGAAGTAAGCTTTGTCCACACACAAGTGACTAAGCTTGACAAAAGGAATTTTATGAGAAAAATTGCTTTTACGGCTTCTAATGCATAGGAAATCAAACTATATACCCTTACAAGCCCTCTGGTCTGACATATGAATTTATTTAAAATATCACTTCTTATTATATTATTGCTGTTAACACACATATGTGTGGGGTTCTACAGGTGGGGCCAGAAATATCCTATAGTGAATAATAACCATTTCCAGATAACAGCCAAAACTGCCCTGACATCAACAGAAACATATTGGGAGGTGGTGCTTGTAGAATTGACTCTGGGTATTTAGAAAGAATTTTGATATTAACTATTGCTGTTGATGATGCTACTTGCAGAGATACACAGACCAGAGCATTGTTAGGTAAGAGACTCCTAAATGCTCCACACAACTTCCAGCTCAGAAAAGATCATGTGGTGACTTTTTTATCCAGATAAAAATACTCTCCAAGGTGTGGGAAGTACAAAAGATATTGGGTTTTGGGTTTTTTTTTTGTTTTGTTTTTTAATTTTGTTAATTTTATCCATTTCTTTGACAGGTGAATCTCTGTCTTCTTCCAATGAAGGCGATGATATCACATAGCTGCTGTTACATAGTAATTGTTACTTTTTCACAAGATCCCAGCTGTTTCATTGTAAGAATAAAAAGCTATTGGGTACCTGCCAATATAATAAATGGAATTGCCATTTTCATTTATTGCAATAGCCAGTTTGACTTGTATTCATAATGTTTTCTGTTAATGTAGATAAAATTACAGTACTGGCAAGTGAGAGTGTTTTTATGAGCAGAATACATGTGTTAAAATATTCAGACTTTTCAGCAGATTCACAGCTGGTTTAGTTTCAAAATGCAAGTTCTGAATGATCATAATGTGCTGGTGTCTCCTACCTGTCCACAGACATCAGATCCCCCAGCCATCTGCTCATCTTCAGGGTTTTGGTGCATAATGATCAATAAGAGGAAAGGTTCCATGGTCACATTTTCCCACCTACTTCCTATTTCTACTTTCCAGCTAAAATGCTGAATACAATTATAAACCCATTAAGCAGTGCTAAAATGCACTAATATCAGAGTGCTTTTTTTCAAAAGTGGATCACTTTACAGCAGAGCTATATCTTCCTTTAGTGTACGGCAGGAAGGCTTACAGAAAGCAGATATAATCAGCTGGAGCATTATTTTAAAAATACTTCCTGTAGAGAATGAAATGCATCACAATTTCTCTGACCTACGCAAATTCTAGCATAAGAAGAAGAAAGATTAAAAAGAACTTTCACTTTGTTGCATTTAGTATGAAAATGTGAGGCTACCTCGAAGGTGACATAAATGTCTTAGTGCCAAGCTTGGAAACTGCATGGAGTCTCTTTATTGAGACGGAGGCATAGGCTGGTGACAGAGGATATATTCTGAGTTCAGGGCCAGGAAGTTTGTGAAGGTGCCACTGGTTCTTGAAGCGGGAAAGAGAGTTCAAACAGGGCTTTGTGCAGTGCTCAGTCATGTGTTTCACGTCCAGATTAAAGAAGGTGTTTAAGGAAATGGTAATAATCACCTGGAGAGGATGCAGAGACTTCCAAAAACAAAAGCCCTTTTAAAAGAGCATCCGTAAACAGAATCACCCGGTATCTCCTGTCACCTTTGAATACATATGCCCTTGAGCGAGGTAAATATGAGCAGCAACAAGGAGTCTCTCCCCCGAGAGACTCTTGTCTGAACATCCTCCTGCGTGAGCCGATGCCGACCCAGTCAGACAGCGGTTGCTTTACTTGGTACGTGCCAAGTTCTTCTTATGAAGAAGTGACCAAAAGGAGTTAAACTAAAATGAACTCTCTCTGAACCGGCTATTTAAAGTCTGAATTAGACTTCCCCAAGGGGCCGTAGGGTGCTTCTGAGCAACAATAGTAGGAGCAACAGCTAGGCTTAAAATGCTGAGCCACAACCAGAACACTCATCTTCTTATTAATTAGAACCATACCCCTTCGGCAAAATTACAGACAGAAGCAAGAAGCAAACACAAAAAAGGAAAACTATGAAGCAAAGCAGAAAGTAATAACTTAATGCACTTTAACTGTGTGTTGTTCTGTTTGTCCCCCTTTGAAATGTTTATACAGATTCCTCGCACTAATACCCAAATATCCTTGAATGCCCATTTCCTCAGGGCACCTCATGCCTGACAGAGGGAAGGCAGTTTTCCCCATTTTATAGGTGGGGAACTGAGGCAGGAGAAGCCTTTGATCAAACCAAGAACGAGTCTCCTGGAAAAGACAGATTCTCCTGGAGAGGCAAAGGCTGCAAAAAGTGCCCTAATTACTGACTGTCTTTCTTACACTGTATCACTGGTAGAGACAAAATAAAACCTACCCGAGAATTACATTTGTTTAAGGTCACAGAATTTGGGTGATTTCTGTACATAATAAATGGTGTTTTATTTGCCCTCTCATTTTTGCAGTCCTTTAAATGAACTCACCTTCCATTTTCAAAGTTTTCTATGAGATTCTGAAAAGCAGGAGGAGGTATATGATGCTTACAATAAATGTTATATATAATAATATACCATAGATATATGTAATCTTTCATGAAAGATTACATTCTTACACAAGATTGCAATTCAAGAAATTGGAGATACGAATTAATTTCATCTATTCTTTATGTGTTTATGTATGCCTGCATATGCATATTCTGACCTTGCAAAAAAGAAATCTATAGAAGTTGGCAGCAGTCTTTTGGATACAGGTGAATGAAATGACGTTTGAGATAATTAGAGAAATAAGTGCCAACTAATCAGCAACTCATCACCTAAATACTTTGGTGTTAATGTAAAGATAATAGGGGAAAAAAAATGAAGAAAATAAACTAATGTAAAAAAGAAAGAGAAACTTTGTTTCCAGTCCCTCCCTCCAGTCCCTCTTTCTGTCCCTCCAGCTCCCCCTGCAAAGGTTCCATTCCCCCCCCTCTGCCATTCCCCTACGGGACAGGCAGCAGCTGCAGCTCCCTGCAGGCTCTCTCCCAGCTCCCTGGGAGGACACCCCGGGCCCTCCGGGCTCTGCAAGTTGCCCCTTGCAGGCTGGGGGAGGCAGGAGGCATTAGGAGGAGCAAAAAGGGCTTCAGATCTGACTCCTTTGCCCTCCAGACCTTCTGGCCAGTCCTTGTACAGGAGACCCTTACTTCAAACAGATTAAAATAGCCACTCTCCAGGTGTCTCCCAGCTGGCTGGTAACCCAATATCCTAAGGGTTCATGTACCTATTTTTCTTAAATTTCCTCAGCCTCCTTTTCCTCTGCATCAACATCTGGCATCAACCTAACCACAAGGCTGAATACCTCTTCAACTGTGTTCAGGCCTATTTTTCATTAGCAGGCAGACTTTGTTTTTTATTTTAAATCACAGTCATTGTAAGCATATTTTCATAGCATTAAAATCTCATAGGCATTGCTGAAGGCGGAATTTGATTACTTTCCATACATGATTAAGATAGTTTATGTCATTCATGGCCCACAAAAAACAAAATACAAAACCAAAACCAACCAAACAAACAACAAAAAAAACAACAACAACAAACAAAAAAACACAACAAAAAACCGCACAGAAAAAAAGAACAAAAATACAACAACAGAAAACCCGATTCAAAACAAAACCAAAAAACCCCTCTGCATCTCCAGTAATTTCACCAGACTTAAACTGGGACAAACAGCCTGTTGTGCCACAACATCTCAGGTAAGTTCACTAGTTCCAAAGCACTGAAGTAGTGAACACATTGGGCACAAACGCCATCCACAAGTGGTAAATTTACTGCAGTTTCTTTTCTTCCATTTCAGCATAACTTCGACAATGCAAACTTTTCTAACTATTGCAACCGTTTCAGATGGCAGGCAATAGTGAAATATCGAAGCCAATACCTACTTTTATGTTTTTCTAAGAGAACTTTGACAGGTTGCAGATTACAGGCAGCAGTTGGTTTAACAACACTATTAATAAGGCTGGGGTGGTGCACACATGGAAACAAATGTAGACTCAGTTCTAATAGTACGATCTAGGAGAAAAGCCTCTCTGTCAATCCTACCTCAGTTACTCAGATCTTAAAACTTATTTGTCCTTTTCAGGAGGCTTAAGATACACCCACTTATGAATGGGAAGCATAGAGTAACTGTTTTAAGAAGTATATTAACACAGACTCAGCATGACATCATTCATGTAAATTGGTAAAACAAATGCTTTTACCAAGAATTTTAGGTGATTAGTGCTTCTGGATGACTTCTAAGGGCTTTGCTTTAAATCCTTTTAAAAGGACTGATTTTCCAAAGGTGAGAACTCAGTGTGAGAGTAACTTCCTTTTAACATAACTGAAGCTGGGCACTGTTGCTTGAGCTGAATTTTTTCAGAGCCACTGTCTGAGAAAATGCTGACCTTAGTCCTGGATATTCCTAAAAAATATGATACCAATGTTTGCTATTATGCAGTTACACGGATTCCCACTTACCATATTCAATTAAGAACTAACTCAAGTTTTTCAATGTATTTGAAGAACTTACAAGCAATTAATATGAAGCTATCGTCAAGAAAATCCTGTGATTCTTTCAAGAGGATATATTTTAGGGCTGCTGACCTAACGTGTTAGGGGGCATTTCTTTCTTTCCTGTGAAATGAAGAATCTCTGCTCTTCCTTGCTCTTCCTTGAAGTCAACGGGAGTGTTATCACTGTCTTCAAGGACGGGCAAATTAGAGCCCAAATTTGCATCGGGAACTATGTACAGCAGGGTGTTCAAGTGGCATACAACTTGTCACCACAATTATAGTAATTTTAATCAACCTCATTTACTCTTTGCTTCTCCGAGATTTCCAGGAGAATTTGCTCAACTGCACCTCAGTGTTAATATCTCTCTACCCTTTCTGTTTTACCAGCCATGCTTTTATTCTGTCATTCCTGCTGCAGATGAACCGGAGCATTTTAATAAACCTCTTGTTACCCACATCTTCTCTCCATATGTCATTGACTTAAGCAGAGCGGTTTGTCAGGTTAATATTTTATACATTTTGTATTTAGACTATTACTTAGCTGATCTATAACAGGGGATTATATTCAGGGATAGGATTTTTTTTTTTTTTTTTCCCCACGTGCCTGTCTCCAAGACAACTAGATGGCTGTATTTAAAAGAGCACAAAGACCAGAACGAGTAGCTCATCCAAGTCTTTTAGCAAGTGAATGCTCTGTGGTTTTGCATTTTCAGGCAGGCCTTTCACTCAATCCCCTGATATCTTTTACTTCGGACTTCGATGGGTGGGAACCCCAACTGGTAGCCCAGCTGATAATTGCAGCTATTAGGCTGCTTCTAGTGTAACTCAAGTTCCCTTTTGTTTCTGGTTTTATCTCGTCTAACTGGAGAGTTTCACTGCTGATAGTCATATTAGAAGCCACAATAATAGTCTTCCTTTTTACCCTTTCAGTCAGAGCTGGTGATTATTAGGTACATCCTCTTGCCAGTTCAGCCAGCTTGCAGTGATTTTGAAGAGCACACATTAGGTTGTGCTTTCGTCTTGGATTTAAAAAAAAAAAAAAAACAAAAAACCAAACAAAAAAAAAAAACATGTGGCCATAACAAAAGATCCCTGGCAACCATAAATCAGTAATAGAAAATGCCCGGCATCCCTTCAGGCAGTCCTCATGTTGTAGCCTCCGACAGACCACTATCAGCTAAACAAAAGTTGCAGCACACTTTTAACCATAATCCAGCATGAATCTGAATCTGTTTCTGAAATTCAGCTCAGCACTCCCTGGACTTTCTCTCCCTCCTTGGCTCTGACCGGAATAACACTGTGCACTGAAAATACAATGTTTGAGCTGTCAAGCTTCATTGCTCCCATGTATATTTTTTTGCCTGATAACTACACTAGAGATGTAAAACATGTAACATAAGGTTCCTGTGAGAATTTGCCTCTGAGCAAAGTGCTATCACATGTCTTGGGCGTTTCGAAGTCTGTTGAATGTAAAACTCTGAACCTCTCCAAACAACATATTTAGATGGGCACTGTAAAAAAAGTTTGGTCTGTTGAGCTACAAGTGAAGCTTGTCACAGCTCCTGCAGATAGCTGGTTACAACTCCTGTGTGGTGACAATTTTTATTCATTTTCCTGTTTCATTCCTTTGAACATGAGAGGCACAAACCTTTATGAGTCAGATAACTTTTCAGTATTCTCATATTCCAGAAGGACAATATCTTTGTGTGGACTTCAGAAGCCCAGGATGCCATTTCCATCCTCTCCTGAAAATTATTTATCTTGCTTTGTTTCAAACAACTTCTGTACTTAAACCTTCTTTGTGAGGTTAATGAGGAACATTACCAGGTTCCTCAAAACAGAGAGCAGAGTACTCCAGTCAAAATTCAAACAAGTCTTCATGTGCTGGCACTTCTGAAATTTCACATCCACTTTATATCAGTTAATCTAGCTGGCAAGGTAAACTTCTGCTGCTGTATCCACACTGCAGACACCTTATCAGTATGAATCTTGACTGTAAATATTCCCATAAAAGGGGCTGCTGTCTTTGCTGGGAAAGTCAAGTAGCAGAAATCCTTAGTGCAGAATTTTGTTGTAGTAAGATGAGAACCTGGGTCCTTTGTAAGGCTTGGCTGATGTTTTTCAGAAATTTTTAGAAAGTTAAAAACTGCATTGACTAAATTGCTGCTAAAATTAAGTAAGAGATGTAAAGGTATGAAAAATGTCTCCTACTAGTCATTGTCCTTATCTTTCTTTATACAGGTAACAATAGTAGTTATAAATCAGTGGTGTTTAAGTACGCCAGCAGCAATAAAATATTTTTTAGGATTCAAGATGAAACAATTAAATTGTCCCAACACAATCTGACAGGAAAAAATATTTGGAAATCTGTATCTTCCTTTCTGATTGCCAGAGAAGGTGTTTTTTCTTATCACATTTATCCAGTTAAAACTGCATATCAAAAATATGTTCCTTCAAAGAAAATCTTTCCATCTCATTTTAAAGGGGGACAAAGATCAAAATCCTGGGAATAATAAACAGACATTAAAAATATTACAAAATTCCTCCCACTCTTCTGACATCGTTCTGTTTGGGAATAAACATATAACCAAGCTTTAGGCTGGTTCATTAAAAAAAGAAATGTATAGGAGTAGGCCAGTTCTTCCCATTTTTGCCCACTTCTGTGTTAGAATCTTGTCCAAGAGAGTGCAATTTCTCTCCTGGGCCACCAGGAAACAGGAAAGCTGAAACTAAACCAGAAAATAACCTGAGGTGCGGAAAAACAGGATTAAACTTAAACAGAAAATAAATTTTTAAAAAATTAAAAATACACTCAAAGTTGTATGGTAGACTGTTTTGTCTTCACTCCAGATATAAAATAGAGAGGGTGGGTAAAATAAAGAAGTTGAAGGGAAATAGTGGGGAAGTCCTTAGTTAAGCTGTATCAATGACCCCAGCTGCATATCATGGAGGGGGCTGAGCTGAGCAGTTCAGAATCAGGATGGGGCAAGGGATGGGCTGCTCCTCAGTCATGGTCTTTTATGTATATTCTTGGGCAGGGACACTTTCTCATCCACTAGAGGATAAGAAAGGATAGAAAATCTCTTCTCCACATCACTGTTGATCAGATTTTGTCTTTGGTGATGACCAATAGATGATGAAATGACCATGGGACAAGGATTACATTCATGATAGACTTCCAGATAAGTCTTGTTGTAAAGATCATCCCTGCATTGCTCATGATTTTTCCAAATTCTAAGTATCTGTAGGGATGTGGCCTTCACCATCTGTACAAGTGAGCATTTTGAAGCCCTTTCCTTCTTTTATGTGGAGCTCTGAACATACATGTCATTAAAAATTGGTCCAATTGAAGTCAATGACAAAAATTCTCTCAGATTTCAGAGTAGCTGGGATAAAAAGGCATATGCTCACATTTTTTAATTCCAGATCTGTAGTAAGAAAATATTTTTGGTATCAACCACCACCATTTTTATTACCCTATTCTCCTTTTTCTCACTTTTACAGAGAGGTGGAAGAATTCTTTTGTTTGTTACAAGGTTTTACAGATGGTATCAATCTGAGTAAGGGAAAATTCATGCTGAATATTAAGTAAAACTTCCTGAAAGCAGAAGCTATTAAGCTATGTAATATTATCCTAAGGGAAATGAAACAGCTCCATCAGTTGTGACATTTAAAACTAGGCTGGACAATGCACTAATAAATATTCTGTGGGGACAATTCTTCATTGTCATCAGGATGGATCAGGGGATCTACAAGGCCTTTTCCACACCTAATTTTTCCAGTTCTGTGAAGCAGAAAAACACCATGCAGTTGAGGAGGACCAGAACCAGAGCAGCACTGAGAAACACAAAGCATCAGTTTCTTATAAGACCAATTGTCACTGGTGTGTCTTTTATAGTTCTGGGACCCTGATCTCAAAATTTATTGTGACCAAAAATAAGTTTTCTAGTTTCACAAACTTGAATCACTGATATAATAAATTCAGAACAAAAAGGTCCTTACTGACATTTGCACTGCTCCCATTTTTCTAGATAGAATCTGCTCACATTTTTGAGTGGAACTGAACTTCTGCTATCTGTGTATACAGTGACTTGGTTTTAAATAAGCTTTGATTTTTTTTTCTAAGAATTTTCCAATTATATTAAATAATCATTACAAAAGGAACACATCAAACCCCTATGTTTCAAGTGCCAAGAGTCCCTGAAATAAAGTAATTCTTATTTCAAGTTTATCACATTTAATTGTTACTGTTTAACTTATTTCAGTGTGAAAAAAAACCATGTTTTTCCCTATGACTACTTTATGCAGCTATTTCTGCAACTGTGACAGCTGAGGGCCTGGGAAGGACACAACCAATACACTGCCTTCCTTAGAGCTACCAGCCCTGTTTGACAGCAAATTCATCCTACCCCAATGACCTTCTGGTCAGAGAGGTACTGAAGCACATCCCTCTGAATGACAGGATGAGAAGAAACAGCAAGGGTAGAGATGTAGCCAGTGGACACACTCCAAAAAAAAAAAAAAAAAGCTGCTGATTTATCATGAGATCTGCTAGTCAACTCTTTTGCAAAGTATTTGAAGAAATGTGGCTTTGAGCTTGCTTCAGTGACCAAATTAAGTAGCACTTTGAAATGGGAATGAAGCTTCCTTTGAAATAATAGATTATTCAAAATTAGCTGCAATGCTGGTGTTCTGTGCATTCACAACTAATACAAATGCAAAAAAATGTCTGTTTCTGTAGAAAAAATTCAATACCTTAACTATTTTCAGAGGACATAGAATAGAAAAAAATCCTGGTAGTTTCTCTATAAATTAGTTTCTGTCTTAAATCTGTTTTAATATTTTCAGGTAGGCCTGTTTTGGTCATTCATTAATACAGAAAAGTGTGTGTAGTTCTAATTGAGGTCTAGTAAATCTAAACTGTAAGGAAAAGAAATTGATTGATTGATTTTGCTGTATTTATCAAAGCAGTCAATCTGGCACTGCAAGCACAGAGTATTAATCATATTGGTGAGACACTACCACAGCCTTGCCAGATCCAAACAGGCTGAATGAAGCAGGGACAGAACTTTTTTCAGCCCTTCCAGTGCAACAAATATCACTTTGGAAAACTTCATTCTTTCTAACTTGTTGCCAGAGATATGTTCCTCCTGTGTCCTGGAACTACTCACTCATCTGTTTTTAGTGTCCCAATACAGGATGACCTTACGAGCTTGGTGGCAGAGCATCTTTCCTTTCCAAGATATTTTTTAAAGAAGTCTACCTGGACTCCAAGCATCCCTTCTTCCTTTTGTGACAAATTCAACATTCTTCCTTTGTTCCCCATAAAAATATGTAAAACTTTCAGACAGCCACAAAATGCTCTACTGAATTGCAGCAAAAAAATCATCCCAGCCATCAAGACCCTGACTGAAGAATATTTTTTACTTAAGCTGAAGGATGTAACTTCAGGTACATTGGTGACTAGCAGTGGAAGTATTGCAACAAAATAAATTAACCTTTCATAGGCTCATGACTCCATACAACAGATCAAAACTGTCTTCTTTAACTCTGCTTGAAAATCATCTTGATGGCAGTACCCATTATGGAGCAGAGGTAAAACATATTGTCCCTGTATAACATCATATTGTAAAAAAGGAGTCTTATCCAAGAAGAAATGTCACTTTCAAATGTTCTTACACTAAGCACCAGTGCACCATATTATAGTAATCCATATCTGAGGTGATAAAAACATGCCACAAGCTCCACTGTTTACAGGAAAAGCTCCAGTTTTCTTGAACACATAATTAAAAAAACCTAACTTGTCAGCATTTAGTATGTGAATATCCACAAAGCTTATAAAGGAGGTGGACAGACTATTTTTCCTTCAAGGAAACTTAACTGTAATTGCACTTGTACCTATTTGGAAAAAACATTTCACTTGATATTTGAGTTCAGCTGTTCAGTGTAACTGGTAGTAGTTGTAATAATATAGTAGGAACTGAACAATAATAATTCACAGAAAAAAATAAATCTCATTCAGAAGTAGGGAGAGTTTAAAACATTTTTAAAAGAATATGTAGCTAATTATCAAATGATTTTTCTCACTATTTTGCAGTACAAATAGCTGAAAAGGTTTATATAACTATACCATTAATGCTAATAAGCTTGTAGACTTGAGCCCTTTAAAACATGGATTTGAATACATTAATTTCTACTTATGTGTTTGACAGGATGCTAAAATCTGGCTGTACTACATCTTGTTATGGATTCACACATTACTGTCGGTCAGAAAACTCTGACACTAACCTCCACTGCTAATTGTAATGCTTATGGGTTATTTGAATAATAAAATGTGCATACTTGTTATTTTTCAGAGACATTATGAGGAAAACAATTCCAACTCTAAAAATACAGCAGCAAATGAATACATTTGCATTAGGAAAATATAACATCCCTGAAGGTTTAAGGAAACGGTTTCAGAAGCATTTGAAAGTAATTATATGTATAACTTCCACAACTGCAAATGTGAACTGAAATACAAAGATCAAAGATTTCAGTGCTGTGTATCATGCACAGCTACACTGAACTTTTTACCTAGAAGCTGAATGACAAGAAAGATATTTTGAAGTCAGGTGGTCTTCCCAAAGCTTTCAAGCCGAAAGTTGCACAGAAACCTGAAAAGCTGCAGTACCAAGTTAAAGCTTTATGTCTCTCTTCCCAAAGAGGGAAGCAAAGAAGAAAAAGTTGTTTTAGACCTGTTTGTATGCAAGAGACATAAGCTAAAAGATCAAGACTTAAAAATAAACAACACACTTTTTCAGTTCTCACAGTAAAAACATCCTGCAGAATGGTGCATGAATGCCTGAGGATGTTCGTTCTACACAACTTGTGGCTTATGCTGTAAATGCTGCTGTCTAAGGCTGTCACCTTTCTGTCAATTCTACTTTGGACTGGAGCTGGCACAAGAGATATTAGAAACTGATGGAGGAAATGGCAGACTGATTACAGTGGGCTTAAGGAAGACAGTCAAGGAAGGATGGAATCATCGACAGTGATTCTGCAGAGGGTCTTGAGAAACCATCTAGCCAATTCACCTGTCCCAAGGTGGGATGTCATTCTCATGTCATTCCTTGCCTAACATATTCTTCCAAACCTTTGCTGGGTGTGTATTCTTCAATCTTTCCAGCCTATTGCTTTTAGTGCTGCTTTCTTCCTAGAAAGTTTTTCCAAATGCTTAACCTTATATCCCTTTTACTATGTTTACCAAGGACACAGAAATTGATCTTTATTTCTTTTCACAGAAACCTATTACATGTTTGAAAATTTCTAGCTGGTCATTTTCAGATTAAGCAATCCCAATCCTTTCAGGAGACAGTTGAGTATCATGCAACACAGTCATAACTTCAGATCTTTCATAATTTCTGCAGCTCCCACCTAAGCTCTCTGTGATGGGTCTGTCTCTCTTGTGGTCCTGCAGCCAAAACTGAACAGTTGGTTAGTTGAAGCTTTGCAGCCCTGCAGGGAGTACCAAGCAGATTTCTTCTGTTACAGACTATGCATGCTTCTGTTTATACACTTTGGTATAACGCTAGTTTTGTTCACAGCACCATGATGTTAAAAATTTCCTGACTAATTGTCATCATCTTTCCCTGCAATAAAATGGCTGAAGTATTCGTTTCCTGTCTTTTAATTCCAATAAGACAGATTTATTGTGTTTTGCTTGGTCTTCTAGAGGAAAGCTCTCCAAGTTTCCCTGAGTTCATAGATGAAATCACATTACTAACATTTTAGTTGATGCCATCTTCTGTGTTTGTACTTGTTCCCATAATGAAAAACTGTGGCCACTTTACATGCCTACAGACTGCTTCAATGACAAATTCAGCAGACTAGAGTAGCTATTGCAGTTATATACTTTAACAATATGGATAATTTCTGGGTTGTACGAATAATTTTTCTACCTCCACCAGAAGATGGAGATCCCTTCAGTGGCCTTGAAACTACCTGAAAGATGTGGTCACACACAACATCAGTCACACCCCAGGCCTCACAGAGGAGAATGGGACTACAGCCATGCCCTACTTGCACACCAGACTTGCCTCCAGAACTGGCTCTTGACTCCTGCCAGGATGCACAGGACTTGGGAGGGGATGCAGCATTTTCCCAGCACTCGGTGGAACCAAGTTGGCCTCAGCTATTGTGAACCTGGTCTAAGCCATCTCTCTGGAGAGTGGGATGACCAAGCACTGGGATACACAGAGCATCCTGCATGAGAAGGAAGGAGGGAGGAAAGTCAGTGTGGCATGTGCTTAGTAAATCTACCAGCCACTGCAAGTCCCCTGAGCTTGAATGAGCGATGAAGCATTAAGGCACTTGGTACTTGGATTTCCCTTCCTCTTCTTTAGTTCTTTAATTTAATCCTTCAAAGGTGTACAGTCTCCAGTTTGAGTCATGTGCAATTTTTTAATACTTGTTAAATGGGTGCTGAAACACTTAAAATAGAAGGACTGTAAAAGGATTACAAGCACAATGAATTAACAGGATTCACCAAAAGATAATAAACAAAACTCATTTTTCCAATATAGCTCATTATAAAGACAAGAAATCAAACATTTCACAAAGGAATTTTCACACTGAACATCTTCTACTAAGAAATATGTCCCTTTACCCAAGATGATAGGTAAGTACTAATTTAAACTGAAATAAAAAGAAAAAAAGCCAACATTTCTCTATCTGAAGTTAGACAGAATCTGTATCTGATTTATCTCAGTGGCTAACACTATCACTAGGAGAATGACCCATTTTATTCATCTGATATACAGAAAAAAATAAATGACACCATAGGCTATAAAAATTCCAAGATGTGAACTCTCTGCTAGACTTCATGAATGAGGTTTGAAAGAATGACAGATTATGGCTGATCAGATTTGCCAAATCTGGAGATTTTCAATGCAGACTAAGTTTTAATACTCTAGGGTTTTACCCATATTTGTATGCATTTTGGCCCAATAATAGTGGATCAGTGGATCAAAGCCCTCACTGCTGAGGCACTTACATCTGTAACACATGTGATCCACGGGCTCTACTTTGGCCTAAATTTGGTCCAGACTGAATATCACCGCTACACATATGGTCTGAAGCTGTCCAAAGACCCAGTCACTACTTTGGAGTTGCAAATCTTGAGCAGGGCTTCTTGGGTCCTTTCCTCATGGGCTTAGTCTGGAAACAGAACCAGTGTACACTGCTTAGAGCTGATCGAGAGTTTCACTTCAATTTTTACTGGGGATTCTGACCAGTCTGTTCAATCTGCAATTAGGCAAAGTTTATTTACAGCCATCTGAAAAAAAACCAAAACCCCAGCTAAATTTTCAAAGTACCTGTTCTGAAGGAATGAATGCTGCTGAAACCTTGCTGTAAACCGCATTTCTAATTTTGCTGTTGTAAAGGCAAGAACCAGCTGGTCTGAGAGTCTGAAAGCCCTATGATCCCCAAAGGGGAGGAATCTACCTGTGAGATTTACCCTGGTTTTGTAAGCTCTAGAACCCAAGAGTTCCAATTGTGGGAAGGAGAATGAAAATCATGAAGAGCAGAAGTCACAAGCTCCTGTTTGTGTATGTGAGTCTACAAACTCCCAACAGCCTTAACTCAGCCTGGGAGTTCCTGAGGGTCAAACCTGTTTTTTTGCTAGAGATGCAGGAGCTACAGTCAAATCAGATCTGGGGGTTGTAAACTATTGAGTTTGTATTGCATGCTACCTTGAGTCCCTGGGTGTAGAGGATTTACCAGTGACCCAGCTGGAAGTCCAACACAACTACAGATCTTAGAGCAAAGGAATCCTTTGTGGGAAGGAAATGTGGAAAAACTCTGGCTCTACAGGCTCTATAGATTCAGAAAACTCACACTGTATGTAGGAAGTATTAACAAAGAGTCAGATTGACATTTTCTAACAAAACACACCTTTCAGATTTCCATTTGATTTACTATTCTTTATGCACTTCTAGAGGTATGGTAACTTAGAAAAAAAAAAAACCACAAACAAACCAAAAAACAAAACAACACCAAAACAACAACAAAAAAAACCCCACCAACAAAACCCCACAGCATTTAAAGCTGTTACTTTGGAATATTCCTAAAAGAACCCAAATAGTATATTCACACCATTCTTTTGCTACTCCCCACCTTCTTACAGCATGCCAAGCTGTTCCTGTGTAGTGATGTGTTCCTGCCTGTGTGATGTATATCTATATTGATACACAGGCTTATACACGACAAGTGTATTCTTATATACACATATGTATATAAGAAACGGCTGTGATGATTTCAGTCAGGGAAGAGAATTTTCTTGCCTCCACAGATCTCTGAGGGGAAGAACCATTGAAAAGTGGTCCAGAAGGATCCTTACAATAGTCAAGTTCAGGAACTGAAATTAGTGAACTGTCGTTTGTTATATTGAATTATTCAATCTGCTGTGCAGACCAAAAGTCTAATTGTAAGAGTCAAGCTTACCTAAGAAGCCCTGTGTGAAACATTTGTTAAGTGTAGGAGAGTGTTATTGCATGGCTGGATGTCTTGGGAAGGGATGTCTGATGCTAATTGCAGTGGCTAATCTGTCCCATAAATTATGGGTAACAGCTGAGCAAGAACCTGTTTCTTTGTTTTATAAATATATTCGAAAAGTTGAGGGTTCCCTCCTTATGCCACATCCAGAACATTTCTGAACAGACACAGCCAGGCTCCCCAGCTAGGTCAGTGACTGGGGGTGCAGGAGGCTGCTTCAGCCCTGGGGACATACCCAGCAAAGATGAATGCCCTGGGGACCTAAAACCCTGTGCAGTGCTGGGGCCCTGCTCCATCCCTGTTCCCAGTGGCCAGCGGAAGGCACAGGGACTCAAGGGATTAACCAGTGGCCTGAGGGCAAAGGAGGATGAAGAGAAAAATTTGACTTTGACAAGACACTACAGAGGACACCTGAGCATCCCTTCTCACCAAAACTTCTGTCTAGGTCAGCATTTCCCTGTAAGAGGCTTCACTTCTGTGCATCAGCATTTTTCTGACACAAAAATATGTCCCTGAAAAATTTCTGACTGGCTAGTTATTAGCATGAGCATCAGTTTTGAGCCTTTCCAAGCCAGTGGTGATTCTTTTTGTGTGTATGTGTTAGAGAAAGGGGTAATTTGTTCATTGCATGGCAGTTTGTCCTCCAGACACTGATTATATGAAGCAGGACTTAGAGTGTTTAGCAAAGCACCCTAGCTTGAAATTAAAGAAAGGTGACTTGGTTTAATGTTTTTTTTGTGTTATGGGGGCTTTTTCTGTCACCTGCATGTCATGACTCAGAATCTTGTCACTTGGAAAATGCTATGCATGCCACACACGAGTTCCTTCCCATTCTAGATTCTGATTCTGAGCTGTAAGAAAATGAAAGAAAAAAATCAAATAACATACATTACTTTCCTTTTTGTTTGCCTGTTTCTTAATGTGTAATGCCACTCAGAAATAAATAAAACCAAAGCACTGTAATATGTTCATAGAATATAAATAAATGTAGTTTTTCCATCAATCAATAAATTATTTCCTAAGTACGTGTAAGTATATCTAAATAAGTGATTAGATTATCTAGATGAGTAGAAGGTTCTGAAAGAATTTTGAAAACCTTAACTAAGAAAAGTTGAATTGGAATCATCTAGTAAAAGCCACTAGATGCATGTGTGAAATGCCCCAGTGAGATCAGGTCCAACCATCTTTGGTCTATTTGCTCATGAATAGCAAAAGAAAGAAATTTAAATCTTCATTGTTACTCCAGTAGAGTCTAATTAACTTCCCTGCTTCCTCTGAGAAAAGCAACTGCCCCCCAGACAAACACACATGGATAACATCACCCAATATCCTGAAGAGATTTGGAGTTTATCAATGATTTTAAAAGTGGGGTCAGATTTTCCTTCTCTGCTCTCTTCCCACATCATAGATAGTAGGTAAACACCACCAGGAATAAAAATAAATGAATAAATAAAAACCAAAAAGCAAGCAGGATGTCATTCAGAGATGTTTGCATGACTTGGGATTGTGAGGTGCAGAAGATAACTGTCAGAGATACACAGAAGTGCAGGGTCTGGTGAGTCACATTAATTCTCTTGTCCTTGAGGTGAACACTTTTCTTCTGTGATGTGCTGCTGGCTCTGCTAAAAAATTCCTGACTTCATTGCTGGCTACCACTCGATGCCTTGTGCCAGCATCTGCTGTGCCAATTGCAAGTGCATCTCCATTTGAAGAGAACCAAACTGGGAGGTGAAAATACTTGCCTGAAAGCACAGTTTGACATGTTTAACTGTGCAGCTCAACATTCAGGCCGTGCTCCTCAAATCTGTTTTCTTTCTAGCCTACTTTTGTGCCAGAAAGTATTCACCTGGAAGGCAGTGGTGCATGAAAACCTTCACATCAGTCTGCTGCAAGAGATTTACAGATTATTTAGAGTAGGGCAACTCACCAGAAAACTTGACCTCAGGCACTGGCACTGCAACTCCTATTTTCTGCTTTCTCCTGCTTCTTGTGCCCTGATAAGAGAAACAATTTTTGAGTTTCAGCAAGAAAAGTCTCATATGTGGTCTCTATATTTTAGTGTTATTACTATCCTTGTCTGTCACAGAAAAAGCAGAACTACATTAATGAACCTTATTTTTAATATATTGTTATTTTCATATTCCAGACTTAAAAAAACCCAACTTTGTTCAGAGTGTTAGCTTAAACTATACCATAGAATCAGAGTTATAAGGAGAAAAAAGCTCAGAAAGTAGTTGTCAGAGTTCACAGAGGTGAATCTTAGGGTTATTTAAAAAAATACCAGACAATACATTTTCTCAATGCCCAATATTCAAGCAGTTCCAGCAGGGTTTGTCTATATGACTGATGCCTCATTGTTACCCTCCTTTTACACTGCCCAGTTGCTTTTAAAAAATAGAGGTAATTAAATATCAAGTTCACTATCTACGTGGTTATTCTGGTCTTCTCCAAAATATATGTCTTAAGTCCCACCATGCTAGGCAAGGCCTAAAAGCCACACATGGATACATCTTGGCTGCAAAATCTGTCCTCATGACACAGAAAAGTGACCCTGTGTCAAAAATGATGGCAGACCTGCCAGCAGGAATTCAGCATGCTCAGAGCACAGCTCAGGGGGCCTGTCCTGCCATTCCTTTTCTGGCAAAGCCTGTTTACCACGTCTGCATCCCTCCTGCCATTTTGTTCCAGCTTTAGCATCACAGGTTTTTGCCTGCTCAGTTTCTCTGATGTACTTGTGCATGAAGCAAAAAGCTGTCAGCCAGACCACAAGAGCAAGCTGTATTGAAACACTGTTATTTTCTAAAGCTTTTATTGAAAGGGGTCATTTTAAAGTCACATTTCCAGCAAAGTCCCACAGACAGTTGCAAAAGAGCAACTGAAGAGAAAGAAAATTGCAATGTGGGGGTGGGAGCGACAGATGGGGGAGGAATCTCATCAGCCAGCTGCACCACCAAATTAAACAAAAAAACTATACAAAACTTCAGCCCCAGGCACTTCTCCATCTGAACTTTTCATCACAGTGGCCCTGCAGCAGGAGTTAGTGGCAACTCCCTAGCCAGGTGCTCCTAACAACATGTAGGAACACAAGCTGAGGCACCTTGGGAATTTTCAGGCTGATCAGGAAGATCCCAGTAAATTTCAGGCACCTCCAGGGTTAGCTAAAATCAGAAAGAAACATTTGGCTTTCTGTGATATTAAATAGAGAAAAGTGTTCAAATTATGTGAAATGGGGGAAGAGATTTGGACCTTGCTTTTTTTCCAAAGCCCCACTGAAATAATTTTGAACATTTTAGTGGAATCTCTGGAGCAGGATTCCAGACACATTTTCATGGGAGACCACACATCATAGAATCATAGAATCAATCACAGCATCATAGAATCATAGACTGGCTAGGGTTGGAAGGGACTTTAAAGATCACCTAGTTCCAACCCCATTGCATGGGCAGGGACACCTTCCACTAGATGAGGCTGCTCAAGGGTCCATCCAACCTGGCCTTGAACACTTCCAGAGAAGGGGCAGCCACAACTTCCTTGGACAACCTGTGCCAGTGTCTCACCACCCTCCAAGAATTTCTTCCTAATATCTAACCAAAATCTTCCCTCTTCAAATCGTGTCCCCATGTCCTCTCACTACAAACCCGTGTAAAAAGCCCTACCCCAGCTTTCTTGTAGGCCCCCTTCAGATATTGGAAGGTTGCTATAAGGTCACCTCAGAGCCTCCTTTTCTTGAGGCTGCACAAACCCGTCTTCTTTTAGCCAACAACTTCAGATGACGTGTGAAACCCTTCTGCTAAGCCAAACACCCTCCTGACTGCTTTAAAGATTCTAGATATAACTTCTAAAATTTCCTGGTAGCATGGTCTATTACTTTGTTCAATTTACTTTTTGATGGGGTTTTGCTGTGTTGAGTTTTTGGTCTTTTGTTTGTTTGTGTTTTGGTTTTGGGGGTTTGCTTGTTTGTTTGTTTGTTTATTTCTCCTGATACATAGAATTCTATATTTTTCCAACAGAGGCAGAATTTTTTGTGATGTGGACTGGAATTTAAAAAAAAATCAAATCATTATATTGGACTCCTTTTTTCCCTCAATTTCCCAGGGGGTTCTTTATGTGGGTATTACTATTTGGCTACAGATATATTCTATATAATAAAATATATTTTGGAAGGGGCTACTTCCGTTGAAGTACATATTGAAATATTGTGAGCACTGACATCTTTCCTACTGAAATATACGAAAGTTTTGCTGATGGCTTTAATAGAAACCATTGATTTCCACTTCTGACTGTGTGAGCTGAGCAGCCTTTCTCTGCAACTTAGTTTTTCACCTATAATAGTACTACCAAAAGTGGCTTTAAAAAGTCTGGAGAATGCCTCTGAGCTGCTTCTCACTTTCTTTCCAGAAAAACTAGACAAGCCTGTATGCTCATAGCAGCCCTTGGAGGGCTTAGTGGAGTGCTCTTGCTTGTGTACTTCTTACCTCCCAGTTTCTGCATTTCAGTCTGCTGGCAGGGTGGTCTCCCTGCAGAACTTTCCTCCTCCCTTACCTTCAAACAGTCATTAGTTCTTGTTAATGGTATTTCATCAACATTTTGAATTCTTGTCTTTCTAATCCTTACCCTCACTGGAGACAAAGCACAGACGTGTCTATAAAGATAAGAATTTCAAAACATGAGTTATGCAAAGAGAACATTTTTAAAAGTCTAACTGCTGTGTTTCATGATCAAACGAGATCTGAACTCTTTTGAGGACATGGACAGTTACATTGGTGGGTGAACGCTGTGTTCCTTTAACAAATTAAAGAAATATTGTCATAGAGGAAAAGAAACAAGAATTTCTACATGGGCAATTTTCTATTAGTCCATTTCTGGTCTCTAGTCAGCAATAGCTGAGGAAATAAAGGATAAAAAAAAAAACAGAAAAAGAGAAGGCAAAACAGTCAGTAACTGATCAACCTGCTCATTAATGTGAATCCTGTGTAACACATTGACTCACATTTTTCTTGGTATCCTCAGTTTCTCAAAGATCATACCTTTATGAAGGAGCAACTTTGATAAGTATGGACTAGCAGCTACCCATGTAATGAAAATCAGAGATAATTAATCATAACATTATTGTGTATTATGTATATTATTTGATGCATTATTTATGTAGGTAGAGACAGATTTTTAAGGCCAGAGGTATCGTTATAATTATGTAGTTTGATCCCCTGCTTGATTCAGTCAATGTAATTTCACCCAGTAACTCCTTCAAGCAAGCATCAATGTCTACTTGAACTGCAAACTCTCTTTCAGAGATGTCTCCAATCTGGATATGATATTTCCATGTATTGGGCAGTCTACTTCACCTCCACAGAAGTCTCTTCCAGTTTCAGAAAGTGAGAAGAAGTTTAAGACAAATGAAAATCAATTTTGTGTTAAAAAAATGCAATGACAATTATGTTTTTTGTTTGTTTGTGTGTTTTTTCAGCAATGTTGAACACTATAGTTCTATAGTTCTACAGTTTTACAGTTTTATCCTGAAAACCTTTTAAAAAGCTTCATCTTGATGGATTTTGTTAAATTTGTTAACATATCAATATGTTAACATATGAATATGTTTTGCTAAATGTTATATCATGATGTGATCCTGGGGTGACCTACACAGGGACAGGAGCTGGACTTGATGATCCTGACGGGTCCCTTGCAACTTGGTAGATTCTATGGTATTCTATGATTCTATGTCATATATCATTTAGGAAAAAAAAATCTTTTTGACTTTGTTCTTCTCAGAGCTTTTGTGATTAAGGTTTTTCTTTTGAATTTGTTTTTTCCCTTACAAGACAGAAAACAATTTTTTGAGAAGTCAGGAATTTGTCTGCAGGCTGCTGTTGTGTTAAACAAAAAAACCCCTTGTCCCTTTAGAATACAAGTGTATTTCATGACTGACAGTGTATTTCTTTTCATGTTTGTCTACTAACATACCTCCAAATTCAGAAGATCAGAGTGTCTGTGAGATTACCTCTGGAACTATAGATTTGGAATGATTATATTAAAATGTGGGTCTTTCAGTGATGTGGATTATAAGAAATAATGGGAAATCATCAGCTCACTCTCTCTGTCTCATACCTGAAGAAACAGGCCCTTCCAGAAGGTTATGCAGAACCACAGCAGGTCTATGGCTGCCAGAGAGCCATGGCTCACATGGTAGCACAGATATGTTGACCTTTGGCCTCAGTTGTGATGGGATGAATCTAAACTGTGTCCATAGCCTTCCTCCTGGAGCTGAAAGCATCTTACCAGCCTGTGTCTCAAGAAGAAGTTTGAGGTACAAGTGAATAAGACCCATGAGAATTTCCTCATGACAGAAATTTTCCCAAGTTCAGGTTTTAAGTTTCAAATTTTTGATTTTAAGACCAAACATCAACTGAGATGTCTCTCAATACCATTTTAGATTTGCACAATGAGTTTCAAGGCAAAGGTTTCCCCAAAAATGTTATGATACTATGTGCATAGTATTTAAAGTGGTAAGGCCAAATGATTAATGTTTTTTTCACGTGTGCAATGCAAGAAAGCTATTGCAGAGATTAATCTTCAGTTCAGTAAAGTTATTACCAGGGATTATGTCACTGAATGCACAAGTGTTTGTTTGTCTTTCCAGATCCATTGTGGGTAGACTCTTTTGGTTGGCAGTGACTGTTATAACATTGCCTTGATTATTAAAAAATGGTGTTAACTCTATATTCACAGAACTGTTTATATGTATACTACCTTCTATATTTCTTGGTTTTTTTTTCCTTTAGATCCTTGAGAAAAATATCCCTACTTCAGCAAGGGAGAAATGAAGTATATTAGGGTTAACTTCAAAAGGTTAGCAGTCTCTCAAGAATATAGAGGCAGGCTCCTCCTAACAAAGTATCAGAGATACAGTTACCTCTTGGTGGTTAATTCTCTCCTTCCAATACATATATTTGGATTAATTCAAATTAAGGACAGCCAAAAAATACCTATTTCTTTCCATCACTAAGATAACAAACTCAGACGTCTCCATTGCAGGTATCAATGTTCAGTCAGAAAAACCCTTCAGAAAAGACAGAACTGAAGCTTTCGGGATCCTTGAAAAAACTGTAATACCCACTGTGTCATTCTGCATTTTACAGTCAAACACTTCCTGATGGTTCCTTACACGCTTTTAAAAATTCAGCCAGATCACTTCCAGTCCCCCTGGCACACCTCCCCTCCACACTTCCTATGCATACCGTGTAGAAGGCTCTAAGGCTTTCATCTGTTTTATACATTTTATCCGGTGCTGCTTGAAATACTGTTTGCTTTTTTTTTTTTCTTTTTTTTTTCTTCTTCCCTTTCGTGTTCCTTTAAAGTGCTGCCTTCATGTATGAGCTGGCTGAAGAGCTGGGAGGCAGCATGCTGACTTTCCTTCCCTCTGCAGCTGCTCTTTGTGCAGCTCCACAATGAGATGCCAGTCATGTGCAGGAGCAGACTGCAGACCCCGGGCTTCTCCCCTCTTGCTGATGCGTCTGTCCCGCTGCCGAGGTGACTCAAGGAGCAGAAATGCCTGGCAAAATCCTCCACCTCCAATGGATGCTTTTACATTATCACAGAGACAGGAAAAAAAAAACAACAACTCTAGGATGTGCTGCTTACACATTTCAAACCTGATTTTATTTACTGTTTCCTTTTTCCATCCTTCTTTTTCTGATATACTGAATTTCATTATAAGATTGAAGCTTGCCTTTCAGGAGCAGTGTGTATGTTATTTGCTGCATCTGAAAGGCAGGTGTTCTCAAGCCAATCTGAATATTTGTAGTAAATCCCTGCCTTGAAATGCAAATGAGTTTGCAATGTCTGCATAGTTGGAGATAAAGCAGTTAACAATGAATTAATCCTTGTTTTATGCAGTTCATTATCAAGAGACTATGACCAGGCCAACAATGTATTTGAAACATAATAGGGTCTTGCCAAACAGGTAGAGACTGTATTAAAACCAAGAACTTACAGCAAGTCTGTTTTTCGAGGACCGCATAAGGTAACACAATAAACCAGATGTAATTTTTTGTGTTTGCCCCAAAACCTGGTGTATAAGAACAGTTTAACCTTATTCCAGAGCCAAAGTCTCCCAGAAGGTGCTAAAATATTGTCATGGTGAGTTTTTAGCAAATTTAGTTTTAAGTGGGAAAAGGCTGCATTTCAAGGCAGGTGACTTTTTTAAAATAAAAAGGTGGTTCCAGACCTATGCAATTTTATGGAGAAATTCTCTTGCTCTAGAAAATTAAGACATTTACAATAAATATGGAAGAAATATTCTTTAAATCTGCTCAGGTTTTCTTCTTTAACTCTACCAGGCAATAATTTTTGTTAAGGTTTAGCCTTCTGTGCTTAATGGGACAGTGCTGATGTAATAACTACACTTGAGTTCCTATGGCACTCGGTGTGACTGATGGGAGAAACAGGTCTAGAGTGCAAAATTAGTAGTTCACCATTACAAAAATACTCTGCAGTGCTTCATTAAAACAAAAATTGTGTCTAATGATCTTATGCCATGCTGTTGTTTCTCTGCTGGGACTCAGTAGTGAAAGAGAGAGCACTGAGCACCTTTTACACCCCTGTGGGAGGAGGACATGGTACCACTGTGGGGTGAAGCCTTGTTCTTCAGGTGTTGAGCTGTGATGTGGAAAAAGAGGAGTTGAGTATTCTTAGAAAACAGATTGCAAATGTCTCCTTTGCAGCCCTGCTGGGGCTCTAGTCATGATTTCCCTCTTAGCCCTAAGCCTATCCCAAAGCCTACCTGAGGGTTGGGCTTACCTTTAGCTGGGGGACCCCACCTTGGCACAGCTGAAAAATATCTCAGGAGAGAAACATAACTTCAGGCTACACTTTCCCTTGGATGAAAATTAAAATAGAAATATACCCATTCTTCCATTCAGATACATCAGAGTTTAATTAACAGAGAACAAAGTGCAGATGAATAGGCAAAGGGAAAACTTTCTGAGTAGTTTGCTGGGAATATTATTTTTTATTTTTTTATTTTTTTAGCAATAGATTGCTTTTATACTTCCCCATAACTCTGGCATAACTGTATGGTGCTGTCATAAGTGAGAGGTTCGTTAATTAGATTCTGTTTTATATTCTGGAGCTGTTTAGGCTTAGGGACTCAGTGCTGAGATGCTACACAATTATTTAGTTGAACATAGCAGTTGACTGCCTTTAATGCTGGTTTTCTTTTTTTTCTCAGTATGTTTTGGTGACTTATATTCATGATCTCTAGATTGCTGAAGGGACAACTTCAGCTTTGCCTATCTCTAATCACTGTAGTACATAATAACAGATGGCAGTATTCCTAAACTGCCTTATTCAACAAATGTTATGAGATCAGACATCTCAGTGATTTCATCATCTCGATTAATAATAATTATCAAGGGATAAGAATGGAATTTTCAAATTCATATGATATAAACGTCTTGACCTATATTTTAGGGATTGCTTGTGATTCTATTTGCCTCCAATTTTGAGTCTACAGAGAGCAGACTATAGAGACTCCTGAGTTTCAGACCAAATTTACCAACATGTATTTGAAGATTAGGCTGCTTTAAGGGGTACTATGCTAGTCTGTCAAAATTACTAGCTGTTTTTTTTTAATGTCTACGTTCTCATCATGTAGCTTTTGTTCCATTCAGGTATAGGTGGTTTATTTTCCTTATAGTGGCTAGACATGAAATATAAGATGAAAAATTCACATAATGTCTCTTCAGAGCAAACAATCAATTTTAATACTTTTATCATAATGTGTCTGAACCAGTTATGCTTAAAATGGAGGGGGTCATTTCCCCACTGTCTCAAGACACAGCCAACTAGAGAAGCAGTTGCAGGAAAGGGAATGCTTCCTCTTGGTGCTGACTCTTTCTTTCTGTTACTGTAATATACTGTATTGCTGACCTGAAGAGACTTTGGGGGTCCAAAGGTTATTGGACTGCAATCAATATTGGATTTGAGGTCTTCTTTCCAGATAAGAAGCCAGGATTCAATAAATGTTGGGCTGAGACCTGGTCTGTACTATGGCCTCTGGGGCTGGCAGACCAATTAAGAGTTTAAATTGCAAAGCAGCCTCCTATTCTGATACTGATACATTTTGTGAAAGATGGAGCTTGCACATTTTCTTTGTTCAGAATAACCTTTAAAATATGAAACAAAGGAATTACTTAAAACAAGATTCCCATTCATGAGCCACTTTTCAGATCATTATCTTGCTGCCTGACAGTGCTAATGAGACCCAATATTCAATTTTTTCAGGGTCTTGAAGGCAGGGTCCTCATGTATCCCAGACGGAAGTAATCTCTTGTTTAAAAATTAATAAGGAAAGATTAACTTAACTTCCACAGGTGCTGTTTCAAAATCCTTATCTGTCTTTGAAGAATTTCAAAGCCAATCTTTTTAGATTTTATTTTAACATATTTTTATCACTGATAGCAGATGGAAAAAAATTACATTGGTGTAGAAAAAAAGAGTGCTCAACAACACTCCAAAAATATTTTAGACTAAGGTTTCTATCGAGATTTCTTACAGGTGCTGCATAACCAGGTGGCATAAGGGTGGCCATAAACAGCACTCTGTGATTAAAAAAACTTGAACTCCATTGGCCATGCTTAATGTGAAGATGACTGTAGGGAGCTGGAAAATCTTCAGGCATAATTTACTGCCTAAAGATTCATAATTAAGGCAGTCTACCAAAGTAGTCATGGTGCTGCCACAAATGCTAGGAAAAACCACTTTATCCTACTTATATATAAATATAAACAAAAGGAAGAGGGAAACCTGATTCATCAAAATTCAAATGGGTCATGCGTGAGGTTTGTGTGCGCTCTTTCTTCATTCAAGGAAGCCCTGGATGTCAGCTCTTTGCTCCACAAGTAGCAGACCCATGGCAGCCCTTGCTGAAGAGTGCTGTGGATTCAAGTAGCTCACAGGATTTTAAAAGGAAACTGAACAAGTACTTGTAAGAGAGATTAACTGGTGGTAACTAAACAGACAAACTAGAATGGGTTCAAGACTTTCCCTAACTTTAAGAATAGCCGGAAGCCAGGAGAATATCAGCAGGCAGATTTATGTAGGCTCAGTCTTTCTTCTTATTTTTATTTTTATTTATCTTCTTGTTCCTTCTTTTCCTCAGGCACGTTTGTAGTAATTATTGTATTGATGTAATTATTCTAGTTTACAAGCTGTAACTGATCACTTTTGTTATGTTGTCTGCAAGCCTAGAAGTACAATACATGGCTTCCCATTACTAAAGACCATATTGTTTAACCTTTGAATTAAGCTCTGCATTCTCTGAAAATCAGATGGTCAATCCTTCCAGTGCAGTTGATGATAAGGAAAGTATTAGTATAAGTAAGTATACCTGATCCTGTAAAACTCAGTCAATGGTCAGCTTCACAGTCTTAATTATCCTGAGTTGAGGAGGTTGGTTGTGTCCTATTTGAAGACAAGTTCCTGCATAGCCCATCTCCAGTTTGAAACAAAAAGATTCATAGATTCAGAGAATCGTTTAGATTGGAAAAGACCCTCAAGATCACCAAGTCCAACCATAATCCAACTATCAAAACCACTAAACCACATCCTGAAGCACCACATCTAAACACTTCTTGAACACCTCCAGGGATGGTGACTCTGCCATTTCCCTGGGCTGCCCATTCCAATGCCTCACCACTCTTGCAGTAAAAAAATTTTTCCTAATATCCAACCTAAAACTCCTCTTGCACAACTGAAACCCATTTCCTCTCATCCTATCACTACTGACTTGGGAGAAGAGACCAACACCAACCTGTCTACAACTTCCCTTCAGGTAGTTGTAGAGAGCAATAAGATCACCTTTGAGCTTCCTCTTGTTCAGACCAAATAACCCCACAGTTACCTCAGTCACTCCTCATAAGAAAAAAATAGACTAATAAACTAGAGACTACTCTGCTTTCTGAGCGTGCTCTGAGATGCTCTTAACACATGATACCAACCTGGCACACCAGAGGCTTCACATTCAAGATGGCACCTGGGAACTCTTTCCAGCAGTGCCTCCCTAGGGACAGCCCCCTTGGCCACACAACAGCCAAGCCTTCAGCATTTTATGTGTTCTGCAGGGTGCTCTTGGTCAGCATTTCTCTATACCTGCATTTAACAGATTCTTCAAGTACAGACAAAGTTTAAGTGCTACCCTTATATTTCAGTGGGCAGGCACTGGGGACTCTTAGGAAGATTCCCATGGCTCCCTAGGCAACAAAGCTACAGGAGCTCAGATTCTGCACAGAGGAGATTCTGCTGCAACTAGAGAAGCTCTCTACAAAGATATTGTGTGCTGTAGCCATGGGGGTGCCTGAAGTCAATGGGTATCTGCACAGTGGAGTTTCAGAACATATCTGCAATTTTTAGAAATTTTAGATATGATTGATCAGCTTAAAAGAGATTTATTCTGTTTATTGAAACAGTTTAAAATCCTTTCTGATTCCTTATACATTACAAGTTACTATGGTTTACTTCTACATTGAACCCAGGAAGAGGTATCTCTTGGCATTTTATTTTAATGGTAATTGGCCTGAATACTGAATGTCTCTGCCTAATTTTTCAAACCAGAATTTGCTTGACTTAAAATGTTCTATTATTGATTTTTGTTTTACTCTCCTTTCATAAATTAAATTGTCTTTGAGGGTTTATATCATCTTCTTTCCACGAAGATTCACAATGAAATCAACCCACTCTGACTCTTCCTTTCCATAAGCTAATCAGAACCATGGGTCCTGCAGGGTAGATGCCTCTGCTTGAATGCTCTGTTCTCACTGTTATTTCTTATTCCTCTAATTTTTGTGTAAAATGTTATCATTAGTAACTACATACTTAGAATCACTGGCAAAGTCATTGTACAGGACAAGGTTTGACACTCATCCTGGCAGAACTCTACCAATAAGCTCTTTCTTTGATGGTGGTTTGCCATAGACAGCTACTTTGTCAAATGTCAACCAATTATGAATTCTTTTACTGTCTGTCTTCTTGACATAATTTAACATTATATTTCTTTTACCCCAGGAAGCAAAAAAATTCTGGCCTAACTCTAAGCACATTATGTCTACATAGCTCCCCTGTCAACCAAACTTGTAATCTCATCAAGGAATGAATTCAGGGTTTTGTGACAAGACCTATTTCTCATTAGATCATGTTGGTTGGCATTAAACATATTCTGATCCTTCGATTCTTTATTAAATGAATTCCATACAACCCTATCCATTATTCTGCTCTCACTGGTATCAGGGGGCAGACTTGGAGTCATCTGAGCTCTCCTGCTTGCTGTCTGTAATAGCATACTGACTACTTCTTGTACTTTTTATGAGAAACATTCTGATATTTCTTCACTGAGACTCTTGCCAATGTTTCCTTGAATTTCAAGCTATTTACACTCACTCTCTCCTAAGCTCTTGGTTGAAATCTGTTCAGCAATGCAAAAAAAATGTAGTGAAAACACATTATATCTGACATTGCATAAAAGCCACAAGAAATTGCAAACACTGCTTGAGTTGCAAGGCAAAATACGAGGTGTCAAGGTTGACCCATAATGCCAGAAAACACTAGGAAAACTCTTGGCACCACAGGCCTCTTTTTTTTTTACTTCATAATGAAATCTCCATAGAGGTCAATTTTGTGCTGTCTGACTTCATTGCAAATGCTTCACAGAACTGTATTGCTAATTCTCTGCATGTCATTTCCATACTGCAAAGGATTTTCCAGGTTATGGACAGTGACCTCCATCAAATCTCCAATTCTAAGAGTAGGAAATCCATTTAGATCTGGCCTACATGAAGAAATTGGCCATCACAGTGACTTTATTCCAGAACCTTATTCTTTTCATAATATAAATATTATATTTATAAATATTTAAAAATATTTTAAAAATATTTAAATATAATTTTGAGGCATAAAAGCATTTTGAATATTAGTATTTTGAGTTGTGTTCAAGGAATTGTGAGTGATCCAGCTGTCATAATTTACCAAGTCACCTCTTGTCAACTGAGCTACAATAATGTCTCATCTGCCTGCTTCTTGCCCTCACAAAACCATAGAGGAAGTTTATCCTAATAGATTTTAGTTCACAAATGCAGCAGACAAGCAGCAAGCAGCTCACACAGACTGATGTACTGTGGCTGTCTGATAAATGATTTGCCAACTTGTGATAACCGAATCATTTGTAATTGTAATAACACATGGTACTATGTACTTTTGATTTTATCAGTATATTTGAGCATTATACTTATTTCAGACTTAGTGAGGAGACTTTGAGACAACACAATTCTTCAAAAGCTTCTGAATATGAGATTTCAGAAGTTCTTTGACATACTGATCCTTCCAGTTTCACATTTTACTTTGGTTCAAGTTCTCATAAGAAGATGGTTCACCAACTTCAGATTCAGGGATATATAGTAAAACTTAGTTATCCCCAACTCAGATGACTGGTTGAAGAAGTATAGTTTTCTCTTGTATCAATAGTAAATATTTTAAAGCAGCAGATTAGTTGTAACTCCATCAATACTGGATTATCTAATTTGCTGGCAGTTACTTTCTAAATCCTTTTAGTTAGAAAATACACAAACAGCTACTGAAGTCCTAAATACATGTTACCTAAAGTCCCAGGTTTTTGGTTAAATGAACTAGATACAGGTTTGTTTGTTTACTTACAAATGTACCAAAACCTTGAAATTTGAGTCTATCAAGGGGAGAGCTGCTAAACACCAAAGAATCAACACTGCAGCAGGCTGCTTTCATGGTTCATATATCTCCATGCAAGAGGAGCATGACACTTTATGACCAGGCTATTCAGTGGACATCAAAAATGCTTTTCAGAAAATAAATATTTGCACTGGAATGCTGAAGAGTCAATATCTTTGCCTCCCGACTCCATTAAACATTCAGTTTCCCTGTGTCATGCTTAAAAACATTATAAAATTTGTCATTTCTAAACAGCACCCACTTGCATCTGCCTGTTTTCTTTTTCTTTTTCTTTTTCTTTTTCTTTTTCTTTTTCTTTTTCTTTTTCTTTTTCTTTTTCTTTTTCTTTTTCTTTTTCTTTTTCTTTTTCTTTTTCTTTTTCTTTTTCTTTTTCTTTTTCTTTTTCTTTTTCTTTTTCTTTTTCTTTTTCTTTTTCTTTTTCTTTTTCTTTTTCTTTTTCTTTTTCTTTTTCTTTTTCTTTTTATTTTCCCCTACTTGGAAACTGTGGTGCTGGTATAATACAATCACAATGTTCTTAACAATATTGTTCCTGGCTGAAATAGATAAATGATGAGCTAACCACTTTAAAACAGCTGTGCTGTATCATTGACACTGTCAAATCTGATTCTAAGAGCTGAAATATACATATCTCTTGCTGAATGTGTCTGTGTATACACACATGCATATGTATATGTATACATATATGCACATACATACTCACAAACATGAGTTAACATATAGCAACTGAGATACCATACTCTATGCATCTTTATCTACATATACTTTAAATGAGCACACAAAGTAAAACACACATGATGAATAGATTCCTTCTACACATACACAACTTTGTTAATACTCAGATAATATGGACAAGATCATACCTCATCACCAATGCAAACTCACAAATAAGTAATCACTTAACACGTTCAACACCCCATCAGTTCTTTTTTTTTTTTTTTTTTTTAATTTTCCCTTCCATTGCCAATAGCTCATATACCTGTAGTAGGCTTGACCACAACTCAAAAGTTTTGCATTCACAACTGTGAAAGACAGAAGAATGATATATACATTTTTTAAAATTTTATTTATTTTAATTAATATATGCAATAAGAAATTCTCATTTTTGAAAGATCTGTGCCTCTTTTCCAAGGCTGAGCAGAGCAGGAGTTAAATGATCTGTCTTTGCTTGATGTGATAATTCCACCAGGAAGTGTCTATCAACAGCACCATCTTCAGCTGTACAATCAGGTATAAACAAGGACATCTAGCTGGTACACTGGTAAAAACAGGAACAAAGGTGTGATTATAACTGCATAAGTCACTACACACTAGTTTTCTTGGTTGAGATTTGGTTTGTGTTTGCTGTAAAAGGATTTACAGCAACATAAATATGTCTGTGTCAAAAGAATAGAGCAAGAAGAAGAATCAGAAAAACACTAAGACCTCATACATGTGCCTTGTACATTGTTCACATAATGCCAATCATAATATCAGAATCTCTGACTATTTTCTTTTCTTTAACTCTAATTCAGCTAATAAGCACAGGGCATGGATGCCTGAGGTATGATGAAGCCTTGTGCAACCTGGTCTAGTGGGAGGTGTCCCTGCCCATGCAGAGGGGTTGGATCTTGATGATCTTTAAGGTCCTTTCCAACCCAAACCATTCTATGATTTCTTCACAGAAGAAGAATGCTATTTTTAAATCCCTGACATAAATCATGTATTCACTTTTTTCTTCTTCTTCTGTATCACATAAATACACTGATTTAAAGCGGTGTGCACTACTCCAAGAAGTAATTTGTGGGACCAACTCCATCCTATGTTATTACCAAGTCCTATGATTTCTAATTGTTATGAATATGCAGTGGTTAAGTGTGCAGAAGGAAGGCATAACATAAAATAGCCTCCATGGAAAAGAAAGTCATTAAGTCTAACAGACAGCCTGGATATGCAGTAGGGTTCAAGATAAGCAGACAGACCTGCTTATTTCCTTGATGTTTATGTCTTGCTCTGATGAATAGAAACTGAGAGTTAGCTGAATATTCTTTTAAGTACTACATTAGGTCACCCACACATATACAAGCTAATGGGAAGCAGACTAGACCTACTGAATTCAAGAAAGATGAAACAGCTACATCAGCCAGCAGTTTCCGTGTACAAAACATTAAATATACACAAACTTTGTAGGTTACTCAGAACTTTAGTGAAACACCCGTTTGGGAGTCTGTACTATACCACACTGAGGGAATAAAGACCTGAAAAAGGGATATAAAAGTTTTTATTATTATTATTTATATAAGCAAAACATTTCCTAAGCAAGAAATTTCTTTAGTTTAATGCTTTACCATAAATATTCTCTCTTTGAAATGTTCATTTTCCTCCTTGTAACAGCTCCTGCTTTCCACCCCCCTCCAGAAAGACTCAGCAGCCCAGGCTACAGCACATATCCAGCTGAACTTCTGCACTTCCTTTTAATAAGGACAGATATGCAGGGAACCAGAAACTGAGTAATCAGTTTACCCAGCTAGAGACAGGCACTCTTCTTGTCTAAGGAAAGCATGTTATTTACTGAGGTAGATACAGTATGTCATCATTACTAATATTACTTTAGACACAAATTTTTTAATTTCCATTTCTCATACATTTCACATAACAAAGTTTCAAATTCACAGTTTTAAGCATTACACTATACTTTGGAATACTTCTTACACCTTGCACTTGCTGAGGTTTTAAAATTATATATTCTGATTTTACTGTGAAGGTCACCAATGGTGAGTGACCTTATCTCAGAAGCAGCATTTTAAGCATTTTTATGAGCCACATACTGGGGTAAGAAGGATAAATATACAAATATTTCACCACTTCCAGTAAGGATTTCATAATGGCCTCCTCTATGAATAAGTGATTAAGTCAATTTGAATTCATTAGCTGTATTTACACTGTCTGTTTCCTTAATATGGAAAGAAAAATTTATGGTGTTGAAGTCTATCTTTATGCTGAGAGTCAAGCCCCAGGCATTCCTTAAAGACTTTTTCTGGTATCTTGAGAAGACAGAACAGAAGGGTGTATCCGTGGCAGCAATTTGAAATTTGCACCCTCTGGCAGATCTCTTTCCATCCACCCACACTGGAATCATCATTTCCCAAAGTAGACATGCCATTGTACAAAGCATGGTAAAGACACAGCCACAAGACCAACAGTGGGGGTGGGGGAAGACGAGAGAAAAACCCCACACAACATCCTCTGCCATTCACCCTCAGAAATGTTGTCTGGGAAATTAATTGTTCAAATGCCACAAATGTTCACTGCTTGGTATTAAGGTGTGGCCTGAGCTATTTCTTATAAAAAGAACAGCAGCATAGTCAGCTCTGAGATAAGCTCATGCTTATTCCTTAGAGGGAGGAAATTTGGGGTTGGCTTTCTCTTTGTTTTATATTGAGAAAGGCTGAGTTATAGAACCAGGAAATTGCATGTAGGGGCACTATATTTCTGTTTCTACATCCTGTCAAAGACTGAAAAGTCAAACTTTGTCTGAGCCTCTGGAACTTGGTTTACTACCCTTTGAAATTATGACATTATTAAGTGTCTTTCTACACGATAAAATTGACAAAAATGACCAGATGAAGAAGGAACGCTGGAGGACTGACAAGTTATTTTATGAATTTTCAGGGACAGTTTACCACTGAAAAAAAAAAAAAAAAAAAAAAAAGAAGCAGCTCAAAGTTTTCAAACTTAAAGTTGCCTAGGATTCTATCTATCTTAATTTTATTTTACATTCCTTTGTCTACACTTTAAGTGTGGTCAAAGATTGTGTCAAGTAATTTATTTTATCTCCATGATCCAAAAGTGGTAATTTTCTCCCCTGTGCTAAAAAAACCCACCCTTATTAATTAATGTGTCTAGAAATATGGCCCCTAGAGTTGGTTATTGAACAGGTATAGAAAAGCAGGATTGAGTTTTTATCTGCAAAAATGTAGCTATAATATTTTCTCACATGCAAATGAGGTTCATAGCATTTTCACCATAGTGTTGGTCATCCAGATGTGGAAGCAGCAATGTTTGCCAGTTTGGATGCTGGTTTGCCCTGGCATGAAAACCAAAGCCTTCACTCCTCTATGTAATTTTAAATCCACAAGGTCCATTAAGATTTTAGTACTGATCCCTAGGTGTTAATATAGAGTAGGATTAGAAGTCTCTTCCTTTTCTGGGAATCTGAAAAATAAGTTTGAAATTACTTCCATGCTGGATTCTCATTATCTACATCTATTTCCACTTGTTTCATTTAACACAATTTATTTCCATTGCACGTATGAAAAAAATAACTGCTCTCTTAGGCATGCTTATGTGCTTATTCATGACTGAGGGATGACTTTATCAGGAATTTTTAGAATATTTTGCATTGTTCTTTCTAATCTCCTACTGAGACCAGTCAGGGTCTTACATCACATCCTTAAAAAGAAGGACAGAAACAATTCAGTTGAAAATGTCTGATAACTCATTACTGTGGTTGTCCGTGCTTATAACTTCAGGGGAAGAAATAATGACTTGTCATGGTCAGAGAGGCCACATTTCAAGAGGCTTTCAGTGACTGAAACTTGCGACTCTAACTGTAAATATAGCACACTAAATTAAGCAGTAGGTATGTTCCTCTGTTGACCCTTACTCCAAGACAGCCTATTAATACCTTTTCCGGAGGTCCTGTCAGACCCTTGCAATGTGGTGGGTGGACAGCAGGTGGGCAGGGGTTGAGCATGCAGGAATGTGGTCTCCTTCCCCAAAGCCCACGCCAGCCCAAACCAGCCCAGCCTGCTGGGGCAAGGCAAAGCAGGAATGACCTGGGAGGCACCAGGCAGCAATATGGAGATGCTCCTTTCCACTCTGCAGCTACAGCTGCCCTTGTTGCTCCCAGGAAGCAAAGTTCATTTCTCTGGGTGCATCAGGGATGCTTTGGTACTAAGTCCGTGAGAACATAGGAGCCGAGAAGCTGTACATGAATATTTCAATATAGGCTGAAAACTTTACTTTCTTAAACTTCCCTCTTCCTTCTTCTGTCCTGAAGAAAGGTGGCTGCATGGGTCAAATCCTGGGTAATTTTGGTGGTGGTTTTTTTTGTTTAGTTGTTTTTTTGGTTTTTTTGTGGGGTTTTTTGTGGGTTTTTTTTGTTTTTTATGGAAGCTCCTTATTAAGGCTGAATAGTACAGTGAAAAAGTCTGTGTGAAAAGCTAAGGAAATAACTGTCTTTAAGGCTTGGGTGTCGAACAGGGAAGTATAGCAGAATGTTCACAGTTTAGGCTAAAGATGTCTTTCTGGGTCTCTGAAATGGAGTTTCTAAAAATAATGAAAGAATAGACAGCAAGACAGTGTCATTTTGCTTATTACTCTAGCCAGCTACAAAGCTTTTGTAAAAAAAAGTAATATTTTCACAATACCTCGTGTAATTGTGTTACCATGTCAAAGCAGAGTTCAGAGTGGCTGACAGCATTTCTGATTCCAGTTCTTCTTTGGTTCAGCATAGCTGTGAAGATGAAATCTCACTTTTCCAGAGAGCTGTAGCCTATTACCACACACTGGGAATGCCTGCCAGTCACTACCCTTGGCTAGAGACACATGTTACAGATGAACTTGTGTGTCACTTACAGCAGGGGTGTACAGAGGAGGGGTGTAGGGTAGGGGTGTACAGAGAATAGTTGAACATGGTCTCTCTGTTGGATTCTTCTTTTTTTTTGGTAACGCCTTTTTTTCAATGTTTTCACTAACCAGGGAGGGACAAGGACAAGGAGGCCCTGATCTGACATCTGCAGCCTTGCTTTATACTCCTACCCAACAAACAGGGTACATGCTTTAGAAAACAGAACCAATTATTTATGCTAAAAGCCAAACAAAAGATGCTGTAGAGAAGGAGCATGGAGAGAAAAATTTTATTACAAACAAAACACAATCAATTATTTCCCTTTATTTATGTCATCACTGTGAATTCATGACAGTCAGGAAGTCTTTCCTGAGGCCTCTAATGATTGTTTTATGCAGGTATGGAAACGAGCTGATGTAAACAATGAAACGCGCTCCTTGACTACTTCTGTTTTCAAGAATCATAATTATAAATATATATCAACTCAATGGCTCTCACCAGAGATGCTGGAGGATGCATAGGTTCTGGCCTAGGAGGGAGAGCCCCAGCTGGTCGGCTGAGCTCCCAGCTGGCTGGCTGTGTGATCTTGGGAAAGGCACTTCACATCTGTTTTCTTCCCCCATTTCCTTTGCTTATCTAAGCACTGGTCTCACTGTATGTAACAGGGTGCCTCCCGTTTGGTGTCCAGTTGTTACAACAGAAAAAACTTCAGCTTCCTCTCTCCAACCCCTTGCTTTCATTTTTATCTTTGTTTTCATGTTTAGGAAAAAGAAGCCCTCTGATCCCCAAGGGTGTGTGTTTCTGGCTGGACACCAGTGAGATGCCCATCAATGGAGAGGGGGAAGTCGAATGGTAGATCTTCTGATTATGTGCAAACCTGGTACAAACTTAAGGCACCTCAGAACACAGCCCTATATGGAAGGTCCAGGTGATGTCTGTCAGCATCACTAGTGCTGTGCATGCTGGAGCAGTGGACAATGAGGTTTGTGCTCAGGCTCAGGCATAAAGGAACGCCCTGTAAAGCTGCTGCAAACCTCTCTCACATCTGTCATTTCAGCGTGTGCAAGTCCAGAGGGATGCACTCCAACCTCAGTGCTTTAAAGCCACAGAGTTTCAACCTCTTACCCCTATCTACTTGAGCCTGAGAACTTGAGTAAGATGAAAGCATTTCAGAAGAACAAGACAGACTAAAATTTCCATTAATGTCATGTATACCTGCAATAGCAAGGAATTCATTGGAGAGACTGTAGCAAATACATATGCCAGTCCTCTCTCTTCAACATTTCCCACAGGCTGCACAATTTCTTTCAGAATCTGGACTAATATGACCCTGTTTTACAAAAGTACTTAAACCAATGGTGAATTGGATATCTTCATGTGAAGCAACAGCATGTTCTGATCTTTAATGGCTCTCTGTTAAGAAGTTGCTTCATATTTCAATATTGAATTTGTTTAACTTCATCTTCCAATCAGTGGAAAGCTTCTGACTTAGGAAAGGAAGAGCTTCCAGACACTGGCTGAAAGTTGAGGTTAGATAAATATACATTTGTCAGTAAGGCTGAAATGCTCTTGCCTAATTATTTTCAGTTTCTGTGTGTAAGAACGTATACACTGTGAGCAAGTTACCTTTCATCCTTCTCTTCATCTAGCTGAACAGGTTGAGTTTATTTACCCCCTTATTTTCCAGTCTCTAGTTTATTTGCCTCTCTTTTGTGGAATTCATTACAGCATTTCCAGATGACAGCATATTTCAGTACTGATGTGATGTAGTAACTGTTACTCTGAATGTCTATGACCTATTTATGCAAAATAATGGTACATTTTTGTAACCGCTGATACCTAGACAACATCTTTTTCTAGGCCAGTGATTAGCTTTTAAATGTTTGTAAATACCTAAATGTTTTAAAATATACTCCCTATGTTTTATCACCTGCTTCCCTGTTCTCGCAATGAGAGACAGGACTGAATTTGGTGGAAGACTTTTTAGTTCTTAAGCCTTGAAAGTCTTCTACCAAGGAGTATTATTTTAATTTTTGTTAAAGAATTGTTTTCAAGGCTATACTGCTTATGTTGAGACTAATTTAATTATGGATACTATTACTTAAGTGAATGTGTTTGGAAAATAATGTGCTTGAATGCAACACTGATAAACTGCTGGAAATGGTTCCTTTATGAAGTACACTCTTATTAACAGCTTCATTTTACTGTTTCCCCCACCCTCTTTTTTTTCCTTTTGTAATTGATAATTACGTCAATCAAAGGTAAACATCACCAAAAGATTCCTTGAAGTCATTTTAGATACGCAATGAGTTTATATACCAGTTTTTGGTTTCTAAAGAATATGGCTTTTTTATAATTTATATTAGACATGCTGTAATTTTACCAGTTAAGTATTAATATTGGTACCCTCAATTCATTAGAGGTGAAAGCAAATGCAGACATTAAAGGACAAGTGGAAATACAGTCCCAAATGCATTATGAATGCTAGAAATTTGGCATAGATTAATTTGGCAAAGCTCAGGGAATATTTGCAACAAACACTGTGCATATTCTGCCTTACTACACCTTTTTTGAGTTAGTTACTACATGCAACATTTTTGCTAAAACAAGTGAGAACCAACACCAGTCACTCCATAGGAAAAAAAAAAATTAAAATCAGGTGGCCTTTGTTACCTTAATTCCACACTTTTGTGGAATCTCACAGCATGGAGTATTTAATTCTATTATCCTACCACTGAAAGAATTCAAAACCTGTAGGTCCACTCAACTAAAAGTAGAACTGGATTCCAATTCAGAGCTTTACCTACAAAAATTGGGCTACTTTTCTTATCTCCTGAGTAATTTACTGAGTAATTTACAACGAATTTTTTTACATTAACTACAAGCTCTGTTCTGCTCTGCAGAGACCATTCGGAGTAGAAATTAGGCAGAAGATTCACTGTTTGGTTTTTTCTATGAATTTTCTTTGCATTCTTTTTCTAGTGTATTTTGTCCTCTTTTAAATAAGAAACAGCCTTTTGTATTGGGTTCACTGAACCTACCTTTAACTGACTAAAAATCAGTCCTCTAGTAGTGGTTTGATGTCTAACCTAAGTATTGTGAGATGATTTTGTCCAGTTCTGGGCCTCTCACTTCAGGAAGGAGATTGAGGTGCTGGAGCAGGTCCAGAGAAGAGCAAGGAGTCTGTGAAGGGACTCCAGCACAAGTCCTGTGAGGAAGGGCTGAGGGAGCTGGGGGTGTTCAGCCTGGAGAAGAGGAGGCTCAGGGGAGACCTCATCACTCTCTACAACTCCCTGAAAGGAGGCTGGAGCCAGGAGGGGTCTGTCTCTTCTCCCAGGCAGCTAGCAGTAGGACAAGAGGGCATGGGCTTAAGCTCTGCAAAGAGAGGTTTTACGTTAGATATTAGGAGAAAATTCTTTACAGTGAGGGTGATCAGACATTGGAATGGTGGTGGATTCTCCATCCCTGGAAGTTTTTAAGAAGAGACTGATGTGGCACTCAGTGCCATGATCTAGTAACCACAGTGGTAGTGGAATAAGGGTTGGACTTGATGATCTCTGAGGTCCTTTCCAACCCAGATGATTCTGTGATTCTGTGATCAAAATTGTTTTCAGCTAAGTCACCAAAAAACCACCCTCAAAGCCACCAGCAGAATCTTTTGGAGTTGAGGAGTATTTTCAAGGTTTTCTCTCACTATCCATTACTGAAATGATCTTCTAAGAGACAGTTACATCCCTGCATAAAAAAACCCAAACAGTGACCTGAGAAGTGGTGACACAAAAATCTGTTCAGAAACAACAAAAGCAAAAGCAGCATCAGGGAAACAAACTTGTACTCTGAATGCTTAACATTTCAGCACAGCACAAAATATTAGGGTTTTGATGCAATATGAGCATAGGTATGAACAGCCAACTCTCCAGCATGTGCTCTGTAGACTATTTGTAGTAGTATCTGCTGTATGAAATGAAAACGAATCACAGCAGTGAGTGAACTTACGTATGTTGTTACTTAAAGGACAGGGCACCTTGAATTTGTTGCTGTGTACATGGTTAGTCCATCAAGTAGTTAAATAATTTTCTTCCCCTTATTTAGTGCCTCTTAGACACAAGAGAGCTCTTGCTCCTTCACCTTATTCCCATACAGAACTTATTATGCACAGATAGGCCCCTCATTCACTCCATATGCTCCATAGTGCTTTCCAAGAGAATTATAATAATGTGGTTCCAACTATCATGCCAGTATAATTAACCCCTGGTCTTTTTACTGTATTTTGATACACTTGAAATATTACCTACTCTTTTAAATCCCTGAGTATTAAACAGTCCCTTCCTGCAAGAATTTTACCTTCTACTTTCTGTAGTTCATTTCAAAATAATCACCAACTTATCAATATGCTCAATTTGCAGAGTTAATGGAATCTCCAAGGACTCTTGAGGATCATCCCTTTCATTATTTTTCATCAAATAAATAAATCAAGGCGAGACATCAGAGCGTCCTAGCACCTGCCCAGTGTGCCCATGCTGGGGAAGAGGAAAGGAATAAGCTTCTCCTAACACGACTCTGCAGTTCAAGAGGCTCCTCACTGGGTTTCTGGACACTGCTGCTCATAAATCTCCTGAAGCTGGATTTCCTGCTGCTGCTTGCAGTCTGCTCTGCTCTCCAATAATGCACTCCCAGAGTGCCATGCTCCCTGCTCCCTTCCCTGGCAGATCTGGGGATCCTCCCCCCCTTTCATGGATGAGGATGTCAGTAATGCAAAAGGTGAATGATGATTTCTCCTGGTCTGCTCAGCTTTTGCTTCCATTTTCACCTCGTTCAGTCTCCCACTCTGGTAAACTGTGCATCTGCTGAAAGGGTAGTCAATGGTGCGTGCAGCTGGCATCTCTCCAAGTGGCAGCTTGATGCCCACCACCAAGCAGTGGTAAGAAAAATGATGGCTCTTTTAATTGCACTGAATAAACGAGCTTTGCTAAGTGCAGATTTGCTGGGTTGGAACCTCCCTTTTTGTTACTACTTTTTCAGTTAAGCTTCTCTGCCGGTAAAATTTGGGTAGTGTAGCACAAGGGTTCCCATGCAGCCCCTGTGATTACCTACTCGAGAAAAAAAAAATTTCAAAAATTAAAAAAGCTAAAAAATAAGCAAACATATTTCACTAGAGAGAAAAAAAGTGGAAAATAAGGAAAATACTGCTTAATAACTCCATTCAGTAATTAAAGTAATAAATATTTCATTTCTTTAAATGCACAAAATTTTACTGGAGTTCTTTTTTCCAGCTGAGACAGCATTTAAAATCAATTAAAATAAGGATTTTAATAAACTGATAAAGAAGCAGCACACATCCTGTCCTCAGATTCTCCTTTTAATTTGAAACATTATACAGTGGGTGTATGTGATAAACAGTGAAAGAGACAAGGCAAAGAGGAAATACATACAACTTATTGAATGAGTTACAACTTGATGGCTCTAAGCCATTAAATAACTTTCACTATAATAAATGGCATTGATTATTGACTTAGACTAATTCCGAGTAATTATGAAATATAGACAGAAAGAGAGCAAGCATTTTGCTGTTGCTTTTCTAAGATTGGCTCTTGGATAGTTTCTCATCGCTTTTAGACACCATCAAGGAAAATTAAAGCATCCTTGTCCTTAGAGCTTGGGAAGAAGAATGAGCTTGCCCTTTTGGTCTGATGACACTCTTAAAGAAGGAAATAAAAGATTCCCCAATATCATCCATTATTCTGCCTGGTAAGGATGAGTTTCTGGCTTCTTAATAACAACACATTGAAAACAATCTTTTTAATATGGAATTTCTGGGAAAAAATTATAGAAGACTTTCTGGGAAAATATATGTTTTCTATTATTTTATTTTTTAGGTGAAACTGTAAAACAAAACACTGGTTTGGGAGGCTTTCATTTTTGTAACTTTGTCTCTTGCCTTTAGTTTTGAGGCCACATGGAAAAGATGAAAAAGTAGGGAAAGGATTAATTAGAAAAGCCTTTAGAAACGGATATTTGGAAAGGTAAACATGTAAACTGAAATGTGTTTACAGTTACTAGGTGGAAGATACTTTAATTGTTGCTCCCTGTTCTGGATGGTGGCCTAGAGCTGCATGGAAGGAACATGGTGGAACAGAGAGACACACTAAGGACCATAGAGGACCTCATGCCAGAGCAGACTGATGCTCTCCAAAAGAAGCTGCAGCCCATGGGGAGCCCACACAAGAGCAGGCTTTTCTTGGAGGACTGCATCCCACTGGGAAATGCTGCAGAGGAGCAGGGGTAAGGTGAAAGAGGGAAAGAGCAACAGAGAGGAAGCTCTGCACTCACTGCAACCCCCCCTCCAGCCACCCTGTCCCCTCCGGACTGGGAGAAGCATCTGTACTTCAACCGGAGAAAGGGGTGAGCAAAGGTTTTGGTTTAAGGCTTGCCTTTGTATCTCACTACCTGAATCTATTTTCACTGGCAATAAATTAAGCTCCTTTTTTTGCCATTGTGAGTCTGTTTTGCCCAGGATGGCAATAGTTAAATGATCCCTCTTGTTTTTCCCAGCCTGTTTTCTCCTCCTGTGTTGTTGAAGAAAAGGAGTGACAGTGGCTGGGTGGGTGTCTGGCCCTTGGCCAAAGTTAACCCACCACACTCCACTTTTTAAAAAGGTTTAGTTACTGAGTTTATATGTAAAAACATTGTGTGGGACAGGGAGATACTCAGAGTGTATCAGCGTGAACACCCATTCTTTTACTTCCCTTTTCATCCAGACTTTTAATCTGCTCTAACAGTTCCTAAGCCCTCTTTGGTAGATATTTAGAAATTAAACCATGCAAGAGCATAGGTATCTCAGTCCTAAATAAGATACTTTTTTTTCTATAATGAAAGACTCATCTATTGGCAAACAGAAGTCACCTCAATGATGTGATGCATGGGGACACACCTAACCTAGATAACAAATCATGCCAAGAGGGATATATATTAAAATCTCTAACACAGTGGGATTGACCTGCCCTGACTTCAGCTAAGCAAACAGTAACAGCATCTGTTCAGAGATGGACATTTCTACTCTTTGGAGGGCAATTGTCATCTGTCAATGACAATTCATGCTACCTATCCCAATCTTGTTTTACTCTTTTCAGTAGATATTGAGGAAGACCAGATGACAAACTTAAATTTTATACCCAACATTTTGACTTAAAAAATCAGGTCAGAAGAATCCCAGCATCACAGTGGTGAACATGCAGTATGCTTAAACATGCAACAGGCTGCTTAGAGAATATAACATGTTTTTGAAGATTTGTCCAAAATCAGAAATATTGACAGTGGGGTGAGAACCTCTAAGTGTGAAGTACCTATAAATTACTGTCATGGATGTCATGGATGGGCAAAGTAACTTAATGGTACCCTGGACTCCTTCTGGTCAGGGCAAAGTGGCAGTCAAATACAAGGCTGTGTTTCCACCAATGCCTAGGCAGGAGACTTCTTTCAAAATTGTCTTTTGTCTCACAGACATATCTACATTTCATCACTCACAATTCAGCTTACTGAAGTCCACATCTAACTGAGGACCAAAATGCAACAACATGCCTGTGCAGCAGAGTTCCTTTATGATAGGGCTCCCTGCTCTTCTGATCAAACTTCAGGTGCAGTCAAAAATGTTGGTTATCAATTTGTAAATCTCTATAAAACTTGAATCCTGACTTTTCTGTCCCATTGGCACTCCAACTGAAAGCAAGTAAGGGCCTATTGCCAAAATACTGTAATACAATTGGACCCAGCGTTTAGCAGACGAGCTAGTGGCCTCAAGGCTCTACTTGTTTTTGGAACCTGCCAGTGACTGCTTCCTCTAAACAAGAAATCATGCTAAGTTTCTACTATATTGTAGTGTAAACAGGTCCGCAGAAACTACAGGCCAAGTTGTCAGCTGGCAACATCAGCAAAGCATGGCTGAGCTCTCCTTTCAATGCAGACAAGGTCCTTTACTAATGTCTCTTAAATTTAATGTTTTTTTCTCCCTTGAAATTTCTGTCATGACTCCAATAGCAACACGTTCATTGAAATTTAAAGTTCTCCAGCATCTGATACCAGCTGTCAGGCTGTGTTTCATCAGACTGATCTCTTTGTCCAAGTGCTACCAGCTGGCGTTACTTCAGCCATCTGGGATCACAGTACTCTAACCTATGGACTAATGCAGCTCCAGCAGAGTCAGGGTTCCTTATCCTTTCCACCAACAGGATTGATTAGGTAAGTGAAGTGGAGCAAAAGCCACTGCCCCTAATCAAAGCTTGAATCTTTCTAGTGCTAGTAACCTCCAAATGTCCACTCCTATCAGAGGGAATTCAGTGTGCTGCAGCTCTTGGAAGTTGCCTGCTAACTGTTGGCATCATTTTTATTCCCAGCCTCTGTTGCTAGGAAACACACTGTATAATGCACCCTGAGGACAGTGCAGCAAGGTTTCCTCTTTCTCCCACCTCCTCTTTTGTGGCTTCTTATGCAATCCAGTGCTATCCATCACTTCCCAATCTGCACACTTCCACCCTGAAAATTTTCACAAACTTTCTATTCCTTCTTCCCACTTCTCCCTCATTTTTATTAATTAGATGTCACATTCCTTCTCCAGCTTTATTTTATGAAGCCACCAGTCTCACTAAAATCATGTTAGAAGGCTATAAAAGTCGAAACTTTGAAAAGCTGTGTGTAAAATTACCACGAGGAAAAAACTCTCCTTTGATTCAATATGTTTTGGACATCTGGCAGTACAACAACCTTCCCTTCCCCACCAAATTTTGATTCTTTATTTGATCTCATTAGGTAAATTCCTCTCGGTAATCTTATTATTGTTATTGACTGCCAGTAATATAATTGGCACCGTAGAAGAGCCTGGGAATTGCCATACTGGATCAAACCAGTGATCCATCTCTCCTAGTACCCTATCTCCAAGAGTGGTCAGTACCAGCTGCTTCAGACAAAGAAACACTACAGCTGGCAGTTTGGAGATAATCTGCCTGGAAGCTAAGTTTCCTTGTTTAGCATTACAGGCTGGCTCATGCACTGAAGCCTGGAGGTTTATATCCCTCCCAGAACACTTGCTTATGAAGTCAGGTACTGTCCTTGCCTCGTAAATTTACGGGATAAAAACTGAAAAGGTAAGAAAGGAACACAAAACACTTTGGTCAATGAGGCAACAGCTCAGTAAACATCCCCCACACTGCAAACTTTCCCAAGGCTACAGTGAGCTGGTAGCAGGGGCTGGAGTAAGACTCAGGAACTCTTGGCTCCTTGCCCTGAGCTGGTCTTGGTAGACGATGTTACATCTCAAAGCATTTAAGATGTGGTAAATCTTCATTTTGTAGGACTGACCACACACCCAATCTTATATTTTTTTCTATCCGGAGTACTTTGCAGAGGTCAGAACATTCCTGGATAGGTACCTATGCTTTCATCCAAGGATGCTAAACTTAAAAAAAAAAAAAGAATTTGTTAATTTTGGTAGTACTAAATCCAAACTGTTGAACTCTTGCTTCAAATTTATGTTAACTTAGGGCTAAGACAGTATGGGAGACCAGCTTCCCCATAGAAATAGCCTTTTATATTTAGGGAAACTCATGATTTTGACACAACTGTCATAAGACTATAAATATATAGCCTTCTTATACATCTTGTACAACATGACAAAAGATTTTTTTTTACTTAATAACTCAATACTTTTTTGGCTATAATTTTTGGCTGAAAAAAAATCCATTAAGACAGCAAAATTGCCTTCTTCCTCCTAGTGCAATGAGAAAACATGTATTAGAATTTCAGCAGATCAATTTGAAAGCTGGTGATCTTACTGTCAAAACAATTTCCAGTGTCGTTGGTGTCTGACCATAGGAACAACAGGGCCTTATTCTTATTCACTGTACACTTGCAGCACATCCCTATTCAGTACCTTTCCCCCTGTTAGATTCCACATATTTTTCAGAATTAATTGTTACTGCACTTCTATTTCTGTTACATACCTTTAATGGTATATACATTGCCTTTTGGTAAAAAACATATATTAAATAACCATTACTTTCCCATATATAAAATACCTCATCATTGTTGTGGTGTATAAACACAAGATGCATTTATTGCCTTTCTCAGCCTTTTCTCTTCTGCACCAGCATGTCCTGTAAATTAAGGGCATGTTCAATTAAAAACATTTTCTAGCTTTCATGAGGTGGAAGCTGTAGAAATCAATTCAGTAGCAAGTTGGCTGATTCAGCAAGTAATGAGGCAGCCTGCAGGAGTCCCTTTTAAAATGTTTTCCTCTCTAATAAGGTAACAAGACAGAAAAAGGTATAAAATGGACAGGGAGGTAGGGAGAGCTTATGCAGATTAGCTGCTCCACTCCTGCAGGCTGCAACCCTTGATTTGACACAATTTTTATCCTGCATCCCTGGCTGCCCAGTTAATTTGCCATTAACATATTCTGTGTGTTCAGTACTCTTATAGGTTGCAGCCAGGCCTTTACATTTTCTGTGTTCCACAATGGGAAGTGCATTAAATGTTATTCATTTCTTCTCAGCTTACAGTTCCATTTGTGTGAGGCTTCATTGTCCACAGTTCATTCACCACTTTGAAAAATAGCTACTGCTAAATTTTAGGAACGGATATATATAAAAAAATCAATATGAGAATACAGTAAAACTATTTCTGGAGATGATTCTGAAAACTGAAGAACACAATACATTTTCTCTGTTTTTTCATCCTCCATGCATGTTATGTTCAAGAAAGAAGAATTGCTACAAATAAAAAATATATAATACTAAAATGCTTAAACAGAAAAAGAGTAAGTATGGGACTATATCACTGAATGAGTTACAACTGGAGGGTTTTATTTAAAATAGCCCTGTTTACAACAATATGTTTTACTAGCTAAAAGGAATAATTTATTCCTTTTTGGCAGCATTAATTTCTTTATTCAGTAAGGTGAGTTCCTAGCATCCATTTTGTTAGTCTCCATTAAAGTCTTCTTATTTTATTTAAAATAAATATTCCACAACAGTTAAACATACAAGAAAAAATTAGTCAATTTTGTGTTTTCCTTCTGATTTAGGGAAGCTGGGATGTCTGAATTATATCTATTGCTGCCATTAAAATTTAACAGAGCCTCAAATGAAAGAGATCCATTTTCTAGCTTTTGATTAATTTCTCATTTGCCTAAAAACTTACAAACCTTTGTAGAAGCTGTAAATATGGCTAGAAGAGTTACTAATTTTTTTTTTATTTTTTTTAATTTGTCTGTGCAATAGCTGTGCCTCCTTTCACTTAAGTGTGTGCTTCAGCCATTGTGTGTTCTCAAATTTGGAGCCATTTGGTACGGTGTTAATTTATTTTACTGACTGAGCACATGAATCCCTGATTCAGAGGAGCACGGATGGTGCTTTGGCTCAGAGGGAAGCTTGCATAGCAAGTGGAAATGGGGTATCACTCTGAATGATTAATTGTAGTCCTCAGAAGGGTCTCAGAACATGATCATTCTTTATAGAAAATTGGATTAAAATTTGACACTTCTACAATTTTTTTTCTTTGTAGTGAAATTTTCATTTTTCATCTGTTGGCCAAATAATTCCATGTGCAGTCATCCCTAAATTAATCTTGAATTAATTTTTAAATCCACTGTCCTCTAATATATAATTCACCATAAGAAAACCCAGAGCAGTCAATCTTTCATTAGACATGGGGTGAGAAAGGGTCAGCAGACACTCCTGCAGTACTAAAAATAAAGGCACCACATCTGGTATGGAATGATGTCTGGAATTGTAATGCATATGCATCCACTTACTTGTTCTGCTGAAAACACAAACTCCAGAGTGGCTGCATGTTGAAACATGAACCAGTGTAATAGGAGCTTAAACCCTGGAACAGACTGTTTGTATATGTAGTCAGTTTATTAGCAAATGTGCAGGTCTGTAGAGTACAAGAACCATCGTTTCAAGCCAATCTGTCACACATTTAACAAGCTGTTTGTAATACAGTCCATTTCATGTATAAAGGAAAAATCTTTCCCACAGGTATAAGAAATATATGATACTTTTAGCATATGGTGAGCTCTGGTTTTGCAGGTACCCTACTACATTAAAAGCTGCTGTATCATGTTGGGTTAATATCTGTTTGTTTCCCCAAAATTTCCTTTCCTTTGTTAAACATGCAACAATAAAGCATGTTATAGAGGATGTTAAAAATTAGATTCTGCACAGGATGTGTTTCTAACATCAGGCACAATCATGCTCACTGAGAATAAATCTAGTCCTGGTGAAAATGGCTCATGCTAAGCCTACTTTACATACCACAGCAGGGCTGCATGGATAGAAATCAATAGCAGAGGAACCTTTGTTTCAGAGAGTTACTACTTGAGAGTTACTACTCTGTGCCATTCTCTCAAGGAGCAGCAAGATGCTGGGGCACATCCCCAAAACGTGGATGTGCCTCTGACAGCAGCCAGCGGGGTAGTGATGGGGAATGAATGCCCTGCAGCGTCTGCACCATGCCTCAGCTTTTAGCAGGATTTGCAAAAGCTGTGTGGGATCCACACAGAAAGCTTACAGAAAGCTGCAAATACCCCACTGCTTCCAGAGTTCCCCTCCCTGCCAGAGGTTCCAGCCCAGCACTGCCATGGACCCAGTGCTGTAGCCGCTTGCTCTGCAGGTTGCTGCTGCACCCTGCCAACACCCTGCCTGCCCCAGAGAGGAAAAGCACAGAGTTCAGACAGTGAGGAAGAAGAGGGGAGGCTGCCTCTCCTCTGCTACCCAGCCTTGCCAGGGTGCAGCCTCTACACTGTAGTGTGTACCCATGTGTGCCTTCTTCCCACGGGGCTGGTGTCATGTGCTGCCTCATGGAAGGCAGGGTAAGAAGGACACTTCTCCCAGCCAGATGTCTAGCTGACCACTGTCCCATCATATGTGTTTTTTTGGAGGAGGTGATACTCAGGCTCTAAGCTCTCCTTACTCCAGGGTTTTCCCAGGAAGTTGCTGAGCTTGCTTCTAGCAGTGATTTTATTTAAGCCTTTCTATCTGTCATGGACAAATGCCTAGTAAAGAGAACTGTAGTTTGTAGGCTGTGCCCAAGCTGAGCTGTAATTCAAACCAGATTCAGTAATCATGTTGCATTTCACCTCCAAGTCAGAAAATAAATGGAGTGCATGTCAGGTGCTAGTGATTAGGGGTTGGCTTTCCCCACGGTGCCAGCCACTCTGCGGGGTGTGAGGGGACCACAGCTGCCACACATCACCCGGAGGACATTGCCCCCCCAGGAGCAAAGGGAAACTCCTCATCCAAACTGGCAGGGCCCAGAACCTCTTCCAGCACCAGCTGTACCCTGTTCCCTGCCTCTCTCCCCAGTGAAATCAGTGAAATGATTTCAGCTTTAACCACAGATCCCACAGTAACTACTGGCCCTTGTCAACAGCCTTAGAGGAGTAGCCAAAGGCTGTTCAGAGCAACTGCCTTAGTGGGAATATTTCCATGTATTTGAATGGGTATTGTCTCAGACCAGGAATGAACAAGACTGTTCTGCTCCAAATCTGTCCATACGAGGACAATGGGCAGCACTGGAAAGCTCTCCCTCCTGAGACCACGGAGCTGCTCTTCCAGCATGCCAGAGTTATTGCCCCCATCGTTTCTCTGGCAGAGCGGTTGATTTTAGTGTTTTTTAACCTGCTTCAGACAAAACTGAAGGGTTTAGCTCCCACAGCTTCCACAGGTGATCTGAGCAAGCCCAGCTGATCTTACCGCACACAGAGCGTAATCTCTACCACTTGTGTGGCTGGATCCAGAAGAGGATGTCTGCTCCTGCTGCAGACTCCAGATGATGCAAGTATTGCTCCTTTGCTAGGGTAATTCCTACCAGTTGAAAATAGGCAGGTACTTCAGTGAAAATTGCCAAGTGGTGGAAATATTTAGAAAAACATGTTTTTATGATATCACACTGAGTAACATCAACACAGATCATATGAATTGACCCAGTAATCTGTTGCCATCCACATGTCACAGAACTTGAAGGCTCCATACAGCTTTGATTACAAAAATGTACATTTTCTCTCATCATCGTGATTGAACGCAGAGGCAATGGTTTTGTCTTCAGGATTGTTTATTTTTCTTTTTCAGGCATAATGGAGTTTTGAATAGTAAAATTGCTTTCTGCCTTCCCAGATCTGTTTGGTTATTTGAGAGGAAAAAAAGACACACCAGACAGAGCACCACTGCTAAAGGCAGAGGTATAAACACAGTAAAAAGCAAGTTTAATGAGCATGTTTTAATATTTAGGGGAAAATGTGTTTTCAATTAAACTACCTGAAAATCCACAATGAATCCATTCAAGTTAGTGGCATTATTTACCATATGTTAAAAGGGGAGAACCTACTTCTGATATGCCGTTTTAACTTTGTAAGTTTGAAAAAGGATATAACAGCATTGTCCTGTGCCTCTTTCAGTTCCATATATCTTTCATTCCTTAAAGATGCCTAATTACGATAAGTACACTTTCCCCTAATACTGAAATCCCACACTGAGTGAAATACACTTCGGGCACCCTCAGCATGATTTTTGGTGTCAAAAAGCTTTTTCAATCTATTTATATTTGCTTTGAATACACAGCATCAAAATTAATTGAAGCAATAATGAAAGGAGAGCAACTGAGGCAGAGGCATTTATAAATGAAGTTGTTTTTTAGGAGGATTACCAAAGCATGGGAGGAGTATTCTTTAATTTGTTTGTTTATATTAGTAGCCACAACTGACACTTGGGAATTTTTCTGTGCAAATTGGCAGCTATGACAGTAATGGGCTATCATTCATGGTGGGGTCTTACTGGTGGCAAAGTAAAACCATCCATTTGTTTCTGAGAACCAAAACCAGAAAAAGAAAAAAAATACTGGTGCTAGCAATTGGAAAGAGTAGCTCATCAGAGGTCCTAATCTTGCACTGAGAGCTCAATAAACTTTAAGGGCCCATGAGAGTGGGTAAGCAGAAGGCTGGAGCCATAACAAAACCTAGAGTTTTCCATGGTTTTTCCTTTTTTCAGCCACATAAGTAAACAATGCCTTTTTTTTTTTTTTTTTTTTTTTTTTTTTTTTTTTTTTTTTTTTTTTTTTTTTTTTTTTTTTCATCTTATCTGCCTGTGTGCTTAACTTGCCCATGCCATCTTTCATTTCATCTCTAAGTATCAAACAGCCTTTGATTATGTGGAAGTCATAAAAAGGTCCTAGAAGACATAATACTGCTAAGTGTGAGTTCTGCTTTCTTTATTTCTGCTGAAAATGTTTAAAAATACATTAGACACCAAAAATACCTATGAGTTCTGGCTCTTAAAACAATTGTGATTTCCATGCAATTTACCTTTCTTGTCTAGGGTACCATTTATTGTGGGACTTTCAGAACTGCCACAACAAGACTGAATCCCTTTACATCACAGTCAAGTCAATCAGGGATCTGAGAGTGAGAGAAACAAAAAGCAGCAGCCAAATAGCACGTTACTTCTTGCTTTTGCTAGTCTAACCAGAAAGCTAGAACAGGCAGCAGGGGATAAGCCTAAAGGCTTTAGGTCTGGTTGAAACAATGATCATCTTGTTTTGCTTTGCCATGGCCCCATAACTGCGTGGCAAATAAACAACAATGTAAGTACAGCCAATTCATTTGCTGTCTAGTTTTGATTTATGAAGGCAACAATGAAGTGAACAAAGGGATTCAAACCTTTTGGCTGCTTTTAAATTTGAGATTTTCTCAGTGCTTTTTAAGTTTCATTTGCAATGATTTTGAGGGAGGAAAGTGGCATGGGAAAAGAGGGTTCTCTTACCTCTTCATAAGGAGTGCAATACCCAACTTTTGCTTTTTGTCTTGTGTGAGGAAGTATTTTTCTTCTCCCTACTGCTTGATTGATGCTTTCTCTGAAACATTATGTTAGTACTCTAATCTGGACCTTAACCCCTTGGATATTCAAAATATATGTTGAGGGACTGACTATTCAAACTAAGAACCCATGGCTCCAGTTATAGCTTACAGGAGCTATCTGTCTTCTATGCATGTGTAAATCAGCCATATGAGTGAACTGTGAAGTTAATTGCAGCTCTAAATTTCAAAATTATTTTGTCATTTTTCAAAGGATCTTTGGTATACCCTGAATTCCTCAAGAATCTGCTTATGCTATTTTACTGTTGCTGAAACAATTACCAAAAAAAAAAGAAAAATTATTAGTGATGTCCAGACAAATTAATATGTGTAAACACAGGAGTGCATTGAAAGAAGACAGACTGGATTGCCATTGCCCTTAATGTTGTGCATGAATTTATATTACTTCAGGTTTTAAATGCTATTGAAAGAAAAATAGGATTATTCCTCATCTGCTCTGCACTGGTGTAAGCAAGCACACAAGATGTAAAGCAGCAGAAAACCTGGCTCCTTACGTGTACATGCAGTGCTACAAATAATGAGGCTTGACGCCAATCTCAGCAAAAAGCAGGATTACTGAAGAGAAGAACTGAGAGGAACTACTACAGAGGAACTGAGGAGGGAGGTACAGATGCCTCCCCCTCAGAAAAGGTTTAGTGTCTGTCATTGGTACGAGGCTCTGCTAAGTCCCTTAGTGGCTGCAAATTCCAGTTTTATGTCAGAATGACCTATTGAAGTTCAGTATCTGTTGCCTCATCAAGATGTCACCAGTCAGCTGAGAAGCCTTACCTTCAGCTGTGGGGACAACAACCACTGGCACCCAGTTCCCTCTCAGTTCAGTAGTTAGAGATAAATGGAGAACCAGGTGACCCTTTCACTGGGGACTGACCCCTCAGTACAAGGGAGTCTCACAGCTCCTGCTGGTTTGGGAGCTCTGACATACATGGAAGAAAAATGCAACCAGCCAGTTGCATGTTTCAGCTCTGAGAACCCATCTGTAGGACAAGCCTGCCGGCTCCCAAGAACTAGAGAAACTGGGCAGCAACTGCAGTGGGCTGGTAGCGTGCTTGCCTTCTTCAAAAACATGCCCCCTAAAAAGTGTTCAGTTTTGGGTCTCTCACTACTAAAAGGATATTGAAGGATATTGAAGATATCGGACTAGATAATCTTAAGGGTGTTTTCCAGCTTAAATTGTTCCATGGTTTTTTGTGTTCTGTCACACAGTGGATCCAGTTTTACTAGTTAAAGCAAGGAATTTGCAAGCAAATAATTTCAATAGCTGTTTTTCTCAAAACCTCTTCTTTTCAAATTTAAGCTATGGAATAGAGAAAAATACATGTGAGAAAGATCTGCTCTTTAGTTGCAAAAGAAAATATACCAGACTACAAGGACTGTGCAACAGTAAGTGAACCTAAAATCAACAGTATTAAATAAAGGTAGAATGTGGTAAATCATTGCTCACCAAATCCATTCCCACGGAGGCAACTGATGGAAAACTCATTCTGTAAGGCAGGATGTAACCCAACTCTCTTTGTGGAGATCTCAGTGAGCTCTTTTGAGAAACTGAATGTACAGTTCAAACTCTGTATATATTTAATGTAAGTATAAATGAAAAATCAAAAGGCTAAAATATGTACATACCCAGCAGTTTTAAAATTATATTATGTATTTATGTTGTAAATTCAAACATTCAAAAAGAATTAATTTGGTCTACAATATTTCTGAAATTGGTTTGAAACGTTGTTCTTCTATTCCAGGCGTTATCATATTTTAGCATTTGATCCCCTAGAGCATGCTTTTTCCAGCTTTTTGCTTCGACTCTGATAAACACAACCTTTTTTTATTTTATTTTTTTTTATATAAAGTGGGAGATTCTTATGTAGATCCCAAGTGGAAGCCTCACCTCCAAATATTACAAGACTAAGAATAAAGTAATGAAATTTGGAAATGGTATTTTTTGTATATGAGACAGGTATGCAAAAAGTACTTAAATTGTCCTCATTTATGCCTGTGGACCATAGGAGGCCTCTGCTGATAGTTCATCAAGTCAGGCTGCACAGATGATTTCTGAAAAGTGTCTCATTTAAGGCAACCTGGGACTTAGCACAGGCTTCATCCTAATCTGTTTTAGGGGCTCAATTCCTTGTTCAACACAGATCATCTATCACTGCTATTAAAGTCAACATCAACAGTTATTATGTGTATCACCTTATTGCAGTAATAGTTATTTTCTGTTCTCAGCTGAATAAAATATCAGGAGATCCAAAATACCTTACTGTGAATTATTAAATGGAAATTGCTGTACCAGTCAGTGAATCTGGGCTTCATGAACATGAGACAAACTAAGATCCAGATCAAAAAAGGATCTAAAGACCCATGGCACTCAGCTGATACATAGCAACCTCATTAGAGGCATGTGCAGCCCTAAGTGAAAGTCTTGACTCCTAGGCAGTGCCTGAGAAAAATCAGGCACCTCAAAGCCAAAACATAACCACAGTTAAGCCAAACAGAAGTTTAGTTTCACAAAGCCAAAACTTAAGCACTGGAATTTGTCTTATGCACTCAGATTTCAAGGATAAAACATACCTTTTCTCTTAGTTCATTCCACCTTTAGTACAGCTGATCATTTATTTCAAATAAAGGGTGAAGGTCAGATTTTTCTTTCAGAGAGGGATTCACCATCTTACACAGTATTGAGCACACTCTCAAAATGTAGGCAATTTCCTCCTAGTTCTGACCTCTGTCTGAGGAGTGTTGAACCTCTGCTTTCTGAGTTAGGGCCAAGCTCATAAAAATCTGGGATCTTCTAGGGAAGATAAAAGATCTGCTTCTCACACCAAAGCTGTCTACCTTGACATATGGATCTAAACACTAATACTGTCAAAGAAAATGTGCACAGAAGGCAAAGTGTGAGTGTCCCTAAACATAAGACTCATAGAAACATCTCATCTTTCTGAAGAGATTTATGTATTTAAACTGACAATTAAGAAGCTCAAGCAGATTAAGACCCTGAGGGGAGCTAGGAAAAAGGACACCTACTTACCTAAATCACCTACTGTGATTTAACGGGACCCAGAGGTGGCTCAGGCTTGGCAGAGGTGTTAAACCAGTCAAACCCTGTCAAAAATTACTGGCTTTTGAAGATACTCAGCAAAAGAAGATGTCAGTGAAACTTTTCTGCAGACATCATAAAAACCACTTCCATACCGATCCCTCTGGCTTGTCCCAAGCCACCCTGAACATACCCAAAGTGTGTGCTGAATGGGAGTCCTGCAGCAATAACATGCAGCCTGCAAACCCTTGTTGCAGTGGCATGACAGGGTCCTGCCTGTACCCCCTACCTGTCCTGCCAGCTGCCACCCCAGTGTCTTTCAACACCCGCTTTGATTTTCCTGCAGCATTTTGTGCCAGCATGTGAAATTAGTGGTCTGGAAAAGGCTAGATAGAAATAGCTGTCTCCACTGGTACCAGTTGGTTTTTTCACCTGCTATCTCTGAAAACAAACATGAATTCCCACAGGCCATCTCCATTCATCCTAGACCTATCCTGTTCTGAGGCATGCTACAAGTGACCACTGGTGAGCTTACATTGTCCTCAGCACTGGGTCACTAGTTTTTGGGATTCTGAAGATGACACTATGACACAGACTAGGGCACGTATATCTTCAGAGGTGACCTGAGCTCATGTCCTGCCAGCACTGACATTTGTTGTGCAAGAGAGAACCTATGCAATCCATGATGTCTTTACTCCTGCTGCCACAGCACACATGGCTTCATGCAGCCAAAATGGTCTCCACAAAGAGCTACATCCTCAGCTACACACCAGTGCCTGCTAGGAGTGTATGAGGGAACTTCAGGGCCCATCACCACTGTCTGTAAGATACTGCATGGGGCAAGAAACGTAATCAAAAGCACTTTACTGTGATACATTGTGCACTTTGCTGCTGATGAGAGGAGAAGCAGCTGCCTGTCCAATCCATTTGGCTGAGCACAAATGGCTCCCACAAGGACTAGGCCGTGTCTAATGCTGTCTGAGCAAGTAGTCATCTCTCAACCATCAATGCTATCTCAACTTTCCAATTTTCTACCTCATTTTCTTTTTTCACTCTTTAAACACCTGTTATGCCTCTTTCCCCTATCTATCAGAAATATTTTCATATTAGGGAAAATAAAAAATCCACATCATTAGAAAACAGGAGGCTGGTCTCTCCCACTACACTTTCTGACTTACTTACACATTAGTTCTAGCTGTCATATCTAAATATGGTAATTACTTGACTATTTTGATGTAAATCATGAGAGATATTTCTTGTACTTCAGCAGACAAATGTAGGGAGCAAGTACTAATCTGGCAGAGTTCATTATCTGCAACATCATATTAATAAAGTCTAAGACAGATCTGAAAGCTCAATATCCTTTTTTAATTTGCAGTTACAGCTACCATAGAACTAAAAGAATCAAATTACAGATGCCAGGGTTTCATATTTCAAAGTGGGAATCTGTTTTCAGAATAACAAAATCAAGTTGTAACATCATGTTTTAAACTTTAGAGACAATTTTCAGTACTATTTCCATTGAGCCTAAGGTTCAAGGTTTATTAAGACTCTGATATCATGTATTTACTCAAGATGTCTAATACTGACCCTGGCTTACACTTCAGGTTCAAATATTGAGTGAAGCAAACCTTCTGAAATGTCTTCATGTCTTATATTATCAGTAGAAAGAGGTGGAGGCCCTGAATGGTGCCTGGAAAAAAATATATTTTTAAAAAAGCATACTTTTTTACTTTGCTTAGACTGGCAGATTCAAGATCTCCAAAGACATGCAACAAATCTCATTAACTACATAAAAATAATAGATATTAATTTAAAATATTACTTTAGTAGGTTATTATGTTCATGTGCCAGTTAGGTGTCTCCAACCTTACCATACAAAAAAAGAGCATCTTTCCTTGGTTATATAGTAGAAGATTACTCCTGTTATGTTTGGGCATGGACTATAAACACTTTGTTTGAGGCTACATGCTGGAAGAAGTAGCTGTTCCATTGTTTAGTGACATCTGAAATAATGGCAAAATATTTTCAGGGACTAAATACAGGCAAGAGCAGGCTCTGCTACCCAAGGGATCTAATACTGAGTATACAGTGAGACAGACTTGAGGCCATCTATGTATCTGTGTTGCAGGATGACCAGAGAAAGTCAAAGAAGACCAGAGAGTATCTAGAATATGTCTGTGATATGCTGCTGAAAATCAGCTATGTTGGGATTTGGGGGCAAACTGACAGTTAGAAGAAATTTAGAAATTTGATTACAGAAAATGTGTTTTGTTGTTTGATTCTTGCCATGTCTGAGGGCAAAGAGTAATTCTCAATACCATTTTTAATAAATAGGAGATCTTTTAAACAAAAGAAATGAGAGCTTATTCAATTCCATCACCAGCTTCTGATCTTGAATACTACAACAAAATAGAATACTATTGTGAACTGTAAAATTACATGTTTTCATAAAAAGCAAATAGAAATATTTCAAGTCAATGCCATCTTTCAGATGCCTTAGTTTTATATAAATTAATCAGATTTTTTTTCTTCTTATAGAAATTTCTTCTGTGTACCAGCTCTAGAATATGGTTAGTTTTTATTTAACTTACTCCTTTCTCTGACAAAATGAATGTATTTTGAAACCACATGAAATCATGACCTGGTCAATTCCTTCCTGGCATTCCTTTTCCCTTCTGTCTTTGCTCCAAATCTTCTGAATATCTTTCTTTTATAGTTATATACATGAGCTACAATTAAAACTATAAGGAGGACCAGAAAGAAAACATTATCTTTTTTTTTATGTCCACAGTAATCTCCTCTTGCTGCCAGTCTGATTGCCAGGCTTGTAGTCCTAATTCATTCCTACTTACAGAGCGAAGCTGATCATGTAAGTAAAGAAAGCTGCATTAACATGAGCCTAGTGATAAATATTATTGTAGCAATAGTAATATATTACACTTCTACTGTGTTTCTCATTCAAGGACCAATTGTGAAAAAAAGAGAAAAACTGGGTAGCGTACTTTGCCTATGAAGACCCAATTTCTATGTCTCAACTTCAGGAGGTGCTTGTTAAAGAACAAAGACCAGTGCAGTGTTACACCATATACTGCACCAGTTCTTCTCCAGCCCTGGCTGTGTGTCAGGGTCACTAACCTCCTGTACTGTGTAAATAATTGATTTTTCACTATGGCTGTTGAATGGGAAAGAAAAAAAAAATCAGATCAAACCATCTACTGTTTTCTTAACTCCTTCTTACCCTTAAAATTGCATTCAGAAAAAATGTTCCAGACTCCCTAAAACGGAAAAGATCACGTTTGCTTCAGAAAAGCAATAGAAATAGCCTAAAATCATAAAATTACACAGAAAACAGAGAGCAGAAAGCAGACCACTTCCCTGTGTTAACTTCAGGATGCAAAAGATTCAGGTTAAACTTTTCCACTGGATCTTAGAGCAATTTGAGCATCCATCTCCCACCACATAGACTGTGCTCTGTTCCCTGGGAAGGCAAGGACTGAGCTGTAGCAGAACATTCTTGATCTCCTCCCCTTACTCTGTTACACTTAGTCTAAGCTCACAAGTGCATGGACTGGCACCCATACAGCCCCCATGGAGGTGACAGATGTTCAGTTCTTATGATTAGCACATTCTCATGGTATTTTTAATTTGTCTGGGAGACCCTCTGAGTGTTTTATAAGAAGTAGAAACATTCCAGGGGAAGAAATCATAGCTGTATCATGTGATGGTTCAAAAGATGCTCCAATCCACAGCTAGGGAAGAGGATGACCTGAGCTCCCACCTCCTTCATGAGCTGCCACTTCAACTTCTCCTGCTTGTCAGTCAGACAAGCTCCAGCCAGCTGGAGCCATGCCGAGAGCTTGACTCACATTCATAGGGGACAATCAGATTTTGGCTGAATTTGTTTTCTGGTATGTTTTTTTTTTTTCTTGTTCTTGTTGGGGTTTTTTGGGGGGAGTTGTTGGTTGGTTGATTTGGGTTTTTTGTTTTGTTTTGTTTTGTTTTGTTTTGTTTTTCCTAAAATATTACACATTTCTATTAATATGCCAAACCCATACTTGTTTTGGTCACCACACTGACTGGCCCTTGCTTCATGCTCCTCTGTGAGAGGTCTGGCTGCTACAGACAGCAAGCCACGTGGTTAAGGAGCTTCAGCAGGTAAATACTAGAGAGAAAAAATTTGGAAAGTGTCAGCAGACAGTTCTTCATGTGACTATTGAACCTGCAACAGTTCAGCTTAGTAACACTGACTTTTTTGGGGAAAAACACAACAGTTCTCCCCTTTTTCTAAATCTTTATTCAGTTTTGAAATGCACACAGTATCTTTCATTTATTGACAATTATTAAGTTAATTGCTGGCATACCTTTAATACACCCATAGCACTTATCTAAGTGATTAATTTGATTAACTAAAAAGGGACACTGACTGACTTGTAAGCTTCATCTAAGAGTCCTTTTTAACTATATGTGTCTTTAAACTGCTTTGCCAATATTGAGAAAAACATAAATATGATAGATATGCCACTGAATCCTGAATGAACTGCATTGGATTTCATCAGTTTGTAACCATTTGCATGCAGCCTGGATTGGATTTCTTAATACCTACAATGCATGAATGCTCAGAACATGTGGATGCAATCCACTGTGTGATAAAAAACATTTATGAACAAAGAGGAGAAACAACCTGGTCACAGTTCCAGGGAAAGTCAGCACAAGAAAAAAGAGCCCTCAGGAATTAGTGACTCCTGATGCTATACTCAGATAACTAAACCATATCATGGTTCAGTTTCTCAGCAGGAAATCAGAGATTTTCTAAATTACTCTGTAGCTGAATGTGAAAAAAATAAATTGTTAATGATAAGTCTCTTTTTACCTTTTCTTACTCTTAGATATACTGTGCTATTATCAGTTGCTATCTAAAATTAGTAAAAAAATGGAGAAGCAAAATTTGGTTAAAAATTAATTGTCTTTGTATGACAACAAATTGTTACACACAGTTTCTGTCAAGAGAGTAAGATGTGTGGGGAGCTTTCCATATGTGTTGTGCATTAAGCTGGAGCCCTTAACTGTGCAGCCATTATGCTGACAAAGCTCCCCTCATCTATAGCAGAAGTTTTACCTTTCCACATGTGTGCTTTGTGTGTGCACATCTGCATCCAGTGAGAATGATTCAATGCGCTTTGGCATTCATGTTGTGGGGAGTAAATTAGATTAAAATAAGAAGCTGCTCCAAAAACGAATCCAATGTAAGTGTGTCTATTCACAGTATGGAACAGCAGCTTTTCTTTTCAGTGCTAGGCTTATCTTCTATCTGCAACTAGTTACATTAAAGCATGAACATTCATTCACATGAGATGTCTGACGCCATAAATCTCAACTTCTCCCCTTGCTTCCACTCTTGCCTCCATTGTGCTGGCTATGCTAATGAAAAACAGGTTTTCGGTTTCTTATGTACGTGCATGTGTGCAAAAGAAGGAGGAGTTTTGTCCTATAGGCACTCACACTGCTCAGCACAGAAATAGAAGCCCACTGAAGTAGAAAAAAAGCATAATATATGCAATAAATCTGGAGAAAATCACCCGCATGTAGATGCTTTTTCTCATCTCATGACTATTTTTATAAACATGTAGAAATCAATATATCACTGAAATAAAGCAGTGTACTGTGTTATATTTCATGATGTTTAACAGAGAAAGGCAAGTTTTTTAACCACCTGGCAAGTATTTCAGGGAAAAAAAAAATTTGAAAAAGCAAGGACAAGCATTATAAAGCAAGGGGGAGGGGAAGCTGAGGACATCTCATTTGCACATGTAAAAATGCAAATTTGATCTGTGTCTTTCTTATCTAGTGGTAACAGACTTGGCTCATGGAGCACAATAGCACCTACAGTTCTATGGGCAAAAATAATGAAGTTTAAAAGGAATTGATTGGATTATGGAAACACTTCTATAAAGCCACGTGTTCATTAGCAAATGTCCACCACCTACCTCAGAACTGATGGCATGAAAAGCCTGAAAATAGGATGAAACCCCCTGAATCTGGGACACGGACACATTTAGGAGTAATAAGACTCCATTTTTAATCTCTAGCCATTGGAAAAAATTTTGGGGACTTTGACTGTAGCTACCAGTTTCCTGCTTCTCCTCCTATTATATTGTACTTCTGCAGTCTCCTTTAAAGCAAAGCTCCTTTCTCTGGCTTATGCCAGATTAGTTTACCTTTATGATAGCCAGGACCTACATAATGTAGCTACAGGGCTGGACTTGGTAGAGTCATTTTCCCTGAATGGCCATAAAAAATAAGCACAGTATTAACAAATCAGATCAGGTTCCTCTGAATTATCTGAAGTGTTTTTTTCTCCAAATTAGGAGGGAGTTTGCTTGTGTAAGGATTTATACTATTGCAACTGCGAGCTGCTGAATTAGAGGTATGTGGCCTCTCCAGTACTGATTCATCTGTCAAAACTTTTTCGTTGCATAAAAACAGTGGAGCTTTTATAAAATGTATTTGCCTTTCCTGTCTCACAAGCAAGCGTGCTGAAGAAAGCGAGGGTTGAAAGTGAGTATAAAATCAGAGTCGGGGGTGGAGATGACAGTGAGAAACACACGCAGCTGTAGTTTTCTACAGAAAAAAAAAAAAAAAGAAAATTTCCAAAGAAAACTCTCTGATTTAGCAGTGAAAAATCTTCAGCTGGGTAGTAGAGTTGGGGAAAAAAAAAAAAAAAAAATTCACAGAGTCTACAAACCACTTTCAAGTCATTTGCTACCCCTCTACCCTTCCATATGAGCTGAAATCAGATACAAACCAATTACTGCAAAGGCAAACACGAGCAGAGCCACTGCAGCTGCACGCTGCCAGGCACAGCCCCGGGCTTTGCCAGATGGGCACAGTGTGAGTCCCTTCCTCAGAGAGGGACTGGGGGCCTGCCTGGGTTTGGGGTGGTGCAATTTGTAAAGAGCACAACATATGCCACCTCATACTCAGAGGGGTATGGATCTGTTGCAGTTTACTTGTCATTTTGCCACCCAACTCATCAATAGCATGCCAGGGGAATCGGCAGCAGATCGGCTGCCATGAAGCTTCTGCATCACATGCTTCCACATAATTATCCTCCCATGTGCTCTTTTCTATACCTATTCAAGGAAACCACTGATTAGAAAAACACAGCCTGCTCCTCTGCCTGCGGCCAGCCTGCTCCACCAAGAAAGTTGTGACCATGACTTCAGTTCTTGCCCTCAGCCATCCCAGTGCTCCCCAAGGCTGCAGCCTCTCTGCACGCTGGGCAGAGGAGGAGTAGTGATTACATTTTGCCCTTGTGCAGAAGTGGGTATTCATGATGAAAGATACTTTTGACCTTACAACTGCAGAAAACACAAGACAAGGGATAACTCATAGCTCTGGGGATGAGATCAAAATTTCCCTTAGTGTCAGCAGAATTTCTCTTTGGGGACCACATCAGAAGTAGGTAATGAGGCCCACTATGCAGCTAACAATAGGGCAGCAGGAGGTGATTTTGTTCTGTGGTTATAGTTTTGCCTTTTATAACTTGTATAAATGCCATAGCTTTTAATGAAAAATATTTTTTCCTCTTTTTTTACTTCTTTGGATATTTTGGACTAAATTACATATATTGCTAATTCCATCTTTTTAAAGGAGCTTTCCCTGTTCCTCCAACCAGTCGTCAATAAATCAAATCCCCTACATACTTGAAGATATCTGAGGTATTTCAGTGCCATGTTCACTTCTGAGTTTGTAGAATGGGACTGAAAGCTTAGTGTAATGGAAAAGACTGCTGAAAACTTTGCTAAACAGATGATCACATTCCTGAGTTTGTTTTACTTAGTTAGCATTTTTGCCTGCTGTGAGGTGTTTTCCTTGGATGGTTACCTACAAATACAGCACTGACCTCAGTGTGCATGAAGCTGGCCAGCACAGACAAACAGAGCCAATTGGACATGCTCTATAAATCATCACCCACATCCTTCCAGCAGCAAAAATAAAAAGGAAAAGAGGAGGAGGTAAAACAACTGATGAGTGTTCCACATGAGGAAATGGAGGCTATTTGGTGTCACCAGCTGGAAATACTCAGTGCTAAAGGGAAAGGTACAGCCATGAGCTAACCCTGTGCTGGATGAAACACTAAAATTATAAATACATGCAATCATATTACAGATGTCTTGTATGGGGAAAATAATAGGCCTAAAAATGTCTCTGCTTTAAAAGGTGCCCAGCTCAACAGACAAACACAGAAATGCAATATATGACTTATGAAACCAGACTGAAGTGCAACATAAAAGGCTCTCTCTTAGCACAATTCACTCCAGTTCTTCAACTACAAATGTGTCTGAGGTGATTTCCACTTCTATGCTGGGCCCAACCCCAGACAAACACCTAAGCTATCTCCTCTATTCCCCATTCCCTGCAGAGGAAATCTCACCACGGTACGAAGCAGGGAAAGAGTCCTGCTGCTCTTCTGCTACATGTTCAGTCTGGATGAAGCACAGACCAGGATCTAATCACACACAGCTGTACAGGTCAGCATACATTTGGGCTGAGACACTTTACATGATCTGATTTAGGTAGTATAGATTATTTTCTCAGAAAAAAAAAATGAGGAAACCCCAGATTTTTCCAGTGTGACAGTTCTCTTGATCCTTTGCATCTCTGCATTTGGGGAGGGACTGAAATTTGGCTTTCCTTTGTACCTAGTGATTTTTCTAACTGCGAAGTTACAGAATCAAACTTGTTCTTACTCTAGTTCAGCCCAAACTTCTGCATTCTATATAAATGAGTGTTAATTAAGAACTGAGAGATTAACTTTAATTCTCAGTTGTCTTCCTGGTTCATCTGCTATTTTGAGTTGAATTGTTGCTTGAAAGTATTCAAGGCGATCCTTTATAGGAAAAAAAAAATCTATCCTGAGGGGCCTCTCTCAGCAAGAGGGATCATAGCTGAAAATCTCAAGTGAAAACACACATATAATTACATTTGGAGATCTGGTCCAAGTCTTACTCTGCTCCTTAGCATGTCTTGCTGTATAACTCTAGGAGTTCTTTGATCATTCTCTTTGCTAACACTCCTTTTGCTTTGAAGAGAGAGCCTTGCTGTTTTCCACTCGGTGACAGAGCACTTATAATTGAGGGTTGCAACACTTAAGTCCTTTTGGCCACATCTGCCTTAGCAAATACAATGGGCCAGTGACTGTTTTCCTGCCCTGAGGCCAGCTAACATGTCATCACTCATATCCATACAGTTAAATTGTCTTGTCTGTTCCCCACCACTACCTTCATCCAAAACAGGGAGACTGTGTTCAGATTGCCCATTGGCTTGTGCTAGCACCTGGGCTGTGCCTATGTACTGGCTGAGCCTGCTGGCTGGCCATGGCCAAAATTACATCAGGAATTAGTTTAAAGGGCAAACAGTATGGACAATTGGGTGCCTAGGCATGGACCCATATCCTGGTTCATTTTAGTTCACTATTAGGGGCATGCTCTTTGTGGATTTAGCCTTCCCAAATCAATATGTTAGATTCATCTTCCCTGACTTCAAGCTCTCATGTTAAAAGTATAATTATGTGAGGCACCCTTTGCAGTCAATGGAAAGATGTTTCTAGAGGAGAATTCCCATCTCCTTGCATGCACAACATCATAGTTGCCAGGTGGCTCTAACCTAGAGGAAGATTACAGACTCATTTTCTTCTTAAATCAGTAGGTATAAAATTCCAATGCATTCACCTCATTCAGCTGGTACAAGCTGAATATAAAGCTGTCCAAAGAATTTTGGTGCAGGACATTGGCAAATTCCTCCTAGATATGCTTATGAGTTAATTGGGGGGAACTTGTAAACATTGAAAATCCATCAGCAAATTGGCAAATATCCAGAAATTCTCCCCTAGAGCCATTTGTTTCTGTTCTTGGTATTGGTTTCAGAAATCCATGACTCCTGTCCAGATGGAGTAATTTACAGATCAAGAACCTTACCATACCCCTGCTGGCAGGGCCACAGTGAACTGCTCTCACCAAAAGCCTCTAGTACGATATTCTGCTAGGTTCAGCATAGCAAGAATCAGGCTATTGAGGAAACTGCTCTGGCCAACAGTCATACAGTAACTTATTTCATAATAAAACTTATGTCTTAAACCAAAATTTTAAAAAAATTTGATTTCCAGCTTTAGAAAAAATGAGACTGATTTGTATTTTTAGTTTATTCTACCAAGAGAAGTAGCAAGCTGGGGGAAAAACCTAAGAAAATATATGTGAGAAAAATACATGTTTGCTGCTTTCGCTTTTTTTCTTACACATATTTTAAGTACAATTTTCTACTTAGTACTTTAGGTATTTTCTGAGCAGCATACTAAAATCAATTCAAATCATTCTTTTGTTAATGCAACTTCAAAATCAAAAACTTGCCTTGAAACCAGACATTTGCTCTTTCAAAATCTAGATTTTCTACATTAATATCTCAGATTCACTTCTGTTTTTCTTTCTTGAATCACAGTCTGTATTTTATTTGCACTTCATGCTTGCACCAAATTTTGGTATTGTGCATTTTGTTGATAATACAAATTATTTCCCCACATAAGTCCTAAAATAAAGAAAGCAGGAATTGGTTTCACTAACCTATCTGACAATGGAAAGTTAAAACTGTTAAATTTATTGCCACTTTTACAACAAAAGCCTGGCCAGAAGTAAATATTATCATGTTTATATATGTATAAGTTTGTATACATACTTTATGTATGTAACTGACATATAATTGTGGGCAAAATAGATGTATGGTTTCAAAACAGAAAGAAATTGGTAAAAAAAGGAAATAACAAAAACTGAAGAATTATTTTCAAATAAAGAGGAAACTAAGAAGCCAGGCACAACTGTTTTATGCAAAATGTAATAAACATATGGAATAATTTAGCAAGAGAAACAATTGCAAGAAAGCACAGAAATGAGCTGAAGAGATACCTCTGCAGATTTTTTTTTCTTCTCTTTTCTCCTTTCTTTTATTTTCACAGGGAGGAAAGGACTAAGCAGCATAGTGAAAAAGCAGAGTAGGCTTGAGATATACTAAAAAAAAAAAATGCAGGCATGCGAGGCCAGATGGCTTTTTCCTGTTCCTTAAAGCATCTTATGTTCTCGACATGGGCCTCAGTTTTAAACTGAACTGCAGGACAGCAAAACCAATTTTTTGCTAAGGAATTAATTCATGTCCTTCTTGTAAATATGCTGCCTTGTTAGCTGAATCCCTGTCTTTAGGTAAAGAAGCCCTGGGTGGCAACCTGACCCACACCCATCTTTCCCTTCCCCACCACCTCCACTGGGCTCCTCGCATGTCTCACAACCTGCAGCAGGACACAGAGCTGTGTTGCATGGCAAAATGCCTCAAGATGCTCACTGCGTGGGCACTCTGCTGATTTCCTGAGCTCCCACACTCTGCTGCTCATTTTTATCCTTGCTCTGTGTTGGGACTTATCAGCTTGTTCACAGATCCTCCCTAAAATGTCCCTGCTTGTGGCACCTCCTTCCCCAGCAGGGTTGACGTGGGGAACTTTCCCATTTTGGTGCAACACTCAGTAAACTCATTTATTGAATTCATCACCACGTGGAGATGAAGGTCTCTGAAATGCATGAACTGAGCATCTCCTTTCTCATGGGATTCTTCTAACTGCTTATATTGGTTAAAAATCCTGTGGCAAATCTCAAAACCGTGTAGCCAGCACAGGCTTGGCTTGTTCAGAGGAACGGGTCCCTCTGTCACTGCTTCATGCTGTCTTTTATGTTTGCTTACTTGGGTATTCTTCTAGTGGTAGGTGAATGAAACTGTGTCACTAACTGATCTGCTGTTATTTTACTATCTAACATGCTGTGCATGTTCCAGCTGTCAACCATGGGATCAGTAATCTCCATGGCAAGAGATGCTCTCCATACAGATTGGATTCCCAGCTATGAACAAGTATGTTTGGTTAAATTGCATGAAGTACTTGCAGTCTGAGTCACATTTTTTAAATAGCTGAAAGATTTATCTTTACCACAGGAGAATTTTCACTTCTGGTAAGTTATGAATAATGTTACTAAAATATACATTGGTGTAATCCTGATCCCAAATAAGATCTTGTCCATCTCAGAGCTGGTTCATTCAAGTCAATCTTCAGTCCTCAGGAAATCCTAATATAGACAACACAGAAAATCTTCTTTTAAAAGAATCAAAGTGGTTAGAGACATCTCCGAACAGATTTAAATGATAACAACAGGACACCCAAACAATAAAACCAAATCAAACCACAATAACAACAACAGAAATTTAAGGGGCCAAATCTTCAGCTGCAGCTAGCTAGTTAACATATATAACAACTAAAAATCATATTTTAGGGATGACATATACTCCAGAAAGTGTGAAGGGTGGGACACACTGAACAGACCCTTGTGTAAGACAGTTTCTATCTCAAATAAACTTTGAGATTGTCATTTATAGATTCCTTCTCAGTAAAATCCAGAAAGTAGTATATGAAATGTTCTGTTTGTATTAAGAACGGTAAAGATTTACAAGCATAAACAGCAACGATGGCAATACTGATTTTCTTTTAATGAGAAATTATAAGTAACTCTAAATGGAAGGGTGTTCTGAATGAAATATCCCTTATTTCAGAAAGGCAGTGGCAGTAGATCAGTCCTTGCAACAGCAAACAAAAAAGGTTGACCCCATAGCTACACATTTAACTCAGCCTATCACTTAGCCAGTAGCTATGAGAAAACCAAAAATGAAAATTTTAGTAGTGTCAAGCAATTGCAAACCCAGTTTGAAGAATTAAATTAGCATATATTCTGCTGAATACAAAGCAGAGGGAAAAAAAGTATATCCTGATCTCCATTTCATAACACTTATTAGTCTATCCCTCCTTTCCCTGATGCCTGTCACCCTTTTGGTCTTAAAGAATTTAATTTAAAAAATTCATAAACATATTACCAAACAGCAGCTGCTAACCTGTACATGATGTTTGAAGCAAATCTTTTTCAGATCTAAAAGAGTTTCTGTATCCCAAAGTTTGTCTGTTTTCTCAACCATACATGAGTCTAACAGTGATTACTAACTTCTCCCTATGAACCCTGCCCCAGGTGAACTTCTTTAATCCAGGGTCCAACACGATTCTTCCTGAAGGGAAGATAAAACTTGCCATTTCCTTCATTGCATCAGGACCCAGCAGAGGGTCCATCAGGACCCAGCAGAGAGCTGTTCCTAGTGAGAAAGATTATTGATTACACAACAGCTTCCTTTCTGAATAGAGAAGAATTAGGAAGTAGATAGAAAAATAGAAATGAAAAAATATTTGTGCTTTCAAACTAGATTACCCTAATTTTAAGATTAATGGTGACTCTAAGAGCAAACATGCAGCCCTAGAAAGTAAATAGATGACTACACAGAAGTAAAATGAGCTAAAAGCTTATTTACATTTTGATGTAATTGCTCAGTGGAATTTTGGTGGATGATGTCACCCTATAATAGGGGGAAGAGGAGGGTTTCCCTCCCTTCTTCCAGGACAAGAGACAGTAACCAGATTTTGCCTTTGTATATGATATCAATGTGTTCTCATACAGGGACTAGTGACAAAGACACAGTGAAAAAAAAGACCCACAAGTAAATCTCCCAAAATGTAGGCGAGATTACTTATATCCCTCTTGAGAATTCAGTAGCAGAGTGCTGTTTCTTTCTTGGGCCTTATAACTATAAACAGTGGAATGAGATGAGATGTCAAGCTTCCACTAGCTGTCATATTTCCAAATCCATAAAATGCTTTCTTTATCTCATGTGGCGAATGCTGCAGGATGGAGGTGACCAAATTGCTTTGTGGAATGGGTCTAATTCTGACTGTTCCTTACACCCAAGAAAGGAAACATCCTGTTTGGTATTTCAGACTGGAAAACTGTAAAGTTAGATCAGTGACTTTTATCCATGTTTTCCCAAGATGACTCTCTAGTTTATAGTTTGAATTCTGCTCTGTGTATGAAGTTATTTCTATTAGAGTTACCCTGACAATGTAGTAATCAACTTCTCTGATTTCCACTATCCACATTACTCATGGAGTTACTTAACAGCTTAGCAGACACAGGACAGATCTTTACTGAAGTTATCATGATACATCCTTTCAGTTCAATGACAAGAGCTTCATAAGTACTATTAAAGGACATGTTTTCAAGCAGTCATGCTCCCATTTCATAGTAGTTTCAGTCAAGAGTAAGTGGATCCTTGGACACAATTCATAACATCCCCAAGTAATAGTCTAAAACAGGTCACACGAATCTCACCATCAAGAGATGTCAGTTTCTTTCCACTTGTCCTGGTTTGGGCCAGGATAAGGTGATTTTGTGGTTTGTACTTTTGCTTTCAGCTAAGTTTCTTGTAAGTAGTTGCACTTGCTGAATACCACTAACTATTCAGATACATCCACTCTGTAGATGTTTAGAGACAGATAAAGTGAATTTCAGCTGTTTGCTCCTCTTCAGTTTTCTGTAACCTTGTCTGCTTTGTATAAAATGATCTGAAGCAGCCTCCCTTTGATTTCATCAGGCCCAAAGCAACCAACTTATCTAGGTACTCTCTCACTTGTTTTTCTTTATTCTGGCTTGAATTCTTACCCTTTGAGTGAAAATGAGGATTGAAGCAAAACAGTATTAAACATTTTTGCCTCTTTCAGCTGTCATTCTTGTCACCTTGAACAGTGGGCCCATTGTTTTCTTCATTTTCCATTTGCTGCAGATGTGCTTATGAAATGTTTTATTGTTACACATTTTATTGCTTGATAGTTTAACTCCATTCTGTGTCTGTCTTTTAAAAAATTTTCTAATATTTTCCAATATTTCAAGAACTAAAATTTGCGGCAGTAATTGGTCCTTGCAAAAAGGCTCTTGAGGCTGACCTAATACATACCATAAGCTAGACTGGAAAAGGTTTGTGGGATATAAAGGTGACATTTAGCTGCTACATCTTGGCTGGAAAAAAAATAATTAGCTAATAGAACATAATTTACTGTAGTTGCAAAGTGATGACATGTCACAGTCCCAAGCACTGAGAACCTCCAGCCCCTGTGGATCACCACTGAGGGCTGCTTCACAAGAACTATGCCCACCTCTTGCAGTGAGATTGCCATTTGGCAAGTGAGAAATTCTTGCAAGTCAAAAGAAAAAAATATTTCAGCTGTTGATGATAAGAATTTTCTTAAAATCCTGGAATAACCTGAAGCCCTAGCAACAGTATAGCTTAAGTAGTTTACAACACTCTCTCTCTAAGGGTTGTAAAGTCTTCAGGAAGGAGAGCTGTGGCATGGAGGTAGCTAGAGACAAATACCATCCTTTTTGGATCACTGAGAAGTAGAAATGCAACCAATCTAGTTATTCTCAAAATATTGATTGACATATAATAATGACCTAACACATCTTTTGCTTATTGTAGCACCTATAATAGCTTTTGTATTTGTAAAAGTCTTATCCATAACCTAAACAAAACAAAATATCTCTTGCTTCAGTTTGGACAACAACTACCAAGGTTCTCTCCTGGATTATATAACAGCCCTCCCCTTAATTAAAAAAACGCAATTACTCTAAATCTGTCATAAAACTGCAGAGTTTAACTAGAGTATAAGGGGATGTGTTATTACAATAAAACTGTATTTTATGAGATATTTAATGATAAATTATGTGATTCTCATTGTTTCAGCTGGGTTTGAAATCACAGTAAGGTCAATATAGCATTAAATTATATACCTGAAAATGCAAATAAACTCAAAGCATCTAGAGACTTTGATCCAGATCAAATCAGATGGACAGTAAGGTCTAGAAGTCAAAACAATAAAGAGAAAGTAATAGACAAAGAGAACAATTAGCAGCATCCATCATCATCATTTTCTTGACTGTAGATCACAACATCTTTCTTCTGGGCAGCATTCAATGACCTGTTCAAATCTCACATCCCATTTTCCTCCAGTCAGATTTACCCTAAATGTAGCGTTCTGTCAGTTCCTTTTTTACAAGTTTAGATCAGTGCATTTGTTTCTACTCACAGATTTTCATTGAGTGAAGGAGTTTTATAAACTGAGAATAGTCACATGATTTCGGAAACCTCTGAATTCACCAAGAGGTGTTAGAAAACAATGTTCCAACTCTGGGACTATTTACCAGTGCAGACTATTTACAATGGAAATGATAGTTGGTTTGCTTTCAATGAGAAATCACCTTTAAAAATGGCACGATCCATTAATTTTAAATTGGATATGTGTCAGAAAGCAACCATAACAAATCTTACACTTCCTATCACAGGAGATAAGGCCAGACTTGAACTGACACAGCTATCGAAGAGGTCTTTCTTGTCGTTTTTCAAGAGAAATCTATGCAGTTCAGGATTCTTGGGTGTAGTCATATAGAAAGATCTTGAGCTGCTGACACTAGTTAGTCCCTTCTCTGTTGTTAAATGAGGGATTAAGTCTGTAAAACAAATAAGCAGTTTTGTTAATGTTTAACTTTCTTGAATGCAAACAGAGTGAAAAAAAAATCAAAACACAAGTGGGTTGTATGTGTTAAGTCCTTTTCTTTTGAAAAGGAAAATAAGACTAGCAGGTTTCTATTGCATTTATGTGAGTAAAGAAATTTAGCAGAAAATAAACCCCATTGCAGTCCAGATGACCCTCAGATATTAGAGGATTTGGGAGGTGGCTGGGCTTAGATTCTGAATCATAGCCAATTAACCTTTAGTTGGCCAGAAAACAAGGGTTTGGATGAATTCCTAATATCACACTAGTAAAGAAATTATTGCAGACATGCACTGGAAGTCAGTCGTGCAAAATGAGGTTTCTTACCACCAGACTAATGAATAGTGTGATTTATTAGAGCAACAGTATAGAAGTGCTTTTGGGTTGCTTGTGATAAATTCACTGTCTGCAAAAGAAGCATGTGCAAAATACCTAGGCTATGAGTAATCTATAGAGATTTCCTAGGGTCGCCAACTGATTTATACTATTAAAGAGACTCTAAAGAATTAAGGGGAAGAGAAAGAGAGGGGGAACTTGAGTGTTAGAATCCTCCCAAAAGGCATCCCAATGCGGGGAAGAGATGTTCAGCCTGTCAGCTGGCCCCAGAAGTCAGGGATGTGCCTGTGATAGTGTCTTCCTTACAGTAGCATCTTCCCTTCAATGATATCTTCTCTGATATCCATCACCCTGCAAACTATTTTTATTTTATTTTACCTGACAGTTGGAGCTTGAGTGACTCTGGTCAAGCATATCTTTACTGTGACAGGTGCAAAGTTCACTCCCTTTGCATCGTATAGGCTACAGAAAACTCACAGCACAGTCTCAGTGAGGGGTCGTCACACCTTGGAGTTGGGTAACTTTAGGGATGAAGGTGTATTTTTTTATACTAAAATGAGAAAATGAGCAAAGTACACTTCAAGGACAGCATTTGTCAAAGGGTGGCAGGTTGTTGGCCCAAGGTATCAAAATTGCAGTTAGATGGTATCGTTGTCACAGACCATGGCTGCAGTGTCTCCACTCTGCTCTGCCCTCCTTGAGGTAGCACACTGAGTACCCCTAACTGTGCCACATCTCTGGTAGCCATGGTACACTGGCCACATTCCACTGGCTCCAAATGCTATGCCTTTACTTAAAAAGTGTAAATACTGTCTGGTTCATTTCTAGCAATTATTCACCAGTTTCTCAATGAAAAACTTTCTGGAAACATATTTTAATGAAAAACATGTTTGATTAAGATGGAATTTACCTTGAATAGGCTGTGACAGCCCACTAGCTTGATAATTCCCTATGCATATTGTATGAAAATGGCAGAAGCAGGAAAGGAATAGGCCTATATGAAGCTGGGGATTAAAAGACATATTCAACTTGCTTCTCCTGCCTTCCTAGGTAGATTTCCTTATGCTCCTATTGTTCAGCATGTGTTTAGCGTGCTCCTAAGCAGGAGCCTTTTACTGGTATTCGTAACATGACATGGATTTCTAACACTGAGAAATGGGCAACTGCCTAAGGAAGCTACCATCTGATCATCTGCTACTTGATGCCTACCACATGTATCCTGCTGATATGATACATGCTGGGGAGGTGAAGACCTGATGATTCACAGCAGTCTGACAACAGACATGGGAACAAATCCCAGTCTTGGAGTGTTTCAAAGAAATGCTTCAAGAGTTCTGCCTGAAAGAAGATGTTGATGAGGTGCAGGCTGAAGCAAGAAGTCATAGTACCCTATGCATGATCCTTTTTGTGTAGAAAATACACAGGGAGTAGCTACACCACAGAGATGTGGGCACCATAGCTGGAGTGAGTTCTGAAATGCATTTCCTGGGGAGTCAGCATGGCTGTAAAACGTTCAGCTCCTTCACACAGGAGTGCTGCCTCTCACTTGGAAGGATCATGTTATTTTCCCTCGTGTACATCCAGGAGGCACTCAGAGGCTCTGAAATATTGATTTCAGCCTCCTGTGACAGTGGGTCACTCACAGTCTCCATCTCTTCTAGCAAATACAGGCAGGGAGAGGCATTCCCTGACTCAGCCAGCATAGCCTGACCACATCCATGCTCTTAAATCCTAGAACTTTCCAAAGCAGAGTGGCCATATAAAAGCTTTCTTACATGTACAGGGCTTGCTGCCACAGGCTGCGATCCTGCCAGGGACTCTTCTATCAGTTTAGCAGTACTGGCAGTTGTTTTCCAGAGCCAGTACCAATTCATTGATGACAGAACTGACAGCAATATGCTATCCAACAGCAAGCTCCCTACAAAGCCAGCAGGGAAAGGTGATGCAATACTTCAATATAAGAGCCTTCCACTCATGTACTATGTGAATGATGTCAAAAGCAAATGATAAGAGATGAGGACTTATTTTTACTGTTTTCTAGAGGCAGTCACACAGAGTAGACCCAAATTCTCTCTCTCTCTCTCTCTCAAAAAAAAAAGACTTTTGGTAAGCAGGATATATATGTCAAATCATTGTCAATTGTGATTAAATGGCAGCAAAACTTGTGTATCTGACAAGACGATAGATAAAAAAGGCCTTAAGTTTATAGAGAAATCAACAAGATGATGTTACAAAAAATCAACAAAGGAAGTGACCAGAAGACAAGAAAAAAGTCAGGAAAAAGTAAAGAAAAAAAAGGAAACAGAGTACCCTGTAAAAAGCAAAACCAACCAAAAAAATTTTTCCATGGAAAGAAGAAAAAACACAAGCGGAAATACAATAAACAAAATGGAGAGAAGATAGTATGGATTAACAGAAAGTGATAAGAAAGGAGAAAACAAATGAGACTCCATCTCAGGAAAAGAAAAAAAATATAACATAAAAGAGTCTGCATTTAAACTCATGGAACTGATTGTACTTGCACACCTAACAGCTAAATACACAGTATTTCTCTGAAAAAACTTTCATGAGTCAATGTGGAATGAGAACAGAGTGGAAGATGTTAGCTTCAAGAAATAAATGCTCGTGTCATTTGAGAAAAATCTTTACTTATTCCTCTGCCCAAAACTCAGCCACTGGGCTGTTGTGGTTAAAATACAAATACTTTCCACTGGACTTTTTAAATAGTGAATTATAAACCCTATAAGAAGAACTGAAGCTAGTGTCTCTTATGCAAGACTGGATGATGTGTGTTGCTTTACAACTGCTCTGTGTTTTTAACTTTCTTTAATTGATTTGTCTTTACTTGTTCATCTCCTTGTATATATGATCTATCAAAAATCCACTGACATCACCCACAGGCTAATCAAGAACAGACACTGTTATCAGTAGGGAAAATAGATTGTATAAAAAAGAACCTTTTCCAAAAAGGGAAAATATAATTGCAAACTATATGACCCAAAAGACCTTACAGCTACCTTACAAAGGAGTAGGCTGATTAACTATATCCAAACCCCTATTGTGTCAGAATTAAGAGAGGATCTTTGTGAAGTGAGGACTGACAGGAGATCATTGGATTTAGCAAATAATCCAACTCCTGAACCACAGGAGATAGTAACAGACTTGAAGAAGTCATAGAGGAAAAATCTCAAGAATGGTGATAGAAGGTTTCAACTCCTGCTTGCTTTTTTGAACACTTGAACAGTGTCAAGGGCACAGTTCCCAACACAGTGAAACCTGCCATATGTTAGCACCCCCTAAATGTGTAAAGATATTCACCTCTGGCATGAAACATCTTGGGACAATGGGAGGTGTTATAATATCAACTTATCTTGAGTAAAGAGGGTTTTTATTTTACCATCTGTATTCAAAATGCAGTAGTGCTTAAGATTTGCAGAGAAGATCAAATAGTAAAGGACCAGAAACAGCATGAGTCTTCCCAGTGCCAGCATTGTTCTTCTAGCAATACACTCTGGAGCCTGTATGAACATTTGAAATCCCAGAAAGATAAGCTTTGCACTTTATACAGAGATGGTACTCCTGGAGTTTCAGGATACAATGGGAAGAACATATGAATATTAAAGGACCAAGATAGTTCTCAGCTGTACTCCACAATGTTGGGAAATCATTTTGACATAAGATTTACTGCCCTCATTGGTGGTCACCAACCCCTTAGGAGAAGCTGCATGCTGCATGGAGTGTCCAATCTTGAAAAACTTCCTAATACATTAAAAAACACTGTCAGGGGGGAAGGGTGCAGATGTTAACCTCCTGAATCTGGCTGGATGTTAGTCAGCTACCTCTGAAATGGGGCAGCCTCTAAGAGCAAGCTGTAGCTCACATACCCACCCAATCAAGTCTCTTTCAGAACCTGGCTTTGACTTCTTATTCAGCACTGGAAAACACCTACAACTTGCCTAAATTGAGGCTGCCCTGGGACTTCAGCAGCCCTTGTCCTTGCAAACTAAAACCATTCAGAGCTACTTTTTTTTTAGGGAGAGATTGGCTGTTTCAAGGAAAGACACAGGAGCCACAGGAGTGTTCCAAGATCAAAATTCCATGTTCTCAGCTCACTGCCTCCCCCACTTAACTCAGCAGTTTGACCCAGTGTAATCTCAGCCCAACACTTAATGTTTAATTCACCCTCCCTTTCCTGCTTCCCTGTGGTGAGGTTTTTGCAACATCTGGATCTGTTCTTACTTAAGAACAGGAAAAGAGTGGAGCGAAGCTGCTGTTATTAGCCTTACACATCAGTGCAACGGAAGATCACAAAGAGTTTGCCTGTGCTTTTACATTGCCAGTCTGTGTTTTCACTGTTTTCTGTCTCTTTCAGTTCCTGCAGATTCTCCAGCTACAAATAGATTCACAATAAATTGAGCTTTTCCCTCATCCAGTGAACTCAGAAACTTATAAAACTTCTCAGTCTCTCAATTTCTGTGTGAGCTACAATATTTCTTGCTAAACTTTATATTTAAAATAACTGCACTGTGTATGTATAATTCCCTGCATTACGTAATAGGAAGAGAGATCTGGTATCTAACACAGGGCTGAGTTTTTTCTTCAGTGAGCTACAATAACTCCATATGCCAAAACATTAAAATAGCTCTAGTTTTTTGTAAGTGGGAATAAGGCATATGCAACTTTCTCTACATGAATTTTTAACCTGCTATCTCCCAGGTTCCTTATAAGCAATGTGGGAATATAAAACTTAAGATGACCTCATAAATTTTTACCAAAAGCAAATGTTTAGCTGGTAGCATATGTTACACCACCTTACTGTCATATTTCTATTAACTAGATACCTGAGCAAACCTTCATGTGGGCAAATGTTAAAAATGAGTGGCTTGATATAGATAACTTACAATACAATTATGTGTTTTGAGGTTTTATTTCCCTAAGTCCATATATCCACAAGGTAGATTTTGCAACGCTATTTTTCATAATAAAAGCAAATTAGCATACTCTTAGCTAGTGTGTTTGGTTATTAGATTTTTTTTCCCCTCAACTTTGTGCTAAAATATGCCACGTGGAAAATGCTGCAATTCTGTAGCCAACCGTTCTTAGTTTAATTTACTTGAGGAAGTGTTCCTGCTCATAGATACAATTAGTATAGTTGCTTCAGCAATAAAACACAGTGGAAAGCCTGCTTATAATTTAGTAACTTCCTCACTCACACCATCCCAGACTTCAAATCTCTTCTCTGGATCTCTGTGATCCTGTCTACTGAATTCTTTGTTTTGTTTTTCTTCTTGGTTTTTCATTTAAGATTTTGTTCAGCTCCTTCCCTGGACAAATTTTGCTTCTCAACTCACCCACACACATTCACTTCGTATGTGAAGCCATCCGGGAAATGTCAGGGTGACCGAACAGGTTATGAAGAAGAATCTATGGGGCTGAGATGTGGATGAAGGGTCAAAAGAGAAATTTACAGCCCCTAAGCCTGGATAGAAGGAAGCGGTGTAAGACAAAAAGGCACAGCAGCCTGTTGGGAAAAGTGCAGGCAAACATTTCCCAGAGGAGAGGTAGCCAATGTTTCTGACAGGCTTCTAGCAGTGGGCTTTACTTCCCTAGAAGCACCTCTCTGTGAGTGTCTGCATTTTCCTGCTCCTGCACATGCACCTTCTCCAAGCTGCTCTCCCATACCCCACTCTCCAAGTGGCCATTTTCCCCACATTTTCAACAAAAAGTCAATGAGTTGAAAATATTTATAAAATATCAGTATGTATCAGTAAAATATTCCCAGTCCAAAGCTGAGTCATCATGATGAAATTCATCCAGACCGGCTTCCATCTCGACTCCTGGGCTTAATTTCCCATTGGCCAAGTGCCTTGTCAGCACTGAGTCAGCTAACAAGAAAACACTGGGAGAAGACATGAACACGGACAGAAGCCTGGCTAAATTTGGACAAGCTACAGTTTCATTATGTTTTCTTCCTCCTCCACTACTCTTGGTTTTTCCTTGCCATTTGGTTAACTTTTTGTTGTGTCACCTCTGAATACACTTTGGCTCCTCTCTATTGGCATAAAATGCTCTGCTGCCATAGATGAAAATGCTGAGCCAGCCTCAGGGGTCTTGTGAAGAATGTTGCTCCATTACTCCATACAATTTAGCTCAGTGTTATTGCTTGTAAAATAATCCTCTTTTAAATACAACCACCTTACAGCCCCTTTACAGCCTCCTGTGGCAATGAATTCCACATGCTCCTTAAGGACCCCATGCTTCATTTTATTTACCACTCATCTTATTCTTTGTACAGTTGTTCTGGAACAGCCAAACTGGGAGAGAGACACTTTTATTTGAGTCTTTTACTGTATCTTCTACATTCTTAACCCATTCAGTCAGCCATATTTTACAAAAGTTAAGGAAAAATGCTATTTCTATTACTATTTTAAAAATAACCAACAGTTCTACAATAATTTCATTAACACAAAGATTTTCCACAGCCTCTTTCATGGTGCTCATATGATACATCTTATATAAATGCAGATATAATAACTGCACTCACTGATTAAATCAAGATTCTGCATTTCCCTTTGCTTTCAGATTTAATTACTGACTTATTTTGAGTAATCAGATTTTTCCATTTGAGAAATGCACATTTGAAAATAGAGTGTGAAAACAATGGCCCACCACCTATCTCTAATAAGTGTGCTATAGACCCTTACCCGTTGTATTTCCATTGTCTAATGTGAATATGAAAGCACTGTAATTAATTTTCTGGGGGATTTGTTCCACCAAGAATTTCAGAACAGTTTTTCCTACCAGAAAATCCACCTTGACCTACCTTGCCAAGATCCCTGTTGAGTCAATTTGAATAAATTACTATAACAGCTTGAGTTTTAATGAAAAAAAAAAAGAATTGAAATAACTTCTAATTTGACAGTACATATTTACACTTATTTATTTATTTATTTACATAGTTTCTTATTTATACTTACTCTTGTCTTGTCTCATCTTTGTCTCCTTCACTTTAACACAACTCATTTTGACCAGAAATAAAAGCACATACAAGACCTACTAACTATGAAATCTGCCAGGATTGAAACTTCCAGAATTTTGGCTTTTACCTTTAAGCAACTGGAGGAGCTATAACCCTGTGGTGAACATGTGTCAGATGTCTATGATTTGGCATCAGACCATGGAGCTATTTTTATCAACAAGGTGGACTGAATATTGGAAGCAAAAGGTGAGAGTTAAGATAGAGTCCTGTGGCAACAAAGATGTATGTGCACTGGATGTCACCAAAAAGAGGTGATGATCCTCTTAGCCATGTAATTAAAAGTGTCAGAGAACTGCTTTGCCAAGGCTCATTCTAGGAACCACTCTTACATGAGAAAAAGGACCTTGAGGAAAGAGATCAAAATTATCAAGTATGAAAAGCAACCTGTGATTTCTCTTTTTAAATAAACCTATATGCTGCACCTAAAATCTCAGACTCCTGACCACTGGCTGTATAGTTTCCTACTCTTTCCACATGACTCTTCTACATGAATCCTCAGTGCTGCTTGGTGCTGATATTCTTTTTTAGATTGATTACCTTAGACTTAATAAAAAACCACAGTCCCTTCAGAGGAAGAAAATCATACATCTCTGTGCCATACTACACAACTTCAATTATTGCAACAACAAAAGGTAATAGACTGGTCTCAGTACCTAGAGTACATTTTTTTTACAATTAAAAACACATTAGAAATATTAATTGTCAATGTTCTTGGTTTAGTTTCCAATAAAAAGTACAGTTGATTGAAATGTTAATGAGCAAAAAAAGCAGAAGAGCAAGGAAAAGATACTACAGACCTACAAAGTTGGTTTTGCAAAGACACAGAAAAGCTAATTATAAGAATGTCTGTCATCAGACATTATCATGTCTGTCATCTGGTGGTACCAGACATGTTGTGTGTGACCTCCTGGTGTATACTAGAAATTGCTCAGTTGCCTGTACAGGAACTCATTTTAATTTCATAAAGATGAATAAACTGCTGTATTTTTTTTTTCTTTTCAATATATTCTTGTCTTCTTGAATTCTTCAATAGCAAAAAACAAAAAGCAAAAACCAAAAAACAACCAACCAACAAAAAATCCTGATTCAGATATTTATTTATTGAAAATCATCACTCTTTTAGGTAGTAACATGGATTCATGGTTGCATTTTTAGAGCTAGGGCCCTGATGATGTTACAGCTAATTGTCCTAATGGCAGCCTAACCCAGCAGCAAACCCTGTCATTTTCTCTTAGCTCATCTCCTCCTTCTCTGGATACAGAGAAACACAAAACACTGTTCATCTTTACTTTCAATGCAGCCAAACAAGGAGCACCTTCTGAGATTTTAGTGGGAAATACAGGAACAGAGGCCTTAACTCTGTGAGGGCAATGGTCTATAGGCTAGCATTATAATTTAGCAAAGGGCAAAGTTGAATGTAGCAATTATGCAATTACTGAATCGCAGCTTTATTCTTCAGGAAATTCTTCAGAATAGTTGGAAATGTTATTCTTTGAAAACAAAATGAGAGACTAAGTGTCTACCAGTCACCCTTGCTACGATGGAATAAGGAGCTTAGGTAGAAATATCAGCAAATTAAATTTCTCTTGCATGTTTCTGGGGAAAAAAAAAAGGTTATATTTGACAAGTATGATATAACTTGGAAAAAAAATCCACTCATATTAACAAATTTTAGATATGAAATATTTCCTATGTTGCAGCTGAGAATTAATATTTTCCTGGGAAACTTAGTCTTGCAAAGATATGTTTCTGTATGGCTCATGAGTTTTTGATTTTGACAGCAAGTCTCTAGAAGAAGAAGAAAACCTTAATCCAAAATCAGCCAAGAAACTCTTGTTGATTTCGAAAATGTTGGATCAAAACCTGCAGTGATTGTAGACAACAATTTGATAGAATTGCACTGCAGTTTACATTAAATAGTATGAGTCATTTATCAAATTTAATAATGAGCAATGGCCGCTTTGGCAATCTCCTGGAATCTTGGTATTGATTGAGGTAGCAGGGAATTGTGAACCTGATAACAGTAGAGGCTTCAAATCTTAACTGGACATGGACATACAAGGATACACAGCTTCCCTGGGAAGGGTTTGCATAGGTAACAGCCACCTCTGGGACAGGGCACAACCTTACCTCCACCATCAGCAAGTGCCACTACCCAACAGTGGAAGACAAAGAGTGATGTGGGTTTTTTTCCGCACGTCGTGAAACTTCAGAAAAGCTTTAAACAGCTCAGGAATAATAAAACATTAAACTCTAAAAAATATGTAAGTTAACAGACAAAAATAAGAAAATGTGCAAATGTGAGAAAAGGGCAAATTAAAGCTGATTTGCACATAGCCAGTATTAAGCAACACTGATGCTGAGCCCAGTTTGACAGATTTAATGTGTTTGTTTGCTTGCATTATATCTCTCACATCAGCTAATCATATCCTCATGTTTGCAGAGGCAGAATTTCTCATAATTAGTGGAAAATATAACAGCTTTATATAAAACAGGCTTGCAATAAAAAGCATTTTGACACTTCCACACAGGTTACAATCCTGGTAAATTAATATGGAAACAATCCAAGCCTCGCAAAAAAAAAATCCCACAAAAACATAGTTTGATTTTTTTGTTGTTGTTGGTATTTAGAAGTTTTTTTCTATGGCTTTTCATGAGACATTGTTTTATAGCCTTCTTCCAACTGATTCTCCATACACATTTGTCTTCTAGCAATGCAGAGTTAGAGCTGATTAACAGCTTACATATACCACTTTTTTCTTTCCTTTAGAAGTGGCCCTTCAAAAATATTAGCTGCTAGAATTCCTACAACTCTAGCATTTGCTTTCAAAATAGTTGCCAAAAAAATTGGTTTAGCACAAGAAATGTTCATGGCAAGCAAAAAATTTTACAGAGTAGCCGTATAGACATTTCAACTTTAAAAATGTCACAAAGCAGGCCCCTCACCTCGCCCTCCACCTTTTAGCCTCATCACAGACCAATAGGACATCCTGTGCTTAAAAAAAACCCTGTAAAATTCAGAAAGATCTTCACCTCTCCATAAATGTATTTGGCCTTTTTGTACTAAGGCTATTTCTCCTTTCCATAAGTAAAAATAGCACTGATAATATTTTCTTGCTTTTCACAGTGACTAAAACTCTATGAATAGGTATATGAAAATAAACAGCTATAATAGATAAATGTAGAAGTCGCACTCAAAGCCCCATTCACTTCACTAATTGCAGATTATTATTATAAAAATGTATTGGTGCTTACTGTGAGCTGCAGAGGGGAAAACAGTGAATTAATCAAAATTGCAGTTCTGGTCTGAATGCCCTTAATAACCAGACTAAGATGGGCATTGATCAGATAATTAACATAAAACATAGGAGTTTGTGATATTGCTTTTAAATAGACCCCACAGCAGTTTTCCATCCTGTAGATCATCAGCCTTGTGTGAGATTCTCCCAAGCATTTCTTCAGCAATTAAATGCCACCCCAGAGAACTATGAACCCAGGGAAGACAACAGATTTTCCAGATAACACGTCAAAGCAATTAAGTTAGTAGTGGTTTGCTTATTTGAGTATTCTCTCTTCAAATAAACCAGGCAAGAAGTAACAGCCTGTGAAGAGGTACTCACCTGCTGCAACAGAGAGCAGCTGGGTGCAAAAGTTTTTAGGTAGGTGCAAAGAGCAAGGAGGCTGTGAAGGGATTCCAGCACAAGTCCTGTGAGGAAGGGCTGAGGGAGCTGGGGGTGTTCAGCCTGGAGAAGAGGAGGCTCAGGGGAGACCTCATCAGTCTCTGCAACTCCCTGAAAGGAGGTTGGAGCCAGGTGGGGGTTGGTCTCTTTTCCCAGGAAGCTATCAGTAGGACAAGAGGGCATGGACTTAACTCTGCTACGGGAGGTTTAGGCTGGATATTAGGAAAAAATTCTTTACAGTGAGGGTGATCAGACATTGGAATGGGCTGCCCAGGGAGGTGGTGGATTCTCCAGCCCTGAAGGTTTTTAAGAAGAGACTGGATGTGTCACTCAGTGCCATGGTGTGGTAACCACTGCGGTTGTGGAATAAGGGTTGGACTTGATGATCTTAGAGGTCCTTTCCAACCTGGCTGATTCTGTGGTTCTATGAAAATGTCCATCAAAGACTTAGAAAATTCCCATGGCTCCATTCCTTCTGCCAAGAGCTCTGGTAGGCTTTCCAACCATCAAGACAGGGCCATAGCTGCTCTCATTCAGGTGGGTCAAGTTCCTAAAATATCTGAATTCCATTTGTGCCAATCTCCTTACAGGTAACAGAGAAGGGGTAGATTTTCCACCTTCTGTATACCTATTAAGCTGGTAGGCACAACAGGTGAGATTCATCTTGCTAAACCTCACTACTAGAAGTGAATTTTTATTTTGCTGAACTTCAGTGATGATGCACTCCTGCTACCAAAACCTTGCCATGGAAACTCAATGCAATACTCAGGAGAGAGTCCACTTACTGGACACAAATCATCCAATGTATTCTAGATATTTAGTTTAGCACAAAAACCTTTACTCTTTGACAAATAATATCCTAGAAGCTTCTATATCTTTCAACTGACTTTCAAAAACTCCTTAGTAACCATTCAGATGGAGACATTTATACTGTGAACCTCTCCAATAATTGAAAGCTACTCTCAGAAGTCAAGTACTTTCTACTGAAACATTATTTTCTTGCCTCAACTAATTAATCCCTTTCCAATGGACTATCCTTGATAGTATGCTTCTAGTTGTTTTGTGATGTTTAATTATAAATGAGGTGACAGAAGTTTAATCAATTCCACTAAGAGACTATTTCACGCTCAGATTGGTATCATGTTTAGATTTGCCTTATAAGATCAGAGCTAAATTTTCACTGTTTCCCACAATGCTGTGTGCATTTTCTTTGTGGAGTTTGCACAGTTCAACCCTCGAAGCTGTTGAGGGCTTTCAAGTCTCTATGTACCAAGAGGCAGTAAAATGAAAGTAGTTGGTCAGCTTTTCTGTTTTTTTAATGTAATTCAAAATTGCACTTAAATGACTGTAAAACTTTAGAACTGAGCCAAGAGTTCAGGAGAACAAGTTTTTTTGAGTCAGTTTGGAGCACTGCAGCAAGAGTCAGTGTGCCTTTGGAGCAATCACCTTCCTGAGGCATAAACCCAAGATTGGAGTTTCTTGTGGCTATTGGACACTCCACAGCCTTTTTCCCAAAAGTGAAAATTCTAATGTCAGTTTTCTAAGGTTCTCAAGTAAAGCAATAGCATTCTGGTACAGCGCTCATCTGAAGGATCTAAAGTGATTATCAGGGTAAGCAAAAAGATGATTATGAAAATAGGATGGCAGAGAATTTGTGTGAATAGCATTAGGAAAAAGATTAAAGTATAGTGTAGGTAGCTAAGTGATTTCTTTGAATGCTGACAGTTGAATGAACATTTGTAATTCTGCAGTCAGTGCACACTTGGTGCTGACACAGGTTTCTGCCACCTCCTAACTCTTGCGTGTAAGACAGTCTGAGCTGCACATAAGGGGGGGTCTTTCTTCGCTAGAGCAACATGATTTTGCAGTAGATTTTTTTAAAGATAGGTATGAACCTAAAACTGATCAGAGGCACCAGGGGAAGGAGACCTTAGGAAAAAAAAAAATCCATTAAGAATGATTTAAATTAGTTACCTGGGAGTTACACTTTTAGTAAGATCTCTGAGACATGAAAAATTGTTTTTTACCTAAACAGTGGACTTAAGATATTGATGAACTTCACTTCTTATTTTTTACTTCAGTCATCACTAACTTTTTGACAAAAATATTTACAGACTAGGAATTATTGATCTTACAATGAATCTGGATTACAGGATACTCTGAAAGACTGTCAAACACATAACAATTTTCATGTTTTTTTCCCGAATACTTAACCCTTTAGTTGTTAATTGCTGTTGCTGTGATGGTGTAAGACTGGTGTTAGATGGTGGTGGCAATAAGAGGATTGTATACAGCTGTAATATTTTGTATTAGAACAGATAATATTGAAACAGGCTTTCTGGCACACAGCTTCTGAGAACTGAAGATGATGTTAACATTTAGTTACTGAGAGTCTATATAATTTATAGAATCATAGAATTTTCAGGGTTGGAAGGGGCCTTTAAGACCATCTAGTACCAACCCCCTTGCCATGGGCAGGAACACCTCCCACTAGCTCAGGTTGCTCAGAGCCCTCTCCAGCCTGGCCTTAAAAACTTCCATAGATGGGGCTTCCACCACCTCTCTGGGCAACCTGTTCCTGTGTCTGACCACTTGAGGATTTCTTTCCAATAATGACACTGGCCAGAATAACTGTTGTGCAATACTTTATAAGATCTTTTTGGAATAGTTTGGTTGTAACTTCAGGCTCTTTTTTTTTTTCTTTTCTTTATAACTTGGTTAAGATGAATGTGACTATTATTTTAGAAAAAAATAATTTCTATGCTAAAATACATTGACCATAAAGTGAGCTATTCCAATATGACTGCTGATGACTATTCTAGTCTGCTAGAGCTCTCCTAGTCAATAAGCTTGAGTAAACAAGTTCAGAGACAGAAGGAACATGTTCCCCAACATTGTACCCAAATGTGCAAAATATAGTTTTTTAGCTTTACACAAAGTGTCCTTTCTATCTTTGTATTTTTACCTTATCTTTTAAAATAAAACATAAGATTAGGTACTTCTCCTGATATTGCTTCCCTTGGGCTAGCAGCTTATTATTAAATATTTCACGACATTTCAAAACAGTTGGTCTTAATGCCAATGTTTTGGCCAGATTCCAATTCATGTAATTATATTCTACTTCCTTAAATTCCTCCTGAAGTTTCAATTTTATGTCATCCATTTTTCTTCATTATTTTCAAATACTGGGCTTAGTTTCCATGAACTGTGACACAGTTGAAGTTACCTGTCCTGGATTCTAGTAGTCGGTGAGGTAGTTTTAACAAACACAATCTGTCTCCAAAGATCAATCTAGAGATTGATTATTAGACTTTCACTTTAAAGTCATCAGATAAAAGAGGCAATCATAGTACAAAGTGTAACCTGCTGCTATGTTGTTCTCTATCATACCTTTTCTACTTACTTACAGCCCATAAAAGTTTGCCTCTTTGAGAAAATGTCTTTCTGCTAAGCAGTCCCCAAAATGTTACAGCGATGAGGTATGGAGAGAAAAGGGCAAATATAAATCACAATTTAGCAGCTTTTCTTGCAGAAACATTTTTGATGCAGAATCAATGCTGTAATAAGTCATGCTGATGATTGTAGCTCTTTTTGCTGTTTCCTAGGAATTTCTGGACTATTACCTACAGGACACTCTTCCCTGTGGACACTAGGAATCTTCTAAACTGAAAAGTTAAATTTCTTTCTTTATAAACTCAGATGTATCTACCTGAAATGTATTCACTCGAGAAAGAATAAATTGACTCACTTGAGGCTTTGCAAATCACAGTGCTTTTTGGCAGGGTTAGACCAGTGTTTTGCAAGTAGATAATTTCCATGTAGTTTTCCAAATTTATTTCATCATCCTTTCCATGACAAACTTTTGTATTGATCATTGTAGCAGCTGCAAAAGAAATTTGGAACTAGCTTTATGAATTTAAATCTACATCTGAAGAAAATTAGCAGTGGCACAAGATGTCGTTCCTGTTGGTTGTCTCAATGGAATTTAAGAACCAAAGGTGAAATTTGTCCCTCAGAGAACAGATATTTAAGTATCATTTAATTCTGGTTTTGATGCATAGGCCTTTATTGCATTGCAGAAAATTTTACCTATAACCAAGACAGAGACTAAATGGCTCCCTAGGAAGCCTTTTCAGAGCATAGCTGATACATTAACCAGAAAAGGAAGAACTGTGCATTGGTGAGCACTACTGTACTTCCTCTGCAAAGATGTCACTCACCAAACCTGTCAAGATGGCATCTTCTTCAAACACAAAATCCACTTTTGAAGTAAGTTACAGCCAGTAAATAATGTCTTTTGTGGGTAAAGGAGTCAAGGGAATTGTAACTTGTGTTTTCTTGTGCTTTTAACTCATATCCATGCTATCCAAGGACAAGTACTCTCCTCTGAGAGTGATCAGGTGCTGGAGAGCCTTGTGTTAGCAAGGTGGGCAAATTGCCTTGGCAGTGTTTTCTGCTCTAGCAACAGCAAGACAGAGATCCTGAATTCATTCCCACTCTCTAGGCTCCCCTTGGTTACTCTGTGGGCAAAGCAGTGATGAAGAGATTGTTTGAATTCAAGATTTGGAATTTCATGCAGTAATATAATGGTTCTTCTATTTGCTGTTCAACACATGAGTAAATGGAGAACTAAGGCAAAGACAGACCTTTAAATTACGTCTCAAGAGGAAAAAATATTCAATCCCCGCACACTGTAAATAAAGGAGTATATTCCAGATATTATATTTTTTTAAACAGAAAAGAATAGCACACTCATCATACGCTACCAACTGAGAGACATCATGACTTCATGACCTTATGACATCATCACTCTTCAGAGTAAATGCTTTGGGTCTCTGCACAGACATTTAATGAGTAATAAAGTTCTCTCCTTACCTGTGGTACTGTTGAGTTTTCTGAACCTGAATGGACTTGGCAGTAGTATACCCGAGTTTTTTTAGGACTGGAGGCAATTACATCACCCCACTTATTAAAAAGAATTTTCTACTGGCTGTGCAGCTAGTGACCAGGATATCTGTTGATGTCTTCCTATTTCTTATCTAATTGCAGCTCAAGGTGGGAATTTAAGAGATTTTGAACTGCACTTCAGAGAAGAGCGATATGAAAGCTGCTGATTGGACTCTGTGGATTTTCTGCAAACAAAAGGATGAGAAAATTACAACAAATCCAAGCAGTTTATTTGGTGATGTTCAAATTACAATAGCCATGCATGTCGGCATTATACTCCCTTTTGGGTTTCTTGTTTGTGTCTTCCTGCTCAACTTTTTCCCCTCAAATTGTCATCCTTGTTTGTAATTTCCTGGCTTCATCACAACTCTTTCTGTCAAACCTTCTGTTTCTGCAAGGTGCACAAACATGCATATTCACTGAGCAAGGAAGAAGCAAGTCGTTGTCAGAAGTATGTTAATTGCTCTACTTAACGTATTCACTGTCTGCTTTCACATTAAAAGCATACTAGCAATCATTTAAATTCAGGTAATCAGTAGGATCTTGAGGAAAAAAAAAAAAAAAAAAAAAAAAAAAAAAAAAAAAAAAAAAAAAAATGAAGGAGGGGAATCCTTTCAAGGTCACAAGCTTAGGAAGAGATTGTGAAATTTTATATCATATTTCACGAAAACCAAATAAATAAACTTAAATAAACTTAAATAAACTTCTTTTTTTCTGGGTTCACAGCCTTTTCCTTTTCTTGGCTGTTGGTCTCACTCAGCTGAAACAACTGTGCCAAACACAGCTCAGCTTTGGTGGTTTGGGAGCCACGTTTCCCACCCAGCACCAAGTCAGCAAACGAATGGCTGGGAGTTTGTGACCCTTCCCCAGTGGGAAAAAAGAGATCCTGGCTTAACTGCACTGTGGATCAGTGATGAATTTCTTACTGCAACTCTGCTAATTATTTTGGACATAGACTTCATGAATAAAAAAACCAATATAATTTTCTTGATGAATCTGAATGGATTCGGTTAATGATGCTCCCTCCTTCTTTCTCTGTCTGTGTGGTTATTTAGTTGCGTGTCCTGAAGAGGGTTTATTAAATACATGGTTAAAAGCTTGAAAAATACAAATGAAAATTAGTCAAAACCTATTTGCAGGAATTTTAACTTTCATAGGAGGCTTGACAGCTACTTTCAAAAGGGGATTTTTAAAAAAAATTGTTAAAGCATAAGTATTTTACATTTAGGGAAGACACACGAACACAAATGTTTTCATCAATGTTCTGCTATTTAATGTTCACATTTTAACTATAATCTATTTCAGTTTACATCTACTGGAAAACATCTCAAGCTCTGAGAAACAAACTTTTGTCTATGCAGATTTAAAATATATAGGTAATTAGGGTTACATTTATATAGGACTCGAGGGGAGAAGAAGGAATTTGGGCAAGAAGAAATACTAAAATGAGACCTCACTAAACATGATCTTGCATCTTGATGCAGACTCCCCATCCTTAAATATGATGCACACCCATCTTTCCAAGATAATCACACGGTAAGATAATTTGTTTTCATCCCTACTGTAGAAGAATTGACATAAGAAACCATAAATGCTAAAAATATATACTGATCAAAAATATAACATGATTTTTTCTCTCGTCCTGTACACACATATGCCTTTTCAATTGCTTTATTAGTTTTACTTGATCATTTTTGCTTGATCATTTTTATTGATCATTTTTGTGTTGCCGTTTTTAAACAGCACCAATATAAAAGTATTTGCTTGGCCTATTTTACCTATATGCAAGTACAAAACACAGACATATATATTGTAAGTAAATCAGTGCTAGTGTCTCATTATCCTCATAACAGCCTTATAATACACATTCCTACAGAAGGAGAAGAATGCATCGACAAAAGCAACACAAGAACTTCTAGTATTCAATCTCAAGGGCTCAGTTAGTTATTATATAGAAAGGCAAGATTAAATATTACTATTGCAAAAGCATCTTTATTTCTGCAAATGCCAGAACTGGGCTTGGTGTCTAAAGGATATTTCAGGATTGTAGTATTTCAGGATTTGCATAAACTTGATGTGAAAGAGGGGCTGTGCAATACCATTTAGCAGAAAAAGCATCCTAAACACGCAGCTGCTTACAGAATCAGAGCAGGACTCGGTTGTCAGTGTGTATGAGGAAAAAGTAAAGAAAAGTCATTGTGCTTTTTAGCCATAGTATAAAAATTATTTTATACTTCAGCAAAAAAAACCCTCTGGTACCTTGTTTCAGCTCTGTGAAGCAAGAGTTTCCTGCTCCATTGCAATCATATGAGAATTTTGGAAGGAAACCAAGTAGGACTTACCTGGAAGGGATGTAAATGTCTAGAGTTTGTTTTCATCATAGATTCATTTGATGCCATTACAGAGGCACAGGACACTGCAATCCATAATGAATTTGTTGTTTTGATACCCAGTAGTATCAAACCAGTCTGAGCTATCTGCCCACAGAAGTGACTCTGGGAAAACACAGCTTTGAACCCAGCCCAGCTCTGAGGCACTGGCTACCTCCCATGGGCCATTATTGTATTTATCCCTTCATCCCCCAGTTCTGCAGCTCTGGGCACAACCTGTGTTGCCCACAGAGGCAGCTGCGTGTCCCCTCCACTTCTCTGAGCGAGGCACCACATCTGTGCTTACTTCCCAAAAGCAGAGCAAAGCCCCTTTACAGACCAAACATAGTGGGTATTTGGGAGGAAGACTGCTATGGCTGGTAATGAGGGCTGAAAAGCAACTGTTGGATTTTGGGATGTGCTGAAGTGGCTTCCCTCTGATTTATGCAGCATGCATCTTTAGCTGCCCTTCCCCTGACAGATGAGTACTTTTAAAACTAAACAAACACACAGTGTGTCCAAGTATGTCATCAAGTGACCTCCTGCCACCATTATTGATGAGTTACACCTGTTTGCCAACAAATAACACTCCTTATCACTGCCGTGTGAGTAATCAGGTATATGCTTGAGTAAACAAGTCTGCCCAGTGAGAGGCCCTGGCAGCTATTTCAGCTGGATGCAGATGCAGACCCTCTGTAGTTAATGCTGAGGTAGAGCTCCCCAGAGACTCAGAGTGGCAGAGAAGTCCATCACTGGTGGCTTTACCTGTTTCCAAAGGGCTACTGTCATGTCGAGACTAAATTTAGAAACTGGACTTCACAGATCACAGTTATCCCTAATTGAGATGCTGGCATGGTACAAAAGATGTGTTTCCTCTCCACTGTGGATTCCCCACAGTGTGGTCCCTGACTATCTGGGGCAGATTGTGGGCAGCACAGACAGCAAGCTGGCTTCAAAGTAAGCTGGGAAGCCCCTAGCTCTGATCTATGAGTACTCTGTGTCTGCACAGATGGTGGCAAAGGTAAATTAGCCCATCTGCAGCCACAGGAAGAAGGCTCATGTCTTGTGTTCACCCACCTGTGAACATACCTGAAACAGGAGTTTTACAGTTGTCAGGGAATCGGGTGAAATACTGTGAGTAAAGACTGACTGGACTGGAGAGGAGTTAAGGTTTGACACTTCTTAGGAAACACACTCAGAAAGAGGATGGGTTCACAAGGGAGAAGAGGGACCCCTTCCCCACACACCTTCATTGTCAAGAACACACAAAGGAACAATCTCTGTTATCACAGGCACTTTGTGTTATATTTTTCCAAATTTTCCCAGAGGAATCATAGTATCATAGAATAATTCGGGTTGGAAGTATGGCTCTAACCAGCCCTTGCACTGGCCCTTCTCTAAATAGCATCATTTAGTACAGTCAAGGTTGCTTTTTTTCTCCCCCTTTCTTTCTCTCTCTTTGTGTATACTGCTGAGTTCACTACTGAAAATTACAGAGTAAAGTGTTTGTTTTGCTTACCTGCTCAAAGAACAGGTAAAATATTATGTAAAGTTCATGCCACAAATATATTTTGCTCTTATCTTTAGTAAACATTTAGTAACAGTGAAGCTCTCATTATCAACAAGAGCTGTGTACCTAAATCCCTTCCCTCCCACCCCTGATGTATTTTACTCAAGAGCTGATAAAATATTTTCAGTTAGAGAGCTCTGCTCACAAGAAAAGACACATATGCATGAAAAACGTGTGCTGATTGTGTGGCAGAGACACTGCACACTACAATGCATTACAGGGCTCGTAATAAAAATTGGTATGAATGATTGGAATACCAGAATGAGAACAGTATAGGGGTTAGTGTTCACTACTGCAGCATCTGTTAGTGCTGCTATAAATAAAGGTTTCTAAACAATTCTGTATTATGAACCCCATAATTTCCAGAATTTATAACGTGGATGTAAAGAAAAATCCCTCTCAGCTGACATTTAGAAAAATACTGAATTTAGATGCAAATGCCTTTTAAAGGCTTTTGTACCTACTTAAGTATGTACAAAATCTCTTATTGTAAATCCATAGTTTTCTATCTACTTATTAAAAATATAGGTTATATTGGCTTTAGAAACACTTAAAGACTCTTGAATTGTTAACTGATGTTTTTAATAGGAAAATTCAATGTTGAAGATTTGTTTTGTTTCCATACTAGCTTACAGTGTCATATTTTAAAAAGCAAAACAGTTTCTCATATCTGAAAACCTGGAACACCTGGGTATTTGCCTAGTAAATTACAAGTAAAAAGGAGCCTGTCCACTCTGTTTCTACATTACCATTGGAAATGAGTAGCACAGTATTTAATTGGGTCCTATCCTCCTTGCAAGAGAGGCTCAGGAATGTGGGTATTCTCTATACTTAGAGATTTGGTGGTACAGAAAAGATTAAAAAAATTCAGTTCATATCACTGTTATTAAGAGGAAGAGACACATTTGAATCTCCAGATTTGTGCTTCTTTATCCATTAATCTAAGCTAGTCAGAACTTCTACTGTGAGGGACAAGGTCTGACAGCCTGGACAGTGGCCAGGACAAACCCTTCACAGCAACCTCTGGCATCACCACCTTTATCAGTAACACCATCTAGGGTGGTGAAGCAATAGGACATTTATCGTCTCAGGTTTCAAACCAAGAAGCCCTTTGTCACTGTCTGGATTGCAGTAAGGTCTCATGAGAGCAGCACACATCCACAGGGATCTCAGGAGATGGCAGCTACCATGCTCATGTTTTCTCTTCTCTTGTTCCCATTTGAACTCCTGTTTATGTAACTGAATCTTTGCCACGGATTTCACAGGGAGTAGCTTTTCATCCTCTCTTACTACTGCCCTTTCAGCCTACTATCTGCACCCTGCTCAGTAAATTCAATTTTAAAAAAATTGGGACGAGAAGGAAAGGTCATTTAATGGCCTTTTGATTTTCTAGGTGCAACAAAGGATTCAATGACTTACATAATAAAATGCTGCAAAAGGCAACCAGATCTCCTGAAATGCTCACTTCTGAGATGTAATAAGGTTTTTCTCTGTTTATGACTTGCCTTTACACTGGAATCCAAAAAGCGCAGGACCTGTAGTCTGATTAACCTGACTCTCAGGAAGGGAATATCAACAAATGTAACCAGGTAGGAGAGTCACTTCTAAAATCATCAGCCAAATTCAAACAAGTAGCATCAAAACTGGATTATTTCAGATAAATGATGCAGCATTTCTCTGCTCGGAATTTTGTATTTCAGGTGACATGTTTTCAACATATCAATTATTCAGAACCATTATTTACTGTAAAATATATTTGGCTTCATGAAACCTTTTAATAAATAGTAAGCATAACAGGGAAACATTTGCAATAAAACTAAGAAAATAGCATAGGCTTAATAATTCTCTTTAGATTGTCAAATAACAAAGTCAATGAAAAACAAAAGAACAGGGTGATATGAAAAAACAAAATAAAACAAACAACAAAAAAACCCAAGCTATATCGACACAACTTCATTGTTGAAATCCACAGAGGTGAAAAGAAAAAAAAAAAAAAAAAAAAAAGGTCACTCACAGAAGGAAATACCTGTGACCTGTCAGGATGTGCAGGGTCAGGCACTCTGATTGCAGATAAGGCTGAGGGAGCCAGGGCAGGGTGCAGAAGGTCAGAAGAGAGAGGGGTACTTAGCTCTGCACACTGGTTTAAAGAGCTGCTTGTGGAGGTGTTGATTTAAAGAGTCCCTTGCTTTTCACATACTGTCTCCATATCCTGCACTGATGCTGGGAGTAGCAGAATGAGTGATTTTGTGGGAGGGGGGAAAAAATGGAAAAATCAGTACTTTATTTTAAAGGTTATTAAAAAATGCAGAGTTGCTTCACAAAAATAAATAATTTTAGCTATATTTTACCCACAGAAGTCCAACTGCAGCTTTAGTTACACAGTCAATGTGTACAGAAAAATATTGGTTGACCATCCTGGGGAGTCTGAACAGCATGTAATTCAATAAGTAGTGCCATATAAGCAAAAATTTAGCAAATACTGAAAAACTGCAGATAACAGGAATGTTTCCTGGCTGAATCACAAATTGCTCAATTATGCAATTCTTGGTTCTGAAAATAATATTGCTTGACCAATTCCACTGTTCATGATAAGCTTTCAGAGTTTTAAAGCACTTTGCAAAAGACAGTTACTTTCCTATACCTCTAGCAGAATCTATCCCTATTTAGAGCATATGCTTTCCTAGATAACACAGAAGAAAAACCCTCAAAACACTCAAAGCATTGTATTTTCCTGAAAAAAAAAAAAAAAAAAATTCAATTAGGAATTGTTCCACAGAAGTTAATATAGCTCCACAAACACAGAGCCACAGCTCACAACTTTGTATTCAGACTACATTGCTTATTACATTAAACTGTTCAGCCTTCTTCCTCCTCCTACGAGGGGAAGGATCAAACTGGAGATATTTCTACAAATTTTATGCAATAAAGATGGAAAATTTAGGGGGAACAGATAATAAACTGCAGCATTTTTTCACTGGGATTATGATAGTTTTTCAATTTCATAGGCAAAGAGGTACAGATCCTATCAAATATTTATTCCTGCTTTGTGTAAGTGCTGTTCATCTTCTAAGAAAACCATTTGTAAGAGAATAGTATTTGGTCCAATGATCACAAATTTTGTATCAAAGTTAGCAGTTCATAGCTTTAATGCTCAAGCAGTTGTTCTTAGTGTCCTCAGCTAATTGGGAAAACATTTTCTGCTTAATTTAGAAAACTTGTGGTTTGTATGACAGCATCAGATATATTCTTTTGAGACATAGGGCTGTTTTACCAGCACCAGAGGCAAGGGAAACATTATGGTCCAGCACCTACAGAAGCAATATTAGTCTGGGCATCTTTGCCAGTCCAGTTGGCATTTTTCTGTGTGTTTTATAACAGAGAACCCCTAAAAAAAAGCCCACATAAGTAGTATATGCTTATATGTATTCTGTATTCTGCCATTTTCCCCCCTCAAAGTGCCACAAGAAATAATGTATTAATAATTTGCCAAATTCCTATTTTCAAACCAAAGCTGTTTTTTTTTATTATTATTTATTTAGTTCCGTGACGACAGAGAATGTCTTTTATCACTTTCTAATATATTTCATAAGGAAAAAAAAAACAGATGAGGCCAAATGTTAAAAGAAAAATATTTACTTTCATGTTGTTTACAAGGTGAAGTTCAAACATGCAAAAATATTTAAAGGTGAAAATAGTCATTCACGTGGATGTAATAAATAGTCCATGTAGACCTATGCAACCACCTTGTTGCAGTAGCCTTGCAGTGTTAACAAAGCCAATTGTAAGTGGTGACATTGGCTGTGAAAGATAAGTGTGAATCCTAAGTACCAGCATAATAATTAATATTAAAAGGAGCTGTGGCTCAAAAGATTTACTGCTGTACTTCTAATTTGTAGGTAGAGTCTATAACAAAATAATAATAACCTGAACTGAAAATCCGCAACAGTGATCATACTTAATCAAATGACACTGCATTAATTAGGTTTGTCATAAAAAGTTAATTCCTTGGAAAGGCTGTTTGATGTTTGTAAGAAGGCATTACAAAGACAGCTACTCAACCTTATAGCGTCTTGCACACCAAGAATTGTTGAGTTCTGCATGAAACAAACATTGGTTATTTATGGGAATTTCCTATATCTTTTCCACAGTGCTCTAAAGTAAAATTGCTGTTATTAAGTTCCTATAAAGCTTATCTGAAATATAAGCAATGCCAGCAAAAAAAAATGTTTGTGAATTTTTAGGTATGAGTAGCTCTTGTGTTAAGACCTTTCAAAGAATATTTTTTTTTTCTTATGCTCCATTTACAAAGGGGCAAATGATTGAATTTGCTTCACTGAATTGAACTTATACAGCTTCCTGCTGGGTTCTGGGAGCATTTATGGCACACCACCTGGAGGGCAGCTGCTCTTTTCTCCTAGCCCTGAATATCATTAAATTTCAGCAGCAACATGACACACTGTAGAAAATTTTGTTTTAAGGCTGTACTCTTCTGTGCTGTTGTTGTCAAGAGCAGAGAAAAGCAGGGGGGAATTTTTGGAAAGAGAGAGTGATAGATTTCACTCCCTGTCAGCGAGTGCCCACAACCAGGAAAAGCAGAAGGACTGGAATTATAAAAGGGATTTTTTTTTTTTTTTTTTTTTTTTTTTTTTTTTTTTTGCTTTGTTTTGGGTCTTTTTGGGAAGCCACTAAGAAGACATGTATTTCAAAACTGTAATTCTCTTTGCATAAATATAAATAGTTATGGCCTGTGATGGATCATTTACAATCCAGCTTCAGATTTGAGCTGCAGGATGTCTTCACTCAGAAGAGGAGAGAGCAGTTGCTAAACTTATCTTGAGCATGTGAGTGGCATTGGAGCAACCCCGGGAACTCATTTTCTTGTAGCTGTTTGCTTAAGCATTTCACTACCTGATTAAGCCTGAAGAAAACCTTGCAGTAAATACTGCACAACACTTCTTTCGCCTGTGCCTTCCACCAGAGGTACAAGTAACTATGGCTCAGACCCTCTATGAGTTGGGCACATTTTTAACAGGTTTTCCTTTTTTTTTTAACAATACATTTAAGAAAGCTTTTGTATTAAAAGGAGAGGTAATATAGAACCAGATTATGGTGACTCACCTCTGTCACTTTGCTTCAATTCTTCCCCCCTCTGGCTCCCAGCCTGTAGGTACCAAACCAAATATGAAGAGAGGACTGCATTCCCCTGGGAATTACAGACTATGGCCCAGCTATCTCTGTGCCTCTTATATTCCCTGAAGCCTACATCAGTCATCTTGATGATGCTAATAGGAAGCTTGGAACAATGATCGGAGACAACAGTCTATATACAGTAAATGTTATCAAGGTGTTTTATCTGCTCAATGTTTTGTCATTAAAAATTAGTGTTTTCCAGTGGAATATGACAATTAAATCCTATTTCTTCACATTTAAACCACAACATTTCCCTCTCTCTTTCCATATTGCACCTTTTCTCCTCGCTCTCTTTGCCATTTGCATTAGCTCCTGATTACCCTCTTTTTCCTCCTCAGTTGATCATTACAATGCCTAATAGCAACACAAGTGTTGCATCCAAAATGACCCTAAATTTTGTACAACTGGCTACCAATAAATATTATATATATTATATATAAATATATAAAAACTATATAATGTATAATATAAAAATATGGAAAATTATGGAATACATAATATAAAAATATTATATCATACATATATTATAAATAAATATGGTGTAATACATATGATTGGCATTTTCTTCTCAAAGCCAAACCCAGAAACATGATTTGTTGTCATAATTACATTATTACTGGAAAGGCATCACTTTAAGGAGCAGTGAGAGATTACTGTTGGAAATGAGAAAACCTCAATAAAGAAAACAGAATAAAGCAAAAATTCACATTTCTTGTTAATTTAACTTAATGGTCTGCTGCAAACAGAACAGTTGATAGAAAGTTATATCGCTTATTTTCAAACTGAAATATCTGTGTTCTCTTGCTGACATTTTAAAATCAGAAGATTCATGGAGCAGCATTGCAAAAAGCAGTTCTACCACTGTCTGCAGAATCTTTGAGAATTCACAGCGACTACAGGTATTTTCACTCTGGAAACAACAAATGACCCTTGACCTGTACCATAGCACCACTGTGCTAGGAATTACCCAGACTCTGAATCAGAGACACCAGGTCATCAATAAATATTGTGGTCTCCCTAGAGAGACAGTGAAACAGTGACTTTACTTGACTTGGACTAGATGGCTTAACAGTATAATTGAGAGTGGTGTTCCCAGATGGCCACTGAAACTGACTAATGTTAAACTTTCTTACAGGAAAGAAAATCATGTGTTTGAAACAACTTTAACTCTTGAGTATTAGTAGGAAGACCTGATGAGGACTGATGCTGGCAAAGCATCAATGGTGTTGCCATCATATCACTGAGAGTCCAGTAAGTAAATACTTCAGGATCAACACTTCTAGTTGCTTCATAATCCCCGATTTAAATACAAAATTACTTTATTGTCTGAGGGAACCAATATTGTCCATTCTGAAAACCAGGAGGGACGTGGGTAAGAAAGAGGGAGATTCCAAATGAGGATGCTAAACTCTCTGGAAACAAAGCAGATTTTCCAGAATCAGGCCCACATTTTCCAAACTCTGTGCTCAGAGAAACTAGAAAGACTTTTTCTATATTGCAAGAAAACTCATAGTTAGTGAAGCTATTGAGTTTGTCTGTATATTTCTTCTACCACAGTAATCTTGCTGTGAAGGAAAACCCACATAAAATGAACACCAAATAATGGATTTTCAAACTAGCACTGAAATGAAAAAGGTCTTTCTGGGTAAGACTGGTGTCTAGGTAAAATGTAAATTCAATATCTCTGCAAAGTGATTCTGAACAATCAGCAATCCATACAATCACTAAAATGAGTTACCAGAATAACACAGAAATGGAACAACATGACAATATTTTTTTCTGCTTGAGAATAGAAGTAGATGGCTCTCCCAAATAATTATTTGCTTCAAGAGAAAACTTTTAACATGCAAAAAAAAAGCCCCACAAAACATACTTCCTTTTCATATGTGTTGCTCCTTGGGTTGGCTCCAATTCGGGACCTTACCCTGTCCCAAAATGGTAGAAATTATGTTGTATAAGGTGTCATTTCAAATGTGACTTCTCAGTGTGCATACACATTTAGACTCAAGACCGTGTGGTGAAGAGTCCACAAGACTGTAATGGGGAGGAATTCAGGGCTATTCCTGCCTTTTCGAGATCATTATGCAGTCTTTGATAAATTATCTTAGCACTGGCTCAGATCTTTTCCTGCTTTGGCTTATGTCTAAATTGCCAAGTGAAAGGCTTGGAGAGCACTCTGAATCCGTGTGTACCTGGTCAGCTGCTCCCTTTCTTCTCTTGCAGTTTGGGAAGTGAAGAATAAAGGAGATGCAAAGGTATGTGAATGGGTTGAGCAGACCTCTGTTAATCTTATTCACAAAAGATATGATACTTTATAGAGAATCTACCCTGCAAGGTGAGGAACATACTGGACTAAGTTTGTACATGAAGAAAGGTTTTGAGCATGTACTCAGGATCTGAGGCAAGTCTATGCTTTAAAAATTGTTTCCTCCATATACTACATACGCAGTGCATATATTCCTTTAAGTTGAGCAGAGAGATAGATAAAAGAGGCTCTTCCAAGTAAAGGAGAAAGGAGAAATCAGGAAGGGTTCTAGCTCTCTATACCATACTTTTCTGTTCAGCACTGTGGGGGCAAGGAGAACCCAGATACTGTAGGTCCCATCTTTAAAATCTTGGAAATAATTCCTTACCTCAGACTTCACCTGCTTGTGAGATATCAACTGCTGTGTAAATTGGAAGTACAACTGACAACAGACTTCTGGTGTATTATTGATTGAAGACTTTGTCAAACAAACTATATGATAACCTGTAACAAACATGTTCTCTTTGCTGCTCTGACTGAAAATTCCTAGCGTGGTAAAAATGAAAAATAAGATCAAGTGTCAGCTGAGTTACAAAGTTCATTAGTAACCCATGTCTTGTATGCAAGAACTGGGTTCAGGCCATGCTGCCACAAAGCAATCAGTTTGCTAAACTTGCAGGATGCTGTAATGAAATGCCTGATTTGATGAAGTTAGAAATGTTATATTTTCATCATTGTGTAATAAAGCACCAGAAAACCTTCAAGCCTCTAATGTTACTGAATATCTTGGTGTTAATACTAACAGTGTACTGTTTGCAGCATAAGAGAAGGATGAGGGAGGACAGACAGTTTGGTCTTGTGGTTTAAAGTGAACAGACTTTTCCAAATAAATGCAGCCTCCAGCATCATTAAATGACTGGTACAGTCAGGGTTTTTCATGCACCTGGAACCTCCTAATATATTCCATAAACAAAAAATAGCGGATAGAATAAGGAAATACTTCTAACTTTTATTACAAAGCAAAGGTTATTAGAGGGAATGGTATGCTGGCTTTTTGCAGTTACCTGTTTTTGGTGAATACTTGGTAATTTCGTTTTATTTTATTTTAAGGACTGTGAGAACACAAGGTGATTTTTGTAAGAATTTGTAACATACTTTTATATGCATATATATTTGCAGTTCTGTAGTGGCTTCTGTTTTAAGGCTATCATCCAAATTTACAACAAATTAATAAAAACAGAAGATTAGAACCAGTATTAACTGAAGCATTACTTTCCCAGTCATAGTCAGTGTATTGATTTCATTCCTGTGAATTCAGAGGGGTTTGTGGAGGAATACAACAACACTTCTGTGTGCCATCCTTGTTCAGATAATGTCCAATTTCTTGTGACTACTGATATTATCTATTACTAGGAGGTTTGTTTGTTTGTTTTCCATTTGGACAAAAAGCAGGCAATGAAATGATTGTTAGATGTATTTATTTTTGAAACAATGGTGATAGAAAGATGGGCATAAGAAAACAAGGACATAAAGAGCTTTATAAACATCTTCATATAAACTTTTTCTTTCTCTATATACATACAACCAACACACATATTATGTGGATTGTTTCTTTGTTCAGTAGTTTGCTCTCCTTTCCATTTCCTCTATCCAGTTGTTCCACTTCTCTCACCCAGATTTTGTCAGCACCAGCTCAAGCTTGGGATTGCCACCGAGAAAAATGCCCGGAGGGAGAAGCCAGGGCAGCCCAAGAAACCCCATCCCTAGGTTGTCCAGGACAAGCTCTGCCAAAAGAGGCAGAGGTAGGATGGATGGGAACACAACCAGGAGACCCGATACAGGCACTGTCTTGAAGCTCCAAGTACTTCTTGCTGGCACTTTAAAGCTTCACAATTTTCTAGGGAGGAGGTCACCTTGTATGAAGCCAGCACACACACTGAGATGACCATCTTGGGCTCCACACATCACCCACGTTTCCACAGCTAGCAGGGCAGAAAGCATGGCTAAAGGCAGCCTCTGAGTTTTTTTCTGGTGTGTGGTTCCTGACTGATCTGATAGTTCAGGTCACCCTATGGCCGTGTCTCTGAGTATCTTCAACATTGTGGTTAGGAAATTAAATGGGGCTGGGTAGCATTTAGGGCAATACCCTCCTTAGCAAAACTCCTGCAGAATTTTGTAGGACCTTGATCACTGCATAAGTCGTGTAAACTAAAAACTTTTCAGACATACACTGAAGAGTGGCTTCTCACTTGCTAAAGAAAGGCATATACAAAGGGCAGCTGAGCAGCAGATGCCAATCAAGGAAGGACATGGAACATGAGCCTTGGCACACACCTTTTCTGCAGGTCAGGTTGCTGCTTCCTTCAAAGCGAAAAGAAAGTAAGAAAAGCCAAAGTACCAAAAAAAGACAAAGAGCCAAAGAAAGTACCCTGTGTGGGGTTTATAGGTTGAAATGTCATTCGGTTGAAAGTGAGGATGAGGCCCTCCACTCTGCTTTGGGAAGAAGGAAAAGGTAAATGATAAATCTGTGTGTCTGCATCTATTCAACTGTGATCATGCTTTATATCTCTATTAGGGTATATTGCTGTGATGTCTAATGCTACACCATTCTGTTAGGCATTTTTGTCATGTCCTTGTTAAATTCTCACATCCTAAGAAAGCTGCTGGACTGAATAGACTTCCCTCGTCTCTACCTCCCCCCGCAAAATAACAAGCAAATCCAATGCAATAAATATGATTATCATTCCAGACTTCATAAAGAGAAGCTTTAAGCATATAGCATACATTAAGTGCATAATGGAAAAAAATCCTATATGTCATGAATAGTCACCCCCTAAGCAGGTTAAATGGTGCACATGACTGTGAAATATTATACAGTGAAACGTGTGCCCTAGGAGACTACCCTAAGGCACTGACAAATACTTTACAACATCAAATTACCTGTATTAAGCAAAGCAAACTAGCTCTGCAATTTAACCAGAGATGGTCCATAATTGGTTCAAGGTACAACTCTTTTTCCTAAGACACTTTTCTATAATACTATAGATTTCAGTATCTATAGACAAACAATATAAAAGTACAGCACGATGAAGAAACTATTTGATTTTTGTGGAAGATTTCACACCAATCAAATTATAACTTGTTAAAAATATTTTTTTCTTTTTAGTATCTTCTAACTGCTGTTAATATTTAAATAAAATTAAGGTAATATTTTATGTGTTGAAGTCACACATTGAATTTATGCATTTCAATTGTTTAGTAGAAACAAGTAAACATTTCTACTTAAGCAAGCTTCGTAATAATAATTTCTGATATCAAATAATTGTAATATAATCTCTTATGGGATTCCGTTCTCTTATTTCCAAGCACAACTTCCAGAGACTTTTAGTAAAAGAAAAAAAAGAAAGGAAAAAAAAAAAATTGGTAAAATTGGCACTGGGGGCTTTGGATTCATTATCACACTGATTTTCCTACCCAATGAGCTCAGTTTGCAAGTAAATTTCTAACTGCCAGCTGCACAAACTCAGCCTGAGTCCTGGATCCCTTCCATCTCATGCATCACCACCAGTAATAAATACCCTGTATGCCAGAATATGCCCTCCATGGCATCTGTGCAATCCCAGTGCCATCCATGGATTTTCACAGGTGTTGCTGGGGGCATACATTTGAATCAATGGGGTTACACACAAGTGGCAGAGGAAGTTGTCAGCCAAACAGAGCTTCTAGCAATACAGTGAGCTGTGGGATGGAAAGGACCCTGTTTGACTTGCAGAGCTGGGTTTTAGTCTCACAATGAGGAAGGAAAAGATATTTGTCTTGAAAGCAAAAATTCTGAAAAGGTTTCAATGTGTATGGAACGCCTCAACATTACTTATATGCTGTTTCTTAGTACACAAAATGGCTTTGCAGTATACACAATGTTCAAAGAATGAGTTTGGGATTTTTAATAGGTTGCGTTTTGCAACCAGAATGATATGAAGAAAAACGATAACTGGCACATCTTGTTATCAAAGTATCTCCTTAAGATCAGCTTGTTGGGGCTGAAGAGAAATGGCCCATCCTCATTGTCCCAGTGAGACAGCACTATCACCCAACAACATTGTAGTGGTGGAGCAACAACCCAGTCCAGGACACCAGACTCAAACACACTCAGTCAACCCCAGTCACACACCTTACACAGAACAGAAGCTGAAAGAATAAGATTGCTTATTAAATTTTTAACTGCTGTATTGGTTCAACAGGCACACACAAAATGTTAGTCCCAAAAAGCCTTTATAGATCATGGCTATGAACAGTGGTCAAACATGGTTTCTAGAGTTACCTATAGGCAGTGAGAAGTTCAAGGGCAGTTCTTTTGTCAGATTTCCATTACGTGACCAGGAGGGGAGTTGTGCATCAGCTAATAAGTAAGTTGAATACTCAGCCCTGGCAGAAGGAAAAGGAGGAGGAGCTGCTCCTGCTCCCATGACAGCTTCTCTGGGCTCCAGCTGGACCCTTGCAAGCACCCCTCTGGCAGCAGAGGGACTGTACTGTCTGGTAGAAGCCTTCATTCTGTGTTGGCCAGCCAGCAAACCCCCACTATGCCCTCAGGCTGTAGCCAATGTATGCACTTGTTACAAAATAAAGATTTTAGTACACAAAATCAAGGTCAAGCACATTTAAATCCTTTGCCTGCCTTTAGTTTTAAATTGGCTGTAAATAGTTTCTCTGGGTTTTGACTGAATTAGTTTAGCCTCTGGAATGGTTACTCTGTTTCACAGTGCACTTCACCTCTCACTGGGAAATTCAGTTGTTACATCAGTGAGTTCCACTCATCTACATACTTTTATTTTCAAAACAAAGGCTTTGTGGAAGCCACAGTCTTACACAACCTTGGCTCCAAGAGCCTGCAGCAGCTACCATACAGTAGCTGAAAACACAGGAGATGATACCATCTTCCTAGTGATGACAAGGAAGTTGAATTGCTCACGTGAATGAGCAGCTTAAGACAAAAACTCCAGGGGCAGGAGATTCACCAGATCCAAAAGAGCAGAGCCAGTGTGCCTTTCCACTACTGTATCTTGTGTTAGTTAAGAAAAGGTAAGCTCACATCTGATTTTTTTCCTCATGACTGCAAGGAATTTATGTTTATTTCAGTAAAGATCCCTAGGAAATGTGTCTGTGATCCAACCTCAGGTATGACCCCTCTACTCAGAAATCGTCATATGGTTCCCATTAAGACAAAACTCTCTTGACACTGTATTTCTTTCTCCCTGCATTTTGAATCTACAGCTTGTGACTGAAACCACTTCCCACACCTTGCAGAAGGTGCGTAAGCTCCAGTTTTCCCACACGTTCCCCATGCTAAGTCATTTTGAGCTCTCCAGACAAAAATCTGCAGCACAATACAGAACAGGCATAAAATAAATATCTGAGAGAACACTGCAATCATCATACTACTTGTCTTCAGAGTTAGCACAGTAAAAATCTCAGCTTTCACTTAGATCTAACACAGAGAGCAGGAGCTGTAAGGAGAAGAAATATCCTCCACATTTTCTAAAACACTGTTTCTTCAGCAACCAAGCTTTTTTGTTTGGTTTGGAGTTTTTTTGTGGGGTTTTTTTGTTTGTTTGTTTGTTTGGTTTTGTTTGGTTTTTTGTTGTTGTTGTTGTTTTGGGGTTTGTTTTGGTTTGGTTTTGTTTGTTTGTTTGTTGTTTGTTTTTTGTGTTTTTTTCTTTTTTTGTTATTATTTTTTTTTAACCCACATCAAATTCTTTCTTGGTAGCCAAGATCTTGCAAGAACAATGCAAATTAAGCCTCTTAAAAAGGTGGATCACTTCACCTTTCTAAGCACCAATGGGGGCACAGAGGGCCACATTCACTTGTCTTCCTGCATGAAATGTCTCCTGCTAGCTAACTTCAGGTTTTTGGAGACATCACACCAGCTTCTAAACCCAGGGACCTCAGGGTTTTCACTCAGGGTATTATATATTGATGCTGTACTGAACTCAGGATAACACATCATAGTACTAAGAAGCCCAGTGTAGACACAGACCTGAAAAAAGCCTCCATCCAAGGGGGCAGGCAGTAAGCTCTCTAGTGAATTGCATTTTACCTGTTTTCTCCCACTTTCTGGGGTAGCCCAGCCTGCTTATGACCTAGATAATGGAAAGATGATTATTCATTTGAATTTCAAAAGAACAAGTAGTGGGCTGTTAACTCTGACTGCTGCACTCTAATAGGAATACACAGCATACACACATGCAATTATTGAACTGCTTTTAGAAGAGTAAATTATTTCACTTTAACAGTAATGTCTACTTATTCGTGTGCATGTTTTAATCAGGTTTCTAAAATCCTCAAGATAAGTTTTTATTGAGTGTGGCTATTATTTATCAGTCCGTTTTCAGCTTCACTATCTTCCTAGCACTACCCCTCAAAATAAAACAAAAAGCAACATAAACATAACACTAAAAAGCATGAGAAAGCAGTAATACTGTCTATATCTAAAAGATCACTTTGAGGGAAAATTGCAGTGCTGCCAAGACACTTCAGAAAATGAGATACAACAGAAAAATAGAAAAATTGAATTTATGAAAATTATGTGATGCCCAAAGTCTCTTCACTTCTTCACATTCCAGATAAAGTCTGCTGCAACAATGGTGGTTTTAATGTACACCAAAGCATTGTTAAAAATTACCTCCTGATCTTAGAGTTTTCAAATGGCAGATTTTGTCAGCGTTGTGGATGGAGTTGAAGTCACAAAAATGTCTTATTGATTATATGGTTCCCATTGGAACTGACTCAAAAACTTCCCAAATAGTTAATAGCTCTTGGAAAATGCTGATTTGGCAAAATAACAGTATTTTATCAAGTTTTTTCTTCCCTTTCATAGGAAACATTTAATCTTTGTTTCATCAGCTTGAATTTTATGGAATTATATGGCATAATGAAATGTCCCAAAGAAGGTGAAAAACTGACAAATTAAAACACTTTTTTTTCTTTCCTTTTGCAAAACTACACCACTATTTCTCTCTGGATTCAAAATGCATGTAAAAAACCTCAGTATTTCTCACAGGGGAAAATTTTAAAAAAAATAAAATATCTGAATACCAATATTTACAGGAAAATACTAAGAAACAGGATTAACTGAGACACTTGGTATGCTGGTGACATTTAGTAACAGTCCCAGCAGCAGTTAAGCTGCCTTCCCCAGAGACAGCCAGCCAGCTACATATGTCCTGAGAGTCCTGTCCACATCGTCAATATGGGAAGCAAACTCTCACCCATTATGAAACCCTTGCTACACAGATAGCACTACAGCATGGCCAATCTGAACGACTCCTCACTCACAGCAAAAAGCATCAAATTCATGGCCCTCTTGGAAGGAATGTCTTGCCTTACCAACAGCCCTCCTGAGAGAGACCACAGCTGACCACAGCTGCAGCACAAACTCAGGCACTACAGAAGACATCACACCCTCTCCTCATGCAGCTCCTCTAAATGGTAACATTCTATGACAGGCTGAGGACTCTACCAGGCAAATGTTCCATTTTACCTCCTACCCCAAATGATAAAAATATGGGGTGTGTTTGTACCAGCAGGTGCAACCACAGGGAATGAGAGAAGTGGCATCAAGCCTCAGAGAGAAAGTCCCTCCTGGGGGCACCCATGAAGAGGCATAGGGGTATTTTTCAAATTACATCTTCACAATGAAGTAACTGAACCTTCTCAAACGATGACCTTTCCCTTAACACTGTACAGGCAGCTAGGGTCAAGCAGAGGAAGCAACAGGACACTATGTATCTGCCTGTTGTCTACCAATTCAGACTCCGGCTGACTTCTGACAAGTGCAGTTGAGACTGATAGCTCTAATGCATCCATAAAGCTAAAAGAGGTGAATGACTCTTGGGTTTTTTTGTGTTCCTGTAACAGCACTAGTCACTCTGCAGTCCTATGATATCATAGTCACATCATCCAAACACAGTAATTTTGCTGTGGTCTGAGGAAAATGAACCACTGTGCTAATTAGATAATGTACCAGGAGACCTGCTGCCCCATTAGAGCCAAATCATAGGATGTGCTCTGACAGAAGAGAAGCTGTGCCAGGCCTCATCCCTCTCACTGCCATCATGTCTGCATCCAGCCAGCAACCATCACAAAACTTATTAAACTTCTGTCTTGCTAATAACTCTAAACAGTAGCTAGAAAAACACAAAGGGGCCCACAAAACAGTATGTGAATTCATTTTCAGTAAGTGTTTTGCAAAGCAAAATGACCACAGATGAGTACACCATCGACTTTAGATTTCATAAATTTTGAGATGGAAACAAACGTGGTATTATCCAGAGTAGCTGGATCCTCTTCAGGCGTTCTGCAATAACCACAACATTGTTGGATAACTGAACGCGTTCTGGAAGAGAAACAAACAACAAGATCAGATCTGTTAGATGCTTCACTGAAGTTTTCACCCCTTACTTTGGGAAAACCGCTTTTGTCGTCTGCGTACGCCCCGCGGGAAATGCCTCCAGGTGGGCGTCATGACCTCCCTCATTCAACTCACCTCTGCGGGCAGCCTGGGCATCCCCTGGGGAACAGGGGCCCCCCATTCCCGGGCAAGCCCCGAGGACCAGGGGGCACGGCAGCCCAGCAGGCGGGGGCCGCTGAGGCACCATCCGCATCCGTGGGCAACCGCATCCCCCCGTCTGCCTCGCCGTGCCCTGCGCTGCGGCTTCGCAGCCCAGCTCACTACCGGCAGGCCAGCGAGGCAATCCCTGAGCTCCCGTCAGAGCGGGAAGCCGGGGCGCCTGGCACGTTCCTCCGGGGATTCACGGTCACGGATCTGCTACGAAGGAGCGACCCGCACCAACGACTACCGCGTCCGCGCCGTGGAAGGCGCTCTCCCCAGGGGGGAGCCGCGCCGCACAACCGCGGTCGAGAAGCGGGGGAAGGCGGCGGAACCCGGCTCGGCCCAGCCCGCTGGGGACGGTACCGGCGCGGCCCCACTCCCCCACGAGGGTCCGTCGCGCCGCCGCTGTGCCGGTCGCGGAGCGCCAGCGCC